>CM061920.1:256009940-256288426 GCA_031002005.1 Vandiemenella viatica | reverse complement strand
TAAACAAACAGAAAAATACTGTCTGCATTTGGTTTAGAGAAGCCAAATCTCTCTTTCCCTTTCCACCCCTTTAATCTACACAAAGCACAGTTTCTATCTGATTCTGAAAAAATTACATAACAATTGTGTTTAAATTAGGTTGCAGAAGCCCAACCCCCCTTCCCTTCTACCCCCATCCCTCCTAATTTCTACTGTTCTTTATAGATACCTACCGTTTTTTATCCGATTTCGATGGGACACTGCAAACAAAGAGAAACATTCTGTTTACAAAACCCTACCGCTCACTCCCTCACCCCATTTAATTTTTGTAAATGTTCTTTACACAAAGCTACAGTTTTTATCTGGTTTCGATGGAACTTTGCACATGTGTACTTTAAAACCAAGAGAAAAATACTGTCCACACTACCGTAACAAAAACCAAACTACTCTTCACCTCAACACACCTTAATTATTTTTTTATACATACCTAAAATTTTTATATGATATCAATAGAAATTTACAAACGTATACTTTAAATCAATCAGAAAAGACAGTCTGCATTTGGTATACAAAAGCCCAATCCCTCTTCTCCTTTACCCCATCGTTTATAATTTCCAATGTTCTTTACAAAATCCACAGTTTTAAGTACCGTCAAAATCAGTTAAGCTATATTTAATTCATGCAGAATATTTATAGAATGTATGTGTCCTAATGTCTCAACATGTACTTCAGATTTCAACTTGGACCCCGAGCTTTTACATTGTGAAAACCAATTAAATATTTATATTTTCTGTGTAATGCCGGAACGAAAAGATATATTCCAGAGACAGATTTGTGTATGTGGTATGTATTCATGTCCAGATGTTACATGTTTCGACTATCGAGCAGTAGCTTTAACAGATGTTGTGATTAGATCGAAACACAGCCTGGACCAAAATGTAAACTGACATTCCTTAACACAGAATCCAATTCACCCCATTCTGAAAGTTGTTGTAAAGAGAGATTTCTTTTTAAAGCATTTGCTTTAACCACTGATCTACCAGGAAGTTCGCAAAATGAGAACTGCTGCGGAATTTTTAAATACATATGAACTATAATACCACTAAAAATTTCAAAATAAAATAATTGTTTAAAAAACATAAAAACCGCCTTCAAAAAAAAGAGCACTAAAAATTTTGAAATAACTTTATACCTTGTTTAGAAGAAAGTAAATCTAAATGGACAATATTTTACATTACTGTTATTGAAATTTTTACATTAATTAGTTATTTTTGGATTCGGTGCCAGCCAAAGCAAGAAAAAAAGATAAAAACAATAATAAATAAAACATCATATTACTACTTACCTACTATTAATTCTAAAAACATTTTTCAACAAAACTGAAACATGTAGATGATACACCGATATTATACTAACTATAAAGTGTTTACTGCATGATGCTGCCTACCAACTGACACTGTAGCGCCAGAGATATGCGTGGATGACCAACGAGGCTGAGCCATAGATAACATACTGATATAAATGAATGTAATCTTTCTCGGCGTTGTTTATTTATAAACGTTTCTCGGGAAACAAACCGAGTGATGTTGTTATTAATACACAATATTTCGGCGACTTTATTCTCCGTCGCCATCTTCAGGTGCAGTTGCAAGTCTTGAAGTCTGCCTTGAAGTCTGCCTTGAAGTCAGCCTTGAGCGTGTTGTTTGTAAACTGGCATGGCAACGACAGATGTTGTTATGTTGCCTAGCAGCATTAATAACAACATCACTTGGTTTGTTTCCCGAGAAACGTTTATAAATAAACATACTGATAATTTATTTCCCTAAGCTGTCTCCCGCAATAACACTATCTTCCTCACGACATGCTGTAAAATATTTGGAATTTTTGTTCATACTCTCGGTTCTACTCGAACACCAAATAAAGTTCAGTAATTTGATCTGCGCGATCTGACAGCTGGCACCTACTCCAAAAATAACTAATTAATGTAAAAATTTCAATAACAGTAGAGTAAAATATTGTCCATTTAGATTTACTTTCATCTAAGCAAGGTATAAAGTTATTTTCAAATTTTTAGTGCTCTTTTTTTGAAGGCGGTTTTTATGTTTTTTAAACAATTATAAGGAAATGCAGCTTGTAAACTGGTTATACGCCTGTGCATTATCCGACCCGCTATACTGTGTCAAAATAGATGGTAGTATGTATAGGACATTCTATACTGAAGAACAAAAAAAAAAAAAAAAAAAAAAAGATTATTGGTAAAAATGTCTTGTAATCTTAGTTTTGGCACGCCTCTCATATGAGTAAAATTCTGCTTTTGTAGAACTATCAAAGTGAAAATTACTGAAGAAGGCCACAGCACGATGGGTCAGATGTCAGGTTTTAATAAATCGACTTGGCTTCATCCGGAGAACCAAAATATTATGTACAAGGATCGCAGAAGTCTACGCAATCAATTACTGAACATCGTTTAAGAAACTTTGAGTCGTTATCAAATTTGTTATTTTTCTGTAGGGCTTTAAACCTCGTAGATCTCAACGTCATTAGAGGCCGGAGACGATTGGGGACAAGGAATTCCCCCAATGTCTTTTAAGGCTTTAGGCGAACCATGGAAAGCCGAAATCTGAATGCTCGAACAGATATTTGAAGACACGTTCTCCTGAATGCCGCACTCGAGATGTTCAGGATGGTTTTTGTTCCAAACTTTAGTTGCAGTTGCACGTATCAGAGAGCAGTGAAATCGAACCGAAAATGCGAATCGAAAAGAATCTCTTGTTGCCGGAATCCTGTACCACCAGTTCTTCTTTCGCTACGAGTAAACAGATTAAAGATGGTAACTGAAGGAAATTCGAAGTTCAGGAATCAGGAAGTTGGGATATTATTGAGTTGGAGGCTGATAATATTAATATTGGTTATTTTTACGTCAGTAGTATTTTAACGCAGGGTACATTTCTTAGAAGTATATTTACTCTAATCGTAGATTCTTCTTAATGGATTTAATTTGATTTGCATTGTTTTAATTGGTTAAAGGGAAGCGGCGCGGCGTTTATGTACCAGGCAACCATGCTTAAAAAAACTCATGGGAGCTGTTTCCACTTGAGAGCACGGTGGGTGCGACTAATAAACGTCTGATAGAGGTGCCTTTATGAAAAAAGTTTTATTTATATAAATAAAACAAATAGTTTTATAACTAACGCCAAAATCAACTGTATCTATTTCTTCGATTTAATTTAGCGTGTTATCGGTCTATACTATATATAAAAATAGTACTATTTACACATAAATCACTTTTTAATACTTTCTAAACCACCCAAAAAAGTTTTTGAAAATATTGAAAAAGAAATAAATTTTATACTAAAAGTTTGTTTCTCAATTGTTTATGAAGTTTATTTATAAATCCTGTCCTAGCTCTTATTTAATTCGCGTTGCGTATTTACATTTTCCATTATAACAAATTACTCACCTACCTTTTGTTTCTTTGGCTAGTTATGATTTTAGTGATTTTAAGCACCTGAAAATATAGATAAAACAAAATTTTAGTTTCATCAGTGAGGCGACTAAATTCGTTCTATATTACCCTCGCCTCGCATTCGGGAGGACGGCGGTTCGAATCCCCGTCCGGGCATCCAGATTTGGGTTTTCCATGGTTTCCCAAATCACTCCAGGCAAATGCTGGGTTGCTTCCTTCAAAAGGCCATGGCCGAATTCCTTCCCATTCCTTGCCCCTATCCTTGACCCCCCATCCTTTCCCGTCTCTAAAGACCTCGCTGTTGAGAGACGTAAAACAGTAAAAAAAATCTATATTACCAACATGTTTAACTTTAAGCACAAATTTTATCTTTGGGAAATCAGGTATATGTATCAGCAAATAAAAAGATAACATGTTTCGCAGGAGTTTCTATTCTTTACGAAATGTAATTAGAAACTTTTTAAAGATTTTCATTGATTTCTACCAATAAGATAGGTGAATTTAATGATGATTTGTTTATCGCACGGTTATCTCTGTGACTTGGTTTCGAAGATATAATAGTAAAGAAATAAAATTAAACGATTTTGGTTTTGAATATATTTCAGTACCGTTTCAGGCGCTTACATTTGAAGTGATTTTTTATTTGATGATATTATATTTTGAATTATTTAATAGCTCTTTGATGAGAGATTATTAATGGAATAATTAAGAGCAGCATATGGAAGAGAAAACATTAGCATGACTATAAGATAACTTTATAGTTATCGAAGTGATAGATGCGTGCGCTGTAGAAGTAGACGGCCATTGCGTTGGCCATGGCGGGAAGCAATGCCGGATGTTACATATTAGCACATTCTTGACACTGCGGTTCGGAAAATGTTGAATTCAGGAACAATTTCCGAAACAGAATGCCTCATACGTCTAACGCCAGTTACCGTTCACGTTTAAAACCTGTTAATTCATAGTAAATACGTCAGAAAATCTTTCACACGACTCAAGAGAGTATTTCTCGAAGCCTCGACGATTCCTTCGCGGTGTCCGCCATCTGGACATTTGCAAGTTCCTACCCCATGACTTTTGACACTAAAGTCCATAATAGTATAGGTAGGCAGATAATGAAATATGCTATGGCATTTTGAATAACGTTAGACAAATAGAATGGCTTATGCGTCACAGATGCAACTATAAGTGATAGTAGGCCCATAGATAATATGAGAAAAATTTGTTTATTAAGTTTATTAGATGATAATCGGTAGGTAAACGCTACAGCAGATGAAAATGTTGAGGGAATGTTAATTACTAGGCACGCCCTAAATGTTTCACGGGCGATACTTGTCTCCTCGCTAACAAAACAAAACTATTTTTTATTTAATTTAATTGCAATGGAGCACACGCTCCGGTGGTAATCTCCCTACACACCCATCTTCCCCCTTTCCTGCACCCACCTACATGTGCCCTCTACAAAATTTTAACTTTAAATTCTTTCAAAGTTTTCGGTTAATTATTAATCATTTCCCTTGGTAACTTATTCCAATCCCTGATACCCTTACGTAAGAAAGAAAAATTTTCCCACACGCTTGTGCCTGAAATTAAGTGCCGGCTTGTGGTCATGGTCATCTTTTCCCTTCCATGCACTACTTTTCATACCTACACCAATATCTTTCCATGCCTCATCGCCAGTATACGCCATGTACACTCCCATGACCCTCTTCATCCTCCTCCTCTCTTGCAATGAATCCCATTCCATCTCCTTTATTATATCTGTTACTGATTGCATTCTGCAATAATTTTCAGAAACAAATCTAGCAGCCCTTTTTTGCACCTTCTCCAACTCCTGACTTTTGATACGCAAAATGTGGGTCCCATATTAGACTACCATGTTCGAGCAATGGTCTGACCAAAGTTTTGTAACCAAATTCCTTTACTTCTCTCGTGCATCCCCTCATCACTCTCTCCAACAAGTGCAGGATTTTGATACCTTTTCCTACTATCTGTCCAATGTGTACTGCCCAGTTAAGCTTGCTATCAAATGCTATGCCAAGGTATTTACATTTCAAGTCTTCAACAAGCAATTCTTTCCCCACCTTATATTCATAATTAACCTTTAGTTTTTTATTTGTGTATCTAATAAGCTGACTTTTCTTTGCATTTATCTTCATCCCATGTTTACCAACCCAACTGGATATCCTTTCCAGATCACCCTGCAACTGTTTACAGTCCTCTATCGTTTTGATCCTTTTAAATAGCATTATGTAATCTGCAAACAATCTAATTTCTGCTAGTAAATAATCAACACAATTATTCATTAGAATAATGGATAGCGATGGTTGCAATACACTACCCTGCGACACTCCCATTTTTACTTCCACTTCTTTTGGTACTGCATTTCCTACCCTAACTTTCTGTTTTCTTCGTTTTAAAAAATTCTTTTACCCAGCAAAGCACTTTCTGATCCACTCCAAAAGTTCTTACCTTATTTACTACCATTTTATGGCTCACTCTGTAAAACTAAAAACGAAGAACTGGTATCTCAGTGATCTATCTTCAGCGAATGGATTATAATGAACTGTTTTATTGTTCATGTTTTCAGTATTGTTATCAGCTTGTCGATTACCTTGTTTCAGGCTCTACCCACAGTGCAATTTAACATTGGTCAAGAAGAAATGAAACACCCGTTGCTGTCCATATGGTCGCCTCCTGCACCAAGTATTTTACCTCAGATATAAAAATCAATCTGAGACGCTGAAAATTGTAATAATCAAAATAAAATTAAATATTAAAGTTTTTCTACTCCTGTTTATTCGATAATACTTCCTGCTGTCCAGTCTTAGTAACTACATTGTTTTGAGATTGTCTGTGGCTTAATAGTTAGTCAGATTGTTGCTAGTAAATTAACAAACGAGATAATGACACTGTCATTGTAATTTATTTTAAATACCATATACTCTTCTGAATCCCATGCAGATTACCGTGGATGTTAAGATCAAATGAATGTCAGAATTTACACGCTGTTGTAGCTGAAGTTATTCTCTGCTGTCGCTTTGTGTTAACTGATTCTATTTCAGAATAGTAAACGTAGTAGCGGTTTTTGGACGTATCGATACGCCGCAGATTCACTCCTCTTCTACATTATTACTAAGGACTTAACAATTGCCGTATCATCTACATTCTTCTTGCGTCACTTCTGAAATCAAATCTTTTACCAAATGGCGTCAACTGTACTGGCACTGGCCTCAAAAAAACTTCCTCATGCGACAGACAATCGTCGCCAGAACTGTATCAAGAACGTTATAGGAAATAGAAGCAAACCAGCTAAAAAAAAATAAATAAATGAAATAGGCATGATACTGCTGTTAATTAGACAAAACTAAAATATCTTAAATTGAAATATCAACTTTTGTTAAGGGGATCCATCGCTTCTGTACTATGTTTTCCATAACAGCAAAAATCGATTATAATTACGAATATCAATCCATCTTAGCTTTCAGAAACTGTTGGCGAGCTACTATAGTGATAACTAGGAGACACTGAAATAAAATAGAAAGCAGGGTAGCTGATAAATAAAAGTTGGAACTCTGTAATTAATAATTATTTTTTTGTTTCGACATACTAGAACAAGATTTTTTTTAGTTGGTATCGGACTTCGATTTCTCCCCGCAGGAAAAAGATGCACGGTACGCCAATGTGGAGCAGAAGTGGAGAGGAAATGACGCATCCAAATTTTGGATAACGGTAAGCTTAATTTTTTCTGATGTTACACTTCAACGCTGTAAATGATCTGAATTGATTCCAATAATAGCTTTTCGCTTACATAACGGCGTACTGGTACGGAATGGTGAAGGGAACATTAATGTTAGTGAATACTACTTATTACTTGTGTATACAGTTCCTGGAGTATGGGAACCATAAGTCGATTCAGTTGGCTTTCTCTTGTGGCACGTGAGTTACAGGAACCAATCACGATGAGTTCGGGTCTGACATTCGGGAGTATGAATCCAAATCCCCATCCTGCCATCCAGAATTCCATTTTTTTGATTCCACTCCACAAAATCACTCCACTCAAATGCCGGGGTGGTTACTTTATTTTGCCAAGGCAGAATTTACTTCCGTTCCTTCTTATCCCTCCTCTAATAACCAGGACGTCCACTAATAGCAAAGCATTAATAAAAAAAAGAGATTGTTGCAGGTGAGGTAAAATGAATTTTGGGAGATGTGCTGCTGAAATCACAAGTAAGTAATTAATACCTCTGGATGCTGCTTCGACCTTTCTCGTATACAGAACAAAATTCCTGCAAAGCAGAAAAAAAGTGATGTTTCTGTTTTGAAAAACAGTACGCCTACTACATCGTGAGGTTCCTTGATATCACAAAAGTTAGAAGCAATAATTCAGTTAAACCATTATTCAACCACACCCGAGGGAAGTAGCAACCCTACTCCACTACAGAAACATATTTTCATTCTTTTTCGTTTTATCTGCCACTGTGACGAAAATGAGTTGTTCGGCGGTTGGGTGAGGATCAAAACCACAATACGAGTTAGCCATCTGTTGAATATTAGTGGAGAAAATCTAGGGGTGCGAATCACTTACATAAAAGTCAAGAACAGTAGCAAATAGTTAAAATAACTACAATTTGCTAAACACAGTTGACAGATAGGGTTAGTGTTGTTGAAACTGCGAATAGACACGTGTTTTAAAGCGTATGCCTGAATCGGCCGGCCTTTACTGTACGTACACTGTGAGCGTGAGAATTCAGTACAGTGTAAATCTTCGAAGTGGTGAAATCAGATTATGTAGATATTGTGGCATAGAGTTTGGATATGCTGCTAAGAAACACAGAACCACGCGGTTTGTAGATTCGTCCACAAAGCATCGACAGTGGTTATAGGAGGAGCAAAACTATGAAATTTCCGACCGTTCATGTCCCAGACAAGTTCGATGGGTGACATGTCAGGTGAATGCCAAGGCCAGGGAAGCAGTGGTACCCGTCCTTGTTCCAAGAAGGCTCACGCATTCATCACTACATCTGGCCGGGAATCCCGCCTGGCCATTTATATTTCGCTTTTCCTTGGTTACCCCAAATAATTACAGGTAAATATTGGGATGGTTGCTTTATAAAGACATAACCGGATTCCTTCCCTTTGTTTCTCCTCACTCCTTTCCGACCTCTAATGACCTGAATGTCGATGTCGACGAGGAGTAAAGCCACAATAAAAAGAAAAAGAAAAAAAAAAGAGGGACTTGTCCTAAAACACTACATTTTGCCATGTAGGACTCTAGTGACGGCGTTCATATTAGTAGTTTCTGATCAATGGAAGCCGACGCAATTGCATGCTTGCCCTTAGTAAACGAAGTCTAACTGTCGATACAGTCATCCTCAAACCGGTAACAGTGCTTTCAAGTAGAACCAAGACTGTGGACAAAGATTTCTGTCGATTACTGTCATGCGGACAAAATGGCGATCATCTCGCATTGTGGTCATTTTGTCTATTAACTGGTTCCATACACGCATCATTATCGGAGCAGCGTGCCGCGTAATATCACGGTACTACTAACCAGTTTCCGGCTGACCAGTCGTTCGATCACGTTTGAAATAATTCACATACTGACATTGCGCCCTTTGTCACCGAAAAAAAAAATATCAGCGATTTTTACACGTTTCGATTCTGCCAACGGCTTTGCGCCGTCTGAGCGTGGTGCAACCCTAACCTGTCAGGTCAAACAAAAGAAGGTGCTGCTGGGCCTATGTGCACGCCATCTCTCTGCAGTCTTTATCACTTATTATGGCTCCACTTTTCTACACATCATCTGATTTTGGAGTGACTTGGGCCATTTATTGTGAATGTTACAATTTTCACAAACAGTAGTTCAGTACGTTTCAATACACGAAAAACGTTAGTCAAAGAACTATATCAAACATTAACACTCTAACAAGTGTAATGAAATGACGAAAATTAATTCAATTTACTGCAAAGGCTACAATGATACTATATTACAAATGTTTATCCTTTCCTATTGGACGAAAAGAAAAAGGCAAACGCGTTACTACGCTCAGCAAGTTCTGCATGAGCGAAGCACCGAGAAAATGCTAGTGCTTAATCCAAATCTTTGACCCATAGTTTCTCAATCATTCTTTAATTTTTAAATATCTTCAGTCTTATTGTGTTGATTGATTTTCTTTGAGTTTTAAAGCCACATGTAATCTTTCCTTTCATTCCATGGTTGCTCCTTTCAAATATAAATTCAACATCGATGTAGACTACACTCATACGCAGTTCTCTTTTAAACTGACCGCTTGTCTATTATAGAGGTCTTGATGATGGCCTTTGATGTAAACAATGTGATCATTTTATTCTGTTCTAGTAGTGTGTATTTTTTTGTATTAAGAAATGGCAAATAATTTGCACAAATACTTTCAGCATGCAGATGGTAGTTACTCCGTTACCATAATTAGAATGCAACCATCTTTATGTTGTAAAGAGATCTCTCCTATCCCGGTTAGATGCAAGTCTGAAACTAAATCTGCAAATTAGATAATGAGGATACATGATGAATCTAAGATATGAAATGTCCCTACAGGATTGAAGCGAAATAAATAATCAAGAAATAAAATATCAGTATAATTCGCACAGCAAGATTTTGTTGGCAGACTGCAATCAGAGCACAATTTGGAAACATAGTGTACTATTATTTAAAAAGTAAGCTTAGACCCAGCTAAGTCTACCACCGTAGTACTGGACTCGGCATCAATAATATACATATTCTTACACCTCACAAGCCAGACTCGTTTACCTTTCTTATTTGATCAAGAGTTGAGAGTACGCTGTATCCTCTTAACATACTTATCGTGTCTAGGGATTGCAATCCAGCAAAGCGGGATCCCGTAATCCCGCGGGATCCCGCATCATTAGACAGTCTGGCGGATCCCGCACAAAATTAAGCGGATCCGCAATCCGCAAAATCCGGCGGAAACGCGTGTCAGTTGCGTGACTCGCTGCCCCATTCGGTCTCTGTCAGATATTATGCACTGTTTGCCTGTACCCTTCCAGTTGGCATTTGACTCATGTGAACAAGCGTTTGTTTTTGTTAACCTTCGTCACTCGTAAGTAAATAAATACACTTTTACGTATTCATCAATACTTACGTTTGTTTCGAGTACACATTTCTGTAATTTGAGTTATGGTGCGTATTTATTACGATTTTCTAACTATATAATTATGTTTTTAAGTGTCGCACACGTTATCTAAACTACACGGTTACAGCTTTCTATTCACGGTTTCATTATTCCCATTTTCTGTATTTGCAGATAAAGTAATTGTGACAATTTCCTAATTTATGGCTGAAAATTTGATTATTCGTTGATATGAAACTAATGTTATCGTAATTTTAACGGACGCGTACCTGTTTATTTAACAGCTATCAAAAGGAAATTGTATATCCTTTGACTTATTATTGTTTTGGTCGTTGCCTCAATGCGTTTCTGTGACGAAAGCCACCTGCTTACATGTGCCACTCAGGCTTTCGATTAATCCCTCTTCTCCTTGTTATTATTTCGACTAAAGGTAAAAAAAGTTATAATAAAATTTTCACGGGTGTATCGACGAATTGAGTTGTAGGAACACCATACTTCGAAGGCTGCCTCCGCCATCTTCCTCAAGTGTGTAATTTCGTGTGTTTGCAATGAAATCCGGAGATGCAACCTATGAGGACTCCACTGCAATCATTCGCCGAGAAAGTCTCCTTTCTTACCAAAAAATAATAATTTCCACTCTAAAAACGTCGTTTCACCACCTCGTAAATCTGAAATAATTTACAGTTTACGTGTTGGTGAGTAGTTTCTATTAATAACATTGAATCAACTGTAATATCAATCAAGGAATCAGGAGATATAATAATGAATCACGCAAAAAAAGGCCAAGTCTTGTTCTTGTGCAGTGACAAAAAGTTATGAGATCTTGTTCTGAGCCAAGTCTACACTTTACAAAGTATATTCACTTCACTTTGTGAAATGGAATGCTTTTCTTGGTGTTATGGAACATTTATTCAGGATTTTCTTTTTTTAAAAAAGCTCTGGTAACTTGGCCACTAAGCAAACCATATTTTTAAACTTATGACCTAAGACTCAATATTTTCCATATTTATTTAAAAATTGGTTTAGATTAAAAAACAAAAATGTAAAACCTCGAAATACACTTAAGACACGCTAAAAAGTTTTAATGTTATTTTGCCGATCAAAATATTGATTGCTGTTAATTTTTATCATTTAAAATTAAAAATTATTTATTAATTTAATTATTATTTAATTTATTAACGTTTTAAGTAACTATGTTTTAAATATATGCGTTAAAAAACTGTTTGTACCAATCCCGCGGGATTGAAAACACTGCGGGATTGCAATCCTTAATCGTGTCCGTAGAGGGTATAATAACAAGATGTATTCATTACCATATTATAAATTAGTAATGTAAACGTCTGTGGAGTCAGCATGTGTTTTCCAGCTCTCTTCTATGCTTGCCCGCTGATATTATGAAAGGAAACCTTAGAGATATAGGTTGATATAGCCTTGAGGACCATACAAATTGAAAGAAGGTCCCAAAAAAGAAACACTGAGTTCTGAAAGATATTAATGTTAGACATCGAAGAAGAAACAGCAGCTACGATCAACAATCCTTGCCAAAAAAATTAGAATTTAAATAAATACACCAGGCAAAAATATTATAAAAGATTTCACCCTTCTCAGAGATCAAGAACTACCTATTATGTTGTACCTGGTAATAGAAAGTCTGGTGTTGCCAGAGATTTCGTGTTCCATCCCCATCATTTTAGCCGCGTTTCCTCTGGGCGGAAGGAAAGCCTGACGTAAGTGCTCTCCCTGACTTATTGATAGGCCGATCGTTGTTGAAAGGAAAGTCTCGTATTTTGTTTTAGATATTCTCTTCGTGACGAATACCCGAAGGAGAAAATGAGGCTAGAGACAGAGTAGACAACAGCTGAGGGAGAGAGATTTTGAATAAATCAGGTTGAAGTCTCGGCGAGGATATGAAGAGCTAAGTGTAGTTCCAGCTACGGTCGGCCGATGGCAGGACTTGTTTCACTCTGCGCATCCTTCGTTTGACTCGAACCGTGACGGCAGGCAGCGCTGCGGTCGCTACATGATCTGTACTGTACAAGTATTAAGTGTTGGATTATCAGACACATTTTTTTTTTCCTTCCAACACGGGCAGATCGAATTGATAAATATTGCATTTGATATCTGATATTTTACGAATAAATTATTTCTTATCAATATTTCTCTTTCTTTTATTGTTAGCTTGCATAATTCTTTATAAAATCATTACCTGAACGACTCATAGTGAGAACAACATTTCGCGGGCTTAGAAAGTGAAGACAAAAATGATACAAATAAAATACTGGAGGAAGATTTTAGAATAAATATAAAACAATAGCAAGACAAAAGTGATGAAATGCAATAGAAATGATAGCGGTAATAGTGGATTAAATACAAAAACTGTCGCCCGACAAATGCGAAACATCGAAATTGAAGGTATTTATAATTAAAAAAACAAAATAAATTTTACTCCAAAATAAATATAAACATATTGTTTCGTCAATATACTAAATATGTTTTTCTTATTATTCTTAGTACCTGGTGACCGATCTTCGCTCGGCATATTTCTGTTCAGTAGGCTATGCAAGATTTCATTAAAATCCTTAGAGACGTTTGTGAGAAATTAATTTTACTGGGGAATGCGCCACCTTCGGAACCGACGCGAAATTGGTAGTAACCTGTTGAAATTTGGTTTAATTGCTTCGTCATTATGTCCTCTTTACGTTTTGCGCTCTTGCTTTGCAGAAAACTTGCCAGGAATTTGATTAAAATGCTGAAATATGACAGCGAAGCACAGCCGTTGGATGCCGTCAGCGTTGAAAAATCGGAGATAGTCTCTTAAAATGCTGATTTAATATTTTATTGTAATGTTTTCTTACCGTTCCAGCTTTTCTCCGATCGAAAAAGTCGCATTTAATTGACAAATAGACAATTTTTACAGTGCTGATAGCATTTCGCAGTTGCTCAGCCTCATATTTCGGCATTTTTAATTTTTCTAGTGACTTTTCCGCAAAGATAGCGCAAAATGTGAAGCGGACATGTTGACGAAGCAATGAAACCAAATTTCATCAGGTTACTATTAATTTCGCCGAGGTTCCGAAAGTAGTGCAGCCCCATTTTGTCTATTTTCAAGAGTTGCTCATATAATAGCAATTCTATCAGAGGTAGGACGGCCAGTTCCTTTTCTCTGGGACCTACAATTTAACTTGGAATCCGAACAACAAAACGCCCCACCGTAGTTCATATGGTTAAATACATATCTTAAAAATTCTTGCTCCCTCCGGAATTTGAACCCGGGATCGTAGCCAGAATTTTTAAGAGCTAGTGCAGTAACCACCTTATCCCCCCATTAATTACATTTGAGCTTCCAGACAACTCCATATTTGTTATACATTCAATATATTTGCTTTACTTAAGAACTGGAGATGGTTAAATAAATATCGTGAATAATCGTCAGGGTTTTATTCAATTGAGTCTTCACTGGGCGAAGTTCGAGTAACTTGGTTGAGACGATTTTATATTAGGTTTTCTTGAAATGATTACATTATAACTGCTAATATTATTTTCAAAGAAGATTTGTTAAATAAAGTATCACTTCTGACAAAACCAAATTTTAAATATCTTCTTTTTAGATGTTTTAAATTAAACACACAGTGCTAATATTCCCGCAGGTCAGCTAGTATAGTATACAAGACTTCCTAATTCCTATGCATTGTTTACTACAACCAAAGAAGTTTGAAAAAATCGCATTTGTCAAAGCCAATATCTATTTTTAAAATACCTAATTTTTAAATGTTTTACAATACAACTGGTAGTATTTAATGAAAACCACTTATTCAATATTTTTTTCAAAGAAGTTATGTAAATATAAGTATCACTTCTGACAATGCCACTTTTTAAATATCTTCTTTTGAAATGTTTTACAATTAAACATTCAACGCTACTATTCCCTCGAGTCAGGTAACATACAAGAAATATTCATTTAATATATAAGTTCCTTGAAACCAAAGAGAAAAAATATTAGTTAGCTTCTTGGTATGAATCATCTACGAGATGGCGTTAGAGCCGTTTTAGAGATACCAAGAGCAAAAATTGTTATTATTTTGTAAAATTGGTTGTTTTCAGGGAGGAACACTATTTAGATAATATTAAAAATCAAAACGTTATCTACATATGAAATTTCATCCAAGTCGATAGCACCGTTTGCGAGATCCAAAATATATATATGTATATATATACAAGAATTGCTCGTTTAAAGATATAAGATTATAATAATATATTATAAAATATAAAATCAATACGAAAAAATATTTTTAATATATACTTTTTACAATGCAGTTACGGAATATTATTTGATGTATCGTCCATGATTTCTGTAATGATAGCTGCTGAAGGTGTATTGGACGGTATTAAAGAAATGATTAGCTGATGGTTACTGAAGTATGTAACATAAGTATTAGAGGTGATTTTTTCGACGTATCTTGAAAATACGGCATCGATTGTTGATCAGGGGCGTAGCTACTATGTGGCTAGGCGGTGCCGTGCACCGGGGCCCCTACGCTCAGGGGGACCCCAAGCATAACTCTAGGAGCCCCCAAGCGCAGTTCATAGCATTCATGGCAAACTGGCGACCTTTTTTTTTTTTTAGCTCTGCAGTCGTCTAGGGGGGCCCTAAGACACAGGAAGCCCCTCACTAAAAGAGCCCTCTCACTGCTCAGCGGGGGGGGGGGGGCGCTAAACACAACTCAAGGGCCCCATCCTAAGCTCCGGGGGCCCTTACCAGCAACACAAAGCAAAAAAATGGTCGCCCATCTGGCCTGAGGGCCCAAAATAAATTTTTTGCACCGGGGCCCTTGTTGACCTAGCTACGCCACTGTTGTTGATCCATATCTAGTTGTAGGTTGAGTTGGGTTATTATTGATTTTCAGATCAATTGTTTGCTCAAGGAATGTTGTTAAACGGTTTGAATTGTTGGGTACAAAATTAATACTAAAATCTTCTGTTAAATTATGTCCTAAAATCGGACTTCTTGGTTCTTCTTGGCCGCTTGATCGTCATTGTCTCTCATATTTAAACTCGATTACACTGTCACTGATTTAAAATCTTTAAGCGCTTCAATGTTCTTTTGAAAACAAAAGGGAGTAGAGAGCGGCGGTCGAGTCGTTGTTGCGCCCAACGCACACCAATAGATGCTTCACATCAAAAATAAAGATAGGATGGTGACTACGTGGTAAACAGAATTCGTGAAGTTGTGAGTGGCAAGGCCGTAAATGAAAGTGAGTTAAATGGTATGCGAAAGAAACAAAAGATGAAAGTTGTATCTGATGTACGAAAAGAAAGAGAGGGCAACAACACAGGAAGACGTAAAAATGTACAGAAAAAAAGAAACAAATAAAGAATGTGACAGCTCTGTACATGCTAACCCTGTTATTGTAGGACCAACACATCTACTGTATAATTTCGTATGGCCACCCACTCACCTCGATAGCTATTGGCTGGAGAACGGTGTCACGTGTCGGCTTTCGCTCACAAAACAGCGACCAGAGATACCATTAGAAGGAATTGGTGGTTATGTCTACAATTTAATAACCAAACTACTGCCACCAAATTAAGTGGCATAATACATTCATTAAGTTTTCTTTTCTTAGCGTTTCATAGCTAAAAAAATTAATAAATTTTGCGACTGAAAAAACGTGGAACTGCTTTTCTGTAACATGTTACTAATTAAAGTAACTTAAAAAAAATTAAAATACTCACAGTCTGCTGTTACCACGAATGCCAATTGTCATTTCGGCTTAGGATAAATTTCAATTTAATTACAACTTTCACTAATGTTGTTGCTTGACCAAAATTTATGCATTACGGTTTATTTAGGTTTTAGGCATTTTATTGACCACTTTCGTTATTGATCTTTATTCATGTTCGCTGTATGTGAATTATAAGGTTATTTAAGTGGACATCAGACCAAATGTGTCACCGAATCGAGTATTCTGGCATCTTATTTCAGCGGAGTTGCTCAACTGTTTCATAATATGGAAGGTGTATTAAGTTCTCTGGCCGTAACAAATACTATGGCCAATGTTTATATTATAAGTATCTGCCCAGTCTCAATAATAAAACGTGATGCTTTCGAAGCAAACAGGAATTTTTAAAATTTTGCGGAGTGAACTTTAAGGGTCAAATGCAAGTCCAGTTCGTATTTAAGTAAGTTCGGGATAGCGTGATCGTTCCTGTCCGTGTTAAATACCTACCTCTATTAATGCTTCTGAGTTATTCAAGCTCAAGAGCTTTTATTCATCCTAAGGGTGAAACACAGGTCAAGCTTATATTTGGCAGATTAGGTCAACCTGTCATAATCTTTCATCGTAAAAACTGGAACTATTCTAGACCCGTGACGATACGCAAAAAACAGTCACGGGCTTACACTAGTTAATAATAATACAGCGCTGTTTGTTCTTCTAGTACAGGAAGCAATCTGGTTCGGAAATGCCATATCGGAAGGCAAATTCAAATTCAGTATACCTGTCGTACCACTTGTATGTAGCATATTTTAAGACCGACCGTTTTGAAGTGACCTTGCTGGTAGAAAAATATTTTGCATACTTTAAACTTTTATTGAAAGGGTATTATATAAAAAAATCAGTTAATGAAACTGTATAATTTTATCTATCTTACGTAATATCGTACATCCTTGATCATTAAATTATGCATTTTACACATCAGATAAAATCTATAGTCTGCTATAATTTCGCAGGCTCACTCCTCAGCACTCACTTCGATAGCTATTGGCTGAAGTTGACGCTGACGTCATCAAGCATTGACGTCACTCTCCCTGGCTTCACTTGCAAATTAACAGCGACCAGACACGCTACTAGAAGTTAGAGGTTATGTGCGAAGTTTAATAACCAACAACTGCGATTAATTGCCAGAATACATTAATCAAGTTTGTTCTTAGTAACATTTCATTTTAAATGAAATGCGTCAATTTAGTTAAAAACTTATGATACAAATTTAATGCTGAAAAAAGTTAGAATAAAATTGTTCCTTACGTTTCAATGAAGTCCTACCTGTCGTTGTCACTTTTAAATCACTCCTGTCACGCTGGTAGGCATTCTTTAGGTTTGTCGGTATTTACACTGGACATCGTACTTGAGGTTACATCAGAATTCATTTTACAGTAACAGAATTAAAAGATAAAACGTGGGTGAATTTTTATTTAGTGTTCTTTGAATTTGCGTGTTCACTCTTTAGGTACCGTACTGAGCGAGATAGTTTTAGTTCCATTTAAACTGAGAAAGATTTTATACAAATTTTGCAGAGTGAACTCTTAGTGTGAAACACAGGCTAACTGGGTATTTTAGCCATATCAGGTCAACCTGATTACCTACGCCCACAAAAAACCGGTACTGTTCTCGAACTGTAACCATACACGAAACACTGGCATGGGCCTGCCCTTCTAATTACATAAAACCCGTTATCCCAAACAAACACTATGTTATCAGAAACAGAGCCGACATGTCACAAACAAATCACTCATATGAGTGAAGGAGACACGTTGGTGAAGCTGCTAGAGACCGGAATGTCTTGTTTCTGGGATCTGGTCACGTGACAAACTGATCTGCAAACATTAAGCACTGACTGAGTAAACTTACTGCTCCATAATATTTAATAGCCCAGTAAACAAATGAAATGCAAATCAGCAGTATATGAGAATGCTAAAACTAAAATAAGAACCAAGTGATAAAGATGACCGTTACACAAATAGAAAGCAACAGTACCGTTCAGGACAGCTAGTCGGATCACTGGTCAGGAATCTGCTATGTCTCAAAAAGTGTAAGCCTCTCAAACTTAACAGCCCCAACTGTTTCAACTTTTTATGGTTGGAAAACCCTCTATTTGCGAAGCTGATTTCTTTTCTATTTCCTACACTGTATTACGCCTACTCGACATAAAATTGCAAGTGGTTGAATTGCTAAGGAAAGCTATCTCACGAATCTGAAATATATATTCTACTAAAAAATACTATGTTGATTTTTCGTTACTCTCCGGTGCAATATGAATTTTTAAATATAATTCGACATATTTGTTTGCCGTCATTTTTTTGTACGAGGGCATGAATGTTTAACTGTTGAGTGTGTGTATTAGTATGTGTCGTGTCCGTCCTGTAGTGTCCACAGTCAGAAGCACTTAAAAAAATAAAAATATGTGACTTAATTTTGATTAGAGCTAAAAAAAATTCTGTATTTTAATAATCATAAACAGATACATGAACGGTGTGGTTCTTATTTTAAGAAATTACCCTACATCATTGCTGGCGGAACGATTGTTCTGTATTGCAGAATAGTAAACATCCTATGATTTCCAATTCTCTTCTTTTAGCGTTCCAAATTGTTCAGAAACAATCGTTTCTCTTAGAACTTGTATATCTTAGACGCAATTGGACGTGCCTATTGTTCCTTCGGTTTTCTCCATGTTTTCAGGACTTAGTTTCTTTAATATTTACGTCTTTTCCCTCTGCCACCCAAAATATTTGTGGATTGCAGAGTCTAGATGTAGATGTAGATTTTTGGGAGTCAGCTTCTCTCCATGATAAATTAACGGAGATGCGGTATTCACTTATGAGCGCCGGGCCAAAGATTTTAAAATTCCTAATCGATTCCTTCAGATCCAGCTACTTCGTCTTGTTTTGCTTCAAAGGGTTGCATCTGTAATCTTCTGTTACGGATTTCATCCCAGCCTACTGAATGCCTGGCACTCTTGGTGTGGCACCGGAAAAGATAACTAATTTTATTAATCATAAATTTATTAATTAATATTTAATGATGGGGATGTTTAATTGATAAACAAGGCAACATTTAATCTACTATTTATTAAATCAAGCAAATAGGTCGCATTTAATTAATTAACCATAATTCCAAAATGATTAAGATCAATTGTCAATTGCCATTTCCATGCTCTGAGATTTTTGTCAAGGTCATTGCGGGTGAACGGGTGCCAGTGGTTAATTAAGTATTTTACACATAACCGTTTATGGTTTTACTTATCATGTTGTCTTTTACGATGTTAGTGGGCTGGTGAGTTCGTACTGGAATCAGCCATTCGTCCACTTGCGATGTGATGCTGGCGTCGAAGATCTCTCGGTGAACGCAAGAGTCTATTCCCCCAAGGCTCGAGCTGGAGACCGAGCGTGGGTGAGCGCATACTGGACGACGCGGTTCGAATCCCCGTCCGGGCATCCAGATTTGGGTTTTCCATAGTTTCCCCAAATCACTCTAGGCGAATGCCGGGATGCTTCCTTTTTAAAGGCCATGGTCCAACTCCTTCCCGGTCCTTGTTCTCAGTCCCATACCGTCCCTAATAACCTCGACGTTGACGAGGCATAAAGCCATAAGTAAAAACAAAAAAAAGCAAAAAACAAGGCGTCGTTTAAAGGGGGAGCGAACCATGCGCTCCTCCGCACACTAGATGCGAAGACGGCTTCACTACATTTGGATCGAACTGGAGTCGACCCTACACTCTCTGGGCAATACGTGGCGCAACCATTCACTAGTTTCACACACTCGCGAATTATGCTAAAACCTCACTGCGGACCTCTTCTACGAGGCTACCTCTCCAGTGAGCCAAACGGGAGTGTCCTCTTGCAGTCAACTACCCAAACTTCCTCACCAAACGGTCCCGGAGAAACGGAGGGGGAGCGGCGTGATTGCATTCCTGCCCTTACTGTCTTTGGATGATATCCGACACGTGGCTTCCCAGCTCGCAACAGTCTTTCAAATGCTGGCAGCCTTCGTATTTTTTTTTTTTTTTTTTTTTTACGCCTCCTCGACGGCTAAGGTTATTACAGGCGGGATGGGACTGGGAACGGGAAGGAATTTGGCCATGGCCTTTTTGAAGGAAGCATCCCGGCATTCGCCTGGAGTGATTTGGGAAACAATGGAAAACCAAAATCTGGATACCCGGACGGGGATTCGAACCCGCGTCCTCCCGAATGCGAGGCCAGAGCGTTAACCGTTCACCCACCACGCTCGGTGCAGCCTTCCGTGACTGCCTCTTAATGTAATTGCACACGGCTGCAACGTGTATCAATGTATTAAGGCAATAACTTAATAATTGTCGCCTTAAATTTATTAACTACGCTCCTTTCTTCTGCTGTAACGAAGAGATGTTCTAAATTTAATTAATATTGATGGTACAGAACACACAACAGCATGCGAATATTTATTTCTGTTATTTAACTATCTCCGTATGTATTTTACGATAGTCTGACAAGTGAAACAGTACATAATATCTTCTGGAATCAATAAGGAAAAAAGCTACGTGATACTTGGGATGGGAGGGGGAGGCGGCAGAGGTAAAAGCCACGTCGGGCTAGGTGGGGGGAGGGGTGTTCACAGGAAGCCAAAATGGAGCTGTTTGGTATACGGACGCTCCCCTACGGCTATTGGCACTTCCCACAAGATTCTCAGAAGTAGTGCTACACATTCTCATTACAACCTTCCGCACTAGAATAGAGGTAAAGGGGCCAGCCCCACGCTCCCGCCATTCTGCATTGCGATTCGCTGATGTGACTGCCGTGTTTCCAGAACACTGTAAAGTTGACAAGTTGCCACATATCATGGGATGAGAGCTCGGCTATCGGAATCGTGTTTAATATCTAACAGTCATGTACACGATTAAGTATTTTTATTTTTGATTGATTGCTTTATTTTTTGTGTATATAGTCCGGAAAGTCACTTGCAACAATCTACAGATTTATTTCTAAGAACGTTGCGAGGTCTTTCTCACTAATTAACATTAAGTAGTTGAAGGCAGATAGCCCGCTGACATCAACACATGGCCCCAAAAAATGTTGAACACACGGTTGCGCTATCTCCCCGCGTATTATAATTTAATGAATCTGAATTACACTTCCTATTTAGCATGACAAAATTAAACCAACCAGTACCTTTTATTTGCTCAGTTTATTTAACACCTTTGCACGTAAGCAAACAAATACAAAATTTCTTATAGCCCTGCCATAACAACAACTCGTGCTTTCTTCTCCACTAGTAAATACAGTATTTACAGCTTTAAATAACCACATTACAATAAATCGCTTGAATTTACCCCAATACCTACACATACTACTATGCTGTGAAAACCTGCTATACTAATACATTAATTTATACATTTATTTACTATCTCGTTTTACTTTTTCATAGCAATGACTGGTGAATGGGGTCTTACAATGTAAAGTGAATTGCTAGCATGTAATACGACTCAAATCTTGTCAAAAGTTGTTAAACTCGGCATAGCATTAGATAATACACAGTCCAGTCACATTAATGTGACCACCTCTCAAAAACCAGAATAACCACCTTTTGCAGGGCGGACCACTGCGAGGCGTACATGAAGAGAGTCAATTAGGCTTCTGAAGGTGTTCATTGGGATGTTGATCCATGCCGACTCCAGTGCCGTGGCCAACTGCGCTAGATTACGCGGTTAAGGATTTATGGCGCGAACAACCCGATCGAGGTGGTCCCACAGATTCTCGATTTGGTTTAAAAACCGGTGAGTTTGCTGGCCAGGGGAGTAAGGTAAACTCATCCTGGTGCTCTTCGAACCACGCACTTTCACTGCGAGCTGTATGAAACCTCGCATTGTCCTGCTTGTAGATGCCATCATTCTGAGGAAAAATTATTCGCATGTAGGGGTGGACACGTACTTGTCCTGATTCATCGTGCCTTCCACAATGATGAATTCACCCAGTGAATGCCAACCCCAACCATAATGTTCCCTCCTCCACCCTGGATCCTTCCGGCAATTGTTGCAGGGTGTTTGCTTTCAGACGTTTCACGCCTCATGCAAAAGAGAGTGGGAAAATTTTCTTTTGTTGTTAGGGGTGTCGGGGAATGGGATAAATTATCAAGTGAAGCGATGAATAATTTACCAAAAAAACGCTGAAGGAGATTAAAATTATAATTCGTAAATGTTAATAGTAGATGGGTTGAGAAATTAACACTTCGGGTATATGAGATAATAATTTTTTAAAAATAAGAAAAGGGTAAAAAGATGAACAAGGAAAATGAGCTACATTATAATACAATTCGATTTAATTCAACTACGTTTTCTGTGTCGCAGAAATATTTCCGAGATGTGTAGACAAGTACAGGCGGATAAAATAAACGTGAGTAGAGGAATTGTATTTATGTTGGTGCAACTTCACTTTTAGAGTAATTAAGTTACAATTTGTAGACAGTGATTTCGCCTTCAAAACTATGGAAACGAACGTTTCGTTCACCTTTGTTACTTTCCTCTTTTAGCCTTTTTTGCTCGCTTTTTAAAATTGCTGTATAGTAGTACATAAACATAACCCTTGATATTTACAGATGTGTAACCAACTTTGGCCCTGACATGCACGCTACCAGCTGCGTAATTGTGTTTGTCGTCGGTTTATGCTTTGAACTTCAAACGCGGTGTTTGCGGTGAGCATGTGGGGACAATGGGTAATTGAACTAGAATAAAAAGGGTAGTAAAAAGTTTGTTGACAGCGAGTTTTTCATCGCTTACGCCAGAAAAATATAGTTGAACAAACATCGCAACCTGGAAAAAATTTCCATATTCTACCAAAAAAAAAATGGATGAAACAGATATAAACAGACGGAAATCTATCACATATTAACTAGCTGTATTTTTTTTTTTTTTTTTTGCATACTAATAATAGCATAACAATAAAATTGGAGAAACTATAGTAAAAATTTGTTTTAATATTCAGAAATGGTCTTTAGTTTTTAGACATTTTCAAAACCTTTAGAGATAATATGTTAGGAAATATTTTTTTGGTTAATACCGTTTACCAGATGTATAAAATTGAGGTCAGCCCAAATTTTCTATCGAACTGCTAATAATCTCTCAGATCAATTGGAGTAGTAATTCGGATGACGTGACTCATCGGTTATACAGTTTAAGGTTGTCACGTGAACATGAAAGATTCGTGACAGCATTCATGTGCCATACGACTCTTTAGCAGAGTTGAGCTTCTAATTATCTACTCTGTAATAACACTTCTCGTTTCAAAACAGTATATTAAACATGTAAACACGTTTCATAAATTAATAATCAGCAAATTATAGGATTATTAGAGCTTATATTATTATATGGCGTAATTCCGATGTGTGATTTTCTCTTATTTTTCTGTTTAGAAACCGCGTATAATGCTCATAGGGTTAAAATGGCTACGAGCTCATTACCAGATGTCACATGTATGAGCGTACTGCTAACCATAAATAGTTAATGTAGTCATAATTCTTTTTTTACGAAAAAGCTAGCGATCATTTATTTTTCTAAACATTGTTTGCTTTTGCGATCACAAAAGAGATACTCATAATTGATTCCATACAGTAGTTTGTGCGTCAAAAACAAAGTGTACTTTATATTCGGCTGGTAACTGACATTTGTAATGTTTCACATGCATAAAGCGGAACACTGTGAAATAAAACGTCGGTTATGCCCGACCACATGTCAAAACTAATAAAAAAAAATTATTTTACAGTCATTTAAAACTCATTTAATTTACTACTTTTACATTCACTCATCCTAATTAAATGCATAAAAAATGCAGACGGTGGTATTATGCGCAACTATTTAATAAATTGCCAGTAAACTGAATAATTAAAATTTCTACAAAATGTAAAACATAATTATGGTAAATCAGTTATAAAATTGACAAATCAGATTTTCATTAAGTAGTTAGTATCTACCGTTAGATGCTATTCGAATATTAGCATTGAAAATCGATCGTGCAGTCAAAAGCAGATAGTTAAAATGAGTTTAAGGATAACAAAGCTTTGTAGAAGTGATAACTTTAGTTCTTTTCTCATGCCAACATAGTAAGTAAGAATTTGACAGATAAAACAAGAATTGAACTCATATGCAATCTATAAGAAGAAAAAAAATTTGCTGGGGAGACGAGAACAATTTACTTGGTAGTTTAACTGAGCGTGTTATTCCGCCATCGTACCTGACTCAGAGTAGTTCTACCATGCTCATATGTTTCCGAACGATGTGAATCACTCATTGCTATGTTTCCTCCAAAAATTTATTTCAGCCCTTCCTACACATCTGCTTACACAGTCCTATACCCTGTAGGTGCTATAGTAACGTGAGTATCCAAAACTGAAATTGGCGGGGTGCAGTATTCGTACCTGGCAACTCAGTCATACTGATTACGATTTTCAGAATATTTCCGTAATCACCTGTGCTAAAGCTTCGAAAGAAGAAAATATAATTCCGTTACAAGTGATTCTACGGTTGATGATTATAACCAGTACTATTCAGCATCATGTGGTTTTTTTTTCCAGAAGTTCATTAGGAATTTCTGGCTATCAAAGAAAATATTCCCAAACCCCTTTTTGTAAAACTGCACAAATTTCTTATATATAGGACTTGTTTTCCTTTTTTGAAATAGGAAGTTCGCTATAGTTGGTTGCAGAAAACGTAACAATTCCTGCTGAAATTTATATTAGTAATCTAAGTTCTATTATGACTGCCACATGTTTATAATTGTTTTGTGGAAACGGGACAATTTTTTTATATATTAGGAAGTCTAGCCTAATTCAATTGGGTTTCGAGATTATATTCAGCAGGTTAACGACAATTTGTCAACGCTCCAAGCCTAGGACAGAAGTTGAAATTTTAGTGTAAGACAGAAAAATACTCTAAAAATAAATAAAAATCCAGTACTAATAAAGGATTCATAGTAAAAATTGATCATTGGAACTTGGAGAGAACTTTTGGTTAAAAAACTGGAAATTATATAAAAATTATATGAAAGAGTTTGCATCCTGTTGAGCTGCGCTGTGTGAGAGCTGTTTTCCCGTGACCTGCTACGCTCTAATCAGCAGTGCAGTGCCACTTACGACCCATCCACTGCCTCTCGGACTAATTAACGGACCGGCGCGGGCCGGATAACGAGCCGCCAGCCACCACCTGTCGACCACGCAACCGCTGACACCTGTTGGCCGAGTGACTCCCACCACCACCTTCATCGCAACAGGAAGCATACTGCAGTTCTGGCGATCAGGCTCACTCGTAATTCCCCATTACACGAATAAAACTTTTCCAAATTTTACAATATTTGTTTTACATACTATTTGTACATGTTGTTAAATAGGTTTTTTGATTTTCAATTGATCTTTTATCAAGCTGCATCAATTGAGATACATCTTGAGAGGGTGAACATGTCGTTTGAGACAAGGTATGGGCACTTCGAAGAATTTGAGAAAGTTTTTAACTTGAATATGCGAGACAGGTCTTCGTCTTTGCAGAAGTGCAAGTACAATTATTTTAATGTATCTGGTCAAGACTACGATTTTTGAGAACTGACATAACTGTAAGAGGAAAAATGCATAATGAAAACGTTAAGAACGACAACTTGCCTCGAAATCTGTCCCCAATGTGCAATCTTTCTGGCGTGTGCGAAGCACATAGCCTACGACCAATTGGAAATTTATATCTATTCGCATCGTCCCAGGTAAAAAAAAATTCAGTGAGAGAGACATCTATGACTTTGTAACAGTAACTGGGATACCTAAGGTAGATTCATGGCGAGTTACTCAAATTTGCAATGGTTTAATTTTGATTCAAAACATAGTTACAGCAACTTGTACAAGAGCTGACTGTTTTACGGTGATAATATAAAAAGTCATTAATCTGTAGTGTTCCGTCGCCAATACTAGCGTATTCCGCAGCGTTATGTCATATCCAAGATACAATTGCAATACAACCGGTTGTATTGTTATTGAAAAAATATTTGTACAGTACGACATTATTTCAATTTAATAATTGTAATTAATTTCTTTATAGCGTGCAGCATGTACACAGATTATCATTAATTTCTAACATTTGACGAGGCAGAAACATTCAAAACTTGGCTTCCTTGTATAAACCTTTATGGGGTGTTCACTTCAGGAGCGTATCATAAAGATACGACTTTTCGAAGTTTGCCTCCAAATGCATCTTCCAGAAAAATGTTGAGTCCTTGTATGTAACCATGCCGGTCATGGGTTGCCGCTGAGTCACGTATGCTGGAGAGGTTCTCAGTACGCAAGTGAATTCCACACAACAGACCTACAATAAACGAAAAATGATCCCCTGTATCAAAAAAGACTGCTATCAGATACATATCATGATTACATTATTAGTTTCCTCCGTGTTCTGTTCAAAATCAATTTAGAAAAACAAATTTTTATTTGTGAATATTGCAGGCTATTTCTTCCACAGTTGCTTGATAAACTAATTATTATTTAGTAAATACGCCAATACAACTTTTGATGGAAATTCTTTATTTTTCGGACGCGTTTCGCCTCTCGTCGAGGTATCTTCAGCGTACAATGTTTTCTGTAATATGCGATTAGTTATAATTTGAAAAAAAAATTTTTTTTTGTTTGTTTATATATAAAGAAATTATTCTATCTATAGGATGCATAATATGACTTATATTTAACATAATAGTTATGAATTATCTTATAGAACGTTTGTTTACATTGGTGTATTAGGATGGGATTCATATTGCATCTTAAATTTACATTTTGAGGTGAGGTAGTTGGTCTTCGGGGTGTAAGGGTTTGGGAGAGACTATACTAGTCTTTTCCAACCAAATGTCAACCTCTCCTTCACGTGGTGCACCCTGTTTGCACGGACGAGGCTCTGGCGACTGAAAGATTCCAGGTATAAGGAGTCACCCACTGCTTGCCAACGGCCTCCGAAAGGAGGGCGGAAGAGCGGGGAGCGGTTCAGGGCACCCTCTTGCCCTTGGGGATGGAAACGGCCACTAAAGGCGGATGAATCAGAAATGACCAACGGCATGGGGATGCAGAAGGCAACGGGAAACCACTGCATTAAAGACCCAAAGGGTATCCCGAGGACATTTAATCCTCTCAGATTACATATATCATGATGGCTTCTTCCTGGGTAAAATATTCCGGAGGTAAAATAGTCCCCCAATCGGATCTCCGGGTGGGGACTGCTCAGGGAAGAGTCATTAGAATGGATAGAAACATTCTACGAGTCGGAGCGTGGAATGTTAGAAGTCTGAATAGGGCAGGTAGGTTAGAAAACTTAAAAAGGGAGATGGAAAAACTTAATTTAGATGTTGTTGGTATTAGTGAGGTTAAATGGAAGGACGCACAGGATTTCTGGTCTGGGGAACACAGAATAATTAGCACACAAGCTGTCAATGGAGTCACTGGTGTAGGATTTGTAATGAACAAGAAAGTAGGGAAACGGGTGAGTTATTATGAACAATTTAGTGACAGGATTATTTTGATGAGGTTAGAAACTAAGCCCGTCCCAACCACATTAGTACAAGTATATATGCCAACGTCACAGGAAGATGACGAAGAAATAGAAAAAATATACACTGAAATTGAAGAATTAATCCAATATGTGAAAGGGGAGGAAAATCTAATATCATGGTCAAACAGAGATTCAGGAATCAAGTTCTAGACTGTAAAGCGTACCCAGGAGCAGACATAGACTCGGACCATAATTTGATAGTAATGAAGTGCAGGCTGAAATTCAAGCGAATAAGAAAGCAGTATAAGCAGAACAGACTGGAAGTGAATAAACTGAAACAATCTAGCACAAGAGAAAATTTTGCAGAAATGGTAGACTTAGGTCTAAGAATTAACTGTGAAAGGAGCTCAACCGAGGACGAATGGAATGCATTAAAGACCGAAATAATGAAAGCTGGCAAAGAAACATTAGGCTTTAGGGAACAAGCTGCCCGAAAACCTTGGATCACAGAAGAAATTTTGCGACTGATGGATCAGAGAATAAGGTACAAACATGCTCAGGATGAAATAGGAAGAGAGCAGTACAGGCAATTTAGAAATCAAATAAATAGGAAATGCAAAATAGCAAAAGAAAAATGGCTACAAGAAAAGTGTGAAGAAGTAGAAAAGGAAATGGTCATAGGAAAAGTAGATGTTGCATATAGAAAGATCAAACAGAATTTTGGAGAAATGAAGAAAAGAGGTATGAACATTAAAACTGCCGATGGGAAACCTCTTTTAAGCTCAGAAGATAGAGCTAACCGATGGAAGGAATACATTGAGAAACTGAACAATAGTGTATTGGAAAAGGAAGGCGACGTCGACATTGATGACTTAGGAGATCCTGTTTTGAGGACAGAATTTAATAAAGCTCTGAATGACTTGAAAGCAAATAAGGCAGTTGGAATTGATGAGATCCCTGCAGAACTTCTTAAATCTCTAGGAGATGAAGGAATCGAAAGATTATTCAAGCTGATATCAAAAAGTTATGAAACAGGAGAAATTCCAACTGATTTTAATAAAAATATCATCTTCACACTTCCAAAGAAAGCACAAGCTGACAAATGTGAGAATTATCGCACCATTAGTCTAACAACACATGCTTCATAATTATTGACCAGAATAATATACAGAAGGATGGAAAGGGTAGTAGAAGAGATAGTAGGTGAAGATCAGTTTGGGTTTAGGAAAAATCGCGGTACAAGGGAAGCAATTCTGTCTTTAAGATTAATACTTGAATGGCGGATCAAGAAAAACAAACATACTTTTATGGCATTTGTTGATTTAGAAAAAGCTTTTGATAATGTTAGGTGGGACAAGATGCTCAAAATTTTAAAGAAGTCAGGTCTAAAGTATCGAGATAGAAGAATGCTCTATAAACTATATAAGAATCAAGTGGCTGTAATAAAAGTAGAGAATCATGAGAGACATGCATCAGTTAAAAAGGGTGTGAGACAAGGTTGTAGTCGATCCCCGTTAATATTCAACTTGTATGTAGAAGAAGCAATGAAGAAAGTCAAAGAAAAATTTCCGTGTGGCAAAAGTTTTCAGGGGGAAAAAATCAGTATGCTACGATTTGCTGACGACATTGTCTTATTAGCAGAGAGGGCTGAGGATATTGAGAAGTTATTGAATGGCATGAACAAAATACTGAAGGAAGATTTTGGACTGAATATAAATCAAAGTAAAACAAAAGTGATGAAATGTAGCAGAAATGACACCAATACTAGCAGATTAAATATAAAAATAGGATCTGATGCAATAGGAGAAGTGGGTGAGTTCTGTTACTTGGGAAGCAAAATTACAACCGATGGTCGAAGCAGGAATGATGTAAAAAGCAGAATAGCACTAGCAAAAAGAGCCTTCATGAAAAAGAGAAACCTTTTAGTTTCAAATATTGATCTAGGAATTAGAAAGAACTTCTTAAAACTCTATGTGTGGAGCACAGCACTATACGGTAGCGAAACATGGACTTTAGGAATACCGGAAAGAAAGAAACTTGAAGCATTTGAAATGTGGTGCTACAGAAGAATGCTGAAAATTAGGTGGACAGACAAAGTAAGAAATGAACGAGTTTTGGAAATGATGGGTGAGAAAAGAAGTCTATGCAAGAAGCTTACAGGAAGAAGAGACAGGCTGGTAGGTCATATTTTGAGACATGCTGGATTGGTTAATTTGTTAGTGGAGGGAACAGTTGAAGGTAAGAACTGTAGAGGTAAACAGAGATTAGAATATATGAAGCAGATAATTGAGGACGTGGGTTGTAAGGGTTATGTAGAAATGAAGAGGTTAGCACAGGATAGGAAGGGATGGAGGATTGCATCAAACCAGTCTAAAGACTGACGACAGCAAAAAATAAAAGTTGGTCTTCTGTGATCTCAACCAGCATGCTGTTTTCATAACTAAATATAAGTCATATTATACATCCTATAGATAGAATAATTTCGTTATATGTAAACAAACAAAAAACAAAAACATTTTTTCAAATTATAAGTAATCGCATGTTACAGAAAACATTGTACGCTGAAGATACCTCGACGAGAGGCGAAACGCGTCCGAAAAATTAAGTATATCCAACAACAGTTGTATTGGCGTATTTACTAAATAATAATTAATTTAAATTTTTTATTTATTTATACAAATAGAGTGTCGGTATTCAATTAATTTCTGGGAATTTTAGCCATTTGTTCTAGCTTTGCTTTTAAAGATTTTAGGTAGTTATTTCATTTTCCTAGGAGAATAGACAGCATGGAACCTGGAACGATCTCGACGTTATAATAACCGATTTATCTCTAAGTTGTGGAATAAATCAGAGGAGGTTTCCGGTCGATAGTTAGCTTGAATCTATTATCCGTTCTAGATTGTATGTGTGACTTGTCGTAAGCTAATCTGTTGGAATTAATGCAAACGTTATAGAATTGGGCGAGTCAGTGTCAAGAAAGGAAGACGAACGCGTTTCGAACCTGAATATTTGTAGAACGATCATTAAGGCGGAAATAACTTCAGTAGGCTGCGTCATATTTACAATGTTTAATGTACGATAGCCACATGTCCATTAATACATAAGTCTAGGAGCAAACTGAGGCGCCAGGTGCTACTCCCTAAAGATGTAATTAAAATTTAAGTTGTGAATAACGTCTGTGCTTGAGCACAGATGATAGACTGGATGTAACCCTTCATTTTGGGTGACAAATGAGCTTGTGACTGTGGGCGCTACTCTGACTGTAGTTAACGCAGAAGAGTGAATTACGAATAAACTCCGCTCTTCTATCTAGGAGTTGCTGTCCCGTATATAACCAAAGACAGTATAGCCCACCTATTACTTGCTTATTTCCGTTTACTGCTATCTGTGGGCTACGTCTGCTGTGAGACTGACTGTTCTTCTGAGTGACTGCTTGAGAGCAGAATAGAGAGTGGAAGAACGTCGCACGCGATTTTAACCCGAAATTCCAACTATGGTTCCTCCTGTGGAGGGGAAGGCTTAACCCAATCATGAGTGAACCTGATGCGGTCATGTGTATGTGACACTTTCACCGGCCTTTGCGCACTTTTAACCGGTTGCTAATTCTAATTCCCAGTTAAATGCATTCCCGATGTTTCGCGGTTGCACAAGTTTGCTGTACTCGAATTTATATTAATTATTCGTTATTTAAATAATACCTGCAGTTACTAAAACTTTTGAGAACATCGTATCACCGTCTAGTTACATCCGTACTATTACTCAACTTTTACTAATGTGGTTTTAGAAACTAAGAAAATGATAGTTGTTCATTGATTAAATTTTTATAAATTTTCGTCGTTGTTCAACATGCTGTTCAGTGAGTACCTAAGAGTATGCTTCTCCACTGGAGCACGGCGCTGAACCTATCACCTCTTACTCATACTGAAGATGATCACCGATAGGAAAACAAAGCTCTATCTTTGCGAATGCTACACAACAAAGAGGCACAGAAGATTAACATCCCTACCAAAACAGACTGATGTGAGATACGTATTATGTAATTACAGTTTTAGTGATTTGGGTTTTCCATGGTTTCCCCAAATCACTCCAGGTGAATGCCGGGATGCTTCCTTCTAAAGGCCATGGCCGAATTCCTTCCCATTCCTTGCCCCCATCCTTTCCCGTCTCTAAAGACCACGTTGTTATAAAGGGACGTTAAACTGTTTTTTTTAAAAAAAAAAAAAAAAAAAAAAAAAAAAACAGTTTTAGTTTCCGTCATGTTAAGTCCAAAACCAGTTTCTGAAAATAATTTATACCTACATAAATAAATAGGTAAAATAAATTAATTCTACATTTATATGTTCGACGAATTACCTTTTAGTTTGCCGGTTAAAGATTTTATAGAATTATTTTAACTATTGACTCTGGAATCTACCTACACGAGATTTGCTAGTTCGAATCATGGAGCACAAGATATTCTGTTCGAATTGGGAATAGAATAACGAGTACCTAAGTGAGAGTTGAACAATTAAATTAGTAAATCAAGGTGGCTGCGCTAATGAACATAGTACAAAATGGAAAGTAAATTCACATACAAGAAACATTGTTTATGCAGTGAGGAAAAAACCACATATTTTGATTCTTCCCAGCACTTTCCATCACTTTGCAGCTTAGAAGTAACTCCAAGATTACATATTAGAGGAAGCAGAATAAATGTGGAAGGTTTCTTTAAATTATTAATAGTTTTCTTTGAAAATACTTACTGAGTTTGGGATTCGAACCGGGTACTTTTGGATTTACAGTCAGAGGTCTTAACCACTGAGCCACCAGACTGCTCAGTGGCTTGCTTGTTTGCAGATATGTGATTGAATATCTGAGGAGTCCATAAATAACTCCAGTGAGATGCGCTCATGCAGATGTGCGCTCTATACGTTACTTGTTTTCCCGACCTAGCTGAAAAGGTAATGGGTGACTAGGTCAGGATGGGGTACACGTCACGCAACGAGGTGAATCTGGGCTTACGCAAGGCCCTCTACTGACTATTTATGTTCGGACAGAAATAGACAATCGGTCATCCAATAGACCGGAACACCAGCACACCCTGGGCTATTATTGGGTGTGGGGAAGAGGAGAGTTGTATACAGCTCTTCATGGAAAGGATTTCATAAATGAACTGGCGTATAATTTATACAGTATGTTTAGATATACTGTCAATTGTTTCATTCTCATAACTCTACTTAATATATAATTAAGTTGTTTGTAAGTAGAAATCATGAAATTATTGTACGTGAGGTTTTGTGGTAAGACAGTATCAAGCTACGGAAAACTAAGAAAAAAACAATAATCTCTCAGTCATTTAACACACTAGGACATAAACAAGGGACAGTTGTGTTAGTGATATTTCAAAAGATCTCCTAGTTTCAGGGCCCAGCAACACATTTGTAGTTTCCATGAAGAGAAATCTCAAAAAGGGCTGTCAAAAACGCTGTGTTTTTTTTTTGTTTTTTTTTTTTAAGGAAGATATTAAAATGTTTTAATGAAAAAATCATTAAAATAACTCTTCCATTCAGTTGATTTTAAATAAACAATCAAAATTGTTTTCCCGTAAGAAAAGCAAATTCAAAGTGCCTCGGTATAAGCAACAAAATATCGAGTAGTAGAATCAATAAAGTACATTTTATACGTATAAAGCTGCAAGAAAGAATACTACATACGAAGAACAGACCTTCTTGCGTTTGTGAAGCGCTGTTTAAATATCAGAAGTTAAAACATGGAACGAGTTACTACTTAGAACTGTTTCAGCATTGAAAGGTAAAGCTTGAACGATGTTAACGCTTACTGCAGTTCCAAAGCTTCTTTTCGTTCTATTTAAGGCGATTTTTCCATACTCCTAGCAGATTGAAAATGCCTTTGTTTCTTATCAACGCTGGAAACAATTTCGATCCACACTGTTTCCTAACTCGATTTTTTTTATATACATCTGATTTCTTAGACTATGTTTCAATATCAGATGATTTTTTAAGATACGTGAAGGTACAATATCTTTAATGTTCTGAATATAGAAAAACTAAACGCAACAGAATTTGAATGATCTGTCGTATATTTTTTAACATTTTATTCGATTTTCAACAAGCAGAAAGTTCCATTTTATATTTCTCTCAGACGATGATACCAATAGGCTTATCTGTAGAATCATTACTGTAGCCATCACCAGCTGTGTGTTAGATCTACACTGGAGCTTCGTTGCAAATCGGTGTTTAATGATGGTGTGCTATTATACTGCGGTGATGATTTTCATGTTCACTCATTTCAATGGCAGTAGGCAGAGGTAATTCCTCTCCTGCAGATATTTTACCTTGCGTTGAAACTTAAGATCACTCAGGTATGGAGACTGAATTTGAAATAACATGCGCATCGTGAACTGAAACAAGGAGACAGTTCGCGTGTGAATATTACAATTTTCACTTTAATTTTAACTTTACCCCTGAGTTGCTGCCAGGTGATTAGCTGAGATGAAAATTTTACTATCTTTCAGATCAGTTGCGTCAGTCTGATATCATAAACAATGTATGTGCTTTTATAAGTCAATACAATCATCAAAATATTATTTAAAAAGGGTGTCATTTTATAATATAAATACATATAATTCCAAGTACTTAAGCGATTAAAATCACTTCCTGATCACCTTATACCTTGAAAACTTACTAAAAAATCAGAACTTCGATTTCCAACTATTGGGAACACTAACTATCGGAGAGTTGCACCGATACAGTTTCCTGGGAAATACTTTCCGTTGTTGAACGACGTTCGGCTTGGCTTTCAATCATAAAAATGACGAGACAGTGAAACGTAATGAACAAATCACCAACAGACCGAGAACAACGCACTGTCGAAAATCGAATAAGCCCAGTCGGCGCTCCGCTAATCCTCTTAGCGGGGGCTGTATTTATTTTCATGTATTCACTATCTGATTTCCCTCGGTGAATAGAAACTCACTAATCCTGGCTCGGAAGGGAAATTGCGAAGACCGGAAAATGTTGTTGCAGATAACACGAAACTGTTAAAAGATGAACTTGGCGGTATGAAAGTGTCTGCAGCTGTATTTCATCTCTCAACGAAATTGAATGTTGGCTAATCCGTCTCTAATCCGAGAAGTAATATAGCGAATCGTATGATTAGGTTTCACATTATAAATCTCTGCTGCATTCTGATGTCGAACAGAGGATTTTACCGTTTTCATGTATAATGACTGTAGTAAATTATGCCGGACACCGATTTAAGTTTTATCACCACAGTTCCATATTTTTAGTCACGGACAGATTACTGGTTAAGAAGTCTATTTACGGTAGAAATTTTAGTATATGTCACATTGTTTGGCGATTAAATGTTTTGTTTAATTAACAATATGAGCAGAGACTATCTGATTGGATAATCTACTTTCTTCCGGATATTATAATTTCTCGACAAAATTGTTTAAATAAATATCTGCTTCAAACAGAAGAACATTGAATTATTTTAAGAAAATTATTTACTGAAGGAAAACTAATTTGGTTCAAAATATAAAATCTATTATTTATAGAAGATTCACTTTCTTTATAAAACAAATATATTCTGAACAGGTACTGTTTGAACCTGTTTAAACTTATTTACTTTAATGATTACAGAATACAAAACAAAAACATAACATCACTGAGTTGTAACTGTATTAGTAGAATATAAAAAAAAAAAAGTATCTCTAAAGCGTTACTGGTTTTACAGTTGAAGACAACTTGATGGTTGTCTCATTACTGGGAGAGAAATTTCCAATAAAAATCCGTGATGGTGTTCCTGGAAATTCTGTTCACATATGATCCGAGAAACTTTGCCATTGGTGATTAAAGAAAAACTCTGGAGGGAGAGAGTGAAGAAGGGCGCTTCCAACGCCAGAAAGGGGCCCTTACAATTTCAACCATCACGACGGCTGGACGGAAATCGGGAGCTGATGGTGTATCACACTATAACATTTGAAGTGTTGAACGAATTGTTACCCACATTAGCTTGTGCAGGCTTACAAACATAAGATGGGTCGTTACGGTGATGACGGAATTTACTGCAATTATATACGGTAAAGTGCTAATCTTTTTCTGGACGCTGTGTTGTGACTGTTGTGCAATTGATGTGCTGGCCCCCCAACTCGCCAGATCTAAACCAGATCAAACGTATCTTGAGTAGCGTCAGAGCTCATCGGTCCCCTCCCCGTAGTTTACGGGAATTAGGTGACTTGTGTGTGCAGATGTGGTTCCTACTCCGTCCAGAGACCTACCAAGGCCTCATTGCTTCCATGCCAAGACGCGTCGCCGGTATTATCTGTGCCAAAGGCGGACATACCGGCTGTTGGGTAGGTGGTCAGAATGTTGAGGGTGATCAGTGTAATCATGTCTAGATCATATAGCTCTGGCATTTAAATTCACACTTCTTTCACAAAAATTAACTTAATTAAATACAAATTAAACAGTTATAATTACGAAAATAACTCCACAAAGAATCCTTTTATTACATTATGCACATCTACTCTCTCCACAGTAAAAGACTTACCTGTTTACAGCATGGCGAGTTCTGCCTCTACACGTTCAACTCATTCCGGGTGAGTGGAATCTGCGGCAGAGCCTACTGTCCCTACCAAACCGTGTTAAATTGCTGTCCTCTGTCATTCATCGCCACAAAGAACGGACAGTATGAATGGACATCACATTCCATCAGTTGTGTGTGTGAGCTACCCGCTATCGTCGGAGTAACACCACTGGTCCCACTCTTCTATACCCATAATTAAACTACTCATTTTTATTTTGGATTCAAACTTTGTCTACACCGGATAGATTGTAGTCACAACTTATATTTGCAGGAAGGAATCTCTCGTGGCCCGTATGAAAGAGCAATCCGCAAGTCACGTGGAAAGACTCTCGGAAAATACGCAAACAGCATTATCAGCTCTGAATTGAATACCTGGACTTCCCGTATTGCCAGGTCAAATGTTACTGCTCAGCCTTCAGTGGCATGAATCAATAAGCGTTCCCAAAGAGTCAAAGATACTTAGAGAAATTGAGTAAATAGTTGGAAGAGGAAGAAACAAGAATCACTGGATTCCAAAATGAGGAAGCTAAACAGGAATAACGTCCTGTAATCCTCAGTGTAAAATTTTAGGTGTGGAGCAGACGCAAAAAACTGGTTAGAAAGTAACATCAATCAAATTTTTTTTATTTAAAAAAGCCGTTGTTAGGATGAGTGGCTAGTAAGCCAGAACCGATAGGAAGTAGGTGTATTTTCCTCCCAATTGAACCGAACTGCATGCTAACAGGAACACCTGGTCTCATTTCTATTGACTACGTCCTGTTCAACTTTCTGCTTCCATATCCGTCCAGCATTACTTTAGTCTATACACCGATTTCTTATTCCGACAGGCCCTCTGAGTTTTCTGCAACACCAAAAGACATGGTATTTCTTTAAATATACCGTAGAAGTTATTAAATGATAACTTTTCCCTGCAGGTAGAAGTCTCACATTGGTAACAAGTATTTTGCTCGGTCAGATGTAACATCTGTTACCTGGGATGCCCCAGATAGCTAAAAGATGAAATATTTAAATGGCTGTAGCTATTAAAGTTTACTTTCTCGGAAGTAAATAACCAATTTCATTCATAAATGACGTGGTTTCTTTTGAGTTATCCTTCAAGAAATTTATATGACTCCAAAGAGTAATTGAGTCGTGATTGATATTGACTGGAAAAAGTTAAACATACTGAAAATTGTTACAAGTCAACAGTAATCATTTTGTATTCTTCCATTTACAGCATACGACACGTTTAGAGCTTGATCCCATCTTTGGTGAGGCCCGACTTATTTTATTTCTTTCATGTTTATGTGCTTAATATCACAATTATGTCTAACGGAAATACTGGTTGCAGTATTTAGTTTATTTCCATCTTCTGGATAGATTTTTGTCTTCCTCAAGGCTTTAAACTTTGTCGACAGTTAAATCACTAGACACGGGAGAGGAGTGAGGACAATGAATGGGAAGAAACTAATAATGCTGTTAAAGAAAAAGAAGAATTTGTGCGGTTATAGTAATAATTAAGTGAATGAGCTGTGATATTTTACTCAATTTATTTCATACAGTCTGATACAATTTCACCAGTTTCAGCATGCATTAATGGAATTGCAACGGCATCGACAACTTATCTCAATTCGGCAGAATATTCGGAAGTAATTCTTCACTTCTAGTCTTACGGGTTTCAATGAGCACAATCAGGCAAATACTAAATGCTTGCTATTCCTGTTCTATATAATAAGAAAGTGGAATAGCAAGTATCTAACTTACTAACATGATCTGAACTGGCATTCGGATAGTGAAAGTAGTTGCCAGATCTTAGTTTCTAAAACAGTAATCTCTCCGACTCACTACCAATAAAAACAGAAACATAATTATATACTTCCACATTAACTGTTATCACAGAAATGAGGGAAGAACAAATAGCTTGAATAACGAGAAAAGACATAAAGCCGTACTCTTTGAGATATTTAACTACATTGGTTCCCTCTTGCCTTCGCCAATTATGATAGTGTACGTGAGTGTTAATCTGGATGACTGATTGTTTACTGCGTTGTTTGCGTTGTATGTGAATGAAATATAAAAGAAGGGAGATGTTGAAATCAAGTACTTGTCCATTCAGGCCTACGCTTCTAAAAGACAACAATAGGGCGGCCAAGTTTAACAGAGGTTTGGAATTTAACACTCAGTAAGGTAACCAGGAACTGTGCACCGCCGTCTCTACTAGCCTCCACACATCGAGCCAGCTAACCCATATCGAGCACCGCAAATCATAATGGTGCAGAAAATACCTCAGTCATCGGGCGGGTTGCGGAAATAACCATAATCATAAGAATGTGGAAGCGGCAGAATCTAATTTAAAAGAGAAAACTTTGTCGCCTATTCTATACACCAAATTTTGTATATCACCTGTTTTTAACTGAAACTTGAGTAGCTTCGTAATTAAATACAGAAGTATCATCCTACAGGCACATAGTAATACGAGTGTGTTGAGGCACTGCGTTACCTCAGTCAATAGGAGGCGACCACCGCAGAAAAAATTCTTATATTGCCGCAAAAGACAAACTGATAATTGCTTTGAGGGTGTTTTTAATATTGTTGTGGCTTATGTCCTTGCTTTAGTCTCAAAATACAATTCCATTATTGATGCAAAACAAAACATTGGTATAAAATTTCACTTGCTAGAATTTGACAGAGATTATCTTTTAAAAATTTACGTCTTGGTCGACGTAACTAAAATTCTCGGCACATAATTAACTGTTTCGACCCTATTTTCTGGAAGAAATGTGTTTTATCAGAGTAGGGAGGATTGTGGCGTTCGATTAAATTTTTATGATTATTTCCTGTTCTAAATCACATACTATATTATTGACGCTGATTATCTGGTAGAGGTTTTTAAGCTGGTAACGTCAAGCGGTCTTCGCAAATTATCCGACAACTTATGTACCCTCGTCCCCCCCCCCCCTTTAGTTCAAACAACACATACGCACACATCATCACAGTCACCAACTTATACAATAAAAACTTCTGAAAACTATTTCCCCTGCGGAAGGCAAAACCACCACAGTTAAATTTCACTTTGAAAGTTGCTGTGGAGAGGAAACTCTCTCCGTGGTATCCTCCTCCGCCCAATAAATTTGACTTTTTGTCATGTCATGTCCTATATGTCTGCGGAGTTAAGAATTTAGCTAAAAATTACGTTTCATTACGATACTTTTCAGTAAATCTAAATCGGGTATACGAAGCTTCCGAAGTAAAAAGGAAAAAATTTTTAGTTGAAAATTTTTGCTTTTCTCCTACAGCCAACATCTAAAATTATTATTTACATTATCAATCTTTTCTCTCAACAGTATTAGATATCGCTGCTTTTGATTCAGATTTCACTAAATTCTATACCTGAATTCCAATATGTAATTTTTTTAGTGGAAAAGGAGAACAATAAAAGATTTAGTAAATAATAATCGCTGCCTTGGTGAAGGATGATTACACAACATTGAAGAACCATAATGCAAGTTGTTTAGATGTAAAGATTAAAAAATGAACTTTTTACAAAATCTTCAACTGGTAATACTTTTATGTCCATGTAAGCACAGAAGCGAACTTGTATTTTTTTTCAACTGTTCTGGTCCCTCATTAGTAGCTAAGGTAATAAAAAAAATGTTTTTCTTAGACGCTTTCCTCTAGTGTAAATTTTCAATATGCAGCTATAGCGGAAACTACCCAGTGTTTGGCAGACTTTGTTGAAATCTGATTGGTGAGTTCTCTCTCAAAAAACGGAGGACATGCTGGTATCGGAAAGACTACGTTATCTTCTCTATATACGTAAATCTTTAAGCGGATTATGTCTGCCTAACTGTGTGTGTTGGGTTTTTACGGTTTGGAAATTGGTGGTCTAGTTTAAAACCTGTGATATAATTTATCACTCTAGATGGTCAGGAGACGGAGAAAAAATTATAATTTTTTCATATACATAATATAGTTGCCACGCATCATACTGCATGTATGGTAAACACCATGGATGTAGGAAAAGAGTGGATACAACGTACTTCTAAAACTGTGAAGCTTCCTGTAAACTATGTAGCCGACTGCTCATGCGTGGCGGCCATATTGCTTTTCCCAAAATATCGTGCTTTTAGTATTGTGTTTGCTGCTCTCAACATTTCATTCACTAATATTTCAAAGCTTTTATAATTCCAGCTTGTGTTGCATGCGGTTGTACAAACAGATGAGATAGGAAACAATCTCGAATATCATTTCATAAGTTAGTTACATAGTAATTACTGTTCTTTAAGTTTTTAAAACGATGTCTGCAAGAGTAGAGCCTATCATTACATATTTGAGTGCCTTCTAAAAAAGTGAATTCATAGTTCTCAGTAGATGACGTACCTCTAAATAATGTGTTGACGTAGTGTAGACAAACAGCATATGGTTACATTTGTTACATTTTGCAAATAACAGGCTAGCCTTATTCTAAATAAATATTGAAAGTCAAATCTAAGCTTCCGTCTTTTGTTGTATGGTAACAAGATAAACTCTCTGATGCTTCTGGCGAATTTATACTACTATTAGAGTATCTTCCGAATAAGCCAACACAAATTGACTATCACTATTAGTATAAAACATACAAGATAATTTTCATGTCAAGTTTAAATCGCGATACAGTGAATTTGTTATTGGGCGTTCGTTAGTTTAATTTCAGTTCATTCTGAAAGGCATGTAATCAAATTAATTGTAATAATTTATGCTACGTGAATTAGGAATCCATATGTTTGCGATCTTGTTACTCGAAGAGTTCGCAGTAGATTTTATGCGTTGAGGTGGGCTGTACTATCATAATCTTGGGGAGGCAATTTGATTAATACTTATGTAACTAAACAAGACAAATAAAAAATAATGAGTAAATTGTTTTGATATCTCCCCTAGTTCTCGAGATATCGAAAATTAATTATAGATATAGTTTCTTACGCCTTTTATGACGTTTTTATTCCGGTCCAGACCGCATTTCAACCTACATACAAGTGGTAGCAAACAAATAAATCATCTATTAGGCATGTCCAGCGTGTAGTTCATTGTGGCTTTGGCGAAATTATATTTTGATCCACGTCGCATCCCAAACTAATCACTTCAATTTGGAGAGGTATATCTTGAGAACTAAGTGAGATATCGAAAAATTTTATTCTTTACTTTCCATTTTTTTTCGTCGTATTACATTAGAATCCATCGTCAAATTTGATTCAGGGGAAATTTTTCTTCTTCTTTTCAACCCAAAACACATCACTTTAGAGACAGTATGACTCGGGAACTAAGCAAGATATAAAAAAAATTATTTTTCATTTTTCATTTGTCTCGTGCAGTCACGTAATAATCCATCATCGAATTACGGCGCCACAGTTCTCGTAGAATTTCCTTGAGATTTGTGTGCATATTACCCGTGATTCTTGGGAAATTCAATATGACGGCCTCCCGTCCCCACTTCTCTGTACCATGGAGGAAGGAATTTATGAAGACGGCGCAAGGGACGTTCACCACGCACTGAAGTGAAGCCAGGTAGAGAGAAGTGGGGTGGGGAGGTCGAGGCACAAAAACCTCCAGGGAATCATACGACAACCGTGGATTATCGTGTAACTGAACGAGACAGACCAAAAATAAAGAATAATTTTTTTTGATATCCTGCTTAGTTCGCGAGATATACTGTCTCAAAAGTGAGGTGTTTTGGGTTGAAATTCGGAAGAAACATTTCCCCAGCGTCAAATGTGGTGTTAGATTCTTATGTAACACGACGAGACAAATCGAAAATAAAGAATAAAAGTGTTCGAAATCTCGCTTAGCTCTCGAGATATTGTCTCAAAAGTGAGGTGTTTTATGTTGAAAATCAGAAGAAAAATATCCCCACAGATTCTTATGTATCACGACGAGAGAAATTGAAAGTAAACAATAAAAATTTTTCGATATCTCATTTAGTTCTCGAGATATGCTGTCACCAAAAGTGAGAAGCTTAAGGGAGTAGTATACATTGCCATACATGATACACGTTGTGTCACTAACATGGTGTTTATAAAATTACTAACAACTAATAATAAATTGTTTGTCCTTTACGGTATAGGCTGATTTCAACCAACCCACATTTCCATTAATATTGTCGCTACAAAATCAAACTATGTAGACAACCCTAAACACATGATATGCATCGCAAACTAAATTTCGGGTAACAACGTTTGCTTCATCACGTTTCATAGTTCGCACAGCATAAATTATCACAATTAATTTCATCGTACACTTTCGGTGTAAGCTGAACTGGACTGAAGCATGCATAATACCATATTCATTGTATCGCGATGTAAACTTGACCAGCTTAAATTAGACTCCCAACACTTGTTTTCAATAAGGCTAGCCTTTTGTGTGCAAAGTAGTAACATATGCTGATTGTCTACACTACAACAACAAATATTTGAGAACGACATTATCCTGTTGAGAGCAATGAATGTATTTATAACGATAGGCCCTATCAGACACTTCAAGAACAATAATCACAATGTGAGTTAATAATGAAACGTTATTCCATGTTGTTTCATATCTTGTCTGTTTGTGCAACCGTATGCAACACAACTTGGCATTATAGAAAACTTCAGAATATTAGAAAATGAAATATTCTCAGCAGCAGAGACAGTGCAAACAGCTCAATGTTTTGGGGTTACTCCCATGGCCACCGCGCTAGCGCAGTAGGAGACGAGTTTTTATCTGAGGTTCCACAGATTTAGCGTTATTTCGTCTCCATATATTCCTTCCTCCATGCTCTGTACCCGCCTTCACTTCAATGCATGGTGAAGGCCCCTTGCGTTGTCTCCACTCTTTTCCTTCCTTCGTGGTGAATATCCCTTTCTTAACCTCACTCTTATGGTTTTGTTAATGTTTATGTTACCAGTTTTCTGAAATAAAGTATATTACAGTAGATAGAAAACGTAAATCAAGCTACTACATCAAAGATTACCCCTCCAGTAATTAAATTGTAATATTAACACACTAAATTACAACTCTCAGAACCCCAAACAAATTTTCTGCTTAATATCAATACTAAAACATTTATGTAGAATATTTGCTGTTCTTATTAAAATCTCTAATTTTGAAGTAGTTTGTAAACATTTAATTAATTTCTTAAATTTTTTACTTTACACCATACTCTCCGTACGTTGTGATTATATATATGTAGAATAATTGCTGTTTGTATTAAAATAACTAATTTTCACGTACCTTTATGAACATTTAATGAGTTATCTTTTGACCGGATAAAGCCGTGTCATGATATGTAAAACCGACCTTCCAGTCATCATACTTCTATATATTTTTTTTGAACAGAACTGCCAAGGTTTCATACATTTTGACGCGGCGTCACCCGACAGCCAAGCGACAGCTGACTCCGTCTGCGAAAGCCTACTATTACATTTGACGAAGTGATTTCTTTTAAAAAAAACTTATATAAGGTTAGGATGAACGGAAAATGAAAATAAAAACTTCCTACCGGCTGAACGATCATCTGGAGTAAGAAAGAAGCTAAAAGAAATTAAACTTCTTATATGACACATAGGTTTTTTCCTTCTCTGATTTAATAAATGCTGTTTTAGAAAATTGAGGAAAAAAGGTTAAGGCATTAATCCATATATCTAGGTCTACGCGGGTGAAGAAGCAGACAAACGGTAGTATATTAATAACGATGGGTAAATATTTTACGCGATCTGGTGTATTGTCAGTTAACTCGCAAGATTGGAAGATTGTAAATTTAATTATAGAATAAGCACTTTTCCTGTTCTGCTCTTGTTCTATGCCCTAGTTTTTTAAGCTCTAAAATATGAAATTTAATTCACACTATGAACTTAGTGAGTGCAAGAAAGTCGAATAATTGAATGACTAGAAGAGAGGCATCGAGCGTACCTAATTCAATAACAGTACGTATATAGATAATTGTTTTTGCACGTATTGTCTCTGGATTTTTCAGCTGCATTTATCTAAATATCTAATGCTTTATAAAGCGTTATACTCATTCTAAGATGGGCAGGAAATTGTGCAAACGGCCCTGATTCCAAACTCTTGAAAGAGAAACGTTTCAGGTAGAAAATTCTAGGACTTTTCTCGGTTGCGTCGAATGCACTTGGGTGTGGGCACACCACAACTGAGGTCGCATTGAGCTGCGCCTGTTGCCCGCGTGCTGTTGTGACGTCACAGATTCCGCGCCCTGTGGCCGGCAGCGAGCGCAGTCGGTGAGTGCGCGCGCGCCGAGCTGGTCGTGTGCTGCTGCGCTGCGTCACGGGGTAAGTAAGGCGCACGTGTTTCCTGTGTGGCGGGACGGCGTCTGTATAAGGGGTAGCAATCTATCAGTACGAAACCTTTTACTAAACCGAATGGAATAATTATCGAAATTTACAGAAAACAAAACTGCAAATCCAATAATTAATTTGCATGAATTATGCAGAGATTTTTTTATTTTACTTTTTTTTGACGGTTTCCTTAAACTTTTATTTGGTGCTTTCTACGATTTATACCATGTTTATAAACTCTTCTACTGGGATGAATTGACAACTGATAAATGAACGCAATCTTATCTTCTGATCAGAATAAAACAGAGATGCATTAGAAACTAATACAAACGTAGTATGAGTAAAACTGGAATATATATATAAAAAAATTTATTTTAAAATTTACAAAGCTATAAATTCTGCATCCGTTTTATAATACAAAGATGGAGGATGCTTATGAAAAATAAACAATACTGTTCAGGCCGCCAAATACAAACACCCCATTGAAATTTAATTTCGGTTTGGAAGTTCTCAGGTCCATATAATATAATCCAACCATTTCAGTGATTTTAGATTTAGATAAGTGTGGGAAATTTAATCACCAAATGCTTTTACAAACTCTTATGGAAATTAGATTAGTTATTTTTTACTTCCATGTTACATTACCGTACAGCGCTTTCACGAGTCATAAGTTAACGAAATTGTCAATAATATCTAAAATTACGTACTTCAAATGTTTCCTTTCGTTAACTGTTTTAGAGGTTTGGGAGCGTGCACAAACTAAGTGGCTCGGTCCAGGGGAGGGGTTGGCTGGAAGGCTACGCTGAGCTACGTGGGGGGAGGGGGGTTGCGAGCCAGGCCACGTAACTTTCCTTTCATAACATTTCTCATAGTTAAAATGAGGTACAGAACACGCAACAGCATGTGAATATTTATTTTCCTCAGTCAATTATCTACGTATGTAATTAACAATAGTCTGGCATGGGGAAAAAAGCACAAAATGTCTTCTGGAATCAAAAGGGAAAAAAGCTACGTGCTACGTGGGAAGGGGGGGGGGTAGAGGCAAATGCCACGTAGGGCTACGTGGGGGAGAGGGGGGGAGGTTCACAGGGGGCCAAAATGGAGCTACGTGGTATATGCACGCTCCATTTTCTACAGTCAGTTATGGTAATAGTCAGTTATGGTAATTTTATAACAAAAGTAAGACAGATATCCTATCAGTGCACAAAACGTGTCTTAAAATGTCATCAATTCTATAAACGGCTGTTAATGTAAAGTATGAAGAGACTGTTGTCGTAGACCCTAAACGTTATAATCGTATTTTAGCAGAGATTCATTTTCAATATCGAAGGAATAAATAATTTTTAGTTGTTAAAAACTATTGGCAGATTTCAAATTTTATTAAACTCAGCATACAGTGATTCCGATAAGAAGCTTAACTGTAGAAGAACTTTTATCAAATTTATTATTTCACATTTTAAAGCTATCTGTTAGCACAGTGGATAAATCATTCTCCTTGTGAATTCGAAATCAGGAATTTTTATGGACCTTGCTTTGTTCTTGTGAGATTTGACTGGACATAACCGATTTCGGAGTAATTACACGATTACTGAGTAACTCGGAGAAAAGAAAGGGAAAGTCCTACCTTTGACCAACTTGTTTAATACCCCTCCTACTATTGGGTTGTAGACTAGGTCCAGTTCGTGGTATAATTACGAACTACATTACGGTTCAAAAATCAAACGCTTTTTTTAAATTTGAAACTACAAAAACAATATCAATTATTAAATTTTCTTTACAGAAAATGTAATAGCGTGGTCAAATCTACAATGAAGAACGGAGCTAAAGCTTATTGCAACGATTTAAAGGTAACTAGTATAGACATAGAAAAACTGTTGTTAATACCAAAACAATATTAAATTCTAAACTTTTATTCCGAATACAATAGTGACGAAAATCAGACATACCTACACACAGACAATCGAGTCACGTAGAGCGTCTGACAATGGCCGAGAAGACTTGGTTTCTATCCTCGATTTAGCTGAGGACATTTCTTAAAATTCAAAAACACGCTCAGCCCACTGTTCAAGAAGCACTGTAGAGGAAACTGCTCATGTGGAATGAGCAGGAGCTTGCCACCATCACACCAACTCCAATCTAGTGCTGTATGTCAAGAAACGGAACTAAACTAAAGCGCTCTAAACTATATGCGAGAGTTAAAGTAAGACCCTGAGGGTCTAAAGTATTACGAGGCAAGAACTTAACAGATTACTATCTAGTCCAAGAGTGAGTTCCAAAAATTCAGTTTTGATAACAAAACTGATATACACCGGAGCGTGTGCACCATTGCAATTAAATTAAATTAAATACTGTAATTTCCCAGGTAATCAGTGTATAGTATAAAGAAAATTACCTTATTACCTTACGTGTAGTTGGAATATGAAATTTTCTAGCTCGCTTATGGTCACATGGTTGTTAGAGCCAGAAGGTGCTGGATTAGGTGAAAACCTGATGTTGTCCTGGCTATAAAACCACTCAAGCATTTTTAAAACGTGAACTTTAAGGGCAAACTATGATTTTCGCGAATGCTACACTTGAAAGGAGGAAAGAGAAGAATGAGAACTCTCAGCCATCATCCCGGAATTATTAAACCAGTGCTAAAATTAAGCTGTCTCACGCATTTATAATGCTTCTGGCACTTAACTCTCACTTAGAATTTACGTTTCATGGATGTATTGCAGAAATTATTTCTGAAGTAGTGAGAAACGTCTTGATGAATTTGAACACAAGATGTATTCACCATATGTTTGACCAAGCTATAAAAATCTTAAATATCCAAATTTGATTATCAAGCTTAACAGTTTTTTCCCAGAAATTCAAGAGAATTAAACGTTGTAATGCTAAAAGCAGCACTAATTTACGCCTTGTTTCATTGAAATAATAGGAAGATTTTTCCCTTCTCTGTTGATTTTTTACCCCTCAGCTAACACAAAAAATAACAAAAGGTATACTGCTCTAAGTTTCTTTCCGAAGATCGTTTTAACTTTGAAAGCAAACAATTTTGCTTTCTATTCTGTTGGCTTCATAGGCCTAACACTGGAGATGATTTTCTGTCGGGGTTTACTCCCCTAGTCTTTGAAGATCCCTCTTCCCCATATGGCAGTGGTTTCCTTCTCAATTTGCCCTGAGAAGATGGGTTGCCTCCTCCGCCATCTACCCCATACCGAAGAACTTCTTCTCTGCCGTACAGGTAGATGCCGTTAAGGTCTCGTCCCGTGTCCCTGGGCATGGGTGCTGCGTTATACCCAGCAGGAATAGGCCCCACCTGGACTTCGCCGTTCTACCATTTCGGACTACTGAGATGGAGGATGCCCACCCCCGCATCGTGGATGCACCAGGCAAGAATTACTCAAGTGGAGGATATGGAAGGTGACCCTATCTCCCTTGAGCCGGGTTAATGGCTGTGTATTGTGCCACAACCACCTGTCATATAAAATTACAAGATCACCAAGCTGAAGTTTTTGACTAGTTCAGCTACCTGGGGAGTATAATTGTTAGTAACGGTAGAAGTGAGTTAGTAATAATGAATAAAGTAACCAAAGGAGCAAATTTCTGCAGTACCGTGCCGGTCTTACTATGGGACATGAAGGTTCCCAGAAGAACAAAAATTGTCTTGTACAAATCATATCTCATTTCTATTCTCACATATGCTGTGGAAGCATGCACCCTAACATCAAAGGAATTTAGCAAGATTGAAGCCTGTGAAATGAAGTTTCTTAGAACGGCCCTCCAGAAAACTAGACTTGACCATATAAATAATAATGAGATTAGATCAAACCTAGAGTTAAGGGAATCCATGGAAGAGAGACTTAGGTCATCAAAACTTAAGTGGTTTGGGCATGTCAAGAGAAATGAATAGTACAAGATTCCCAAAAACGTATTTGGAAAAAAGGATAGTGGGCTAAAGACCAAGACCAAGAAGAAGATGGACAGACCAACTGAAGGAGGACATAGAGAGAAGAGGCTGGAACTGGGAATATATTACTGATAGAGAAACGTTTCTGAATAGGAGACAGTGGAAGACAATCGCCTATAACAACCAAGACAGAAACACAGGAAGGATCGTAAACCACACCCGGGAAACTGGAGATGGTCACCAACGATGACAATTATATGAAGTTTTCACGGGTTCTCCACCGTATGGTGTTGAAGAAAAACAACAACGAGATTTCGGCGACTGGCTCTGCCGCCATCTTCAGGTCTGATGTTATGCAGGGAGCACCAGAGTACAGACGATACTCCGTGAAAACCTTCGTTCTCACTACGATAATGACAATGATACTGCTCTATTTTGTTCGTTCGTTTGCGTTGATTTTTCCTTCTCGTGAAGGTCTAATTTTAATCTTCCGCAATATGATTGTGCTTTCCATTATTAATAGATTGTTCACACTTATCCAGTTGAGGAAACTCCGCGCAAAGGTCACATCCCTTCCAGCACCGAAGGTTGTAATGGGAGTGCGGAGCTCTACTTTCGTGAATCCTACGCGAAGCGGCAGGAGCCATAGGAACCCCGTAAACTTAACCTTACTTCTCCCTTAGTTGATTTGTCACAGAAGTGGTTCGATTTGAATCAGTCGATTAGTGCCCTTCTTTTGTTGAAATGTATATAGGAAGGATATATACGAAGCAACATTTAAGACAGAACCAATTATCTGCAGGCATCTGTACGCACTTCTAGTATTACTATAAACTGAGGACGTGGGTTGTAAGGGTTATGTAGAGATGGAAGAGATTAGCACAGGATAGAAATAGATGGAGGATTGCATAAAACCAGTCGAAAGACTGATAAAGCCAAAAAAAAAAAGAAAAAAAAGTCTTATATTGTATGAAATTTGGTTTAGGATCATTATGGATAATCTTAATGCACGGTGTATTGAATTGAATCACCAAAAATTAAAACCGTGAATGATATATGCAATATGATCTACAGAGCCCTTCGTGTATGAGTTCGAGCACATACTACACTAACTGGTAATCGGAAGCTATCGAGACAAAATGACGAAGACAGCTATGCTGATGGGTTGAGGCCAGGCCTCTTCGAGTTTCTCTGTTCCATCGTGCAAGAGGTGACCCCACGCAATGTTGAAGGGTATATCATAACTTTTTGGATATCTTTGTAGACAGGAAACATTAGTTAATCTCTGTCAGACAGCCTATAACCATATCTATCGTGAGAGCAAGTGTTTAATTTTTGCTACACTTATGCTTCCTCTAATGCTGTTCACGAACGTTAATATTTAATTTTTGGATAGCGTAACTGCACAATATTTGTGAACAACTGATCAAATTCGAACATCAGAGATTCCTTCTTGTAGTCAATAGAGAAAAGTTACTAGTAGACAAAAAAATTGTTTGGAAAATCCACTCAAGATCGATTCTATCAAATTAAATGTTTTTGAAAGGACTGAAAGAGATTGAACTTCTGTAATTAAAGAAGTAATTAAAATTTTGCTAAAATTATCATCTAATGAAACAGTGATTATTAGATTCGAAAACGATTGCAATATTTCAAAACATCCTTCCGTGTCTCTCTGTCAATTGACACCACACATAGCAAATACTAAATTTCTGAATACACTGCAACTGGTAATCTAAAAACAACAAATAAATGGTTTAGACAAAATACGTTAATCCCTATCATACATATACGAATGTTTCATGTTGTCTTTTTTGTAGAATACCTTGAACGTGCCTGTCTTAATTCTGTAGTATAGTCATAACACTTGAAACGTAGATTTCATTCAGAAAACGAAGTCAATATAGATTGCATAGAGAGAAAAAGAACTTTTATGCAATTTCTTCACTCAATGTGCGTAACTATTACTAAAATGTTATCTACAAACATCCGACCAATTAAGGGAGTTTCTACTTCAGAATCTAATTTATTCTGTCAAATAGGTTCTATTTTGGAATTTGGAAACTAAAGATGTTTGATAGGATAATAATTCATGTTTTTCGATGGGAAAGATGTGGATATTCAGCTTAAAAATTAGGAATAACATCATATCGCAACTATTCATTTACCTTGTAACTATTCTCATATAGCATTAATGCTAGTATATTTAATATAGCGTAAACTGAAAACAATCATATTTCATCTCATATGTGCCAACTGAGTCATGTTAAGTCACGTTTAGAGATACTACGCTGTCTACTATTGACAGACGTTCCTTCTTTCCCGCCAAAAAATTTGGTTCCAACATGACTTGGTTCCGGAATTGCTGAATGGTGTTGTTATGGGATAGATTAGGATTACGGCGGATAGGAAGGTAATAATTTCTCATGTGACCAATGTGATGACCCAATTCCCCATTCATCATTTTTCTTAAAGAAATTGGAATTGAACCAGATGAAGACTCCGTTTTGAGATACCCTGCGGAATTTTCTATGTCAAAACCTTCTCGTCTTTATGGAGAAATTCTTTACCAGGTAAACTGTGAAAATATCTTTGGTGAATAAACATAGTCATCATACGTTAGTTTATTTGCTGTTCCAGTTGTACATAAATTTTAATTCCAAATCTAGTCAAAAGGCAATCATTGCAAAAGTAAATCAGTGAATGAAAATGATTCTCCTTGTGTTTCCCATTTCAAATACTTTTTTTTAAAAAAAAAGAAAAAAAAAGAGTTTTGCAATTCGTTGTTTTGTGTCTTATGTGAAAATATTTGCGCCAAGAGAGATAAATATGAAATTTGAAGTCAATAAAGATTTGCATTTAGTTTATGACTTCTAGTAAAATCCTTTAAAAGTCGCAATATCCATACAGGAGAGATTAATAGAAACTGGCACTAGAATGGATCAAGTGTCGTTAGGACCTTGATCATGCTGCTTCTTAAAACATTGAGCTTAGAGGCTGGGAAGGGGGGGGGGGGAGCATCAAGAAAACGTCGTTGATATCGTTTGGTTTTCTTGTTTTCTCTGGTTTTCGAGCAGTTCGTTTTTAGTCATTCCGTCGATTGAGCGAGACAAAAAACTGTGTTATGTCTTTAAAATCCATTGATTTTTAGATAATGTTTCTTTGAGGTATACTTTCAAAGGCAGTTTCTTGAATAATTCAAGTCTTTATATCAATGTCAGAACTTCATTTAAAATGTAATTTACTAATGAAGTCCTTCTTACGCCTTTGAAGTTTAAGTAATTAATCAGAGTCCTGTGGCATGAGTGTTGGTCTTGCAGGAGATGCTAATTAATTATTTCTATACCATTAACACTAAATACCACTGGCAATTAATTTATTTCAGTTAACGAGAAAACCAAAATATTTGCGGTAGAGTAACGTAAATAACTGCTTTCTTCTATGGCCTATCTGCAAATTATATTAATACAAATACTAGCAAAATTGATTTGGAAGATAGTGTTGTAGAAAATTCGAGAGCGTTCGGTACATTTTGTGTAGAGTTCGAACATTTTGAAACAAATTTCTTTGAAGCTCTAGTAATTTAAGTCAGAATCAGCCGTTTATCTATTTCTACGTCTATTCGAAGTCGTGGTCCCAAGTGGCTGGTGAGGAACGGGGAGGAATTCATACATGAACTGTTGAAGGAAACATCCCGACATTCGCCTAGCGTGATTTCGGGAAATAAGGAACCGTACACAAACTACGTGGCTCTGTCAAGGGGGGGGGGAGGGGGGTTGGTTGGCTGGAAGGCTACGTTGAGCTACGTGGGGGGGGGGGAGGGTTCCGAGCCAGGCCACGTAGCTTTCCTTTCATAACATTTTTCACAGTTAAATTGAGGAATAGAACTCACAACAGCATGTGAATATTTATTTCCTTCAGTTAATTATCTCTGTATGTCATTTATAATAGTCTGACAAGAGAAAACAGTACAAAATGTCTTCTGGAATCAAAAGGGAAAAAAGCTACGTGCTACGTGTGAGGGGGAGGGGGGTAAAGCGAAAGCCACGTAGGGCTACGTGGCGGGGAGGGGGGTTCACAGGAGGCCAATATTGAGCTACGTGGTTTATACACGCTCCCTAATGGAAAACCAGCGTATGGACATCCGAACCGGGGATTGAACCGCGTTATTCAGAATACTAATCCCATGCGTTAACTGCTCACTTAGCAATCGTAGTTTTTTTCCGTATAAACAAGCATGATTTTTAATTTTTTCTACTGATGATTTTTCCATATCTAAAATAAATATTACCTTTCCTCTGCTACAAACAAATATTTTCGTGCCACCGATAAAAGAGGTGTCTAAGCGGGTGATGAGAGATGATATAAACAAAGGATTTCTCTACTGCTTCTATTTAATAATAAGTCTTTGCATTATGTAAAAACAAGTGAAATAGGTGTTATTAATAAAATGTAAATCATTATGGTTTACTGAACTTAAACTTCAACCTAAAATTTTTAATCAGAAGTAGAGTTAACAATTAATGGAATAAAAACTGCATTTTAGTTTAAATAGACGTATTAAAATTTGTATTGAGTTCGAAAGAAACTAATGAACAAAGCGTTTATCGAAAGTTTAAGAGTATTCGGATCATAACTGTAGTCAGCTATTGTGTTTATAGCTGCTTACAATTGGCGACCATTTAAAAAAATACCAAAATATTAGTTCTTTTCATTCTGTTGCTTCTGAACCACTTAATGCGAAAGCATCACCATGTAATCAGGTAATTAATTATGGTATTTATGAATTAACAACTGTGTGCAACATAGTTGGGTAGCTGCGAAAGCGGTCCTCATGGTAGCATTGAGCTTCAAAAAACAATATGGACTGGAAACCTGCTTGATTAATTTGGTTAGTGTGGAAAGTTACAAAATTCATGCCCATATACTGAGAGTCGTAAAATGTGTATAGTATCATGAATGACATGCATCGAAACGATACTATGATTATAAAGCTCGATCAAAGCAGATCAAAGCAACAAATTCAAAAGTTACATTCAGTTTTCTTCCCTTGACGGCCTTTTTGATAAAATGAGGAAACACAAAAAAGAAGATACCGTTTGAAGTTCTTTTTAATAACTGATCCTGGAAATTGAAACTACAAGATTGGAGTTTGGTTTCATTTCGCCCTAACACTTTATTGCTTGAAAAATTAAACATGGTGACACCGTGTTAAAAGAGCTTTTAATTCAGAAGACGTTCGCTGACAGTGATTTAATTGTTCAGTTCACTCGACTCCTTCTGATTAGCGATGTATAATTACAACACAGCATGAGTCCAGCCAACTACAAATATATGAATAAATAATTAAATAAAAAAAATAAAACAATGTAGGAGGCTTAACCCTCAAGTTTACCTGAAATATTCCACAAGGTGATAGTTCAAATTTGCACTGAAATAATCCAATATTTCTATAAAATATCCAGGCATGCAGAAAACTGTAAATATTTACTTTCAGACCTACAATGAAGTATTAATAAAATTTTAGGAATAGAAACCATATCAATAACTACCTCATAAACAATGTAAATGTTACATGAAATGAAATATAACATTAAGAAAAATTAACAGCTGAAGTTAGATAGTTTAATGTACGTACTTTGTTACTAACAATTAACCTGTAGCAACGTAATTGCAATTTTCCACAATTTCCAGATTCTAGAAAAAATTGCGTTACATTTATAAAAAGGAAAAAAAAATCAATTCGGTAACACGCAGCTCTGGAAGTCTGTGTACAATTACGATCAAATTCTCAATAATGTCTTGATGACACACATGGGCAGAGAGAAGACGAAAATTCCTGGAAATTGGATCATATCTTCAACTGAAAATTTTTGTTAGCGTTAAATTTTTTAAATGAAACTTCTTTGGCCGCGGTGGGGGGAAATTTGTTAGTATTACGCGTTACGAGATACGCGCTTAGTGCGCATGCGCCGCAAAGTTCTGCGCATGCTCTGAATACAATGTTAGGATAGTAGTAGTGTAATTTCTCATAACCAAAAGTTATATGACATTATTGATTATATACAGCATTCATTATTGTAGCTGGATACCTTACTTTGCTGCCTTACTACATAAAAGTAATGATAAAATACCTATGATTTTCAGTAGATAAATATCGGTCTGGTGGCTTAATGGTTAAGGCGTCTGACAGGAGATCGAAAGATCCCCGGTTCGAATCCCTGTCTCGGCGGGGATTTTCATAGGTACTTAATCCGGCCTTCACCTCTGGCACAGCTTGCTGTGTAATGTGAAGTACACCAGAACGCTTCCGTGGTTCAGATTCCATGTTAAACTGTAGGTCCCCTGTATACGGCAGGATTGCCGGGATAGGTTAAGGCGGCTACCATAGGGGCAGAATGCGCGGTCAATAGAAACTCTGTCACCAGGTCATTACGACCACACGAAATTATCATTATTTTCGTATGTTCCCATAACGGAAAACCATAAGCAATCCCGACGATGCGTTCAGTTCCTCTTTGGTATTTTATTCTTGTGGGACCTATTATTAGTATAGTAGAGAAATTTTTTACTACACAAAACCAAGAACCTGGTTGCATTTTTAAGAGATAACTTCAACTTAATTTGGCAAAATAATCCACAATATCTAATATGACAATTGATACACTCTTCATGAAGTACCTGGATCATATTAAATGTGAAACAAATATTTCCTATCTCAGTGATCATAAACCTTTGATAAAAATTCATCAAAAACAACGGAATAATAAGAAAAATAATAGAAATAATATGTAATATAAATTAATAATAATCAACATACTATCTGTATATATCTCTATATAATGAAATAGGTTTTTTTCTGTTTCTAATAAAAAAATTATTTCTTTAGGAGAATAACCACAAGAAGTGGTCTTTGGGTATGGAAATCGAAATCAGGAAACGATTTGTAGTGTAACACTTCAGGTACCTCATTTTATTACCTTTCTTCCTTGTAAGCCTTTGTTTACGTGAAACTGATAGATAAAAACTGTCCCTTTTAAAAGTTTTACTATAGTTATGGAAAAGTCATTATGCTAAGGCAGCCGAATGGTTGCGTGGTCTAAAGGATATGTCTGTGTAGGAAAGGTTTGGATTTGATACCTGATTGCGTTGAAATATTTTTATTTCCTGTGTGCTTTTCACTACTGCTTACTATTAACAGCATTCCAGATTCATGTTTAATAAGAAATAATCCTTTGTTCTCTTGGAAGGATTAACAAGTTTTTTTTTTTTTTTTTTTTTTTTTTTTGATCACATGTGTCATACAATCATTTTCTTCCACAGTTGGAATATTTGATGGAAGGTATACCTTCACAGCCACAAATTACTATTATTACTTAAGTGGGGAGTACATTTCAATTAGAAAGTCCCGTTTTTTCCGTTAAAATGGAACCATACATTATTAATGGAAGTGAATGGTTGGATAAAGTTCCTATTTACTGTTCAAATGCAATAAACATAGTATCGCTCATCCAGAAGAGCGTGGAGGAAACATCAAAATAATCATAAAAAAAATACACAGGAAAAAATATTACACAGGAAAATCATACAGAAAAAAGTGTGAATAGCGAAGACAAGTTTCACTCCCTGCGCGTGTACACACTGATACAGGTACCATTTTTTTTTCTTACACTTGCACGTGTAGAAATTGAATCATAAGGGCAGAAAAGACTTTTCGCTTGCCATCTTAAGTTTATTAAAGATTATCAATAATTCTTTATTGGTATTAGAAATTAGGAAATAGCATCTTTATAATTCAAACAAATAAAAATCGGATCAAAGTATTGCTAGAATTCTTGAAATTTCTACTAGGTTTAGGTCTGGTTAAGTACCTGCGGAAATCCCCTCCGAGGCACTGATTTGAACCGAGGACCTTTCGAGCTACAGACAAACACCTTTATCACTGTTCCACCAGGTCATTCGTAAAGTACAACGTGCGCCAAATTAAATGTCACAACGCTGATGCTGAGATAAAAAATTACGATTAATTCGTTTAACGTTCTCAATTCAAAGGTTACCAAGGAAGATATTCTACAATTATTCAGTATTTTTCCTGTATTTTTGTTTGTTTTTATGCTAATCTTTACTGAATTAACATCTGGGTCAGAAGACATGTCGGAGTTTTCTGAAATATGTCTATTATGACATAACTTGATTATTTGAAATGGCGATAGTACGAGAATAAGTCAAACATTATTCGCAATGTAGTTATAAATTTTATTGCCATACAGATAGGAAACCTACATGTACATCATTTTCCAACATAGTTCCCTTGTATTTCTACGCACTTGGTCCATCATTGCTTCTTGATGCCCTCATAAAGGAAGGTTTTCGGTTGAGTTGCGAGCCAAGAATGCACCGCTTCTTTCACTGTTTCGTCAGAGGTAAATCGACAGGCCCTTAATGCATCTTTGAGTGGACCAAACAAGTGGTAGTCAGAAGAGGCAATATCAGGACTACTCGGAGGATGAGCCAGTACTTCATAGTTGAGTTTCTGGAGCGTTTCAGCGGTGTGGGCAGCAGTATGTGGACGGGCATTGTCGTGCAACAACACAACACCTTTCGACAGCAGTCCTAGGCGTTTACTTCGAATTACAGGCTTCAGCTTGTCAGTAAGCATTTCACTGTAGCACACACTGTTTATTGTCCTGCCCCTTTCCTGATAATGTTCCAGTACTGGGCTTTGTGAGACCCAAAAATTTGTGAGCATCAGTTTTCCTGCGAATGGTTGGGTTTTGAACTTTTTCTTGCAGGGCTAATTTGGATGTTTCCATTCCATACTCTGCCGTTTACTCTTCGGCTAGTAATGATGGATCCATGTTTCGTCGTCAGTGATGATTCTGTCTAAGATGATGTCACGTTCGTTACCATAGTGATCCAAATGGTTTTGGCAGATGTCCAAGTGCATTTGTTTATGCAACTGTGTGGGTTGTTTTGGGACCCATCTTTATGAAATCCAAGTCTGTTGTGGATGATTTTGTAGGCAGAGCCATGACTAGTTTTTTACGCAATGTGCCACTTCATCAATAGTTACTCGTCTGTCTAATAGAACCATCTGACGTGTACGCTCAATGTTTTCCTCATTTGTGGCTGTAAACAAACGGTCGTCCGGCTCCTTCGTCGTGCGTAACACTTGCGCAACCATTTCAGAATTTTTCAATCCATTCGTAGACACTCCGTTGCGGCAACACACTGTTCCCGACTGTACCGAAAGTCTTCGATGAATTTCGGTCCCTGATACATCTTCCGACCACAAAAAACGGATCACTGAACGTTGCTCTTCTTTGGTGCAAACGGAAAGCGGAGCAGCCATGGTTAACAGCAAGGCAACTATAATGGAAGTAACCTAGCAGCATCAAACCTACACAGACTTAACAACAATTAAAACACGCATTCGTCAACTAAGCAACACGATGGCACTATTAACAGAAACAAAAATATAACTGAATTGCGGATAATAATTGATTTACCCTCTTATTTTAAACAGGTTGAATATTTAAAAAAATTAATAAAAACGTTATAAACGTTGTGAAGTGTTTCTTATTGGATAATCATTTTCTGTACCTTTTCCATAACTGGAGGGGGGGGGGAAGTTATAAGTTACGTAAAAATTAATGTTCAAAGGAGATGTATCATGTATAAAGTGATATATTTATCACATGAAAATCGTGTCTGTTCGGTAAGTAGTAAACGCTCGGGACTAGCAGTCGGGTAAAATGGTTTCCTGAAATCACTCCAGGTGAATGCCAGTATGGTTCCTTCCAAAAGCCTTGGCCAAATTCCTATCCGTTCCTGTCTTCATCCAATCGACATTCGACGTCAACAAGCCGTAAAATCTGAAGCAAAAACAGGAGAATTCTTTACTTTTTCTAGTGGATAGTGAAAAAATCGAAGAAGCAAATAATTCCTCAAAATATGTTCAGTCAGCACAATTTTTCTGTAAGTCTTCTTAGTCTGTTTCCCATAATTCATTTTTTTATTAGTGAACAGTGTCTCGAATCTTCCGTAAATTTAATGACCTTTTTTATTATGACCTCATTCATTACAGCCAAGACAGAGGCAGATTACGCTGCATCTTCAAACTCAGTCATCATGTTTTTCGTCACAGTACTCAATCTGAATCTTGTAAGGACAAGAGTAAATGTCGTGTTTGTCAAATTTCATTTTGATGTCAAATGGTTATATAAATTTCTTTTTTAACAGTAAATTTTAAAATTCTCAAAAACTTTAGTAAAATCATAAGGTTGAGTGAAATGGACACTCCTCACAATTTTCCACGCCAAGGTGTATTTTATGGGATAATATTATATCCCTCTTGGTTAAGACGTGACAACCAGTTTGCAATAGAAGAAAGGATACACAAAATGGAATGACCGTATGGTATTACTAAGAATTCTTACAACAGAAAGTGTCTGTCTAAAAGCCTTAAAATAAGACACTATAATACATTGGTAAACCGGAATGTCTCTATGCTAGTGAATGCCTGGTATTAAATTATAAACTGGATAAGCTTGAAGTATTGGAAAGGAGAATTGTAAGGAAAATATTGGGTCCATTGAAAAATACAGTACAATGGAAGTTAAGAATTAATGAGGAAATAAATCATAACATTGAAAAAATATCAGAATCAATCAGAAAAACGAGAATGATATTTTTTGGACTCATCTATTGCATGGATGACACAAGGCTAACAAAAAAGATATTCAATTTTTTTTTGGTGAAAAAAATCAACTATAACATTGATTCAAAAGATTAAGAAAGATCTGAAACGAAATAATATCAGTGAACAGGGCGCAATGGAAAGAGAAAATTTTCGAAAGCAGATTTCGAATACGACAGGATTCCAAGGTAGAGAGTAGAATAAAACTGGTGCAAAATGGTCTGAAGGGAGAAAGAGAAAGAACAGTGCAATAATGAAGGAGTACTGGAAAGGAAGAAACAAAAAAACAACAGGAGAGGAATTGAAACTGGCGCGTGGTCCCTACCTGGCCATAACGAAAAGAAGAAAAAGAATAAACTCGTCTTAATTTTTCTTTCATTCATAGCAATTAAGAAAATAAGTGATCAGTTAAGCCAGTTGGATTCGCTTTTCATTATTTCAATAAAGTTGTTGGTCCGTTCGACCCTCTCAACGTAATTATTGTATTTCTCTCTATTAATGTTACGAAAAAGTAGTTGACTCCTGCATATACTACAAAATCTTGCAAATTTCTTTAGTGACAAGTTTCTTCGAAACAAAAACCACATCAAACAGCCATCTGAAGTTTCTTGATAAAACTAAATGGCTTATTAGTCCAGTAACGGGGTCGTAAAAAGGGGGTCTCACAAACATTATATTATGTAGAAGATTTTTTTTCTTATCTTGTATATATTGGCGAGAGTATGCAGAAACCAAGTTTTCGACCTCCAACATCCTCGGCACAATTTTCTGTGGCCAAAAAACATCAAAATTTTGGTACCTTTTTTTCAGTGTTTCGTCTATAACTACTTCCTGATGAGTCCTAGCAAGAAACACTCTATTTCTAATTTGAAAGAGGACAAAATTTCCTACACCTTTCGTAGCACAAACTTTTTTCTAAATTAAAAACTAAGCGAGCTACAGTTCATCGAAAATCAGCCAAATTTCACACTTTTCCTAAAAGTTGTGTTTTTACCTACTTTGCCGTTCCAAATGACCTGAAACCGCTGTATATATAACTGATATATATGTATTTCTATATGACACAGTATATATATGTACTACACTTTGATTACTGATGGTCAATTCAATAATCAGATAGCACTGTTGGCCGGGAGGTCCCGAAGGATTGTTCGGTCGCCAGGTGACAGTGTTATCGATACGCCGCGCAATGCGCTCCTTTGTTGCTATCTAACCTACCCAGGTAATAGTACCGGATGCGTGGAACTTACAGCTTAAGTTGGAAACCAAACCACAGAATCGTTCTGGCTTACTTCATATTACACAGCAAACTATTGCAGAGGTGAAGGTCGGGTCAATGACCTTTGAAAATCACTACTGATACCGGGATTTCGATCTCCAGTCAGACGATTTAAACATTGAGCTACCAGATCACTCTATTTTTGCTGATAATAGATCGAAAATAAATGCATAAAGTTATGGCGTAATGTTATTAAGTCATAATAAATTAGTAATAAGTTAAAAATTGTCATTAATCAAATTCTTTTCCGTTTGGATTGTCCCGGCTTATCGATGTATTGTGTCCCATTCATCCATTGCATCAGGATCAGCTTCCTCGAGATCCATGAAGTCTTCCTCTCCTTCTTCTACTTCATTTCAGGAGCGTTTTCACGAGACAGGCCAGAGCAATTTTTGCAAGTAGCTGAACAGTGCAGTACTGATTAGCGTCAGATGCATGGTGGAGTACAAGGTTTCTTGCAGGAATTAACCTTAGGCTCAGCGTCTTTTATTATTGTTTTTTTTTATGGCTTTAAGCCTCGTCGACGTAGCTCGGTCCAGAGGTGGGTGGGGGGTGGAAGGGTTGGCTGGAAAGCTACGCTGGGCTACGTGGGGGGAGGGGGGATTCTGAGCCAGGCCACGTAGCTTTCCTTTCATAACATTTTTCACAATTAAAATGACGAACAGAACACACAACAGCATGTGAATATTTATTTCCCTCAGTTAATTATCCCCGTAATTTTTAATAGTCTGATAAGAGAATACAGTACAAAATGTCTTGTGGAATTAAAAGGGAAAACAGCTACGTGCTACGAGGGGGGAAGAGGGTGGTAGAGGCAAAAGCCACGTAGGGCTACGTGGCTCCCTTGCTAATAGTTTGACAAATACAGAAATCATTTATAAGACATGAAGTTTCTGATTTTATTAAAACAGAAATTGATAGCTAACAGATAATATATTGATTTAAAGTGCCAGAATTTTTGCTGATGGACAATCGATCGACGTTCCTTCAACTTTGGAAGAATTTTTAGTTTCACACGTATGTATGACTCGAATTATACCTACATATAACTTTTAAACATACTACTATTTTCGTAATTTCAATTTCAACATTTGTAATGAAATATATAAATTTTTGTGCACTTATATTGATCAATTCACTACCCAATATACGTTTCAATATTAAATGGTATTATTGTTAATGTTTAGATACCATTTTGTTGGGATTTAACCTCTTTTATTACGTTAAATGTCATTAAAACAAATTAAATTTATACGCTGCTGACTGGAAACAGAACTGTTGTCATTTGAGGGGATCAAATGTTTGTTTCGATAACCAAACCGAAAGTAATATACCATGTCGTTGATGCGTCCTGGATATTGAATGTTGCGCTCTCCTTGACCTTAGCTGTAGAAGACTGAAAGAACAATGAGACAGAGCTGTAAGATCTAGGCCAGGGCAGGGGAAACACAAGTGACGGAACATAACTTTGACATTATTCTTATTCTTGATGCCCTTCCGTGGTTTTAATTATATAGGTGATATTTTTACGGTTTCAGAATATGAAGTAGGCGCGAGTAGTTAATAATGAAAGTTTTTCAAAATTATGTAACAAGAGGGAAAAGCATTTAGTACGAAACAAAACTGCAGACTTTTTAAATAAATTTCTTTTTGTTAAGAATTTAATGGTACCCAACATTTGTCGGATTTCTTCATTATTAAATTTATTTCACTGTTTCATTATAATTTTTTCAGGTTTATCCAACCATTAGGTACTGTACATAGCAAGAAACACAAAAAGCGTGAAAAAAATAAATAATAGTTTTTGAGGTATGGGTCCTGTAAATTCCATGTGTGATGTGTACTTATTGTACGGAGTATATAAAGCTTGTAAAAGAGAATTTTTGTGCAAGACAGAACTGTCCATTTCTCAATCGTGTGTACAGACACTTTCGGTGCCCCGTTATGTCGTAATGTGTTTGTCACTCAGACGTGCTCTCCGCCTCTTGTGTCTCCAGACCGTATATGCACTTTATTCCGGTAGCGATAGTCCAGTGAAGATAAGAGATAACAGAAACTATTTCATCAATTTTGTTGTAACTTATCCCTTTATCATAATTAAGCATTAGTTTTCTCCGTTTAAGGTGTTTGATATGTTCTTTACTAGTTGAATCGAGTGTTGAGCTGCGCCAATTTTACTTGTGGACAGATTTTGCCTGGGCATCTTCTCGGCATGAAAGACTCAACCAGAAAGATTCTGCAAGCTTTGGTTGAAACGTCGTATAAGTAACCTTGACACAGCTCAACATCCAACTCAAAAAGGGAAGAACAAATATTTCATTTATGAAAATCATGTGTTTAAAACATGTTTACATGATCGCCTAAGGTGTATGTGAATTTCGGTGTTAACAATTCGACTGATTTCTTTAGTGGTAAACATACCTTATCATAATGCAACAAAACAAAGGAGAAATGAAAGCCATGTTAGAATTCCTTCCTGCTCCTAGCTCCCCTACCTTTCCTGCCTCTAATGACCTCGACGTCGACGAAGACTAGCGCAACCACCATTTAATAACAGTGCGTCAAATAACTGTCGCTGTAGTGATGATGTGATGGCGCCCTCCAATACATATTAACAATATAACCATTAATTACATCGAATATTGTATCCTCGGTATTTTATCCCAAAATTTCTGTCTTTGGGACAGAGGGGAATAAGGAAGAGAATGAAGGGATAACACCAAGGTTTGTTTGATCCTCCCGCAGCACGCATCAGACTGACGAATCACAATTAACAGTCGTGTGGCATCATCGCATACACGATGCAAATAGATTTTGTATTTGTGGTGCCCAATCCAGTTACTAGGAATTATTCACTTCTCGTTCCCTGCTGTTGAAGTCCTGAATTTCTTCAACTGCCTGCCCACAAATCAGCCAACACTGCCAACTGATGACGTTCTGTGTAGTAACACAACACAAAACAATAAACCAACTGTGAACTGAGAGTATTAAAATATTTTATTGCATATATGAACACTTGGGATTATTCATAATTAGAAGTTACATCAGTTTATTTGGTAAATTCTAGATGAAGAGAGAATTTCAGATACAAAATATTATGCATTTTTAATAGCTAACTATAATAATTAAAATCTAACTGTTTGTTGTTCTAATCACCCATTTATTACAATTACAATCTTTCACCAATCGTGGATAGCGAAAAAAAAAAATAGATCCCTGTTAAAAATACTTATTACTAACACCACGAATAAAGATGCAGGATGAATATTTTATTCGGTAATCCTGTTGTGCGTGTGGAGGAACCACAGTAGACAAACAGTGTCAGAACTCATCACCGACTACTTGCCAGACATGAGTTTAGCATTTAGGCGTTCTACGTTAAATCTTGGCCAATATTATGTCGGTAACCGCATAAAAAATAGATTTTTTTTTCCACCATCATAATAATCTAATGCTAGTTGCAGTCAGCCTTTTACGCGTTGTGAAAGATATTACACTCATTTCATTTACTCAGGACAGATCTCCTTAACTATTTCTGCCTGGGAAGGACATTAAAATCTGTGGTCGAGATAGCTTAAGCATCTAATGCATTTTCTGACTCCAGATGAATCTGACACTAATTAAATATTGAAAAAGATTCGAACACGATCAAACATGAAAATTTGGAATTTTGCGAATTAAAATTTTCGAATAGCTGAAACACTGAGTTATGGGGGTTGAAGTAACACGTAATGACTGTTAAATCAACAATGATCATTCATACTTTGCTGTGACCTTGTTGGGACAGTGATTTTGAAAATATCGAGGTCGATATCTAGCTTTCGGAATAGCTCCTTTGTGATCGCACCGTCAATTAAACAATGTCGCAAAAGTGCCTATGGTAAGGCAGGAACATTCCGATTCGGCAAAACGACGACGTTTCTGCCCTGAAAACTTCCTAGCACGGTATCACAAGTTTAACTGGGCAGCACACATTGGACAGGTAGTAGGAAAAGGTTTCAAAATTCTGCACTTGTTGGAGAGAGTGATGGAGATGTACGAGAGAAGTAAAGGAATTGGGTTACAAAACTTTGGTCAGACCATTTCTTGAATATGGTAGTGTAGTATGGGACCCATATTTTGAGTATCAGCTACAGGGGTTGGAGAGGGTGCAAAAAAGGGCTGCTAGATTTGTTTCTGGAAATTGTCGCAGAATGAAATCAGTAACAAATATGATACAACAGCTAGAACGGGATTCATTGCAAGACAGGAAGAGGGTGAAGAAGGTAATGGGTATGTACAAGGCATATATTAGTGATGAGGCATGGAAAGATATTGGTGTAAGAATGAAAAGTAGTTCATGGAAGGGAAAAGATGACCATGACCAGAAGCTGGCACTCGATTTCAGACACAAGGGTGTAGGAAGATATTATTTTTTTAGGTAAGGGTGTCAGGGATTGGAATAAGTTACCAAGAGAATTGATGAATAATTTATCAAAAACGTTGAAAGAATTTAAAGTTAAAATTTGTAGAGGGCAAATGTATGTTTGTGCAGGAAAGGAGAAAGATGGGTATGTAGGGAAATGGCCACCGGTGCGTGCGCTCCACTGCAATATAATTAAATATTATTGCTATATTTCAATAAATCGGTGACTATGTTAGAACCGAGCGTGGTGGTGTAACGGATAGCGTTCTGGCCTCGCATTCGGGAGGACGGTGGTTCGAATCCCCGTCCGGGCATCCAGATTTGGGTTTTCCATGGTTTCCCCAAATCACTCCAGGTGAATGCCGGGATGCTTCCTTCAAAAGGCCATGGCCGAATTCCTTCCCATTCCTTGCCCCCATCCTTTCCCGTCTCTAAAGACCACGTTGTTAAAAAGGGACGTTAAACTGTTAAAAAAAAAAAAAACTATGTTAGATACTCTAAAACGCGAAAGATATCCAGTGATGGCCTAATGGTGGTTGAAGAAGATTCAGACTTCCATGACGCAGCTGTGCTTTTATTTGGTTATCACTACGTTAGTGTTTAGTATCACTGGAATTGACTCCCTCCCTTGCTGGTTCTCTGTTGCTGCAGTAGCTTCTTGTAACGTACGGCACACCAGTAGTAAAGTCTATTCATGTAGTTAACATTCTAAAAAGCATGACTTTTCAGTAATCATATTACCGAAATAAAATTAATCTTCTCCGACGGAGAACCCGTGATGATTATATTTCAGCGACACGCTGGAAAAATCCTCATTCACAAATCATTTTACCGCCAAATATTACCTTGTAAAGTGACTAGGAGAATTTTTAATTTGGATGATTAAAATGTTTGTCAGAATCTAAACCAGGGGACGAAAGAGAAGACCTCAAAATTTCGCACAGAAAACTAGGAGAGTTGAGTGGTATACATAATTTAATAACAATAATGTGACATTAGATAACTTTCTTTTTCTAATCGGGTGGTTCAGTTTTACTTAAAAATTACTTAATATTTTACAAATAAACCCATAAAATTTATTTTACATCCCTCTTATATCTGATTAGTTACTGATATTTTAAGTATACGACCTCATATCGAGTTCTGTTTCCATGTTTTCCAGAAACTGTAGCTTGATTCATTCTCTAATCACTTTAGTCGTCTTTAAAAGCCTTCGTTCCTATACTTATATAGATGTTTACATCTGATGACTGTTTTCGCCGAATTGGCTTTTAAATATTTCAGCGAGAGATCTCATGATTCTGCGTAAAAAATCCCTGATGTGGCTGGAGAGGTCCTCTTTTTCATTTTTCCGCCTCGGTGGAATATCTTCTGATCTCTTAAACTGACTTCATCTTTTTATTTCTGCAAGAGCGCCAGACGCTCCGTGGACTGGATTCCTCGTTAAGCGTCGGTTCCCTTACATTGTAGGATTATCATGTTACTGCAGAAAGGGAATGCCGAGCAAACTGAAACTCGGTCAGTAGACGGTTAAAGTAACGAGGAATTATTTAATGAACAACGATGTTTGCAATTCCTCTATTTCTTTACGTTCTACACACAAATTAACACTAAAAATGTAACGATCTGCTATGGCTGCAATTAATTTTGCAATCTTAATCCTATTCGATGTGAATACCCAATCAAGAAAAATGGCTAGTATCTCTTATCAGTGTTGTCTCAATAATGACTGTTTAAGGAATTCAATGTTTTTTACTGAAAATAAGTCATGTTAATATTTTTTTGAATAATTTAACACTATTCATGGCCCAGTGTGGAGCAAGAATAGTGAGAATTTATTCTGGTCTATCACAAATTCAGTTCTCCACAGTTTCCTGAAATCACTATAAACTAACTTCTAGTGATTCCACGTCGATAACCTTGTAGAACCGTGAAAACAAAAAGAAGACAAAGAACTCCCAGTTGAACTCTTAAATTTTCTTGCTCGATATACTACACTACCACTTCCTTACGGAAACCACGTTATTACTCTATCAAAGTTGTTCTTTCGCTTTGGTAAGATACTTTGTCTTAGCTACAACTTTATATTCTTTTTCTGAAGATCGTCATCCCATGTCCGAGCATGGGGGTTGTTTACCCCTCCATGGCAACATCTGGAAGATGAACTGGGGTGGTTTGCCGTTGCCTTACCCATATGTAGTAGTGTTCTTAAGTGTTGTTGTAAGTATGGATGACTTAAACAATGTGTGTGTGTTTAGTGTCTTGTGTTGTGTTGTGTGTTGTGGATGAGAGGTGAAAGGAGGGGGAGCATGCATATCCACTAAGACCTACTCTTCCGAAAGACACCTAAAACGCTGAGGCTTAACGTCCCCTTTTGACGGAGGAATCACCATCAACAGTGTGGTATGCCCTCACCCCATACGCACTGCAGAGAGGTTTGGGATTTAACCCAGGACTTTGAAACACAGTCAGGTGATTGCATAACTCAAACCACCGGTGTGTTTCTTTTTCCCGCTGTTTTCGAAATATTGAAGTCGATCTCAGTTAAGGTAATATTCACTAAGTCATTTAACACTTATTTTTAATTTTGTTCAATGTGCCTATTCTGATTTAGTACATCGCTGTAGTCAATTCTCAACGTTTTATCTGACTGTGACCCAAATGTAATTCTTCAAATAGACAGCCAATGATCGGCCGGCTTGAAAATGATGATGTATGCAGAACAGCGTATGTTATAACTCTGGATTCGCATATATTAAAATATTTTAACATATATCAAACCATACTTTCTCAACCGATCTTTGTTTGGTTATTAAATAGTATTAAACAGATTATTGTTTCCATTTACTTAAACTTACATGATAATGTTTAACAGAGATATTATGACAGTATATCATTTTTAGAACATTCGGGAAACTTGTATGCAACCGACAATTTTATGTATATTATTCCTCGGTCAATTTATTCCCCTGCTAATACTACAAATGACTCATTCAGCAAGGTCTCCGAATTATATTAATATCCTTGTTTATATTTCTAGTTTGATTTTAATTACATTTTTGCTGTAATAATTTATTAACTTTCAATATTAATTTTGTGATATTAACTAACTGTTTTGCTCTCAAAAGGAACCTGGGGCAATTCGCTTAGAATGAAATCCAAGTCTCCAATGGACAGTTGCGCTGAAATCTTAATATCGCGGTTTCGTTTCTTATCATTTTGAATACAAGAAACATTTCAAGCAATGCAGCTTTTATACTTCCAGACGTAATTTTGAATAATTTCTCATTTTTTATCTCTAAGACGTCGATGATAACTTGACATCCGGTGTTATGGTTACTCGAACGTATTTAAAACTCAATCTAGCATGTATGGCTACCGATTAAAACCTGTTTATTTTAAATTTTGTACAAATTTTTTATGATGATCTTAGCATCAAGGTAAAAATTTATTTTCGATGTTCTGTAAACACAAAACCGTTCAGAACAATTTTGTAACAATTGCAGTTGTTCTGTGACACAAAATATTTGACATACAATTTTAAAACTGTGAGTATAGGATCTTATTTATATCTTATCTGAACTTAATGACTCAATAAATTCCTAAAACAATTTAAGGAAATTTTGGCAGAAAGGAAAAGATGATAAATAGGTATATACGTTAATCTGATGAAGTAAAAAAACGTTACTGAACCAACAAACCACAGAGCATTCCAGCATTAAACTTCTGTTGCGTGGCGCTGATAGTGCTGATTTTTTACAAACTCTTTCATGCGTCCTAGAATATTCAAAAACAATATGAATCCGACTTGTTTGATGTTATTAGAAATATCCCCATTTGAATACCTGAAACTCTTTCAGTGGACTGTATAATGTCGTAGACCTGGTGGGTCATCAGTTTTAGTCTCGCAGTGCTTTAAGGGACGTCTACATTGAGGTAATTACCGTCCCATAATTTTACTCTGTGCAAAACCAATATACAAATGGCAAAAAAGACGAACTGTCAAACAGAGTGAATGCAAAAAGCCCAGTCAAATTCTAAATAAATTATAAAAAGCAATCCAGTTGGTCGTTACGGTTAAACCTAAAAAAAAAAAAAAACAAGCTGGTTGACTGAACAAAAAAATTAACTTTAGAGACTGAAGTCAAGAATACAAAAAGTAGACGGACTGTATTTTTTTTATTTTTATTAGTATTTTTTTAACTCCTTAACATCTCTTAACAGCGAGGTCTTTAGAGACGGGAAAGGATGGGGGGCAAGGAATGGGAAGGAATTCGGCCATGGCCTTTTGAAGGAAGCATCCCGACATTTGCCTGGAGTGAAAGTGGCAGTCAAACTGTAAGCAGAAATAAAATTCACTACGCTTAAATTATCTGTAACAACGTCCTGAAAATAAATAATGTGTTAGACTTATAATTCGATCTGACCTTGTGGTGAGTAGCTCTAAAGCACATTTGCAAGTGCCACGGTTATGGATGTTATTCTTTGGATAAACTTAAAATGGAGACGGCGAGGAGAAGCCCCCGGGAAACACAGACTTCCATCCGTATCATATATCACAGCCTGTTAGGAGTGCCAAGAGCTTCGTGCGCTTCTGGGATTGAATTGATGGCCAAAGAGTTAAAGTTTTACGATACACGCAGCTCAGACATGTGCATCTGTCATTGCAAGCCGGGCACTCCAAGATCAACCACGAGGACTGCCGGATAGGCCGGGGGCCAGCCACTACGACACTCACGTGGACCACCACGTCGAGAACGGTCGTGTGGTCTGAAATACATTGCCACCGGTAAGCCGTGAGCTAAGGACCGCATGGCATAGCCTCTGCCAGTGCAGCCAACCCCTCAGTGTTACGGCAGTTTGATTTGTGTGCATCTTACCACTGGCTGCGGTGTTAGAGAACTAAAGTCCAGAACTTTTGCTTGTCTTCCGCGTCGTATTAAGTGGATCACGCCAGCACGCTCGACCTACGCCGCTGCGCCACTAATATAAACAGTTTAATACAGCGACCACTGTAATCGTATGTCCCCGCCGGAAAGCGGCCCTGGATCCATTCGCACGGAGAAATTGCAGTCGGCATCTGTACAACACAAAACGTTGATTACGGCATTGTTCTGCTATAGGTTTTCCTGTTTTATCCGACTTTCTGATGCGTGGGTGCCCTGTATCGTGCGTCGTTTGCATTAAACTGATCGTGGCATTTTACTGACTCAAAGGCATTAGCTTCAGTGTACACTAATATTACGTTACATCTTGACTCATTCTCGCGGATTACAGTAATGTGTTTTGGCCTTAAAATTGTACTAATTATTGTCTGTAATCAGCAAGTTCTTTTAGCATTACGAGTGTATAATTGAAGTAAGAGTATTTTCAGAGTATGCGGCGGAAATCGGGCCATTTCTGTCTGATATATTCAGTAAATCATTAGAAGAGCGAAAAGTACCTTCAGACTGGAAAATCGCGCAAGTAACTCCGATTTTCAGAAAAGGTGATCGAAGTGATCCTGGGAACTATCGTCCCATATCTATAACATCTGTTTGTAGTAGAGTTATGGAGCATATTATATGCTCGAACATTATGAATTTTCTAGATGATAATCATTTGCTTACAACAAATCAACATGGATTTCGGAAGAAAATATCATGTGAAACACAGCTGGCCCTATTTACACACGACGTAATGAAAGTTATCGATGCAGGTTCACAAGTAGATGCAATTTTTTTAGATTTCCAGAAAGCCTTTGACTCTGTGCCACACAACCACCTTTTAGCGAAGCTTCGAGCGTACCGTATATAGGATCAGCTTTGTGAATGGATAAAGGATTTTCTAACTGGTTGGTCGCAGTATGTTGTCGTTGAAGGAGAAAGTTCTTCTAATCTAGATGTTACATCGGGTGTACCTCAAGGTAGTGTAATAGGACCACTTCTTTTCTTAATTTTTATAAACGATCTCGGAGACAAAGTGAAAAGCCTTTTTAGATTGTTTGCTGATGATGCGGTTATTTATAGGGAAGTAAGAAATTTGGCCGATTGCTTAGAAATTCAACGCGATCTGGATGTTATTTTGGCTTGGTGCGCTGAGTGGCAACTTACTCTAAATTGTAAAAAGTGCAAGACAATGAGCATAACTAACAAAAAGAATCCGGTTGTTCATAAATACTAGGTAAACAGTTCAGTTATTGATATGGTCGATTCTATGAAATATTTGGGAGTAACAGTACAAAGGAACATGAAATGGGACATACACATTAATTCGTTAGTAGGTAGAGCAAATTCTAGGCTGCGATTCATAGGTCGAATCTTGAAAAATTGTAATGAACAAACAAAGGAGATAGCGTACAAATCTCTTGTGCGTCCACATTTGGATTATTGTTGTGCCATTTGGGACCCGTTTCGTAAGGGATTGATCGAAAGTATAGAGAAAGTACAGAGAAGAGCCGCTCGATTCGTGACCGCTTGCTACAGTCCTTATGAAAGCGTCACGGAACTGATTAGTAGATTAGGTTGGGAGTCTCTTGTAGATAGACGGCACACGTTTCGTTTAAACTTATTGGAAAACATGCGTACTCCCACTTTCACTTTTGAGTGTAGTGAAATACTTCTTCCACCAACCTATTTGAGTCGGAAGGACAGGAAAGATAAAATTAGAGAAATAAGGTGCCGGACTGATTCTTATATGAATTCTTTTTTCCCTCGTATCATTAGGGATTGGAAAGCACAGCAAAGAGATTAGCTTTGGTGCTGAGCACCCTCTGCCACCCACAATTTTGTGAATTGCAGAATATACATGTAGATGTAGATGTATAAATATTGTTCTATATTTCTAAATATTTGTCTCATTACTGATCTTGTGATAAGAGCCCCCTACTTATCCCAAGAATAAATTTTAGCTTAGTTCATTTCTTAATAATTTGTCTATTGCTCTAAATAAAACAAGTAATTGTTTCGTTGTAGCTTCCTTCTACGGACAGTGTATCACATGGGGTGTTACTAAAATTCACTGGGACAGTCGCGTCTGTGGTATAAGTGCGAAGATCTAATTCAGTGTATTACTACTTCAGTGACTTTTTGTGTTTATGTTCTGTTTTGTTTTTCTGAAGAAAATAAAAAAAAAGAAATTTTTATTAGGACTATATTTTTTAAGACTTATCTTTTAGTATTTAATGTTTTTAAAATGAGATAGTGGGGTGGCGGATTTCATTCCATGAAAACTGAGCAACCAGTCTGCAGTCTGAGAAACTTGCGTTTTATTGTTCTCTCACGTGACAGCAAAGATTTAGCTACTTAGTTTTTTTGTTTTTGTGAGAAAACATCATCCGCAACTTAGGAAGTTATTTAATCCTTTAAATTCGTCTTTACACACATTAAAAATGACAACCTTAGATTTTACTGTTATAAAATATACCACAAAACTAATAAAGTCAAAGAATTATGCTTAGGGAACCTTGTTTACAACCCTTCGTGCGAAAACTAAACGATTTGGTTGTATTAATAGGCTGAGGAAGTAACGTTCGCAGCACGTATTTATGACGTCGTCGAGAAGCCGGTTGGATGGAGTGTCAAAATTCAATAGGAAGCCAAACCACGTTTATTTCTGCAATCACTTTGGGCAAAGGTCAAACTTTATGTCTTACATCCGGTTGCTTCACCGAGTAGTCGGTGCTTCTTGGAGTCTTGCTGTCGTCTCTGTATCTGAATCAGGACTTTTAGGCAGTTAAAAATTGAATTTTTTTTTTACATATTTAGTGGTTATTAATTTCTTCACCTTTCAGAAGATAGCAGTATTAAAAGTCGAAACTATTATAGGATCTCTCCATCCAAAGTCTTTCATTTCAGTATACATTGAGTATTTTGATCACCTTGGATTTATTGTTTCCCATATTAATTGGTTGATAAGGTTCGCTTGATTCAGAGCTGTGAGTTCATTTACGCAAAAATATTCTATACACGTGTCTTCTTCTAATTTCATACGTTTGTCTTTCATTAATGTTATACCAACTGCCAAGTTGTAATTGAAGTTTGGTTTGTATGTGTAAACTATAGATGGTATATACTATCTATTTATTTATTTAAAAAAAATAAACGAATAAAATCCTTTTCTCAAGGAGGTATTATGGATCCATATTCAAACTGAGGCCGTCTTGACTATTGTTGTCAGGCGGTTTCCCACAGAAACTTAGGCGAATGAATATACATCTGCAATTCAGAAAATTTTGGAGACAGAGAGTGCTTTACACCAAAATTAATCTCTTTTCGGCACTTTTCAATCCTTAATAGCAAACAGCAGTAAAGAAGGAAGAATAAATGTAAGCATCAGTACAGCACTTTATAATCCAAATTTTCTCTCTACTGTAGTTGGGATCCACATACCTGTAGTATGTTGCCGCAGTCTCAAGAAATAGGCTCTGAATATTGTAGGCAGTGCCAACCCAATCTCTGCACCCAGTCGGCGACATTATCGTAAATGTACAAGCAAGAGGTGAAAATTCAGCAGCGCTTCTCTTACTTTCTCCATACTAGTAACCAGTGCTTTGCGATACTGATACCAGACAATACAATAGTATGCCAAGTTGAAAGTTTTATGTGCTATTTCCTTTTAATGGGATCATAATTTTTCATAGTTTGACCTATGGTTCTTCATCTAGACTTCAGATTAATCTCTTATTTATTGTATCATGCCGAAATAAAGTTCGTGCTAAGTTTATTGAACAGTTGGCAGAACTTTTTACGTCCATGTAGATACTGCATCACCAGCACACAATCTTGAAATGATATTAAACAAATATAATAACTAGATTAATAAAGGCTTCGCCTTCAATGACGGCATACTGTGACCGATCAGTCAGGAAATCACGTATGCATACACAAAATTGCTGTGATGCTCAGTACGCTTGAATGTTCCTTAAAAAGCCGTTGTGTGCAACAGCGTTTAAAGCTTTCTGGAAATAAAAAAAATTGAATATGCTACTCTCAACAATTTGTGGGAAAAATAGAGCTACACCATCGATTCTTCAGATTCTCTTTTTTGTTTACGGCTTTACACTTCGTCGGCGTCGAGGTAATTAGAGACGGGAATAGACTGGAGGCAACGAACGGAAAGAATACGACCATGGCCCATTTGAAGGAACCATCCCGGCATTCGCCTGGGGTGATTGGCGGAAGCGTTGGAAAACCCAAATCTGGATGGACGGTCCGAGATTCGAAACCGCGTCCTCCCAAATGCGAGGCCTTCTGAATTCTGTATTGACTAGGAATAACTAATTTTTCTTCTAAGTGTTTCATAATGTTAGAGCATAGGCTACAACATTCTTCAGAAACGTACTGCAGACAAACGTTAGAAAGGTCGGTAACTGCTTGTTTGGGTCCCTATCTTGAAATCCGAATTTTCGACGCGATATTACCGTCTGAAGTTACTTTTTCTTTTCGAAATATTTGCAGCATACACCAATCAGAAACGGTTCGATTTCATTCGCGAATGTCTTGAATAATCCTACTGTGATACAATGGAGACCATGAGCTTTCCGCTCCATTTGTTGTACATTAGCTGCAGAATCGCGATTCAACGTTGAACACAATGTGACGCCATTCATTGCTTTCAGCCGTTCTGTTCTACCTCGGATGACCACCGTCGGCGACTACAGTGGTGACCTACGAAGAGGTCCAATGTTTTGGAGAGGCACAGCGGTATGACTCCTGGCGTCATGGCGTGCGGAGCCATCGGGTACGACTTAGGTTACGGCTGGTAATGAACTCTGACAACACAACGTATGTTCCGAACATCTTGCGTCCTCATGTGTTACATCTCTTGCGTCTGTATCGTGCTTCCATTTATCAGCGGGACCACTCTCGTCTACACACGGCAGGTGTGTATATATAATATCAACATACTGTTGAGCTCCCATAGCAGCAAAATCCCAAGATCTGTTCCAGAGGTGACATGTGTAGGATCACCACCGACGTCAACTCCGTCCCAGTGCCAGTATCCAGGACCATTTGCAACAGTTGTGGGCTAGCTTGCCTCAGGAGAAGAGACAACGGTCTTTTGACACCGTTTCTAACTGAATCAGTGCATGCACTAAAGCCAGAGAAAGTACAATGTCATACTAATAAGTGGGATCATACTACCAAGTTATTTGTAAACTTTACTCGAGGTTGTGACACTGAAATAATATCACATAATCTCTCAACTCATGAAGTTTCTTATCTATTTTTTTTTTTTTTTTTTTTTTTTTTTTTGTATGTCACCAATGTAGACCTAGAATTTTATGTGGCATAGTCGTGGTAATATTATAATTGAGTTTTAAAACATCTCCCTTTTGGTGTTTGAGGACGCACATACAGTTCGTTTGTGATAAGGTAGTTACCAGAAGTCTTGTTGGTTTGGTCTAGTACCAAGAATTGTCACTGAAATATGTATATCGAATTTGATTTTGGTATCATTAATTTTTTTAAACACTTCATCACAGCTCTCTAACAGAATTTTTGTATGACCGTCGATCGGTTGGCAGGAATGACTAATACGGTTTACAGAAAATTCGAATGTATGAGAAGTAAATACAGTGACAGTAAACTTAATAGCTTATTTCATTTGACAATAGATTATCAGAATTGTTTTGCTTTGTAGCTGTGATCTATTGACCAAATGTTATATTATCTGGAGTAGTAAATATATACAGAAGAATGACTATGTGTCTAGGTGATATGTGGAGGAAAATGTTAAGAGGAATGTAAGCGGTCCAGTAACATTTTTCCTGGCTGCTTTTAGCTGTGCCACCTACACGGCTTTAATATACTGGCTGCAGTGTCGCTGTTAATCTGCAATCCTGATCACAGAGAAGCCGGTCGGCCAGCCTTTATGAATAACAAAGGATCGCCTGTTAGCCGGTATTCTTTGCTGTTCACTGCCGGGTCACGTGTAATTAAATTATCGCATTTCCCACCTGTGAACTTCTTTGTCATCCTAGAAGCAGGACCTATTTTGAAATTGATCGCAGCATTGTCATCCTAGTCTAAACTCACAGCTACAGTCAGAATTATACTTTCCTCCAAAGTGACTACACGGTTCTGGGATAAAGCACAAACCTGCTGTTCTCTGTAGTTCATGAGAAATGACCTATCCTTATCTGTTCGTCAGGTGCGAAGAGTTTTATTTCATTACAAGATGTTTGCTATGATATTGTTCTTCCACCAATGAGAATTTAATTTTTACTACGTTTGCAATGGTATAACTCTAAATACTTTAAATAGTTACAAAATTTCTGTTGATACTTTTACAAAAACATTGCAGATGGTAAGAGTATTTGAGGCCAGGAATGTCACCGCATTCGTATTTCAGTCTGAGTACGGCAAACATCATTTTGTTTTGCAACCCCTTTCTACCGTTTCCAATCCTTTGACTCTATTGAGAAATATAAAGTGGAAGTCTATGAACTATGCTGTCAGACAAAGTTGTCTTTTGTCTCCATTATCTTTAACAGCTATATAAGCTAATTATTAATGGACTGGAGATAAGAATTCAGATATAATGTAATTAAGGAATACCTATTTTGATGCTTCATGCTGATGATCATTTATTAATAGCTGACAATGAAATTGATTTACAATTCTTGAACCTGACAGCAAAAACGTAAAAAAAAAACTTAATCATACTTATTGTGTTTTGATTTCTTATTTAGAATTGGTTTTGTTTATCTAATTATTCTTGCAAAACCGCGATATTTCCAGTCACTGTTCTGTTTTTATTTCTTCTGAAATTTTTTTTGAGTTTTTATCGTTGTTCTGAGCAACAATAGTAGGCTACATAGATTTTTATCGTTCTTCCTTGTATGGGTTCAAGAGTGAGTATATATATAAAAAATCCTTGCTCTATGGTGGAGCTCGAGATTATGATTCAATTGCAAGTCGTAGAGATTCTGATAGTCCACCTGGACAGCGTGGTAGCGTAAGGGCCATGGAATTAACTGTCCGGCCTAGGGCGTGGATGTTTAAATTTTGTGTTAATGTCGCGTCCGTCCTGTGGTGTCTTCAATTACCTCTAAACAATATACACACTGGAGAGACGGAAAAATAATTAAGCTGCTTCTATGGTCCAAGAAGCAGAAAGCCATTTTAAAAAAATATATAAAAAGGGATGGTTAAAGCATGTAACTGGGGTACGTAAGATCCATGCTCGAATCTAGTTTCAATAGAAATGTTTACAGATATTGAAACTTACCTTCAGACGTGGAAACGTAGTGCTATGTTAATGTGTAAAAGGAGGCCCGGTAGTTCGGATTTCACGTTAAAGTATACGTCCCCTATGCTTGGTAGGTTTACCAGGTTTCGTTAAGCGGCTAGGACAGAGGTGCATTGTGTATAAGAATTGCAATCCCGCGGGATCCGCACGGGATTTGCGCCAATCCCGCGGGATCCGTGCGGGATTGGTACAAACAGTTTTTTAACGCATATATTTAAAACATAGTTACTTAAAACGTTAATAATAATCAAATTGATAAATAATTTTTAATGTTAAATGATAAAAATTAACAGTTAATGATATTTTGATTGGTAAAATGACATTAAAACTTTTTAGCGTGTCTTAAGTGTATTTCGAGGTTTTACATTTTTGTTTTTTAATCTGAACCAATTTTTAAATAAATATTAAAAATGGAAAATATTGAGTCTTAGGTCATATTATGTGCCTTACAATACATCACATAAGTTTAAAAACATGGTTTGCTTACGGCCAAGTAACCAGGGTTTTCCATTTCACAAAGTGAATATACTCTGTGAAGTGTATGGTAAGACTTGGCTCACAACAAGATCTCATAACTTTTTGTCACTGCACAAGCACAAGACTTGACCTTTTTTTATGTGATTCATTATTATATCTCCTGATTCCTTGATTGATATTACAGTTGATTCAACGTTATTAAAATAAACTAGTCACCAACACGTAAATTGTCAAGTATTTCAGATTTACTTATGTGGCCTAACGACGTTTTTAGAGTGGAAATTAATATTTTTTAGTAAGGAAGGAGACTTTCTCGGTGAATGATTGCAGTGAAGTCCCCATAGGTTGTATCTCCGGATCTGATTGCAAACACACGAAATTACACACGTGAGGAAGACGGTGGAGGCTGCCGTCGAAGTATGGTGTTCCTACAACACAATTCTTCGATACACCCGTGAAAATTTCTTTATAACTTTTTTTAACTTTAGTCGTAATAATAAGAGGAGAAGAGGAATTAATCGAAAGTCTGAGCGGCACATGTAAGCAGGAGGCTTTCGTCAAAGAAACACATTGAGGCAGCGGCCAAAACAACAATAAGTCTAATAATATACAATTTCATTTCGATAGCTGTTAAATAAACAGGTACGCGATCGTTAAAGTTACGATAACATTAGTTTCATATCAACGAATAATCAAATTTTCAGCCGCAAATTAGGAAATTGTCACAATTACTTTATCTACAAATACAGAAAATGGGAATAATGAAACCGTGAATTAAAGCTGTAACCGTGTAGTTCAGATAACGTGTGCGACACTTAAAAAATAATTATATAGTTAGAAAATCGTACTAAATACGCACCATAACTCAGATTACAGAAATGTGTACTCGAAACAAACGTAAGTTTTGATGAATACGTAAAAGTGTATTTATTTACTTACGAATGACGAAGGTTGACAAAAACAAACGCTTGTTCACATGAGTCAAATGCCAACTGGAAGGGTACAGGCAAACAGTGCAATATATCCGATAGAGACCGAGTGGGGCAGCGAATCACGCACACGTTTTCGCCGGATTTTGCGGATTGCGGATCCGCTTAATTTTGTGCGGGATCCGCCAGACTGTCTAATGATGCGACATCCCGCGGGATTGCGGGATCCCGCTTTGCTGGATTGCAATCCCTAATTGTGTAGCCGGTAACAAAATGTGTACCTTGTCTTCGAGACCGCACGAAATTTTCATTATAGTACACTTGTAAAACTTTAATTGAAAACGAAAGAGTTAGTTGTTAAGGACAATGAAAATCAACTTTATTTGTTCGATAAAAGTTAGAAACATATTATTTGTAATAAAATAAATATGTAGAAAAGTCACGTGATGCAAAAAACCAATCATAACATGTCCCGTTACGTCTCTGCTGGTACTAGTTTTGCTCCAAGTAATAGGTAAGCGTTTTATGTACGGTCCTATATTTATGGTTTTATCGCAATGCTTGACTTAGTTTTGTTTAAAAATCCATGAAACAAATTACATTTGCAATGGAAGCTGGATTTGCGAAAGAAAACAGCTCTACTTTGATGTGACAATGCTGGGATAGTTTTTCGCATTAAACAGTGATTTCTGCTCAGCAGGATTCCAGAATATCAAAATTTACCTGAAAATTATACGTATTTAAAAACTGAAAGTATAGTTTTCTATTAAAAAGTGCACTTACTGTCGTATAATTAATAAAAGTTATGAAGTCTTTCTCCACGTTGTATTTGAATGTCAGGCAGTAGAGGATAGATTTCATAAACTTACATAGCCTAGTTATACGCTAAATATTGTCTTACTGGACCAATTCTAGCAAGGTAGCCTGCCAGTTAAGTTGAAAAAACAGCTTAATGGTTATGCAAATAAATAGCCAGTGACCTAGCAGCAAACATTCGTCGCGACAATATATATTATTAGCTGATATATATTAATTTTGATAAGAAAACCTATCGAAATGTAACTGTATTTGTAATATCTGTAGGCTATTAGAAAATAATAAACAAAATGCAGACGTTGTTAATTATGAACAGCGTACTAAGAAAATTACGGTCGCTACGAAAATTGCGGAGATATTTTGGAAAGAATTACTACTTTGCTAGATGAGGTATATACTTTTATTCCTTTAAATCATTTATCAGATCATACAGATGATGTCTGACTAATTTCAACAGGTTATAAAGATATTGTGTTTATATGAGTACACGGTACTAAACTTCGAAAGTAACAATTGATTTACCGATAAAAGTTTAATTTTATGACCGAACAAAATGTTGAGGTTTGTAGCATATTAAGTCAAGATAGTCTTCACACAAACATATTGAAGACATTACAGACAAATAAGCTAGGTCACGTCGTGCAAGTTTAAGTCTTTTTTCCGCATATATTATTTGTGAGGAAAGTAAATAAACAATTTGTCTGTTTTCTAAATAATGTGTTTACACACTGAGGTACTATACACCACTTGTAAAGAGAAGAACTCATTTTATCAACAAAATAAGCAAACCGTCGCATTGCTTACATCGGCACAACAGGAGAAGTCATGTCACAAGATATCAGTTGAGAGCTGCGAGCATTTTGGCACCAAATACATTCAGCATATAAAAATTCAAAATTTTACTTTTTTGTATAAACAATATGTTTTTTTCTTACAGCAGACGCACAACTCCGGTAGTGAATACTTTCCGAAAATCAGTCAAGTATCCCATTATACTGGTCGTAGATTTGTTTGAGCCTATGATACAAAAAGCAAAAAATATTTATTAACATCTCATACGAAATTCAGCTTTTTCAGCTCATTTGAACTTTGTATATGAGGCCTTATTTCCACACTTGAGAGTTAGCAACCACATCCTCTGAAGCTATTGTCTCTCCAGTAGAGTCGGACCCCATATATCCGTCATCTTTGTCGACATTCGCGCATCACGAATTGATGGTGGCCGTTGTCCTAGACGTTAATGTGCACTCGACTGAAAGACGACCGCTCCCATGAGCCAACAAGTGTGGAATAATGAGCTGGTCCGCCGTCTGAAACTCAGTTAACAGCTGCAGTAAGAGAGGAATGGACCAAACGTACAATCTGTGTACTAGGTTGTCAATTTGATATTGAAGCCCGTGGGGTGAAATGTGAATATATTACTTTCAGAATAAGGTATTTAATATTACCTGTAGGGACCGCACTAAAAATCAGTTCCAAATCTCTTTATATCGTTTCGATACCTTGTTGTATATAAGCTATCAGCTGGATAACTAAAATACCTACCTGGAGCTTAGGAGGGGTCCAATTCGAAACCAGAATTAAGAAAGGATTTTTTAGGCCTTTAAATTGACCTTACCCCCTGTTAATACCAAGCTTCTTTACTTTCAAATATGCTAGCACACTACATGGTTGGTATTCCACTCAGGTTCCTATGTTCCTGTAGTATTTCTTGTTAATTTTGGAGCGTGCATAAATCACGTAGCTCCATTTTGGCCTCCCGTGAACACCCCTCTCCCTCCTATGTAGCCCTACGTGGCTTTTGCCTTTTTGCCTCTACCCCCCCCCCCCCGCACGTAGCACGTAGAAGACATTTTGTACTATTTTCTCTTGTCAGACGATTGTTAATTACATACGGAGATAATTAACTGAGGGAAATAAATATTCACATGCTGCTGTGAGTTCTGTTCCTCATTTTAAAAGTGAAAAATGTTATGAAAGGAAAGCTACGTGGCCTGGCTCGGAACTCCCCCCCCCCTTCCACCCATGTAGCCCAAAGTAGCTGTGCAGCCAACCCCTCCAAGTAATTTCTCGTCTATGCCATGATGATAATACGATTCAGCAGACTTCAACATAAACTTCTTGCAGTTAATTCAGGTTCACATTGACAACACATCAATTTATCACGATTAATAGGTTTGAGACAGAATAAAAGGATGGTTACATAAGGGGATATTACCGTGAAAAATATTCCTGATAATTTTAAGTAATGTTTTAAATATACCACCAAACTGATTTATTAATTCCTTTAGTACCTGCTTATTGCTCAGAAACCGAAATAAGTACAGCTAAAGTACATAGTCCTATCCGAAAACAGCATATCCTTGAGAGTAAAACAAGTTTACAGCACAAGTTCTCAAATTACATTTCATAGGTAGTATGATCCTTAAAAAGGCATACACGTTTAATTAAATACTCCTTTCTCACAGGTTTCAACACAAATAGTCTATGTTGTCGAATGTAAATCACAACGATTTTTGAACGAGATACGAAAAACAGAAAATACTAGGGCCGAAATGTGCCGCATTACCATCTCAATTAACATACTCTTAACGTACTCTTAACACAGCGCAGAAAGCATGCTTCTTTTTCCAATACGTGCAGGAAACAATTGAAACTATAACTATGATCTTTTATTATAATAGACAAGTGCCGAAATATTGTGTGACTATTATAACACTTCTATAACTCGGCTAGTCACCCGAGAGCATTACTTGTATTGTCAACGCCGAGAAAGACTTCGTAATTATATAAGTGTCACGCTGACGTCATGTCACGCCATTACGTCAATCTATGACATTGCACTATGACGTCACGCTTTACGATATTATTTGTGGGAATGCGCGTTATTTCATAACATTTCCAAGCATCAATGAATAAATTAACTCACAGAACACTGAAATAAAAGTATGTATTGCGTTAAAATTGACATATCAATCATTAGATGCTTATATTTACGTAACATTCTTTTGATATGTAGAAGTATTCCTTTGTATTTCGTGCATCAATGTAGAGAAAATTTTGGTTGGAGTATTATTTCGTATGGATCAGAATTACAAGTGGCATTTGATGTTACAGCATAGGGCATGAATAATTTAGTTTATTTCAAAATATTTTAAACCGTGTCCTATTATTGAAATTATTAATTCGTTTGAATGGAAATAGTTGCACATTCATCCGGGAACTGTGCAATCCTACACAACACTTAGAACAATAATACGTGGCATAATGTAAGTTCATAAGGTTTATTTTAATTTCCATTGCTTTCACTGCGTAATATTACTGCGCCTATGAGTTCAGGAATTGTGTCAACCATTCAAACGTTTTACTACCAGTCTGAATCACAAAAAAGAAATGTGCAAAAACCATTCAAGATTTTTGAACAAATTTATATCGCGATGCATTATTGCCACTAAAACGCGAAACAGTTCATGTATTAATATGCGTGTGATTGAAGTATTGTTTTTCTGGCGAGAAGTTAACGTGGTTAGGTTGAAATGCAACCTGGACCCTAATGGAAACTGAAACCTTTTGCTACAACGCAAGGCACGAGGAATTACATTAAGCCGTGAATTGTCAGAACACTGAAATAAAAGTATGTATTGAGTTTAAATCGACATAATAAGTATTAGTAGATTTTATTTATTTAATAATAGATTCGTTTTATGTCAAATTATTCGTTAAAATCATTGGCCACAGATATGTAAGAGATATTTTGTCATTGTTAGCGGCAATTTGGATAGATTGCTATTAGAACTGGCACTTGACAGCAGAGGGCACAAGTAATTTATTTTTTAAATAATTTTAATTTTGTTTTCTTAAGTGTTCTGTTACTTTCATCATTGCTTTGTTTTAACGAAAGTAGTTCCACACTTTTCAGATCTACACAACATAGACTACATTCAAACTAATATTACGTGAAATGAAGTTGTTAAGATTTATTTTTAATTTCCTTTGCTTGTACTGATGCCATATTTCAGCCGCATGTAACTGTGTCAGCCATTCAAAGGTGTTAGTATCGGTTCAATTTTATGTCGCGATACACTACATCACTAACTTAAGATAAAATGATTGTATCAATGCGCGTGTGATTGAGGCTTTGATATTGTGGAGACAATACTAACGGAGACTGTGTTTAGGTAGAAATTTTGGCTGGACCAGAATGAAAACAAAACCACCTTTTCACAGCAAAATTTAGTTATCAGTTATTTAAGAAACCTTCATAAGCACTATGTCACGTAGTGACGTCATGTATCGCGACGTATACTACTCCCTTAGTATCTACCTGAAACACGAATATAAAATAGTAAGATGGAGAACCCGTAAAGATTTTTGTTTTAGTTAATATGTGATGCATTATTACCGCTAAAATGCGATAAAGTAATGTATCACCATGTGTGTGATTAAAGTATTTTTTCATTTATTGCAAGTTCAGTACGTGGTTAGGTTGAAACATAACCTCGACCAGAATAGCAACGATAACCTTTTCTTACAGGGCAAAGCACTATGAATTGCACTGAACTATATTTTATGACAATTATATTTATTTAAGTAATTGCTAAGAAATGTAATGCTAGAATGGCATATTAATTAACAGTTGCTTTTTTTTAATGAACTCATTACTTGGTCTTAATGAAAGAAGTTCCAAATTGTTCGCGATGTGTGCTACTTAAACCACAATTAAAACAAATATTACGTGACATAGGTTAGGTTTTCAAGATTTATTTTTAGCATCCTTCGTTTTCACTCGGGTCATTATTTCTGGCGTTGGAACATGGACCTTCATCATAGAAAATAAGAAAGTTGTATGAAACTGTGAAGATTTTGGATCAAGTTTGTATAGCATGATGACATTGACATGCGATACAGGGAAAATATTAATTCGCGTGTGAATTAAGTTTTTATTTTCTACCGGCTATATTGGCGAAGATTGTTGTTAGGCTGAAACGCAACCTGGACAAAAAATAAAAAATGAAACTTTTTGCTACATCACAAGAGATGAGAAATTACAGAACATTGAGCTATTTTATTACAATTATATTTAGGTACACTAATAAGAAAAAATCAGTTAATCCTTTAAACCCGTCATTTTTGACGGGCTTTGTGGCTAGTATAATATACAAGGGAAGGTGAAAACGGATTGGTGACGAGATTCTGAAAACAGGTAAAATCTATAGTGTCAATAATACTGTTCTATTTATTCTGATTTCTCAATTTAGTAATTTTACTCGCTAGACGAAATGGAAAACTCTTTAAATAAAAAGACACATGCTTGATGCCAATGACCTCATTTAGGCTAATACGCACACATATACGCCGCAAAGGTCAACAATATTGAGAAAATATAACAGACGCTAACTTAGTCCTGTCGTTTGAATTTACCGTGGAATAATGAGCCTATGGAATAATTTACTTGCAATAGCTAAAATTCAGTAATTAACAACAACAACAACAACAACAATAACGACGCAGCCTAACGTCACGTCCTGCCATTTGGGAAAACGCAGGTTCAAATCCCCGTCCGGCCATCAAGACAGCCGTTTTCTGAAGCTCTGCGGAGTCACTACAGGCAAGTGCTGGAATGGTTTTTTTCCACTTTATCGCTCCCGGGGGGGGGGGAGATGAAGAGAGGAGAGGACAGACCGCTGAAACTATGAAGCCTCCTCCCCCCATCTGTAAACTCTTGGGCACGCCTAGCGACGAAATTACTTGGCCGATAACATCCCGCTAATTTTGTTGTGGTTGCTGCTCTGAATATTTCATTTTCTAAAATTTCAAAGTTTTGTTTTTATTATGCCAGTTTGTGTTGCATACGGTTGCACGATCAGATCAGATAAGAAACAACCTGCAATATCATTTCATAAGCAAATCTAATTGTAATTACCATTCCTTAACTGTTTAATACGGTATCTGCAATTAGCAAATGTAGGGACTATGATTATATATTTACAATGCCTCTTAAAAAGTTTATTCAATATTTCTTGGTGTAGTATATCCAACCAGCATATCATACTTTTTTTGCATTAGCGTTATTCTAAACGGATTTTGAATGTTTAATTTAAGCTTCCGACTTTTCATATATAGTAGCAAGATAAATTCACTGATGCTGCTGGCGAATGTTTATACTAATGTTGGCACCTTTTTTAAAAAAATTTGAAAACCGGAGCACAAGTTGTTAGTAAGTCAATGTGTGAAAATTTATTCAGCCAGGTAAATAAATACCCTCTGGATCAAGACGCGTTGGATAATTACACAGTTCTGCTTTCAAAGCAGTTGTAAGTACTAAGTACTTATTTGACGGTTAGACTTAGTTATTGGGGTAAGTACATAGGGGAAAAAAGGATACTCTGTTACAAGCATGTATGCCAGATTGTTTAAGGAACAAAAAATTCTTTGATTTAAGAAGTTCATTCATTTTGATTTCTGAATTAAGAGACTCTTCCACATTTGAACGTTTTTTTCAAATAAATAGATACAAATGATTTTTTTATCGTTTGAAAATTGCACACTCACTGATGAAGTTGAGATCTTTGGATTATTCCAAATAATAATCAAAAACAGGTGATAGTTGTCATATGTAATGAATTCTAAGGAATTAGCCTGCAGAAATTGACTATTAGAGGAAAGTGCTCTATATCGGACCCCTCCCCCTAAAGTGGATCCCCGGTCTCCTGCCTCTGTATTCTCCTGAACTCTAACAGGACCAAGTGTAAATAGTAGTTTAAGCTTCTATTACTCTGTAGCAGAATGGTCGCGTCGCCCGCTTCATTGGTCGTTAATTAAATCGCCATTACGTGTTTTGGCAGTAAACAAACTTTTTGCATTCTGTTACTTTTTTTAAAAAAATTTCTCCTTGATATGGGCAGGTAAGCCTTTCGACCTTTATACACTTAAATAATAAGGTTTTATGTTAATGTTTATTGCTAAACTGTTTTGTTGAGAAGTTTGGTTAAAAATCTATTGGGTTAACAAAATACAGGCTATACTTGCATAATCCGATCCCCTTATGTTTTTATGCTTAAAGTATGGAATGTAATGCTTGCACTTTTACGGTCATCTTATCTACCCCCTATTAAGCCCTTTTAATGGAAGTTAAAAGAGCTAAAAAAGTCGAGGAAGCTCAACAGCAATAACGTAATCGTGTTGGACGATGCAAAAGCAGGGGTCAGCTATAGAGCATCTAGAAAGAGCTTGTGAAAAAGAGCCCTAATTTTGATAAAAATGTGAAAGAATCAAGCACTGAGGATGAAAAGAGCGTGATCTATGGAACATCAGAATTAAAGATTCTTCCTAGAGTGTCTCTTTCCAAAAATGGTGGTTGGTGCGTGTTTTGCGACAGGAAAATTTTTGAGGTTTCAGAATGGAAATTTGGATGATGTATGTTATATGTATAATGTGGATTGTGCTGTGGCTGAAAAGGATGTGTACATCTGCTATTTTTGCCGCTAAACGATTTAATTCTTGTATGTATTTTCTGTATTTTATATACCCTACATATATGCTATATTTATATATTAAAAAAAAACTAAAACCTGTAATTTTTATATGTCACTTTAAAATATGATTTCTGTTATTCAATATCATTTTCTAATTTTGTATAGTGTTATATCGTTAATTTTTATGATGGGTCCGGTTTAGGCAACTATTTTTCATATCGCCAAACAAATATTTTTTTTGTAATGATTTTGAATAATATTTTTTAAAATCAGAATTTAAACGATGCATAACATTATGAAGTCATGCTTTAAAAACATATTTTTTATTAATTTATATTTTTTAGAAGTAACAAACAAAATGGGGCTCTGTTTTGGGCACCTTCATATACTGTTATTATGAAGCACACAACCAAAGTTTCTATCAAAACTTACATGTAGAATAAAATGTCTAGTACATGCAATATTTTATTGAATCCATGAGACTACCAGGAATTTATTCAGTATTTCCAAAATAACAATATGACCCTCAGCTTTTTTGTAACAATGGAAAAAAGTTAATTGTTTCGGCATACACAATTTAATAAAAAAATTATTTAGCTACAATTTTTCTAAAATTCTAATGTTTCTAAATAAATTTATAAATGAACCACATGTTATTGTGAATGTGAAATTTAAAGACTGGAAGCAATTCTCAATACCACACTTCTCCGTATACATTCCACGTGTTCACTAAGCCAACTAATATGGCGACTTTCACATCTCCCCTTCTCTCCACTGCTCTTCTCCCGGCTTCACTTCGGTGTGTGGTGAAGATCCCTTCTGTCTTCTCCTTTTTTCCCTCTTCAATGGAAAAATTACGTAGTCATGGTTCAGTTTATTTCGTAAACAAACTACAATTATGAGGAACCACAAAGCATTGGAAACATATACCAGCATTGTTAGATCTAGCTTATGATAGTTTAAATGGGATGTGACAAGGCTTATGTCAATTCCTATGTATTTTAGAGTAACCATAATAAAAGCTGAGTGCTCCTCAGACAGTGGAGGGTGAAGCAGCAGACTGCGGCTCCCGTCGCAAGAGGTCCGTTCTGTTAACAGTCGAGGGAAACGGATAAAGAGCAGCGGAGTATGTTCATACGCCACGCCATCGCTTTTACGTAGCTCCTACTGGACTGGGATACATTCTCGTGGCCTGACAGAAGAAGACCCGAACGAATTGGCATTTCCAGTTATACGCAAAGTTTTGCGTGTAAGAAAACTACTGCGATAACAAGTGAACATCCCGAACCAATCTTGTTAAGTGCCCTAAAGGAAATTTGGTAGATTAAGGAATTAGCACGCAACAACGGAGCATGAGAGAGGTTCAACGATAGTGCGTGAAAGAGAAAAAAATAAACCAAGTACTGCGAATGTCTCATGAAAGGAGATTTTCTCAAGTCAATTACGGACAAGTGCAGAGTGGATGTTATTCGCCAATAAGGATTTTGACATTAATAAATTGATTGTAAATGTATTTTAACATGTGCTGCCAATCGTCTGATGAGAGGAGCAGAAGCGACGTTTGACTGACCGGAAAAGACGCTACTGTGGAGGAGCCCAACGATGTTACTTCGACGCTGAAACGGGAGGAGAGCTCGGAGATTACGTTGAATTCCGTTCAACTCCACCTCACAGCTACGAATCGCGATCAGAAAACTGTTACAATTTATTACAGCCACATGTGAGATTAAGCTGATTCTCTGCTTTAAGTTGAGCAGCTGTTAAGTGTCTGAGGCTAGTGGTGAGTCTGGATGACAGCGTCAAGACCTTATGAACATGCAAAAATTTGAACAGTAACTGCAGTAAACCATCTTTTCTTTCTAGCACCTAGTTGACACCTCGTAAAGCAATCTGCACCATAAGAAGCTTTATCATACTGAAACCCAAGCTTACGTATTTGTTGCTATAGCAATCCAAGAAATAATGATTATTACTTAATAAGTACGTCAATGGAACTATTTTAAGGGTTTATTTATTAACTAGTTTCGCCTCGCGTCAAAGTATCTTCAGCGACTCAATTTCAGGCGGAATTACTTTCTATCACGCTGAGTGTTAGATGTCAACATTACAGTAAATTGAAATAACTTGTCATTATCTACCTAACATAACATAAATAATGGTATGTTGGCTGAAGACACAGGGGAGCAACTTCCAAACCTGACATCAGGCATGCAACCAAAATTGGATCTAAGAAGATACCTATGACGAGAGGCGAAACGCGTATGTTGTAAATAAAACCCTGAAACAGTTACATTGGCGTACTTATTAAATAACAATAATTATTTTAACAAGTAACTGCAGAAGAAATGACCTAAAACAATCACAATAATTTAAAGTTTGGAAATGCCTGTCACTACTGACCGAATTTTTGATTGAGTCTCTTAATTGTAAATTCCACATGTGTTGATTTTTCATTTGTTTGTAGGACAAAATTGTGTTGATACTTATTTTGCAATTGTTATTAAATCATATATTACTTAACCCTTGACATTTCTTTCACTGTCCAATAAACGACCAGGTTACGGTATTTTAATTTGATATCAATATTCGTTGCATATAAATTAAACTATTAAATTTGTGAATTATATCGTCATTAAGGCACTACCTTACCACCACAATATCAATTGAAATAAGCTTGAAATGCTTTTAAACGATACAGAATATTACTGGATACTCATTAAAAATTCTGTGAATTAAATGAATAGCCAGACATACAAATTAACATTAAATAAATTTCGAAAAATTACATGAACTTACTGAAATGCTTTTAATTGACCATATATTAGTTTAGTTTAATTTTTTAAAAGCTGATATATCGCGAAAATAGTAAGATGTCGTAATATGCAGATTGATTTTAAGAGGTTCACTACAATGCATACTTAGTCGTATGGTAGTTAGTTTTAAATTTCTGGGAAACGTGTGTGCCCACTAGTTCGAGTGCGGTTAAATAATTGCGTCCAAACTTTTAACGCTCCAGGCGTTTTCCGTGAATATGACCGTTTGTAGCGATGATCGCTCGCTACTAGGGTATACATGGATCGCTGATTCTATTGAACGCAAATATAGTTCTCAATTTAAAATTCTATCTTGATTCCGGATTGACGTAGCTACCAAAAGGAGCAAAAAGAGAAATTTAGGATTTTGCCTTAGGACAAAATTGAAGAAGTTACTGAAATTAAAAATGAATTCTTGTTACTTTCAAAGCTCTGAAAAGAATTTCAATGTTGTGGGGCAGACCTATTGGCCATAGAACTGTACTGAGGGGAATGATATCTTTGTGGGCCACATTTAATTGAGGATATGTATATAAATTTTGATCTTTAAAATTAATAAAGCTAGTTAGATGCTGATTCCAGAAAGACATAACCAGCAAAAATATCAACAAATAACATTTTTGGTGGTGGTAATAGGACGAAAATTAGCGGGTTATCGAAAATTTTCGTGTGATTTAAATAATTCCTGGTACTATTTCTGTACTATTTTCTCTCTCTCTCTCTGAATACAGCCGTGGTCACCTTCCGCAACGCGTCGCTTCGTTAAGAGGCCGGTTTTCTATGAACATAATTATTAAAAACTAGAAGACCCGTACAAAAATTTCACGAATAAAATTAGTAGTAAGGATGAGGGTTTTTAAAAGGATGAAAGAAGAATCATCTCATTTGTTTCAATTGTTTATTTGTTTATTGTAATAGGTACGCAACAAAAGTCGACGCCGTGAAGCAGTTTATTAATATCTCTGTGATATGTGCTACTGCTATCTAGCTGCTTGGCTCTGAACTGTCTCATACGCGCGACATTCAGACGTATTACTTTTGCCTTTTGAGGGTCAAATTCCGAAAAATTGAAAATATGATGTGACCAAAGTTAACACCTTAATCTTTGATATGATAGCCTCTTTATCTATTTCGGTTAGATGTCAAGGGAGTTAAATGGCTCGTGACACAAAGACACGTTGTGGAAACATTTATACATTTGGCCTTGAAGCGTCAAATTTCAAAATTCCTTTCTTAAGATATGATTTGACCTAAGCGAAAACCTTAATCTCTAAAATAATACCTTATTTCTGGATTTTAATTAGATATCAAGGGAGGTAAATAAATCGCGAAAAAAAAAATACGTAATGGAAATAATAATAATTTTGCCCTCTATGGATCGAATTCCAAAACAATTCTTTCTTAAAATGTGATGTGACCACGGCGGAGGCATTGCTCTTTAAAATTATACCTCATTTTTCTATACGGGTCAATATCAAAGGAAATCAATGGCTCGTGACACAAAAATGTGTTGTAGAAATATTGATACTTTTTCCCTTTGAAGATCGAATTCCAAAAATTCTTTTCCTAAAATATGATTTGACTAAAGCGGAGACCTTAATATCTAAAATAATAGCTCATTTCTTGATTTAGATTAGATATCAAGGGAGTTAAATAACTCGTAACAAAAAAATACATTATGGAAATAATTATAATTTTTGCCCTTTAAGTGTCAAATTACGCAAAATTCGTTTCTTAAAATAGGATGCGACCATGCCGGAGACCTTACTCTTTAAAATGATATCTCATTTATCTTTATCGGTTAGATACTAATGGAGATAAATGGCTCGTAACACGAAAATGCGTTGTAGAAATATAGACACTTTTGCGCTTTAATGATTGAATTCCGAAAAATTCCTGTCTTAACATATGATTTGACCAAAACGAAGTTCTTAATGTTTAAAATAATACTTCATTTAACGATTTCAGTTAGGTATCCAGGGAGACAAACAGCACGTGACAGAAAAATACTGATATTTTTGCGCTTTAAGGGTCGAATTTGAAAAAAAAAATGTTTTCTTAAAATATGATATGATCTATTCGAATACCTTAATCTTTTAATTAATACCTCATTTATCGATTTCGGTTAAATATGAAGGGAGATAATGGCTTGTAATAAAAAAAACACCTTGTAGAAATAATATATATGATTATATCTTTCAAACAAGTTATTGAATGACACAAAGTTATTTCAACTTAAGAAGTGAGGGAACAAACAACATGCGATTCAATATCGCGTTGAATAATTAATTGTTTTCCACATAAACAGGCCTTGGCTGATATCTTAGGTTTTTATTTTTAAAAAACTAATTATGTTTTAAGACATGTTGTATTATTTATTTGTTAACTGTATATTAAGACAAAAATTGTAATATATAAAGTAGAAAACAGAGCTCAGGATATAAAGAGGTTTCGGGTAAAGCATACGAGACAGGGGTTTATCACGCGTCCTACCGATTTCCAGGGCCTAACTTTTATAGCAACGCAGTTGTTTAACATCCGTACTCCCAGTTCATATTAAATCTGTAGTAGGAACATTTTGTAACGTGAGTGTATAAAACGTCATGCTTGAAACATTAGTTATTAATAGTGGATGCCAGCCTTCTGGATGAATGGGAGAGGTGGTCTTCAGCCAGAAACGAAATAGTGGTCTACAACAAAGGAGTGAATAATCACTTGTTTTCTTTTAAGTTCCTCCACAGTCTAGGAGAAGGATTCTCACCGCCCAACGGGATGACCATGTATACAGTGGGCGAGGTTGGAGCTGAGATTTGATGTTCACATAAAAAATAGTCGCCCACAGCAATTTAGTTAATAATCACTGTCGTCATCTTCCTTTGTAATCCATACCTGGTCAGGGGGTAAGATAAGGCTGGAAGCAATTAATCACCTGTCACACCCTGTCAAGAAATGTCCCATGCTTGGCCTCCATCTTGATCTCATAAGACCGTTTTCATATTACTATGTTACTGAAAATATGATACAATGGTCACCTTGTGTCTTTATGAAAACGATACATGCTAACGACAATTACGCTGAGAGATTCTTGTCAATAAGCGGAGGATCTGACATTAATTGAGGAGCAAATTTGTGGACCTGTGTATCTAGAGCATGTATTATATACCCACCCACCGGATTTAATAGGGGAAACTTAAGTATCACTGTCTGGCTATGAACAGTAAGTGTTAAATCTGAATTGCTAGGTGAAATGTGTGTTGAGGCGGAACCAACATTCGCCAGGTTGTATACCAAAACATTCAACAAACCATCATCGGGATGTTAGGCTCGTTAATGCTGAGGTCTGAACCGCGGCCTCTTGCAGCTTTGGGGACCCTTTAATGGGCTCGTTGAAAGTAGACCATTCGGTAGGGGTACAATGACCTTATCGGCCGTAACCATCTGTATGGCGCCAAAGTACAGGGGAAAGAATTAGGAATGGTTTCATAACGTAGAGGCAATGTTTTGGAATGAACAACTGAAGATATGCTGATATTGATATACACATCTGGAGTGTCCTTCTCTTTAAAGATAAGGACACTGTTTGCGCTCACGTGCTTATGATTCGGCTGATCGGTTAAACTTGCTGAAATGAACAATTTCTTTCTATCTCATTGGACTTGTATGAACTGATAGCAGGTTTTGTGGATAGCAATGAATCCAGATTTAGAGTGCTGAACAAAATGCAGCCACCTACTTCTTCACGACTGTCGATATCAAGGATTGATTTTACTGTCTCCGTCCAATGCGACGGCAAACAGATTGGGCTGCGGCGCTGCAGGACACTAATCCAGTGACACTGAGAATTGTTGCACTTTACAAAGTTTTTTGCAGGTGCCTAAATTTAATTTCCATTAAGTCTTCTCACAATCGGAAGACTGTTAAAAAAACTCCGTAACTTTGTCATCAGGTTAAATTTATGATTGCATCACATCACTACACGTGTTATTACACCAGAATTTTGTAGTACAACAAAGTTAGTTATTCAACTGGTAAAGCTATCCTTCTTTCATGCATGCATACATACAAGCATGAAGTCTGATGAAATTGCATTTAATTAATTAAATTATATTTGAGATCCCTGAGGCTGATGCTGCGAAACTAAATACTGGATAATTAGCTCAAGTTTTATAAGGAAATCTTTTTAAATAATGATATGAAATATTTTAAAAATCTAAATTAAAGAATAAAGGAAAGTGTTCCAACATTCGACAAAACCCCTACAGGCCACAAAGAAAAGCTGGGACGCGAATTAGTAGGCGAATATAACTTATGGATAATACTTAAGGGAGCGTCCATGAGCTACGTTACTCCATTTTACCCCTTGTGAATCCCCCTCCCCCCACTTTGCCAGAAGTGGATATTGACTCTACCCCCCCCCCTCCTACTCTTTGCACTACTCTTTTAATTATGTTTTAGTTTTCTGTTATTTATTTGTTCAGTCCTCTGAAATGTAGAACATTAAAACAACATTAACAGAATACGTTAATTAAACTTAGTGAGCTTAAGTAAGATTTAAATTACGTAAAAATATGTGTGCTTTAGACGCTACGAAAGATTACTCTACCATACTACTCCTTGGACACTCTTCACGTAAATTTTAACTGAATATTTATTTCCAAAATTTTCTGAAAAAGAGTAAGTTATAATAAACGGAAAACTTTAATCAAATCACTACTTCATAGATGCATTTCAGAAAGGGTAATTACATTCTGGATTTAATTTAAGATAAACATCTTTGTGCTCAGTGTCGATACGTGTAAACACAATAAGCATCCAGGAATTAAAACTTTATGTTGATACAATGGAAAACAGACATTACGGAGAGAAACAATTTTATGTTTTAGTTTAATCTATATGAACCTTCCCTATACAGTCGAGACTATTTAGCAGAGTGCAGACCTATTCACTGGTAAAGGGAGCCCGTTTTTGGTTCCATTATCATTGAATACTTTGGATGTCCTACTTCGGTTATCTATGTGTTACTGTTACTGTGGTCCATGCTGCATTAAAATCTAAAAGAAAACAAATTACCTTCAGGTTACGGTTCTGTGAGGTGAGGTATCAAGGGGATCATTAGTGCGAAATTAACCGAACCATTGTGTGTGGAGCCTGGAATAATAGCACAGAACTTAACTACATGTTCCGCATTACAACCTTGCCACAAAGCCCTTTAGTGTGAAATAATATTTTATATGCAAAGGTCCAGTGCGCATTACATCCTATGCACAGAGCTTCGTAATATGAAATTATGGTTCATTGCGTATAAATGATGTTGGTAGTAATCCTTGCCACGTGAGGAAATACAGGAAACGGCGTCAAATATAATCCAATTTATATGGGAGTAACATGCTGTTAAGAGAATAATTTCTGAGATTTTTCTAATTAAATTACCGTGAACGTTACTTAATCTAAAAAGATTAATGCCATAGATCGTCGTTATTTTTTTGCGTGTTTGTTATGATAATAAAACGTTTCTATTTCGCATGATTAAATTGATGTTATCTGTTGCTTTCAACAGAATTGTGATATTGTTTGCAATTCCGTGACAATATTTCGTACAGAAAAGAAGAAGGACGAGTAAAAATTTCTACACACACCAAGGACTACGCGCGCGAAGCAAGGGGGAGATGCTAGTTTAATATAAGCATGTTATTAATAACTCGCTTCTAAGCCCGTCAAAAATGACGGGCTGGTTATACAATTACTCGCTTTTTGTAGCGAGACACGAGGCCTTCAACTCGCTCGTCGTCGGTGGGGATATTAAATTGCTTGAATGAGGTTTGCGTGGATAAACAATGTTCTAATATGAGAGGGTCTATCGTTATTAGTAAGTTTGCAACACTTTTACTTTTCATAATGAATAAAATAAGTCTAGGCTGGTAATGCATTTAATGTAATATAACAATATGAATGATTATTAATATATATATATATATATATATATATATATATATATATATATATATATATATAGAAGGAACACCGAGAGAAATAAAGGTCGATCGATTCTGCAGAATGAAGAGATGAGTATCATCAAGGCAAGATGGATATAAAGAAGTTTTAATGTTGTAAAAAACCGAGCAACCTGTTAAGGACATCATAAGATACTGCAGATGATGAATTGTATGTAATATAAAAACGGCAGTTAATATTGTGAATAAGATTGCGTTACATTTATATTGAAAAATGTGTTATATGGAAGATTATAATTTGTGATGAGTTTGTACAGAGGAATAATAAATACGCTCCTTATTGTCAAATGCAGACTAAATTAACATTTAGAGATAAAATAGGCAAACTACCAAATCTTGTAATGATTAGTATTCTGTTCCAGTTTGCAAGAAGCCTAATTTGAAATAAATCCGGCACCTACTACATATATTGATGCAAACATGATGATCTTCGGCTTAAGGGAAAGTTACACACCCGGTAAATACATTGTTGTCGGACTTGTTGTGCACAAAACCTGCTGATGCACCGATATGAACTGGATAATGACTTCAATGGTGTCTACCTCCGAAGTAAAGACATATTTCTCATTCCGCGAGTAGCTTTAATCGAGTCACTATTGTAAACAAACCGCTAGGCCGACTGTCTTAGCTTCAGTCTACACACCACATGATCTTCATAACATCTTGGGGTCAGGTATTACATCTAGCCGTTCCGTATTCATTCAACCAACCAGTAATTCCCTTGCAGGTCATATTGTCTGCAGTCTTCAGTGGTTATTGATTGAGATTCTATAAACTGTTAGCCACCTGTTATAATTTATCCTGGCAGATTCTCAACTAGCCACTCAACACGAGCTAGTCTTACTCATCTAAGTAGCCCACTAGACAGAAAAGCTTTGTATCAAGATACAAGAGATTTGCTCAGTTACACGAACGCCACAACGTCAGTAAACTCTCATCCAGATTCCCGCAACATCAAGCGTTCACAAATCAACCACTCGGCTACCCTTTCAATGCTGTCACTTAGACAGGACTCTTACAATAGGATCGGATGCGATGGAAGTAGTAAGTGAATTCTGCTACTTTGGAAGTAAAGTTACAACTTATGACCGAAGCAGGAATGATGTTAAAAGCAAAAAAAAAAAAAAAAAAAAAAAAAAAAAAAAAAAAAAAAAAATGGAGCACAGAACTTTATAGTAGCGAAGCATGGGCTTTTGGAATATCAGAAAGAAGGACCGATGAAGGATTTGAAATGTAGGGCTATCGAAGGATACTGAAAATTAAGTGGGAGATGAAGTACGAAATAAACGAAGTATGTAAATGATGGGTAAGGAAAGAAGTTTGTGGAAGAGGCTCACAGAAAAAAGAGACAGGATAGTAGATAATACATGCAGGATTACTCAATTTGTTAGTGGAGGGAATAGTTGAAGGTAAGAACTGTAGAGGAAGACAGAGATTATAATATGTGAAGCAGATAATTGTGGACGACGGTTGTAAGGGGTATGTTGAGATGAAGAGTTTAGCGCCAGGTAAGAAGGGATGGAAGATTGCATCAAACCAGTCAAGAGAATGATGACACCAAATGAAAATCAGACGGAACTACTCTATTATTAAATTATTTAAATATATATATTTAAAAAAAACTTTCTTTTATAATTGGAATGTTAAATTCATCCCCCATTTACTATTATGATTTACAAGTTTTAATTCTAAATTCCTTAATCGTTTTTGGAAAATTATTCAGCAGACCAGTCAGCAAGTTTATTCCCCGTTTCTATTATTCGTGCATGTTTCACAAATATTTATCCGCTGTCTGGAACTCTTTGTAAATAATCGAAGTCATGCTTACGAAAGCACCATTAATCTGCGCAAAGCTCTCAAAATAACCAAATTTTTTTAAAAAAATTGCTCGAAAATAACCGCAAACTTTTAAATTTCCTAATCCTTTTCTATCGTCTTTCCCACAGATACGAGCTTTACTAATAACTGTCTCGTAAAAAGTTGTAATTAAACAACGTTCGTCAGCTCGATATTGTAATGTTGTACTATACATATTATGGTTCCACTAAGTCTCATTCCACAATCCTCTTCTTAATTAATATGTAGATTTGAACGAATCACATATCATTTTATGGTTGGTTTTAAATTTTAATTTAAAGAGGAAAAATATTGAACCACTTCAAAAACGTAAACATGTGACCTAAGTTCTTTGATTGCTACAATAGAAACATCTATGAACAGAAAATTTAACGAAAACAACTACTTCTAACTAATGTAAACACCTAATAAGAAACTAATAATTAAAAGGTTGATTTGAATGGAATACATACCACTCATTTTTAGAGAGCCTGGAATCTGAGCCTTGTGGCCGAGAATTTGTGGATGGCAGAGAAGAGTCAATGTCTGACATTATAAAAAGTAAGATTAAATGAGTAATGCATTTGTTTGACAGCTGGTGTAGCCAGTATATAAAAGTTTAAAATTTTAGTAGAGTGGTAACAAAAGTAAATTGAAAATCATTTATATATGTACTAATAAGAGTAAACAGGGATAGGTTGTACGATAGATACTCGCGAATCACGAATTTATTTTCATAGCAATGGGAAACAGACAACCGGGCGGAAAACTTTTTTTAATTTATTTTGGGTGAAATATTCATCGGCAGCAGAAATTACTTTTGTTTCAATTATTTCACCGCTAGCAGTTACATTGGCTGCTTGCGATACGTCGACGATAAGCTACGACGTGTCAGAGGGAATTTTGCTGCGTGTTTGTGACGTCGACTTGATACAATCTATAGCATAAATCGTTTCATAGTACAACAGTGTACCTTTGTGCAGCTTTTAACACTGCGGAAAATAAATCACAACATATTGAAACATACAGCGGCCAAAAAATGGACACCAAACAGCAAACTTATTCAGGGTGCTTTACAACGTAACTGTAACGTGGTATCATGGCGACCTACTTTTTCTACTATTTTTATGGTCATGTAAACAAAATTAAGTCAAACTTAACAGCAAGTTCTTAATAAAATTGTAAATAGCATTTTTTTCTGTCAAAGTGTTTGTTGTTTTTTAACACTACTGAAATAATTGTACTCTCCAAAGTACAAACCATCACAACTCATTCTGAAAGAACACGGCAAAGCTAGTTAGAACTGCGGTCCAGGGCGCCTCACAACCTAACCACAGAGTACTTTAGTATGATGTTTTACTTTATTTTGGCGTTTATAGCAATACAGAAACTGGCGAAACTACTTCGCAAGAGAATGACGTGATATTACTGCCGCAGTCAACCACGAGACATTTTATTTCCAGGTAGTAATTAGGTCAAAACACACCCCAGACCAGCGTAACAACAGTAAATGTTTTTGTGGACACAGCTCTGCAGCAGGACCGCACCACCAACATTCCGCAATATAGTACAAAAATACTGTAACATATTGAATAAAATTTTCTCGGGTAACTAGCCGAGTTAGTCCATCGTTTGACCACGACGTTTCGGCGGTCACAATCTCTGCCGCCATTGTCAAGTGACTTGACAATGGCGGCAGAGTTTGTGACCGCCGAAACGTCGTGGTCAAACGATGGACTAACTCGGCTAGTTACCCGAGAAAATTTTATTCATTTACAACGCCGAGAAAATCTCCAGTCTTACACTGTAACATATTCTCCACTCGCATCTTTATCAACTACAAGCTACAATAATGTTGCACCGCTTACATTTTATTTATGAAACTTCTCCATTGGTTTTTTCTTCCATAACTGCACGCAACGTTAATTAGGACACATCTACCAATCTGGCCTCTAAGGTTTTCTTTTTTTGGGTAAATATAATATGAGTGTATTCAATTGGGGATAGGCATTGGAACAAGACGAACATACGCAAATCAATCACACCATTACAAGAGTGTCTCACTACATCATTTTTTTTTAAAGTGCAACTTCTGCTGCTTGTATTTGCTTTCACTTGACCCAAAATAAATTAAAAATTTATGTTTCTGGCCATGATGTCTGTTTTCCATCGTGACGCCGGTACTTATAGTACGGTCTACCAAAATAGTAACTGATTTAGTCAGAATGAAAGTTTATTTCAGTTGTTCTTAAACGAGGGGAAATAAAACTTAATACAAAGTTTAAGAGATGAGAATACCTATTTAATATTTAAAGACTATTTCCTACTCTGAGGATTCTAATTCCGAAAGGAACAAGGGAAGAAAGAATTATTATAAGTATCAGTACAGCATATTATACCTCTAATCTTATCTCTCCTGTCACTGTGAAGCAAGTAGGTTCATCGCACTCGTAAAAGAACGTCGGAGCTAACATATTTACTAGTAAGTTCAAATGAAACATACGTAACTATCTGTCCGCAAGACAATCCCATCCCAATCTATCATTCTGTGGCGCTTTCTTAAGTCTTGTGACAAGCAGTCACAAATCGAGCTGCTCTTCTCTATACTCTCAAAACCTGATACCAAACGGCACAGCAATAGAACAAATATGAATGTAAGAGAGTTTTTTACGCTATATCTTTTGTTTGCGAATCACAATTTTTCTAAATTCCACCTATGAATCGCAGTCTAGAATTAGTTCTACCTACGACTTAAGTTATATGCATGTTGCACTTGGTGTTGGTTTGTACTGTGATACCCAAATACTTCAGGAAACCAATCAAATCAATAACTGAAATGTTTACTTTGTACTCGTGAACAAAAGGAGTCTTTTGTTAGTTAGGCACATTGTCTTGCACGTTTTAGAATTTAATGTAAGATTTTAATCATCAAAATAACATCCAGATCGCACTGAATTATTAAGCAATCATCAGAATTCCTTACTTCGTTATAGATGACTGCATAATCAAAGAAAAATCTCAAATGGCTATTAAAGTTGTCTACGAGATAGTTCATAAAATTAAGAAAATGCTATTATATTTTTTAGAGACCTGTGATGTGGCATCTAGATTAGAAGAGGCTAGTACTCAACGACAGCATACTGAGACCTACCAGTTAAAAAGTCTTGTATTCAAAAATCTGCACCGATAAACCATTCGGTAGAATCTTCGCTACAAGGTGGTTCTGTGGTAGTTGAAGGTAAAAACACTTGTGAACTTGTATCAAAAATTTTCAGTATGCCATACATAAATAGATCTAGTTGTGTTTCATACGATCCATTCTTCCAAAATTCGAGTTGTTTTGGTATAATTTATTTGTTTTCGTCTAGAAAATTCATAATGTTCAATCATACCATAGACGGCAGACGTATGTTATCAAAAAGAGCGCGCCTTTTTGGTTGCGGCTAACGGCCCACCAACCAGCATTCAGAAGACGTTTATCGCTACCTTTAGAAAGTTCTCGCTCTTCTTCTAACGCCCATTCTTTCATTCTTCTGACCTTGTGAATTAGTGAGTCCCTGTTGTGGTTAGTCTTTCCTCTCTCCTGGCATTCGAGAGGACGCGTACTCAAACACACACACACACACACACACATATATATATATATATATATATGTAATTTGACATTACACTATAAAGGAATATAACCTATGTATTTTTGCTTAAAATAGTTTTAAATCAGCTGGTTCTTATAAGTCTGTGCTATTCAATTAGTGAGATTGTGTTAGCTTTAAAAGATGGACTTTTGAAATTTTAAACCGTAAAATATAACGTGTGAAACTGTTTTGACGTCAGCGAACTTTGCTAACGGATTTGTAGTTCTATCCAATAGATATAATTACAAAAGACAGTGGATGGTGGAAAATTTGATGTCGTGTTTGTAGTCACAAAGGTAGATCGTAGTCGATTTACGGAAAGAGGTGAGAGATTAAGGTAGGAATTAATTTAATATTTTTCATAACACTAAAATAGCCATCATCCTAATTTTTCTTGCAGGTAACGTTAAAACTTCAATCCAGCGATAGTATGAAACAAAAGCATATTGTTACTAAATTTGGAATTGTAATCTAATAAGTGTACAAGATAAAACACGCAATCTCTATCCCGTTATCAATTCATATATTTTTAATTATTTATTGAGAAATAGGTCCTAAATAAAAGGTTATTACAATGCAGGTGCCATAAATGACATAGAGAACACGTTACTGTGAATCTTAAGATAAAAACTGATAGCTAAAGATATCTTTATAACTAGAAAAACTTTGTTTATGTATTCATTTCCCATACATAGACAAATATTAAGACTAAATAAAAAGTTATGATGGTGGAAAACAGTTCTGGATAGATTTATTTAAAATTATTCTCATAAATGGAAAGCCATAAACTAGTATTTTTCAGCGGATCTATACTTTTCAGTAGAACGATAAATTAATTTTTTGTTGAAATTTCGACAGCAAGTGAGTTTAATTGCTCTAAGGAAACTGCCCATGACCTTCAAAACATATCATTATGCCAGCAGCCACACATATCGATTGAAAGCTTTCGCCTCGTTGCGAGGTCGTATGACAGATGTAATGGTTAGGAAGTTGTTATCACAGGCACTAATGCAAACTATGAAATAACAGTCTCGTAATTTTCGCCTCTTGAATCGATGAAACGACGGCTAATCGTTTTGTCTGCTACATCATTTTGCCAATTACGTGAGCGTGAGATAAACGTAAATTCCCTAATGGGCTACCACAGAGATCGCATTGCGCGATAACCTGCATTCCGTCCGTTTAAAATATTACGATGTAACCCACTTCCTCCACAATATTCTATTTCCTTCTTTGCACGAAATGATAGTTTTTACAATAAACTACCGAAATTACTACAAATTAAATAATATACTTGATCTTAACAATTTGTTACTTTCGAAGTTAACAAAAAATGAAAATATTCTTTAGCAAATTATAGGCAGTATTTTTATTTTTAGAAACAGTTTATGACCAACTTGAAAAAAGAAGCAAATAGAATGATTTTTTAATGTACATGTACAAGAAGTTGGACAAAGTAATAGAAATACCAGCAAACGTTACACTATTTTTTTAATTGATGAAGTGCTTTTTCACCTTTTGCCTTCAGTACAGATAGTTTTTTTCTCGAAATAGATACATACAAATCCTGACCAGTCTCCAGTTTTCATGAAGCACAAAACTCAGATGCTGCAAAGGTATTGAGGAGAAATTCAGCTTCTGACTCTAGTTTACAAATTAGATTTCCGAAAACTAATGTTTAAGTCAGGTGATTCTGTTGGCCAAGTAAGGTGTTGAAGTTCAGCACTCTATTCTTCAAACCAAGACTGGACTGTTTTGGGTGAGTGTGTTGGTCATTGTCATCGTGGATGCATCCTTGTCAGGTAATTATTGTCTAGTCAATACGAAGCCCATGCTTATCTAATGTTTCTTACCTTCGCTGGTAGGTATTATGATATCTCAGCTCGTGTTCCTCTTGGTCACCACATTCCTTGCTGACAAAACCCAGCCAGGCAGAAAGCTGGATCTCCTAGCGGTTCGTTCATGAAATTATAAACAACACATATTAGTTGTCACATTTGCACTCTTACGCACATCTAAGGACATTTTCTGAATCGATGGCACACGCTTACGTGACTGTCCTTTTCTACACGTACTTTAACTCTTCACTCCACAACTAGTTCGTTTGCCTTTGTAAAAATATGCTAAGGTTAGTTTGACGGATACAGATCGTTTGCCAAATGTTATCCACTACTTAAATGTGGTCCACTGAACTGCCTGTGAACACGTGTTTAGCAGCTAAATAGCCATATCCCTTGATTGCTCGCCACATGCTCTGTGTGTCCTGAACAACATCTGTGTGGTCCACTACATCGCTCACTCAGAATACCAACGTACAGCGAAAAATTACTTGCTATAATTTAAGTTATTTGATATTAATAATTATAAAAATTTGAAACAACCAAGATGGGCAGTTGTAACGTGTTGCGGTTATTTGGGTAATGCATGCCCTAGGTTTCGACCAGTATTTAGGTAGTAATACCTAACGATTTTCCCTTTCAGACACACTGATGGCTTTAGCTAAGCCTGCAGAATTTCAAGACGCTATCTTGGCATTTAAGAACTAGCGAAGTCACCCATTTCACTGTTTGTCAATGAACGATCGTTCCATCACAACAATTATTAGCTAAACTTGTTCTATATTTAAAGCTAATACGACAATTAGCCAATATATATATATATATATATATATATATATAACACCGCTGTCGTTATGGCTTACTTAACGCGGGCGATTGTAGTTAGTTTAGTCGTCGGTCTTAAATCTTGTAAGTGTTGTAACTTTTGTTTATTTGTTTGTTTCCGCAATTCGTAGTTTTCGTATCGAAAGATTGGAATCCATTGAAGAGAGATTTGAAATTTAATTTAGGCCAACGTTAATATGTTTATTATAATCAACGGTTCTTCTATTGTATTTCTGAAGTCTCGAACGTAACAATTTATAATTTCCTTACAACTCTAAAGGATTAAGTATCTTTGGGTACGAGTTTCAGAAGCTCTTTCTGCGCTTTAGTTATCTCAGTAAGATGAGTGTTGTGACTCTAAGTTAACGGCTATACTTCGCTATCCACCGCGTTCTGGTGACACGTGGGCGGTTTGTTGACATGCACGATTGGTTCGTGATAGAATATAAAGAACGAAATTCTGTCGAGTTGTTTGTACTGGTGAAAAGGAACTCCGGCTTTTCCGTCTGGGTGCTTCTTGTTCAATATTCGAGGACTTTGTCAAACTGAAATTTGTATAGTGATGTCGTTAAAACCGAGATTCCCTCCTGTGAAACCACACAAATTTCCAACATAAATAGGAATTCACACTGCAATCCCAGCCAGAATCAATGTGAGACACAAGCAGAAAAGGATCGATCCCGATACTCGTAACAGCTGCAGGCAACAGGTCACAAAATTGAAACACTTGCATCAGAAATAAGGATTTTAGTTTAAAAAAGATTAAACCTTTTAGTTTCAGACATTTCAAATATATAAATATCAGTTTTACACATTGATCTAACATTCAGAAAGAACTTCCTGATCGACATGTGTGACAACTAACGCATTAGAACTTTGTTACAATAGAATGGACCATAAATTGGCTGTAGACATTTAAAGTTAGAAATAAAAGGTGAAGAAGGGAGTTTAGGAAATAACGGTACAAAAGCAAAAGATTATACGTAAAGTACAGCAGTTCAAAATATTTGTTAATTCTTCAGTACATGACGCAACTGAACGTTAAGAATTTGGAAACAGCCGTAGCAGTCGTTAGAAGATGTAAGTTGTAATGATTGTGTGGGAAAAAATTACTGTAGAGCGAAAAGGTGTAATATCAATTTAAACCAGATGATAGACTGGCTGTAGTACGGAATTAAGCTTCATTTGTACATTAAGTGTTTTTTAATGATGTCCTACTCACCCAGTCTACCCTACTACTTATATAGCGAGATACGATCAGAAAATATTCATGTAATTTCGTTTGAGGGTTTGAGGACAAACAGTAAACCAACTGATAAAAAAATTCCTATAACTTTTCACATGTTCTTCTTCTAACTTATTGGTTTTTTTTGTTGTTTTTTTTTTTTTGCTTAGGCTTTACGCCTCGTCGACAGCGAGGTCATTAGAGGCGGGATGAGATTGGGGCAAGGAACGGGAAGGAATTCGGCCATGGCCTTTTTTGAAGGAAGCATGCCGGCATTCGCCTGGAGTGATTTGAGGAAACCATGGAAAACACAAATCTGGATGCCCGGACGGGGATTCGAACCCGCGTCCTCCCGAATGCGAGGCCAGAACGTTAACCGTTCACCCACCACGCTCGGTTTATTGGTTTCTGTTACGATATTTTCCTACCGATAGCTGGATGAGATTTCAGCGGAACATGTGCCTCGCCTGTGAATCGATATCCATTGAGAGAACAATAAACTGCTGAACATTCATAACTCCTAAATTCATTCAAAACTTATCTTTCGATGTGTTATGGTGTTTAAATGTTACAATGTTATAGTAACTTTAGGACGACACAAACAACGTGTTTGGCGAAATTTAACACTCAGCATATTCCACTCTCTGGTTAATTTTGTACGATTGTAGTTCACCTTCAGGATGATACGATTAATTGTAAAAGGCTGCAAACGATAACCATTGACGTAATTAATGCTATAAGGTAAAATTTATGTGCACAATTTGAATGGGGTCTTGTGCATACATATCTTTGATCACCAGAGAATGGTCCCAAAAATTTCTTTGGAAATCGATAGTTGCAACTCCAAAGGAACCAAATTCATCTTCCATCATCTTCACAGTAACACAATAAAAATATTTTATCCATTATCTCATTTTCAAAAAGTCATTATCAGACCTTGAATACCAAGGCAGGTTTTTTTTTCAATCGTTTTCTTATTATTTTCGAATTGTTCATTTTCGTCTAATGCCGCTGCACGAAATATTTAATATGGTCATAGACTTACGACACTGTTGTCTTAAGTTTACATCAGAATTTACTGTTCCCTATCTACATCGAGACCCTAAAGCAAGTGTATTTTATCCCTAAACAAACATTGTAAAATCGTCGTTTACTATCATGCTCAGCGTGAAGAGAGGCGTAGTTATTATTTATGTATTTCGAGGTTATGTAATACTTTTTAGAGCGTGTTTCATTTTGGGAGCAATCAATCTGATTATATAACTAATACCATGTGGCCTGTCATCAAAATGAAGTAATAAGACGCTTAGAGATGTGGTCTCGTTTAGCTGTAGTGGTTCCGTTTTGTCTACTTTGTCTAACTAAGCAGACGATTTTTCAGGGTGCTCAAACTAAAAATTGGCAAAGAACTTACTGTGAAGTATAATGCAATGGTATTTTCAATTAACATAAACAAATACTTATTAAGGTGGTAGGACTGCAAAACCAACGAAATGATTTACAGTTTGATTCCGTTACTCAAAAGTCCGAGTTACACATTAGTAAAAAACATGTCATATTCAACTGATCCCGATATATTGCTTCAAAGAGGAAGTGTGGCAGCTGCGGTAAGCCTCAGCGTAGTTATTTCAGCTAACTAGCCCCGTCGTCTTCTTCAGATGAGAAAACATTTGTGCTGAATATCTATCGGTCAGCCGAACAGATGTGTTTGCCCATGAAGAAGACGACGGGCTAGTCGTCAAAATGTGTTTTCATAATACAATCCGGCAGTACAACATTGAAGACTTCATTGCAATTATACACCGGAGAAGTCTCCGTTCTTACACAAAGGAAAAGTAATTAAAAATTGAGTGAACAAATACAGTCAGGACTGTTATGCAACATAGGTCAAAAGTCTACTGGCTGAAAAGAAACATGCGTTTTTGAGACTAGAACTAGGGAACAATGACAGAATGCTTATAAATATATTACATACAGTACTTATGTGACCTTTGCATAGAATCTTCTTAACTTAATTAATGAGGATACCATAACAGTGAATCATTATTACAATCTCTAAACGATGTAACCAGCAATTGTAGGCAGTCCACATACCAGCATAGAAATATTTACAACAACTCATGTATTTCGTTATTCGAGATCTCCAAATAACATTTATATCTCAGAATGACACAGTTACTTCAGTTTGTTACAAAAAATAAAACAAAGGACAGTTATAATGTGATATCAGAAGGAAAAGCAATTAATGAAAGCAGTTTTACAAAATTTTTGGGTGTGTGTAAAGATAACAAATTGAACTGGAAACAGCATATTCAACAACTTCTTAAAAAACTGAATTCTGCAACATATTCACATAGGGTAATACCTAGAATAGCTAATATAGAAACCAGAAAGTTAGTATATTTTGCATATTTTCATTCCCTGCTCACGTATGGCATCTCATTCTGGGGAAACTCGTCACAAACACAGAGGGTATTTAAGTTGCAAAAGCGTGCTATAAGATCTATTTGTGGAGCAAGCCCACAGACGTCGTGCAGAAATCTATTTAAAAACCTGGGTGTACTAACAATGCCAGCACAGTATGTATACTCCGTACTATCATTTGTAGTGGAAAATCCTGAACACTTCAATCTTAATGCTGACATACATAGCCATAATACTAGGAATAAATATAATATTCACAATGATTACAAATCACTGTCAATTGTACAGAAAGGGTTAACATTTACTGGAGCTTCCTTATTCAATGTCTTACCAACAGAAATTAAATGTTATCTACAAAAACCCAACTACTTTAAGTCCAAACTGAAAGAGTTTCTGCTTCAGAACCCATTTTACTCCTTGAAAGAATTTTCTTCTTAGAATTTGGTAACTAAGAATGACTGATAAAATAGTATATATGGTGTATGGAAGGGGAAGGTGACAAAGTTGTCCACAATTACTAAAATGATATATGGTTTTTCTTCCTGTTGAAACTTTTGACAAATGAAGTAATTACACTGTTTACAAAATTTCACTCTTAAATAGTAACTAAGATGGGATAGCATGCACTCAAAAACTGCTGTGAAAAATTATGATACTAACAGGTTTTTAAGTAATTGACTGCTTATGAGTTGTTGGTAATATAATTGATATTGTTAATAGGTGTGTGTACTGTTCCACATAAATAGCAACTAACATGGTATAATATGTAGTCGCAAATTACAGTGAAACTTTTCATGGTAACTGGTTGGTAAGAAAATAACTGGTTGTTAAATGCTGATAACAAGTGTATACACTGTTCCACATAATAAGTATTAATTTACTCGGGATTGTATTTGTAGATTACAGGAGATATTGGTTATACTAATGGATTGTAACTAACTTGTTGTCAATATATAATAATATTATTAATTATACAGTAATATTTACATTACTGATAAGTGTATGTACTGTTCCACATCCCGGAGATTATTCTCACATGGGATCAAAGTGAACATATCTAACTATCTATCTATCTATCTATTTACATTTATACTCTATAATTAAAAGAAATTGTGGATGGAAAAGGGTGCTTTGCACTAAAACTGATCTTTCCTCTGTGCATTCTAATCTCGAATATTTGGATTGAGGAAAGATTTCACGTGGAATTATTATGGCACCTTATTTTTCTTATCTCTCCTGTCATTGTGATCCAAATAGGTTAATTGAAGAAGTATTTAATCCCACTCGCAAGAAAAGTGAATGTTCGCATGTTAGTCAATAAATTCAAATAAAACTTACGTCGTAATTCTTTCAGAAAACCCAGAGAAATCTTTGCATAAATTCTGTGATTACATCGTAAGGGCTGTAGCAAGAATTCACAAATGAAGTGGCTCTTCTCTGTACATTCTCTAAATTGTTAATCAGTCCCATTTTCATACGGTTCCCAAACGGTTCATCAAAAGTACAAAAGTGGATGCACGATAGTTGGTATGCTATCTGCTTGTTAATATTATATGTGCGTTAATATTATTCAAAATGCGACCTATGAATAGCAATCTAGAACTAATTGTAACTTCAACAGAAGTTATGTATAGCTCCCAATTTATGCTGCTTTGTAATTTTACACCCAAATACTTCAGAGTAGCAACCATATCAATAACTAAGTACTCCTGGATGAACTGATTCCTTTGCTAGTTACAATTCATTGAAAGAAGTGTCAGGTAATGTGTATAAGCAAGTGTTCATCGCACCATACCGAAATAAACGTGCAGATCCTGTAAACGTTTTAAGCAATCGGCAGAACTCTTTACTTCCCTATCGATAAATACGTTATCAGCAAACAACAAAAAATTACTGTTAACGTTGCCTCCAAGATAGTTCATAAAAGTTAAGAAAAAAAAGTGGTCCCATTACATTACGTTGAGAATCTTCTTTTATCTTTATTTTATTATATAAAAATCAATGTCTGTCTGTCTGTCTGTCTGTTTGTCCTCTATGCGCTCCTAAACCGTTTGTCCGATTACGGTGAAACTTTGGTGAGTTGTCGACTGTGCGTCTGGGGTGGTTCCTATAAAATAAAATTTCCAAAAAACTACCCCCTCTTCCCCATAACACCCCATAATTGAAAAAAAACCTACAGATTTTATCCGATTACTACATAAATTTGCACGCACATCCTTCAAAATAAACAGAAAAAACACTGCCAACATTTGGTTTCCAAAAACGCACCCTCTTACCCCCTGCCCACCCCTTAATATATACACAAACCCACACTTTTTATCAGATTTAGAAGGAACTTTTCACACACATAATATTAAAAAATAGAAAAAATACTGTACACATTAGTTTTACCACTCACCCTTTCTACCCCAAAACCATCCCCTCATCCCCCTTGCATCCCATAATTTAAAAAACCCACGAATTTATCCGATTTTGATTAAAATTGGCACACATTTACTTTAAAACAAACAGAAAAATACTGCACACATATGGATTCAAATATACAACCCCTCTCCCCCTTCCCACCCCCTTAATGAATGTAATTTTCTTTGTATCTTCTCTATGCGCTACTAAAACGTTTATTCGATTACGGTAAAACTTTGGTGAGTTGTTAAGTGTGCGTCCGAGATGGTTGCTAAGAAATCAAATTTCCAAAAAAACACCGCCTCTTCCCCATAACACCCCAAAATGTAAAACCCTACATTTTTATCCGATTTTGATGAAAATTTGAACACATATACTTTAAAACAAACAGAAAAATTCTGCCTACATTTGGTTTCCAAAAATGCATTCCCTTTCCCCCTTCCCACCCCTTAACTTTTACACAAACCCATAATTTTTATGAGATTTCGAGGGAACTTTGCACGCATGTACCATTTAAATAATAGGAAAATACTGTAGACATTATTTTTACAAAAGAACCAACCCCTCTCACCTGTTCTACCCCAAAACCACCCCCTCTTCCCCCTAGCACCCCATAATTTAAAAAATACACAGATTTTACCCGATTTTGATGGAAATTGGCACAGATATACTTTAAAACAAACAGAAAGTTACTTTCTACATATGGTTTCAAAAATCCAACCCCTCTTCCCTTTTACACCCATTAAATTTTTGCGAATGTCTCTTATTATAAAGCTAGAATAGTAACCCAATTTTGAAGGAACTTGGCTTTGATGTACTTTAAAACAAGCAGAAAAATAATGTCTTTGCCAAAGTCCATCACTCTCCCCTTATTAAAACCCGCAAGTTTTATCCAATTACTGTGAAACCTTTGTGAGTTGTCGAGTGCGCGTCGGAGAAGGTTCCTGAGAAATAAAATTTCAGAAAAACCACCCCCCTCCAGCACTTTAAACCCTTAATTTAAACACACCCAGATTTAATCATATTTAGACCAAAATTTGCACACGCATACTTTAAAACGAATTAAAGTTTCACCCCCTCATCCCCTTCACGTGTCCCTGATTTAGACAAACCCACATTTTTTATCTGATTTTGATGGAAATTTGCACAAGTATACTGTAAAATATACAGAAAAATACTGCCTAAATATGGTTTCCAAAGATACAACCACTCTTTCCCTATACATCCCCTTAATTTTTGCCAGTGTAACTGGAATCACCAGAAACATTGCATATCCAACACCATTGCAATAAACTAGAAATAGAATGAATAAGTAATTACAATTTATACAAAACTATCTAATCTTTACTAAATACAAATGTTCAATTTAATCAACCTGAAGTCTAGCAATAGCGAAGCATTGCCGGGTCAGCTAGTTATATAATAAAAATCAATATCTGTCTGTCTGTCTGTCTGTCTGTTTGTCCTCTATGCACCCCTAAACCGTTCTTCCGATTACGGTGAAACTTTGGTGAGTTGTCGAGTGCGCGTCCGGGGTGGTTCCTAAGAAATAAAATTTCCAAAAAACCACCCCCTCTTCCCCATAGCACCCCATAATCTAAAAACCTACAGATTTTATCCGATTTGTACGGAAATTTGCACACATACACTTTAAAATAAACAGAAAAACACTGCCTACATTTTGTTTCCAAAAACGCACCCCCTTTCCCCCTTCCCACCCCTTAATATTTACACAAACCCACACTTTTTATCAGATTTCGAAGGAACTTTGCACGCATATATCATTAAAAAAATTGAAAAATACTGTAGACATCAGTTTTACATAAACCCAACCCCTCTCATCCGTTATACCCCAAAACCACCACCTCTTCCCCCTAGTACCCCATAATTTAAAAAATACACAAATTTTATCCGATTTTGATGGAAATTGGCACAGATATACTTTAAAACAAACAGAAAAATACTGTATACATATGGTTTCAAAAAACACAACCCTCTCCCCCTTCCCACCCCCTAAATGAATGTACTTTTCTTTGTATCTTCTCTATGCGCTACTAAACCTTTCATCCGATTACGGTAAAACTTTGGTGAGTTGTCAAGTGTGCGTCCGGGATGGTTTCGAAGAAACAAAATTTCCAAATAAATCACCCCCTCTTCCCCATAACACCCCATAATTTAAAAACCTACAGATTTTATCCGATTTTGATGGATATTTGAACACATATACTTTAAAATAAACAGAAAAATACTGCCTACATTTGGTTTCCAAAAATGCATCCCCTTTCCCCCTTCTCACCCCTTAACTTTTACACAAACCCACACTTTTTATCAGATTTCAAAGGAACTTTGCAAGCATATATAATTTTAAAAAAATAGAAAAATACTGTAGACATTAGTTTTTAAAAAAAATAATCACCCCCTTTTCCCCCTAGCACCCCATAATTTAAAAAACTCACAGATTTTATCCGATTTTGATGGAAATTGGCACAGACATAATTTAAAACGAACAGAAAAATACTGTCTACATTTGGTTTTCAAAAATGCAACCCCTCTTCCCTTTTACATCCCTTAAATTTTTCCGAAAGCAGCTTATGTAAAGCTACAATTGTAACACGATCTTGAATGAACTCTGCGTACGTTTACTTTAAAACAAAGAACAAAAAATGTATTTTACAAAGTTCACCCCTCTCCCCTTTTACCACCTCCCCTCTGAATTTCCAGTTATATTTATTGAAACCCACAATTTTTATCCGATTACGGTGAAACCTTTCCAAAAATTGAGAACAGTAAACGGTCACTTACGTGTCACTTATCGTGAAGCTTGCCAAAAATTGGCTCTACTTGAAAACGATGCACAATGGGACAATGAGGCAAAATCTGAACATTTAGTACGCATCAAACGTTTATAATCAGGGTTTGGCTTTGATTAAGGACAGTTGTTTGGCAATCGCTAACAAAACACTGGTATAATTGGGAATGGCGGCGTCTATTATCGACCTGCAAACGACATTTTCGATCATAATTTGCAACGAGAAACACACCATGAAGTCGACGAATTGGTTACATTTGTTCAAACGAATCTTTCAAAATTGGTTACAGAACAATGCATAGCGTATGACAACTATGTAAGCGATTACAAGCCAAAACGGTGGATTTTATTTTCTAGATGCACCCGGAGGTACAGGAAAAACTTTTCTTTTTTTCACTTATTTTAGCAACTATACGAACACAAAGAAATATTGCACTTGCAATTGCATCAACAGGAATAGCGGCAACCCTTTTTGGATGGTGGTCGAAACGGGCATTCAGCTCTGAAGTAGCCATTGAATATCCATATCACTGATACACCCACATGCAATATTAGCAAAAATTCTGGAATGGGGAAAGTATTCCAATCATGTCAACTCATTATATGGGACGAATGTACAATGGCCCACAAAAAAAGCATTAGAAGCGCTTCATCGTACACTTAGAGATTTGAGAGGGAATGAACAACTCTTTGGTGGCACAGTGATTTTATTGTCTGGTGATCTTCAACAAACTCTACCCGTAATCCACACTCAACACCCGCTGATCAACGTAATGCATGTCTCAAATCGTTGGTCTTATAGAGACACGTACAGAAATTGAATTTAAAAAACAATATGCGAGTTCAAGTGCAAAACGATACATCCCCTGAATGTTTCGCCAAACAATTGTTGGAAATTGGTAATGGGAAAACGGCAGTCGATAAATCAACACAGTGTATCAGGTTTCCAACAAACTTTTGTAGAATCTCAAAGTTTTCCAAACTATTACACATAACTATAATAGTCACCAGTGGCTGAGTGAACGTGCTATACTGGCAGCTAAATATACCATTCAAAACAAAATAACAGGTGAGACAACAATTTGCAACTCCATCGATACTTTAATAAATCAAAAGGAAATTGTAAACTACCCTACCCTATACTTGAATTCAATTGATTTGCCACGTGTAGCGCTACACATGTTGATATTAAAAATTGGCGTGCTTATAATTCTTCTTCGAAATATTAATCCACCACGACTTTGCAACAGTACAAGACTTTCAGTAAAAAAGTTGATGAATAATATCATTTAAGCTACAATTATAAAAGGAAAATTTAAAGGAGAAGATGTACTGATGCCACACATCCCAATGATACAACAGAAATGCCGTTCGAGTTTAAACGCTTAAAATTTCTGGTGCGACTCGCATTTGCAATGACCATAAACAAGGCGCAGGAGCAATCATTACAAGTGTGTGGAATATATTTGGAAAATCCATCCTTCTCTCATGGACAAGTGTATGTGGCTTGCTCAGGCGTTGGGAAACCACCTGATTTATTCGTGTACGCACCTGAGGTAAACACAAAAAATCTTAAAGCACTTGAGTAAACATGTTACAAAACCATCAATTTACTCCTTTTCAAGGCACTGTATGTAAATATCTAATCTTTACTAAATACCAACGTTCAAATGTATTCATTTAATCTATCCCAAGACTTGCAATAGCGAAGCATTGCCGGGTCAGCTAGTAATCAATAAAAAGGGGCTTCGTCGTCAATGACGACGTGTTGTGAGCGAGCAATTAGAAAATATCGTGTCCATTTACAAATCTGCATCGGTACACAGTTAGCTGGAATATTCGCTAAAAAGCGCTGGTGAGTACAGTTAGGTGATAAAAGATTATCCATGTAGTTTGCCGAAACAGGTGATCTATATCCTCTAGGTGACTATATTCTGGACGTGGGAATATATCCAAATTTTGTCTTATTGATTTCCCTTATAGCGGCCTTTACTGAAACATTTTTGCGGCCCGCGAGATTCATCACACTTTTATAAAATATATTTATTTTGTAATGGCCAATGTAGTGAAAACCAATGTATTAAAAAAATACATTATTTTTGCATCCACATTTTCAAGATTTACTTAATTTATATTTATATATATTTTTATATATAATTTTTTGTGTTAAATATTTCTTTAAAATATACGTTTAGTATCATTATTATTATATTATCTATTTACATGTAAGAATAATAGTAAACACAATAATAATAATTCATTATGTTTAAATTTTTCACTCCAAAAAAAAAGTTTACAATGGGTTTAAATCTAATATGGGGATATATAATTTTATATGCGGCCCGCGGAGTTATAATGCATTTCCAAAGTGGCCCGCAAGATCATTTGGGTTGGCCACCCTTGGTCTATTCCACCTAAGTTACTATTCGTATAATGTTTCGTGTAAAACTGTTATCTCCTGGTTTGATACTGTAGTTATAATTTACTCTTTACATACCGAGAACAATTATTGCTCCATGACAGAGGTGTGTCGTGAAGATTGGTGAAACTTTTAAAACTGCCAACTGTACAAGCATTAGCAGAATGTAACATTTATTTAAAGGGATCATTATCATTTAATTCTCTAAAACATTATTATTAACCGTCATTAATGAGAAATAGAAAGACATAACTCACATTTATTCAGCTGTCATTAATCAAGCTGTATTGCAGCAATAAAATTTCAATTTCGAGCGTTAAATTACTGATGGCTTATTAAACTAAAATTTTATAAGTAACAGCGTTAAGTGAAGTAACAAAATCTCAGGATGAACTATTCATAACAGAAACTGATTGCATGGAATTTCATATATATTGGCTCATTGTTTTTGAAAATGTCTTGTTAATAACGATCTGCATCAGACAGAAAATTTAAGTTACATAGAGTCGAAAAAGCTACAAGGAACACTATATGAGGAGTTAATAAAATCAAAGTTCTAATAACAATAGTATATATTTTAATTGTAGTTCTGTATTTCAGGTAGTAGAAATTGACATGTAAATATTTCCGTCTCTTATGAAAATTTTTCAATCATATCTAGAATGAGCTGATCTACGTTTATAGGAGATATTAATATTATTTCACATCTTATATAGGGCTGTATGTTGTAGAAAGCTCCGAAAACATACTGGATAACAGTTTACACTGTTTTGTTTTAATCACTTAAAAATAGCACAGAATAAAATTGACCCGAGAACAAAGCCTGTTTCTGAATAACACCTTGATTTATGAAACTTGTGAAAGTAAAAGTTCCACTATGCTAACACAGAACTTTTTGTCTGGGGTGGTGAGGTCAGATATCTGAGCCCCTTCATCGGCGTTTTACGTTTTATTATAGACGCTAATGAACGAAGTTGACCACATTAATCAACCTCTTACTAACAGACAGGAGCATAAAAGTTTTGCTGCCTAGTTATTTCGTTGCCTCTAGCTTGATATTCCTTACATCGCATCGGCTGGTTTATAGGCAGTCGATAAGTAGCTGAGATCTTATCAGTTAGGCAACGATTAACTGCGCTGGTCTCACTGAGTAATCACTTCTTATTTAGAACTAGCTGGTACCCACGACTTCGTTCGTGTTTGTAAAGAATTTTTACTGACAGCTACCAACATCTAACAACCATAGTGCACGATGGGAGACGCGATGCTATTACCACACACAAATGCCAGTCATCTGCGCTATGTAGTTCAGGCAGCAAAGTAAAATTTACGAACACACATGTCTTTAGATAAAATACGAAAATATCCTTGATCTACCACTTTCAACCACCATATCTCCCACATTCCCACAGTTACCGAAATTCGGCCAACGTTGTGATCGATGGGTGACTCTGTGTTACTACCACCCACAATCGCCAGTGATCTGCGATAGATAGTTTTCGCTGAAAAGTGATACACCATGACACATGCGTATTTGGCAGAAATATGAAATTGCCGCAGGTCGACCACTTTCAAACCCCATATCTCCCACACCCCCATAGCTACCGACAACTAACAACCATAGTGCACGACAGGAGACACGATTCTACTACCACACACAAACACCAATGGTCTATACTATGTAGCTGTGGATGAAAAGTGACATATGCGGAGGCACATGTCTTTCGTCGAAATACGAAAATATCCTTGATCGGCCACTTTCAACCACCATATCTCCCACACTCCTACAGTTACTGAAATTCGGCCGATGTTGTGATCGAAATTTGACTCTGTGTTACTACCACACACAAACACCAGTGATCTGTGATAGATAGTTTTCACTGAAAAGATATATACCATTCCACATGCATCTTTAGCAGAAATATGAAATTGCCGCAGGTTGACCACTTTCAACTCCCATATCGCCCACACCCCCATAGCTACCTACTTCTAGTGCACGACAGGAGACACGATTCTACTACCACACACAAACACCAATGGTCTATGCTATGTAGTTGTGGCAGGAAAGAGAAGTATAAAAAGAAACAAATTTTTGGTCGAAATATGAAAACGCCCTGCATTGGCCAACTTTAATCATCAAATCTCCCACATCCCCATCGACATTCGGCCAACGTTGTGCACGACAGGAAACTCTATGCTACTTCCACACACAAAGACCAGTGATCTGTGCTTGGCAGCGGTGGCTGAAAAGTGAAATATATAAAAACACGTCTATTTTTTTTATATATATAAGATTTGGATTTTCCGGGAAAATGGTCCCTCTTTTATTGTTGTTTCAGAATTTCGCTCCTGTGCTCATTTATGCCGTGGTTAACCTTTAGTGTCTTTTTCATTTATTTTTTGTCTATCTTTAACTCTTCGCCGTATGTCATGGTGATGTTAATGTCAAGATGTATCGGAATACAATTTTGATAAACGTTTTCGTCCACTATTACGACCGGTAAATATTAAATTTCAGATTGTCTTTATTTTCCTAGCAGTATTTACAAAGCTTTTTAGTAACATTGTAAGGAATATCTGTCTCCTTGCTCGATATCTGTGTGTATTTCAAATGGATCCAAAGTTTCGATGAAGATCTTGACTTCAGGTGTGTTGTCTTTGAGGTTTTATTTTATGATCTCTTCGGGTATTCTATCAATTTCAAAATCGTCTGCAATATAAAGTAAGGTCTGTCACTCAAGTTCTTTAGTTAGGCGGAGATAACCGCTGAATTTTGGCTTCATAATTTCCCAGGAGGTTTTGTAACTATTGATGATTGTTACATCATTGTTTCAAATAAAAATGTGGAAATTTTGAAGCTATCATATTCTGTATGATGGTTTGTACTGCTTGAGTTTGCTAGCAAATTGTGTAAGCTGATACTAATGATTGCAGCATAATTGTATATCCAAACGATATATCCAAGATAGAAAACGGTTACCATACTAGCAGTTATCTATGTTATTACGTAATGTCTAAAAACGTAATAACAAGCACAAAGTGGTGTCGATAAAGCGTTGACCGGGTTCATTGGAGCTACAAAGTAAACGACAATAGTTCTTTGAACTGATGAGGAAACGATGTTTCTTCTTATGCTCTGAAAATCCAAGAAATGGAGGAATTATAATACAAGATTAATGTATGAGTCACCTCGCTTATTTTATGAAAGCAAACACTAACTTAACTATAACGAATAGTTTCTTTTTTTCTTTTTTACTTACGCCTCGTTGACGGCTAATGTCATTAGAGGCGGGATGGGACTGGGGACAAGGAACGGGAAGGAATTCGGCCATGGCCTTTTTGAAGGAAGCATCCCGGCATTCGCCTGGAGTGATTTGGGGAAACCATGGAAAACCCAAATCTGGATGCCCGGACGGGGATTCGAACCGGCGCAGTCCTCCCGAATGCGAGGCCAGAACGTTAACCGTTCACCCACCACGCTCGTTATAAAGACTAGTCGTGTCTGCTTTAGCAGATCATCTGGCAATTACAAAACATTTTCTGTTTTTTGTAAGGAACGTACGTTGACTGAATTTACGTGAAGCGTAGGGGTGGTATCTGCGTCTCTTTTACCAGCTTATCGAAATAATTTAAAGAAACAGAATATGCTAGAGATAAGACAAACCAAAATAAAGGTCAAATTAGGAACTGTAAGTGAAAGCTAATAGTAGCAAAAAATAAAATCGATATTTCACTTTTCAGAATAACTTCTTTTTTTTTTAACATCTATTATTATTTTTTTTTGTTATCAGCGTCTCGACTTTATTTCTTCTTATCTTCTTATCGTGAGACCAATATCTTTATCGCCTCATGCCCACTTTTAACCATATCCTCAGTTACGTGCTGAATATACCGTTGTTTGTAAAAATTGCAACAACAAGAAGGAGATATTTGCTTACCATGAACTTTATTCCACAAATTATGGACGCAACAACACGCAAACGATAAGAATTGCAGAACTGTAGATGCACTTTGAGCGTGAAAATTCATTGCGTTGTGAAGCCGCCTGTTGCTGAAATCACTCTCTAGACGTCCTGGCACTCAATCAAAGAGAGCATGGTAAGCTGCTGGAGAACAGACAGCTATGCGGTTTGTAGATGCATCCACAAAACATCGACATTGGTTGTACAAGGACCAGAAATAACAAGTGATGGACCGACCATATTCCAGACATGTTCGAAGTGCAGGTTAGGTAAGCAGTGGTACCTGCCGTTCTTAGAAGAAGATTTGAACATTACTAACCACATGTGGCCGGCGTTTTCCTGCTGACATATGGCAGGATGAGCGTCGGTCTCTAAATCCTCCCTGATGTAGCGGTTGCTGTTCAGATTGCCTTCAATATGTAGAAGGCGAGAAGGTATGTTATTGCCAATGCGCCCCAAACCATCAGAATTGGCGTTTGTCTTCTAAGCCGGACAACAATATAGTCTGCTTGATTAAGTTCATCACGGTAGTGTCTAACACGGACGCAGCCATGGCTGTTGGACAAGTTGATGCCTGCACTGTTCCGAAAACACTACATTTTGCCACTCAGCACGACATTGACGGTGTTCACGTGCCAACTGTAGTCTGAGCTGTTGGTGGTTTCTAATCAAGGAAAGCCAACTCAATGGCGTGGGTGCTACCTGTCCAGCCCTTAGCAGAAGTCGTCGAACCGTCTACCCATGAATCTCCATACCCGATGCAGTGCTCCAACCTCGAGCTGACATCTTGGACGGGGCTGTTTTGTCGGTTACTGCCTCGCCAACTAGATGACGATCATCCCTCGCTGTGGTCACACTGTGTGATCCAGTACCCTCTCGTTGCTATGTTCGACCCTCCCCTACCGACTGGTTCAACACACCCATCACTGTCGTAGCAGCAAGCCATACACGAGCTGCAATATCATGGTACGACAAACACGTTTCCCAGAGATCAATCATTCTGTCACGTTATAATTCACCCAATTGCTGATAATGCACCCTTTAACGTCGACGATGCATAACTGAAATTTCTTGCATGTTTCCACTTCGTCTGACAACTCTGCGCCGACTGAGCCTGGCGTAACACTGACATGTCTCAGCGGTCTGCTGGCTCAGTGGTTAAGACGTCTCACTGGAGATTAAAAGGTCTCCGGTTCGAATCCCTGTCTCGGCAGCAATTTTCATAGGCTTTTAATCCGACCGTCCCCTAAGGCACAGCTTGCTGTGTGATGTGAAGTATGCAGAAAGCTTCCGTTGTTCGGATTCCTCGTTAAACTGTATGTCCCCTGTACCCGGTTAGACTGCCTGGTTAGGTTAAGGCGGCTACGACAGGGGTGGAATGCGCAGCCAATAGAAACCATGACACCAGGTCATTTCGACCTACATAAAAGTGATATCTTTGCAATCACAATCTATTATTATGGTTCCACTGCTCTGAAAATTTCCTGACTTTGGAGTGATTCACACCATTCGTTCCGGGTGTTACAATTTTCACAAACAGTAATGTATATTCTAGCCTCTATTTCCATCTAAAATTTTTTCGACTGTTTCTTTCGTTTTAAAATTAGCCAATACCACATGTAATAAGATTGGACCCGACTTGTTTCTTTACTAATTGTAATTCACTAATCCAATGGCTCTATTACATTACATATTAATATACACAAGGTGCTGTAATTTACTTTTTTTGTCTTAAACAGTAGTTAATTGAATTGTGCCGTATATGATAGTATAAAACGGCGAACTCCTTAACATAAGTAATTAATATCAATTTTTTATACGATTTACGTAGTTTGTAGCTTTTCCGCTGAACCAATTTTTATTATTTGAGAGCTAAAATCTCTAAGCCTGCAATTGTATCATCTCACATCACTCTACAGACATACACTGACTAATGACACCTCAATTCTCAGCAAAACAAAATCATTTCAAACCTATACATGTTTAATTTATACAGTTGGTGTATATCTTGAAGTTAAATGTTATGAACAGAACCTAATTTATTAGCTTAGAAACTTTTGTAAAACAAGCATTTGGTACAAAATATATCAATTATATCAAACAAGAAACTATCAAATACTGATTCATACTCTATACCTCACAACCACCTCCTATTTCTCCCAAAGATAAAAGTGTCAAAAGACGAAGTACCCCATAGAAAGAATTTACAACCGCTCATATCATTATATAAAATCATAGTCACTTGAATGAGATACACGATACTGATTACAAAAAAAAAATGTGTGATAGTTCATGAGGAAAAGAGAAAACTCGGTCTTCTCGTCACTGGTATGACGTTATCGTGTTTTACACAAATCACATTTTATACTTCGTCTTTAATATATAGTCGGGTATATATGTAGTTAATTAGTCATTTTATTAATACTGCCACGATTCAATCCAAAATATCATTGCACTAAATAAAATAACACGACAGTCGCACTAGAAGAAGGAAAAACAACCATACTCATTTTGCATAACTCAATGATAAGTGTATTCATTCGAAACTAGTATCTGTTATATGCTCTCTCATTTTCTTCTAGTTCTTTTCTGTCCTTTTTCTACGTCTTGTGATAGTAGCTCTTGTTCAGTTTCTTCTCTTTTCATTTGCAACATGATTCAAAAAAATAAATGTTTAAAACAAAATACAATCCGCCTTCAAAAAAAGCACACTAAATATTTAAAAATAACTTTATACCTTGCTCAGAAGAAAGGAAATCTAAATAGACAATATTTTACATTACTGTTATTGAAATTATTACATTAATTAGTTATTTTCTGAGTCGGTGCCAGCTGTCACATCACAAAGATCGAATTACTGACCTTCGTTTGGTGTTAGAGGCGAAACGGGGAATACGAACAAAAATTCCGAATGTTTTACAGCATGTAGTGAGGCAAATATTTGGTATTGCGGGAGACAGTTTAGGGAAACAAATTAGACGGAATTTAATCTGTGGCTCGGCCTCGTTGGTCGTCCAGGCATATTTCTGGCGCTACAGTGTCCGTTGGTACGCTGCATTATGCAGTAAACACTTTACAGTTAGTATAATATCAGCGTATCACCTGTATTTTTCAGTTTTGTAGACACATGTTTCTAGCATTAATTGTAGGAAAGTAGTAACATGATTTTTTAAGTATAGTTGTTATTCATTATTATTGTAATCTTTTTGTTTTTCTTGCTTTGGCTGTTACCGAATCCAAAAATAACTAATAAATGTAAAAATTTTAATAATAGTAATGTAAAATATTGTCTATTTAGATTTCTTTCCTTCTGAGCGAAGTATAAAGTTATTTTAAAATTTTTGTTGCTTTTTTTAAGGCGGTTTTTTCTTCAAACAATTATTTTATTTTTAAAGGTATTATAGTTGATTTTGTATTTTGAATATGCCACAGCAGTTCTCATTTTACGAACTTCCTGGAAGCTCAGTGGTTATAGCTATTGCTGTCAAAGGAGAATTCTGTCTTTATATACCCCAACAACTTCCAGAACGGGGTGGATTGGATGCTGTGTTAAGGAATGTCAGTTTACATTTTGGTCCAAGCTGTGTTTCGACCTAATCATAACATCTGTTAAAGCTGCTGCTCGATAATCGAAACATGGGCATTAATACATACCACAAACACAAATCTGTCTCTGAAATATACCTGTTTGTTCCGGCATCACACATAAAATATACTTTTTTTACTTTGTTTTCACAACGTGAAAGCCTGGGGTCCAAGTTGAAATCTGAGGTAAATGTTGAGACATTAAGAAACATATATTTTATGAATATTCTGCCATGACTTAAAAATAACTTAACTGATTTTTTCAGGATTTAAAACTGTGGAATTTTCCAAAGATCATAGGAAATTAAAAGAGGTGGGGTTAAAGGGGAAGAGGGTTTGGCTTTTGTATACCAAATGTAGACTGTCTTTTCTGTTTGATTTAAAGTGAACGTGTATAAATTTCTATAGATATCAGAGAAAAACTGTAGGTATGTATAAAAAGACAATTAAGGGGTGTGGAGACGAAGAGTAGTTTGGTTTCCGTAAAGCTAGTGTGGACAGTATTTTTCTCTTTGTTTTAAAGTTTTCATGTTGAAAGTTCCATAGAAACCATATAAAAACTGTAGCTTTGTGTAAAGAACATTTGCAAAAAATTAAATGTGGTAAGAGATTGTGCGGTTGGGTTTTATAAGCAGATGGTAGACACTACGTTTCTCTTTGTTTTCAAGTATACATGTGCAGTTTTCGATCGAAATCTGATAAAAACTGTGGGTATCTGTAAAGAACATAGGAAATTAGGAGGGTTGGGGGTAGGAGGGAAGAGGGGTTGGGCTTCTGCAACCAAATTTAAACACAATAGTTCTGTATGTTTTAAAGTATACGTGTGCAAATTTCCTTCAGAATCGGTTAGAAACTGTAGCTTTGTGTAGATTAGGAGTATAGAAAGAACATTGACAGTAATTAAAGAAGTAGAAAGGGGGATAAGGTTTGCGTTTTAGTGAAAGTAATATGGACAGTATTTTTCTTTGTTTTAAAGTATACGCATGGGAATTTCCACTCAAAATTGGATTAAAATGTGGGTTTGTACAAAAATTAAGGGATGTAAAATGGGAGATAGGGTAGTTTTTGGATTCTTTGGGCAGAAATCTTCTCCATAAAAAAATACATATATGTGTTAACATTCATAAAGATCGGTCAAATTCGGTCGACTGTAGCTTTTTAAAAATAAAATTGACAAAAATCAAGGAGGTGAAAACGGGGGGGGGGGGGGGATGTTCAGTTTTTGCAAACCAAAAGTTGACATTATTTTTCTCTTTGTTTTATAGAAAAAGCGTGCTAAGTTTTATCTAAACCGGATAAAAACTGTGGTTTTGTATAAAAATTAAGCGGTTTAATGGGGAGAGGGGATAGTTTATTGTTTTTTTTGGTCAGAAACCTTCTTCGTGAAAAATACATATAAATGCCAACTTTTATGGTAATCGGTCAAACGGTGTCGACTGTAGCTTTTTTATAAATAACATTGATAAAAATCAAGGGGGTAGAAGGAGGGAGAGAGGTTTGACTTTGGAAGACCAAATGTTGACTGGATTTTTCTCTTTATTTTAAAGTATACATGTGAAAAGTTCAATCAAAATCAGATAAGAAATTTAGGTTTGTATAAAATTAAGGGGTGTAAAGGGGTAGAGGGGTGGTTTTTATTTTCTGACAGAAATATTCTCCATGGAGAATTACATGTATATGCCAAATTTGATGGTAATCGGTCAAACGGTGTCGACTAGAGTGTGTTATAAAGAACACTGACAAAAATTAAGGGGGTTCAGAGGGGCAGAGGGGTTCAGTTTTTTTTTTTTAAACAAAAAGTAGACAGTATTTTTTCTTTATTTTTGACTATACATGTCCAAAGTTCCATCGGAAACGGATAAAAAATGTGAGTTTAAATAAAAATTAAAGTGTAGGTGGTGTGGTTTCTCAATGAAATTCATATTGTACTTTGCAGATATACCCTATCCACTAAAAATGCATCTAAAAATACCAATCGGTTAATAAAATTTGCTTCATTTTCTTTTGTTGCTGATCTTAACTTCTTCTTGTGGAAACTTGCAATTTTACTGTTATTTCTTTTTCCTCTTCACATTCTCCCAATAGTATCCCAATTTTTAATTTCCCTTGATAGGAGAAAGCTCTCTTTGAATTCCTTGCAATATTTATTAAACCTGAATATTACTTTAACTGGCGTTTAGCTTTCTCGCGCCATCTCGTCCTCCAAATATCGATAGTTCTTAAGATGACTACGGAAGACCATTGTACATTACAAATATGCGTTTAATTCTGAAAAATTCCATTCACACTTGCCACGAAATTAAAATAATTATCACAGCTAACTTCTTTATTAAAATTCACCAATCCAACGACACGACTCCGGAGGGCATTAAACAGCTGTGGTTACACATATCGTCATTCCATTTGTTGTTTGAAATAGTTGTTATATATTTATTTGCTCCGTCGTCACCGTGAAAAAAATAAATACGCACACTAACAAATAAAACGCTAATTCTTAACAAAACCATAACACATTAACCTCAATATTCTTACCTTTTACAGATGTTGCAAATGGTAGTAGGTATTCATTGAAGTCAACGTAGAAATCATTATAGTCGTAATTTTGTGGTTAGTCTTGTAACGAGAAATACTGCTACAACTTGAAATGAATTCTTCACAGGAGTGTAACCGGATAGCGTCGTAAAATGACAACGTTTCAACAAGTGGCTCGGTTCTCTTCATCAGGTCTATTACTTCAGATATTATTACCTGAAATCACAAACAAGACTAGTTTGTGATTTCAGGTAATAAACGTAATTGACGCAACGTTGTTATTTTACGACGCTATCCGGCTGAACTCCAGTGAAGAATTCATTTCATCAGTACGCCGGGAAAGTCTCCACTCACATACTGCTACACCTTTTATATATATATATTCTTGTGCCTGGACCTTTGCATTAATAGAACCAAGTGAGATATAATAATATAAGTAAAATCGGAATTTTTATGTTGCCACGGTTATAACAAAAGCTTGGGAGAAATATTTACAGCTTATTTGTGATACATTCAATTCAACTAACAGCTTTATTTCATTTCCTAACACTATTAAGATTTAGAATAATGCGAATGCACAAGATACAAATTATCGCATCCTTATCCGCACAGCAGTTACTCGACAGCTACTTTCAGAATCTAAAACTATTTCGAAAAAACCGAAATTGCTTGAACCAGACATGCATTGTAGAAACTCACGAGTTCTTTGAACTAGGAGAAATTAATCTTATTCCATCGAAAGTCATCAACGGATTCAGAAATGAAGGTACTTCAATTAAATGAACGTTAAAACGGTTCCAACTCTAATGAATACAGTGAAGTGCTTCGGCTGGCTGTGAGAGTAACCTATACGGTTTGCAGTATCGATGGATAATGAGATGCGCGCATTGCCTGTGATGTCGGGAGCTGTTCAATTAACAACGGACAGGTGTCAGAGCGGCGCGGCGCTTAGCAATATGATCCGCGCGCCTATGACGGCAGACGAGGCAATCGCCTGCCGCTTCAGATACACACAGCCCAGCTGCGCGGGATTCCCGTAATACCAGTGTCAATCCCCTTTATTAACAAGCATCCCTGTGATTCTCCTCTGCTGTATTTGGCAGTTCATTTCGTTCCTCACTACCTTCAATTCCGCAATCCACAGCTGACAGCACAGTGTATTAGCTCACACGTGAGGGTACGCGAGCATGTTACACACCAGTATCTCGACGCCGAGATATTTATTGGGTTCAGGTATGCGGAGACCAGATACGTACCATCACTACCGACTTTCTATAAAAGTCATGTCAGACTCATATTACTTTGACATTCAGCTCGCATAGTCAGTTACAAACGAGTATCCTCGAAAACGTAATATCGGTTTTCCAAAGCACTGCCCGGGTACCTGCCAATTAATGAGATCGTAGTCCGTGTGGTACCATATATCTGTGAATTATGTAAGCTACTTTCTGTACGATAAGTGTTCGTATTTTTGTGAGATGAGGACCATCTCAACTTCCACCCAGCTCATAACTGCCGCTTTGTTAGTCCCGACGTTTGATGTTTTTCTTGCTGTACCTCCCACGGTACTGTATTACGACATTTCAACGTGAATGGTAGGACTGGGAGCCACGCCTGACGTAGTTTTTTTTTTTTAACCGCTTTACATCTCTGAACAGCGTGGTCTTTAGAGACGGGAAAGGATGGGGGCAAGGAATGGGAAGGAATTCGGCCATGGACTTTTTAAGGAAACATCCCAGCATTTGACTGGAGTGATTTGGGAAACAATGGAAAACCCAAATCTGGATGCCCGGACGGGGATTCGAACTGCCGTCCTCCCGAATGCGAGATCAGAACGCTATCCACGCTCGGTTGACGTAGGTGTTGTTTTCCAGTTGTTTCAAAAACATGACTAAGTATCTGATCAAAAGGTTTAATTTTTCATCTAACCCTGCATGTACGTGGTGACGTATAATAAACCACAAAGCGTCATTAAGTTAAAACAGTCAATAAACTATAAAAGTACGGTATGAGGTTTAATGAGTAGCTGGAATTGACGTACTTTACCGTTGAAACAGTTGAACATCATTTCATACTAATGACATACGCTTTCAAAGAGCAGATATATGCCGATACCCTACGCTGTAAAAAAAGACACGGGGTTCCGACGGCTCCTGCACCATCCCATAGGATTCACGGAGGTAACGCTCCACACTCCCTGTACAACCTTCGGCACTAGAATGGATGTGACGGGCCGGCGCCACGCTTCGGCCGTTCTTTACCTTTACACATTCTCCGACGGTACTAATTGGATAGCAGGCTCAGTGGGCCTGGGCAGCCATTCCGGACGTTCAGCTTCGAGGAAAACACCTTGGCTTCGTCGGGGGTCGAACCCGAGTCGACCAGGCCGCAGTTAAACGCTTTACCTCCTGAGCTACACGGTCGCCACCCTACGTTGTACGAGTCATAATAAAAAACAAACGTAATTTATTTATTTATTTTTGCCGTATCGGCCTTGACGAACCACAATACACGGACACCTGTGCACATCGACAAGTCAACTACCCCTTATAAAACTGGATTTATAATACTTGGAGCATTTGCACTATTGGACGAATGTTGTGTTGCCATCTTCTGTGAAACGTATAACTATTTTCAGTGTGTGATAAGTGAATTTTTGTTTGTGAAATGTGTACTTTATGAGAAGGCGAGTGAAGACCGTCAGAACATTCCGCATGGTGAGTGTGGGGAAGCGACGGCCAGTACCCGAGACCAGGACTCGTATCATGAACCCGTTGTACTGCGGCTCCGAATGTGATGGCTCCTTAATGTGCACAGCTATACTGGCGGGTCACAAGATACGTATTAATTGTGATACTATATTTTTTATTTTATATACATATTCAGTATTTTAATGTAATAATATTTATAGGTATCAGTCGCTGTGAAACAATATTCCTATTATTTAAATCAGAAATAGTGAGAATACTTTTGGAGTAGGGGTTTATATGATTAAGGATGCGAAAATATACTTCAAATCAGCGAATAGCAATGCCTTTGACTGAAAAATTCGAAGGAATGAGCAGAAAATCAACACATTTTTTTGACTACTCTGTTTGTATCTGGGTTATATCTGGTCATAAAAATTGTTTGAAAGACTGCAAATTTTTATGCCAATGTTTTGTTACAAGCATACTGGTATTTCATAAAACCAAATGAATTGTGACCGTCAAACGTGCCACTAAAAGTACGTCTTAGAAAAACAGAAGTTATGTTTTGTGTTAATTTTTTTAATAAAGTCTATTAATATGATAAATTCGTTGTTTTTTTACCTAAACCACTTTCTGATTTATTATGATTTCGTATGCGAATCATGAATCAGGAATTTGTGTTGGTGTAGTGTCAGTTCTGTATTTGGGGTCCATCAAATCCCACCTCCTATAGGATCTAACATCACGTACATGAAGTATTAAAGGATTCCGATAAAAAAATATTAAAAATTGTCACAATAATGAAAATACTATTTCTGAGAAGAAAGCAAGCAACGTAATTCTTCTTGACGCTTCATTTCAGGTTTTATCTTGTGTTGAGCTTAAGTTAGGACTTTGATGACTCAAAAACTTAACTGTACGAGACTTCAAACAATTCGACTTTCAGTTATGTGCTACTTGTAATATTCTATCCGAAAATAAATGAAAAACAAAGATAAACTAAATTTGTTCAGATTGTATTAAGATAGTTTTCACTAAGTGTAGAAAAAGACTTAATTCGAAATGTTTAACCGTATTACAGGACCTTGTTAATCCTGTGAAGATTTTTAATATCGTCAGGAGTGACTGTTCAATATCCCTCTCATACTTACTCAGACTACTATCACAAAAGTATGAAGAAGAGGCAAAAAGGCTTCTTCCTCAGAAAATAATGCGGTTGGATTGCCGTTTTGACCACACAATCTAGGTCATGGAATGTAATACGGAACATTACCTCCACCAGTTTCAGACAATGGGTTTTAAGGACTGGAATGGCTCAACCATTACGCTCGTTCTTCTGTTATTCCCTTCGAACATTCCCGTATTATCCATCAAGCTTAATTTGATTAATGAAAACAGATTTCACAAGTTCCGTTCGGAAAGAGTAGACAACAGTGGCATTGAGAAGGAATGGTTAGGTCAAATGAATCCCGAGGGATGTTATAATCTAGAGAAACAGAAGTTCTGCGTTGTAATTATCTGTGTAAAATGAATTTTAGCAAACGAGGCTGCAGTTTTTCTTCCGTAAATTTGTGATATGAAATGTAAACGCTCACCCAACATGCTCGTTGGAAGAAAATGAATAATTAATCATTGAAAGTAATCCACAAAAACATGTATTATTACCTTTGGTATATGATCTTCGTATACTAAACATTTCACGGGATTTGGAGATTTGGTATAAGCCAAGAAAACAACAGTGAAATTCCTAACAATTCTACTAAATGAAGTGTTTGAAGTCTGCATACTCAATAAAAATTTCTACTCCTGTACTTAGGAAGCAGACATCAGATATCTCCTATAATGCTGCACACCTTGTAATGATTATCACTGCCGTATTTTATGTATTTATATTATTATAAATCTGTAAGCGAGCGGCTTATGTCTAACGGTTTGAAATCGTATCACGCCAAAACTACAGCAGCAATGTGGATAGTGTTTTCAAATTTCAATCTACCTTAATATTTGCGAAAATATATTATGACGTCATGTGATGGGAAAGAACGAGAAATTGATATAATTTTGCGAGATCAGATAGGCGCCACAGATGACTTTGTATCTGAGATGAGCAATGCTTTCCAGAAATAGAAAAATTAACACTACTACCCTTTGGACGCTGTTTATATTTTTTTATTTCTTCAATTTCTGAAATGCAATGAATTATAACATACGGCATCCACTAAAACATAAATTAACATTTCTATGAGTGTAACAGAGTTATTAAACTTAATTTATGTAAACATCTTGTTAAAACTTGAAAGCTAGTTGTGGTTAGTTACATTATATATTAACAATTAAATAAGCATATGGAATTATTTTAGTTAATTTACGGTAGATAGTTTTGTGTTTAATGTTGATTTTAAAATCTGGTATCTTGCTGCGGTTCGTCAGACCACTAAATCATACATTAACATTTCTATAATCGTAATGAAATTGTGATATAACGCATGTCTTGATCATCTTCAAGCTCTGTCATTACGACGTTGCACAGTGACGTCATGCTTTTCCCCTTCGTTGCCCAAGTTACGACCAGAGATGTTATTCTAGGTTATGCACTATATTTAATAACAGTTCTATATAGTTAAACGCCCGCAAAAAATGGTCAGATCACTGAAAGTGAAGTACGTATTCCGTTTAAATCGACGTAATAATTATTAGTTGCTTACATTTATTTAATATTCGTTTTAAGGTAAAAATATTCGTTGAAATATTTGGCAATAGATTTGTAAGATAAAAGCTTTAATTTTCGACTAGCCCCAGTTTTGATTAGATTCTTTTAAAAACAAGACGTTACAGCACAGGGCAAGAAAAATTTAATTTTAAATTGTTTTAATTAGTGTCCTATTACTTAAATTATTTGAATGAAAGTAGTCCCACACTGATTGCGATATATAAAGCCAGGTTCAAGTCCTTGACCCGCGGTAGCTCTGTTCCGATCGCGTCTGTTTAGCGGTTTTCTGCAGTCAGCTAGGTTTACAAACAAAGATACACATATAACAGAAATCAAACGTTATAGGAATCGTAGTCAGATTGCACTTAAGCTCCCACATTGCTGCAGGAACTGACAGTCCCTAGTTCTAACCACTTAGTGGATACATTCTACAAATTCTTGATTAAAAGCCATGGAGAAAATCAAGGCTTTGCGTGATCCGACAGGGTCTTCGCAAATAATAATAATAAAGAATAATAACAATAAACGAACAAAAATTGAGAGTTACTTTTGTTTAGACGGGATGGCGTAAGTATTACCATATGTACGTGAACACTGTAAATCATGTTCCGTGTTATAAATTTTAAGTCGTTACACATTTTATAATTTTTGGGGAGTAACTTGGAACTGTGTAATTAGTATTACTGACAATTACTGAAAACTTTTTCAGAATCAGGAAAGTTAGCACATCAAGTCCCAGGTTTGAACCAGAGCCGCTTTAACTAGCTGTATGGTTGTGCTTTAATCCGCTCAACCAAAATGGTGCGCTAAAAAAGACGCAATAACTTGAAAATGGAATATACAAATTGAATATCTGTCAAATGTTTTGAAGATTATATTGGTATTATTTTTTTTATATATACAGAAGCGGAGCGAGTTAACTGAAGCTCTACAAACCCTACATTTTTCTCTTCCGGACGGTCGAAAGAGCATCCTTGTAGCCCCATCTCGCTGTTTACTGGCAGTAACCGCCGAGAGCAGGAAATGAGGTGAAGTGGAGAGATAGCGTACACCAGAACACCTTCAGGGAGTCTGCGGAGATAAAATTGTGCCTTGCTGGCCCCGCTGCACCCAGCAGCGCTTGCGAACACAGACAAACAAACCGCAGAGTCCATTAGCAGGTGCGCGACGGGCTGCCTGACAAAGTGCTCGCAGGCGACGCGGATTAACAGCCCCCCAGGCAGGGCTCCTCGCACGCAGAGGACAACAGGAAAGTGACGAGAAGAACCGGCCGCCCATTAGCAAAGTACCAGATAAATGCACGTTAACTGGGAGAATACAAAGACAGCAGCAGCACGAGAAAGGTGGTGAGTTGTCACAATGTTTCTAATTTTCTGAGTGAATTATACGAACTTTTCACTTTATCGAAGTTTACGTCTTGAAATTAAATCCATTCTATTCAAATAAAATGTGTATTATTAATCTGCGTTGTAGGGATATTTTTTTTCATCCTATATTCATTATTAACTTCTGCTTACCGATACTCAACTTAAAATTGTTATACCACTTCTTCTTTTATCGACGTGGCCTATTTATAAGATTCCACAGCTAAACGATCATATTAACTGGAGACCGTTTATCAAGGTGAATATTTTTTTTAAATAATTCGTGCTTCTGCTAAGGAATCAATTTTAATCAGTTATCATAGATTCATCATGACTATGGCACTTTGCGCACAGTTCAGAAATTCGTCGTCATTATGTTTAATTAATTTTAATTTGGAAATGAAAAAATCTATACCCTCTTTTGAAAAAAAATTTCTACTTCTTTTGTGATAGTGTAAAATTCTTCTTGTTCCATATTGTTTTCATTCAAAATATTTTAGTGAAACATTGGTGGAATAGCGGGTTAATACATTTTAAAACACTCACGTAAACACTTTTCTAAGTTTCATTACTGTTTTCTTAGCGTTCTGCATCACATACAACACAATTATATCTAATCCAGAATAACTTCATAGGTGAAACACTAGAACTAACTTTCCAGAAATCAATTCAATTAGTATGATATACACATTTGCCCTCTCTCAGAAGAATTTTCTGTGCATATTCAATATAGTTTTTTTACTCATTGAAAATAAAATCATAACTCAACCAATTTCTTTTATTGTTCACAAATATTACGTACCTTTTTAACGTATTTTAATAACAAACTGAAGCTACTAGCTGAGGAACGTTACTGAAAAAACAAGTATTTATGATAAAATTTATGAATTACGTAGGCACAAGAAAATTACATAGACGTACAGTTTGCTTCACTGTCGACGCCTTATAGTCGATAAGTGAGACATAGAGAATTGATTCTAGGACATTTGACGTTATCCTAAGGCCATATATCGGTTCTGGTCTATACCCAACAGCTGCAGACAAAAACCGATTATTGCCGTAAGGGTAGCGTCAATGTCAGTCAAACGCGTTAAAATTTACTGTTTGGCCTTTCTCCTTACTTGCAGTGTGACTTTGTACATTACATTTTGCGTGGTGGGTGAGCGGCTATCGCTCTGGCTTCGCATTCGGAAGGACGCCGTTTCGAATCCCCGTCCGGGCATCCAGATTTGGGTTTTCCATGGATTTCCCAAATCACTCCAGGCGAATGCTCTGATGCTTCCTTCAAAAATGCCATGGCCGAAATCCTTCCCGTTCCTTGTCCCAAGTTCCATCCCGCCTCTAATGACCTTAACCGTCGACGAGGCGTAAAGTCGAAAAGGGGGAAAAATTAGCTTTAGACAATGTAACAGGTATTATCATAGACTGAAAAAAGCAATAGTAAAATATCTGTTCCAAAGACATCTAGTAAAATCAATAGTTGAAGACGTGACTAATTTTATGTCATAAAAAATCGGCGGCAAAGGAATGCGGATTGGGATCAGCGCCGGGTTGTGGATTAATCCAGATCCGACAGACCGGTATCTACATTTGCTGCCGTGAAAGTGATTAATACATTCCGATCCACGAAAATTTATGACCTGGCGACACAGACAAATAACATGATAAAAGGCGGGAAAGGTAGGAAATGCTGACACTTTTATATTTCCTTCCCTGAATGTAAGCTTCTACCCCACCACATTTCAACATTATCCCTTCTTTCCTCATGACCCCTGAATGCGTGACCGCAGTCTCCGTTTGTCTGGAGTGCCGAGACACGTTCCATGAGTTCAATAAAACGTAGAGTTTCAACCCACTGTCAATAAATCTCGTCTCCGGGCTAGGTCTAGCGTATCCAACCGCAACGCGTTCCAACGCCTGCCTCGGTGCTGTAACTCCACATGCACCAGCAACTTCATCGACCGGGCAGCGCTCATCTAACCACTACTGATATGAGTCATTTCAACGCTATACTTAGAGAATGAAACGAGCATGAGGCATTGTTCATCCTGCAGCGATTTGAGTTAGAGTCTCATACGGACTGGCAAAAAATATAATTTCCATAAAACAGTACTGTAATACTTGCAGTATATATTATATTAGTTTTATTAAATCAAACTTCCATCAAGTATTTCATATCATCAAGGTGTGTATTACCAATATTTTTAGTAAAAATTGGTAGAACTTGTTAAGGTTCTTTGGGTGGTTTAATTTACTGCATTAATTAATTAAAAAGTCCACCAAAAAACAATGTATGTTGATGCTCGTTTATTTTCAATCAAAACAAGTCTGCGACATTCACAAGCATAGTTGTTACAATCCAAAGATGCAATACTGACTTACTGAATACTTGAATCGAAAACTGAATGAAAACTTGCATGAATGTCTTTGTAACACTGAATTAATACTTAATGCAAACTAAAACTCTCTGTCCAGGCGATCTGTTTATATAGAGTCTATCGAAATTACGAGAATTCTTCAAAGGCATCCGCCCGATATTTCTCGATCATTAACAATCACTCAAACAATCAAACATATTAAAAACAATCGGAATTGATACAAAATTAATTAATAACATTACAAAGTGATCAGAAATGGTAATTATAGATACTTAAATACAAAATTATTTACAGAAATCCTTTCAAATGGTGGAAAATTGTCCTGTAGACATCGTAACATACATTAATACAAGTAATTACAAACTTTTAATAAATTCTCTTGCATCATTCGGTTCTTAAACATATTAAATGGTCTTTAAATAATTTTCTTACCTAAAACAAAGTCTATATACACTTATTTACAAGAATTTACAAAATAAACATATCAAATCACTTTCAAGCAAACTTTGGCTCACTACAAATATTTCACACAGTCCAATACTATTCAAAATACAGGTATTAGGGCTGTTACAACCCCTCCCCAGGATTCACTTAATTTTACACAGATAAAATTGATTGAATCCGTCACGAATCTAAGCAGGTTGAATGTACACATAATGCAGACACGAACAGATTACAATCAATCAACCATAATGACTTTTACAATGAACAAGTACAATTCTTCATCACATACAACATCTGCACATAGTCCATGACACTGATTTTGTTTACAATAATTGTCTTTTCTCAGATCCAATCATTTTATCATTTACTGTGTTTACACAACAAACGTTCAATGCCATCACCTTAAGTTACAATTATTTTCACTCCAAAATTACACACTTGATGTCTGCTTGTTAACTACACCAGTCTGTTTACATTTTACAGCTGATAATTTGTCACCAAAATGTAGAAAGTCACAACATCATGAAAATACCAAAAGTCTCTACACAAAACTGTCACAAATTATACATTGAAATGCTTACATCTGCATCTGAACTTAAATACTCACACAAACTATTTACATACATCCATTCACAAACTTATTTACAAAATTAGATATTTACATGTAGGGGCCCCTCCCCAAACCATGCATTTCAATTAATTCTCATAAGTGGGTTCCAGGATATCCCTGGAAACCCAGAACCATGTAAGTTACTTTTTCCTAACCTTCCAGTTTTCTTCAACTTTTGTATACACATTTAATATTACATTTCTATTTTCACAAAGCTTCATTATATACATACAAAAACACAAACTTCCACTCATCTCAGACAACAGACTTTGGTACAACCACACAACAGCTGAGACATAAAATGGTTCTGTTTTAGTAAATTGATTGTCACTTAAAAGCAATGTTGCTGACTCAACTGGTACTACAAATTTATTATTCTCACTACTGCAGTTTTGTCCATAATTACTCCCAACCCCACTCTTCATCATCTGATTACTACTTAAACTTACCAACTTATCTGAATCAATTCCTAAAACTGTTTTAACATCTGGCTTACTGACTTCATCCACCAAATAATTATTTTTCTCAGCAACTACTACTTCACTATCAGCTTCCACATCAAAGAGGGTACAAAACATAGTGTCATCCAAGTCACATTCTGTACAATTTTCCAGATAAGAAACTGGTTCAGATAAATCCTTACTCCCACCCATTTCTTCAATGTCATCATCTACACCAAATAAAGAGCTAAATAACGTGTCAGCTAGGTCAAAATTAGGACGTTTTTCCAACTTAGGGATAGGTACATAAGGCTTTTCAACCACTCTCTCTTCAGAAGACAAATACTTTGACTTACAATTCTCCTCCTCATCTGGGTCTTCTATCCACACCACTGTATCACCTTCATCTTCAAGATATTTGAGAAACTCCTCGATTTCAGCACTTCTACAAACTTCATTACCACCTATACTAGCACACATAGTCCCAACTATGCCATTCTGGATCTTACAAGTTTCCGATAGCCACACTGTAGTATGCACTATAAATTCTGCACCCCTTTTTGTAATTAGGCAGTGACCATTTCGAAAATCTTCTACATGAAAATTATTACTTTCGCACACTGATTCTAGTGATAAGGTACTATGGTGGTCCCCTTCCCACTTTATCTTATTATCAGTCTTTAAATCATCAACATTATTAATTACATCTATCATAACCTTATCCTGAAATTCACTTGCTGCTACCCCCACCTCTTCCAATAAATCTTCTCGGGGATTATTCATAAAAATGGTATTAACGCTATAGCAGTTGGTACCTGGACCCACATTCTTGTCCACCACTGCGGGGCCCATCACAGGGGTGGTCTTTAGTTTGTCTGCCCCCCATGCTGCCTTTCCCTTTCAGATTGAGGGTTCTGTTCTCTCACTTCCCCATTATCATGCCTTCTTGCGTAATTATCACGATCCCATCCCCTGGATCTACCATCCCTTGACCCATTACCCCTTCTAGGGGGACTCCTGCTGCCCCTCCTATGGTGTTGATGGTGGTAATGTTGTTCATTGAATGACTCCTGGGCATCCAAGCGTCTCAACAATTCAGAAACTCTATCCACATTTACTACATCCAAAGTGGCAATTAAATTTCTTGTTTGCTGAGGTAGCCTAGCTCCTATCAAATCAATGAATTCCTCCTCTCCATAAGGATGGTCTAAGTACTTACAACGGATCCAACATTTATGAAAAAAATCATGTTGAGTTTCCCGACCAGGTTTATAGGGCCTTCCAGTCATCAACTCCCTCTTTTCTTGAATCTGCCTGCTTGTCGACCAAAAATGTTTCAAAAAGTTTTCTTTAAACAGCTTGTAGTCAGTCACTTCCCTAGCTTGTCTATCACCCCATGCCCTAGCATAAGACTTAAGATGTTTACCCACAAGTGCAATTTTCTTATTGTCGGGTAACAAATTAAAATAGTCTGATTTTTCAAAATTATCTATAAATTCAATAGGGTGAAGCCTCCCACTATCATCATAGAATTCAAATTCTTCTTTTACATCGACACTGAAATTTGGATTACCTGTTAAGGGAATCTGACTTAACTGAACCTGTAACACAGTAACCCTTTTTTCTAACTGATTTACATTACTTTCTAATCCACGCGCTAACTGTTCCTGTTGATTTACCAATGCATTAACATTTTTCCCTATACCGAACACTTCCTGTCTTAAGTCATTAGCTTTAACATCATTAGCTTGGAATAAAGCAACATATTCCTCCCTCATCTTATCACAATTTTCACTGACTTCCTTCACCTCTTTATAAATCAAATTTTCACATTCAGCCTTATTCTGTTCACAAAAATTTTGTAACTTTCTCAAATTTCTCCTGACATTCTGTTACTACCTTCCCCAATTTAGAATCTAAATTGTTAATATCTTCCTTGAATTGAGAGCTAAAACCCTGAAATTGCTCTGTGATTTTAACATCAAAACATTTAGTCAAATCAGAGAATGTTTTATCATTGTTTTGTTGCAGTTGAGAAAACTTATCATTAATTTCAGAAAATTTGCTATCAAATTTGGAAAATTTACTATCAAATTTGCCATCAATTTCGGAAAACTGAGACTTAAGTTCAGAAAATTTGTTGTCAAGATTCAATTCAGTTTTAAATTCAGAAAATTTGCTGTCAAGATTTAACTCATTTTTAAATTCAGAAAATTTGCTATCATTATCACTTTTTAACTCACTCCTAAATTCAGAAAATTGCTATCATTATCACTTTTTAACTCACTCCTAAATTCAGAAAATTTGCTATCATTATCACTTTTTAACTCACTCCTAAATTCAGAAAATTTGCTGTCAAATTTACCATCAAGTTCAGAAAATTTGTTGTCAAATTCGGAAAACTTTGCATTAATACTGGCTACAAAAGACTCTAGGAAAGCTTGCAAGTTCTGATTATCAGCCATTTTTAGTAATTAGCAAAATCAACATACAAAACAAAATTAAGGAAAATTAAAATCTTTCCAAACTGCCACACGATAACATGCAAAAGAAATCACTTGAATATTCAATGCCGTACTTACAGTTATTCCTCACTTTTGTATCACATTAAATTTCACTTAGAAGCACTTATTTAACCATTAAACACCACACTGACTTCAAACACTTAACCACACTTTTCACAATCCACTGTAGGAAGACGATTTTGAGCCCGAAGAAAATCCACTCGTCGTCGGAAGATTACAGCCGATTCCTGATGGAGAATCTCCGCCTTAGGCCAAATAAGATCCGCTTGGCGTCAAATCCGTGTCGTAGCCGGTCGAAATTTCCTCACAGGTTATGTTCGCTTATCGCCGATAATCCGTCGCAATTTTCTGCAGATTCTTTTTAGAATATAAACATCCCACAGATGTTTAAGAACTTCTCGTCATGTCAACGGTCGCCATGTTAAGGTTCTTTGGGTGGTTTAATTTACTGCATTAATTAATTAAAAAGTCCACCAAAAAACAATGTATGTTGATGCTCGTTTATTTTCAATCAAAACAAGTCTGCGACATTCACAAGCATAGTTGTTACAATCCAAAGATGCAATACTGACTTACTGAATACTTGAATCGAAAACTGAATGAAAACTTGCATGAATGTCTCTGTAATACTGAATTAATACTTAATGCAAACTAAAACTCTCTGTCCAGGCGATCTGTTTATATAGAGTCTATCGAAACTACGAGAATTCTTCAAAGGCATCCGCCCGATATTTCTCGATCATTAACAATCACTCAAACAATCAAACATATTAAAAACAATCGGAATTGATACAAAATTAATTAATAACATTACAAAGTGATCAGAAATGGTAATTATAGATACTTAAATACAAAATTATTTACAGAAATCCTTTCAAATGGTGGAAAATTGTCCTGTAGACATCGTAACATACATTAATACAAGTAATTACAAACTTTTAATAAATTCTCTTGCATCATTCGGTTCTTAAACATATTAAATGGTCTTTAAATAATTTTCTTACCTAAAACAAAGTCTATATACACTTATTTACAAGAATTTACAAAATAAACATATCAAATCACTTTCAAGCAAACTTTGGCTCACTACAAATATTTCACACAGTCCAATACTATTCAAAATACAGGTATTAGGGCTGTTACAAACTGTCAAATCCACATTATCTGAGAGATTAACACCTTCAATTTTCACAATAAATGTATGTATAATTGACCCAGTTAAAGAAACCAGTAATCTCTACTATACTATAAAATTGTAGAACAATTCTGTCTATAAATAATATTTATTTCAAAAACAGCAACTGGAATTTATTATACTGATTACAGAGATATATAAACAACAAACTTTGAAATTTTTATGTCTGTCGAACTGTATAAATATACGAAACGCTCAAAAAACTAATGGACGAATTTTCATTAAACTGAATATATTAATTTTTTCTGCCATCGGTCACGATATAGGATTTATTTTATTCCGATTAATTAGAAAGATAACGATAATACAAAGTGCAATATAGTAAATTTTGATTATTTCTTTTTATCTATCCACGCATCACGCAAAAATTAATGAGCAGATTTCAACGGAGCTGCACTTAGTAATACGTTATTTCATCAGGTAAAATATAGAATACTTTTTATCCAGATTAGTAACATAGTTCTGAATTTTATAGGTGGTAAAATCGTAGATATTGACATTTTTCTAAATCTATGCTGACATCTCGCAAACACTGATCAAAACATTGCAACGAAACCTAGTTATGGGTTAGGTTAACAGTTAACATATACGACACTTTTAACTAGATCAGTAACGTTGTTTTCGATAAGACAGTTTCCAAAACCGTTAATTTTGGAATCTATGTCTGTGTGTGCGCGCCTCACACAAAAAGTAGTTAATAGATTCTAGGGAAACTGCACATGATGAAACGTATGTCATCAGTTAGGATGTGGGATAATTTTCATCCCGATTAGTACCATGTTTCGCCCAATATACAGAGACCAAAACAGTAAATCTTGTAGGTTTTGTAGGTGTATTCACCCATCAAACAAGAAACAACAATTGCATCGAAAATGTACATCGAGATAGCTTTTGTCACATTAATGATCACTTATGTTCCTACGTGACATCGACTCGTTGCAATTAAAAAAAAAAATTGTTGTCGCAGTCTTAAAATTCAACATGATTAGGTTTATATACGTAGTGACGGGAGGGCCAGGGGTGTGGATTATTAAGATGATAACTGTCCACTCCCAAGGAAAGACACAATATGCTTGAACATGACGCTGCTTGCTTTGGAGGAGAGGATATCGAGCACGTAATTCTATACAGCAACCAAGCAAACAAAAGAGATGACCGTCATACGAGGACCACAACGCCTGAACAATTTAATGTTGCTGCCCAACCTGCCTACTCCCAGGAATCTGCTAACGAGAGTGATCCTGCTCTGCGACGACAGAGTTTGCAGGTATGGCAATGAGGCCCAGTCAGAGATTGAACGATTTTGCAAGCGGGGGTGTGAAGTATTCAGTCAAAACCCCCTCAAGATACCATCCACCACTAGCAGCCACCCCCACCGCAGAATTAGGTCATCTGAAGAATTACCCGTCTTTTCAGCGGGGATGGTGAGGCGAGGCGCGTTTCAACCCATTAAGGGGTCGCAGGTGAGCGACGCGGTGCGCACCACGGATCAGGCTAAAGATCCTCCAAAACCTGTCGGTATAGATAAAGCGTCTCTGTTTGTCCCCGCGAACACAAGCCCATACCGACGCCCCCAATAGGGACACGGCGGTAGCCGCAGTGACCGGGAACTTCACGGAGCACTCTCCTAGTGCGCTCCGCAGTGGTGCAGTGGTAGCCAGGGGTCACGGACTGACGCCTCCGGCATGAAGACTGTCTTCAACGGCGCACGATCGCTTACCGTCTAGCCCGAGCAGGATCGCGTCACCTCTCTGTATCCAAGGCCTTACAGGTGGGAGCAGCAGAGGAGGGTGCTGGTACTGAGTGCATGGCATACCGAATCCGTAAATGCTTCGCACCCGGTCTTTCATACAGCCATGCACATTGACTCCTGTTACCATGTGTTAGTACATATCGTCGGCAGTGGATACTACTTCCGTTAATCACCAACGCTCACCTCGGCAGCAGTCACCCTCGGAAAACGGAGACGACCGCCACATTCAACAGCGAACGTTGGTTTATCGGTACCGTCTGTCTCCACCCCCCACCCCCCCAGCAGCCACGAAGTGCTTACTGCCGGGAACAACAGAAGGAAAGACAAGGCCACCCTTCTCCGCACCTTTGGCTCACTGCCCAGTGCGTTGGCACTGTGTGCATATCGGTGGCAGGATTCACCACTTCACCTGATCTTGATCCAAATCTTCAAATAAACCAGGAGCTACCGGATTGTGTGTTACCGTTCTGCAAGGCCTCACCCCCTCCTTGAACTCCAACCGACCCATGGACCAAAAACAGCAGCGCCGGCATACACAGAGCATTGGAACACCACACCAAGACGTTTGCGTTGCCCCGCCGATCAACAGTTGGCATCCGACTCCCAGTGGCGAGCTCCAGCGGCACTGCTACCAATATGATGAGACTGGAAAGCAATTAGAACCCCAGTTTGTAACAGTTAACGGGCTGTTAATCCAGATTTTTCTAAAGAAATCCGGATCTACGAATCCTGGAAATGTCGAGGTCGTACATTTCTCGATTATCAGGATTTTAAAATTCAGGAAATGAAGAATATTCACACATTATCTACCAAAAGATGACAGTAAAATGAGTAGCCAATCGCAGCGATAACTTCATAACCTAATAACCACAAGTAAATAGGAAAAGCCCACACCCCATATACATTACCCTCAAAATGAAAGGGGAGATGGTGGCTATGGATTCTGTTTTGCTTAAATCGTACAAACTGCACACTATTGACCTAGCGATTCAATTAGAGATTTTATATCATTGGTTGTACACGTACAAATATAGAAATCTGTTGGTACACATGCCATATAACACTACTTCAAATATTGCTTGCAGAGAATCTATGTGAGAAATACTGAAGTGTGTCTGTCGGTCATAAATAACCATTAAATATTCCTAATGTGTGGCAGTTTCAGGCGGTGGTGAAAATAAATAATGCGTGCAGACGTTTTTCATTCATTTGCATACAACCTAAATTTAGAAAGAGAAGAAAAGATCCAAGAAACTTTTCCTACCTGACCAAGATGGTTTATCCGTGAAGTAACAACACAAATCTCAAACTGCACAAGGATCAATTCTCTAGGTAATTAATATTTTCAAAGATGACAATAAGCCACTTCTGATACTACATTTTCTGTTCTAATTCAATGCTTCGTACCTCCTAATGATTCCATCAACCATTAATTCTACTACAGTAACTGAGATGATTTTACTGTTACAAACCATTATTAAATGGCGCACTCTGTCATATGGCTTCCGAAACATCTCATGCTTCATCTACCTGGTCCATTTCTACTAAAATATTTTTCAAACAGCCTACTGTCTGAGTTATACGTCAGTTTACTGTCAAATAAACTAAACTTATCTTTAGTTTTTAAAAAAATGTATTTATTTATTTTTTTAGTGTCAATGTATATATGTGAGCTACATTGAAGATGAATACCTAGTGTAAAACAAAAAATCGTGACTTAATTTGAGGAACCATTGTTACAGACACAGTTAAACGTCATGATCGATATTTTCAACCATAGGAATCTGACAGCAGCAAATGAGTAATAGGGATGACGCTATGGGTATGAATCACGAACGTCACTCACTAGCAGGTACGAAAATAATAAAAGTCGTTCGCCTACTATTTACTCCAACCACTGTGATTTACCGAGAACACTTAGCTGTAATAAAACTTTTTCAGCTAACTAATTTAATGGTCATTAACGTAATTCGTAGTGGAGGTATGAAACCGAAACAATCCACAACACCGTTTGAGAACATCGATTCAGGTTAACCTGCAAACATCTCCCTCGATATGCAGAAGGAGCGTTATTGAAAAAAAAAAAAAAAAAGGTTTCTTCACCGTTTTTGCAATCTGTTCTAACAGGTAGATCCTGCGATAGGGAAAACATGAACTCTTAGAATCACTGTTGTCTACAACCTTCTCTACGTAGAACAGTCTCTGGCGAATCTCTGCCAGCTAAATCCAGCCTCCCTGAGTATTTGATTGTCTCTTCAGTTTAATGGTCTTCTTCTCGTCTCTGATGATTTCTTGCACTTCACTCCAACACCATTTTTGTCGATCTTCCATCGTTTCTTCGAGTAATATTATCTGCCAATTTCAATTTCAAGGCAGTTGTGTTCTTCAAGATGTCCCTAAACTGTTTTTATAAATATAGTTTAAAATATATCTCAGAGACAGTTTTAGTTTGCGGTAAGAGTTCTCAAATGCCGTGGAGAGGACGTGGGAACAAAGAAAGATAGTAATAAAAATTTGACATGAAATGTGTATTCCAAAACATAAAGAAAATCTCGAATGTTACTTAGCTACTGTAATAGGGAGACGAGCAGGCTGCAAAGATAGGTTAGAAAAATAACACAAGTTAAAATGTGCAAGGCATTGAGGATACTTGAAACAAAGAAACGATAAATTAAGAACAGCAAAAATGGAAGTTAAAGATGTGCAACCATTTTACAAAGTCTGAGGATACATGTAGTTCATAAAGCATCCTATCAAGCAAGCTGATCCGTTCAAAAAATATCAAAGAAAGAAAGAAGCTTCTTAGACATAACATTCTTATCACATTTCTGACGGATAACTCCATCTCAGTTTTCCGTAACTAGAACCACCAAGTCACATCCGGACCGTCTGTCAGCATCACCATGGATTTGGACATGATGTCCCATCGAAAAATTTTCTAAACAGATTTTATTTTTTCCCATTATTTCTGGAAGGGTATGGAGCCTGATTCTAGGAAATCCTTAATCATATTCGGTATGTAATAAAATCTGACACATTAAAAGTTGGATGAGTATTTAATACGCCATACCGCACGTTGAGTATCAGGGATTAAAGAAAATAAGGAGGCCTGCAGAACTCAGGCACATGGACACAACTCAGCCCAGTATTCCGATTTTAATACTGCTACATTTCAAGGAAAAATTAAAGTTTGCTACCCAGATAGAAAACAGATTTGAATATAAAATAGCATAGTAGTTACCATGTATCAATAATAAAAGTATTAATTCTTTATAAACCAGTAAAACAGATGAAACGGTTGATCTATACAACAAAATACCAAAGTTACACTGTTCCAAGATTTTTTTTTTAATTTAATCGGAACGTTTATAAATTCCCTTAGTTTTCCTCCCGTTTATCACACCCTCATGTCTTCAGATTTCTTTCTCTTATTAAGTTGTACTTATACATTACTTTAGTTCTTATCAACTTTAAAACGAGTATAACAAAAATATGGAAAACCCCCCTATGGGTGACAACAATTATGGGAGGTTTAAGTGGGTCTTGAAGAAAAGACATCCGCAAAATAATTTGTTATTTCATTTTTCCGATAAAAATGATATGTATCATTCCAAGGATAATTTCATAATTATACTGTGAAAATATGTTTTTATTTAAATTGTTAAAATCTTTTCAACATCTAGAGTAATTTTTGTTTGTGTTTGATTTATATGTAGGCCCATTAATTAAAAGACAATTTCTCAAAAGATACAACGAAATCTATTTAAAATCAATTTTCGAGATATATAGAAAAAAAAAATCCCCTTTGTGAATTTAGCACACAATCTGACTGTGGAATAATCAGTGCGTAAGAGTAACTCGCACTTTAAAATGGCAGATTTTATTTATGGAAACGTAAATTTTTACTACACATCGTTAACTTTCAAAAGCTATAATGCAACTCCAAAAACGTTTTTCCGTAAATAAAAATAAGATAACCTTAGATTTTAGGTTCTATGACAGATCTCGAAATTATTAAAAGCAGAAAGATACCCTCGGGGAATCTTCCTTGGTAGACGGGCCGATATGGAAGCTAAACGGCTTAGTTGCACTAAACGGTTAGATCAGCATCGTAGCGCGATTTACGACTGCGTCGTAAATTCGAGCTGACTGGAGCGAACGAAATTTATGTGCTTCATCCGGAATTCAAACCTGCGATCAACTCTAATAAAAACTTTATCTTAGTTAATTCAGTTCAACACACAATATGGTGTATGGAACGCCGGGTGGGGGACACTCAATTAAAATCTCAAGAGTATTTTTTTTTTTTTATATATCTCAAGTAATTTTCCTCTAAACCAGAAAGTAACATTACCACAGCAATATCGCAGCCACTTATTGAGAGAATGAAAGTTACCACACATAACAACATTACACCACGGAAAAAGCAATTGTGAAAAGCAGAAACAGGTATTAGTAAATTAACAACCAACTAAAATATCTGCCGCCAAAATCTGTAATGAAAAAGTTTACTTCATTGATCGTTCCTAACTTTGATTATACTTTCAGCATAAATTAATGGTCTAAATGTTTGTAATTTAGTAAACTATTTTACAAATTCACTCGGTATTCTTCTAAACACGTTTTCGAATGATTATAGGGGCGGCTATCGGGTATAATAAAACATAAGAAACGGGCAGTCATGCCGTAAATGTGAAGTAGACAAGTAGACTTCACACTAACGATGTGGTATAATGCATGAATAGCAAAGCTGAAAAAAGACGAAAAGTTGCAGAGTGTAATTTTTGGAAAATAAACTGCTGAAATAATTTTTTACTCATACCTACCTCAAGTGTTTATAGAAGTAAATTATGAAAGTTCTTCTGCCGAAGGCAAAGTTAATCAGAATGTGTAGATAACTTTACTTTGTCGATTAAATGGAAGAAAGTTCGAAAACTGGATAGCTGCTTTTCTTCTTCACTAACAATTTTTAACCTAGTCCTATACTAATAACAACATATGAACATTTATAACTGTAATAAGTGCACCTTAAAAATGTCAAGTGATACTTAAATTTAAGACCTCAATATTAACACTAATTCTTAGGTGTTAATTATAGTTTCCATGAACACAAAATTCTCATCGGATGCGAATAAGAAAATTCTTTCCTTCATTGTATCACTTGTATTAGTGTTTACATGAAAAAGTTTCATGAACATTCCTTCTAACATTCGACTTTTGATCACAATTTTTTCAGCTCCTGCTGATTTCAGAAAATGACTCCAGAATATAAGATTCAATGTATTAAGCAATGAAAATAAAAACATGAGCTTAGAACTCAAATCAAAAGCAAGATACTAAAGAAAATATACGTCAAAAAATTTTAAGAGTAATACGCATCGCACTGAAAGTGTTAAAGATAGAGCTATTTATCGTATTTACTAAACACAAATTTTGTCATATATGTGTGCCTATATACTGGCTTCGATTACTTGCGGTGTGTTGGTAAACACTAACTTTTAGATTTATACTGTTCATTGTAAATGTCATTTATACAATAACATGATGATTTACCTTCTTCGATTATGATTAACATTACAGTACAAAAAGAGAATTCATATCAAAACTATGATGCCTATAATCAGATGTAGTCCTGCAGAGTACAACATTCTAGCAAAAACAATTGGAGCTCCCGAACATGCAACTGATTCGAGATATCTTTTCCATTGTTCTCTTTTACCTTTTACGGCCTCTTTCTCGACATTAGAATACTAGGCTTTTGTTTACTTCCTTCCGTGTGGCTTGTGTGATCGGGGGTTCATTCAGGAGTCAACGCTCTTCTGTGAGCGCTATACTAATGGAAGAGTCAAAGTGTCACCATCTAATGTGAAACGAGTAATCTGTAACCTGTATTGTAAGTAAATATTTTTTTTTTAGCAGTTAACGTTCTGGCTTCGCATTCGGGAGGACGCAGGTTCGAATCCCCATCCGGGCATCCAGATTTGGGTTTTCCATGGTTTCCCCAAATCACTCCAGGTGAATGCCGGGATGCTTCCTTCAAAAATGCCATGGCCGAATTCCTTCCCGTTCCTTGTCCCCAGTCCCATCCCGCCTCTAATGAACTTAGCCGTCGACGAGGCAAAAAGCAATAAGTATATATATATATATATATATATATTGGTGAAATGTACAATTTTTCGATGGAGAGATTGGGGGCCGTCCAGGTATTTGTTCGAATCCCCATCCGGGCATCCAGATTTGGGTTTTCCAAATCACTCCAGGCAAATGCCTGGATGCTTCCTTCAAAAGGCCATGGCCGAATTCATTCCCAATCCTTGCCCCCCATCCTTTCCTGTCTCTAAAGACCTCGCTGTTAAGAGACGTTAAGCAGTTTAAAAAAAAAATCCAAGTATTTGCCTATGCGATTACGGGAAACCGACTACAGTCCGTAATCAGAAAACCGGCACAACAGGCATGGGATTCGTACCGGTGGCTGTTATACCTCTTTATTCCAGTGTAGTGGTACTTTAACACGCACGCCCTTACTAGTGCCAAATATTACTCTATTAATAAATAACATAGACAAAGCAGCTGAGCCGCTGGCAGCTTAATGATCCTGCAGTTATTCCTTGGATTTGGGTAGCGGGTTGGTAGCACCGAAGTGACAGCGCATCCCCGTGGGACTGAGAGCAGGTCACGACCCAGGCCACTGCACGCAATTAAGTGCGTGCCGCACGCGACGCACCACGACGCTCCAACTGCTGCCAAATAATTCAGAGCACAGCGAGTGAACGGAAGACGCCTCCATCTTGTCGAACCACGGATGTTTCGTTCATTTCGCACCTGAACGCGCTCAGACACTGATACGCAAGGTGACTACCGGTTTTCAGTTAATTTAAACTAGCAGATTCCCGCAGCTTCCTTCATGTGGACTGTTACTGCGTATAATAAATACTCTTTTAAGCCAACACGGTCAAGAACTGCATGATTCACAGCCCCTGCTGATTACGGAACGGAAAATATCTTTTCATGAAGAATTCCTCAGCTATTCAACTATATATCAGAATGAAACATGCCTTATTTTTCCCGCGAAACCACGGTTTGTGCATTAATCTATACCCAATAAAAATGCGAGTTTTTTTCGTGAATCGCGTTCGCAGACAATTTATCAGGCTTACGACATCACTTCAAAATGAGACACACAATATTTTCCCCCCACGGGACCACAGGCTATGCATTAATGGAAACTCCATCAAAATCCGACAAGAAGTTTTTGCAAGAAGCGCATTTAAAGAAAAACTGTGTTTAAGATTTGATTTCTCTACCTCTAATCCAATTAAAAAATATCCTCTGTTTGCTACGCGAGAACGGGCTGTACATTAATGGAAACCAAATAAAAAAATAATTATGTAGTTTTTGCATGAATCGTTCAACGAAAACTTACCTAAATTTCTCATTTTACAAACACTATTTTACCTGCGGTGCCATACGTTGTACGTTAATTGAAATCCCATAAAACCAGACCATTAGTTATTCAGTGTATAGCTTTACACAGAAAATCGATCAGATTTTTTTTTTTTTTTTTTAATTTCTCAGCTATTCGCCATCACAACAAAATAAAGCATACCCTATTTTATCCGCCAGGTCAGCGTTTCACAACGCTTTTCGAAGGCGGACTCATTAGTAATAATTGAGAATTAGCTATTCCATGACTGTCATTTGATAGCTGTCTCGCATCTCGCACATTGTGGTCAGAGTTCGCGTGTTCTCACATACATGTATTTATGTTTTCGTAATCATTAATTTAATTTTGTTTTTCCGCGGACCCCTCAGGATAGGACCGCGGACCAAATGGTGTGAAACACTGCGACAGGTCATGGGCTGTACATTAAACGAATCTCCGTTAAAATCCGATTAATAGTCTTGCGTGAATCCTGTTCATCAAAACGCAGAGACATAGATACAGACTTTTTTTATTTTTTTTAAAAAAAATACTTGATTCATTCTCTCTAGCTTATAAATAGAATCCCCAACTCAATCTGTTTGTTTCTAAATATCGCAAATATACAGACCTTTTCATGGTTAACTTAAATTGCAATGGAGCGCAAAATATTCATCATTTCTCATGTTAACTTATTCCAATCGCTGACAACCTTACCTAAAAAAGAGAATATTCCTACACCCTTGTGTCTGAAATCGAGTGCCAGCTTGTGGTCATGGTCATCTTTTCCCTTGCATGCATTACTTTCAATTCTTACACCAATATCTTTCCATACGTCATCACCAATATACGCCTTGTACACTCCCATGACTCTTTTCACCTTCCTTCTGTCTTACAATTCCAGCTCTTTTATCATATCAGTTACTGATTGCATTCTGCGATAATTTCCAGAAACAAATCTTGCAGCCCTTCTTTGCACATTCTCCAACTCCTGTATTTGATACTCAAAATGTGGGTCCAGTACTACACTACCATATTAAAGCAATGGCCTACCAAAGGTTTTGTAACCCAATTCCTTTACTTCTCTCGTACTTCCCCTCATAACCCTCTCCAACAAATGCAGAATTTTGAAACCTTGGTTACGGTTGTATTATATGTAGGCCTATATACCTGTATAAGTGCAAGACGCAGGTGCGGTTTTGTGTGCATTGACCTAATTAATTTACACCTGCGCACTATGGTATTAAGTACGGATCTAAAGAATGAAAAAGTGCTGTTCCTGACTGACATGTAATTGATGCTTTTACGTTCGTGATTTATGTAGATATTACGATATGACAATGTGTACATTTATAGTCATGGACGATGCCCCACATATAAAGGATGAAACACATCTGCAGAATAAACGTTAACAGACAGTGTCTAATTTTTAAACATTTGTGCACCAACAACGGAAAACGGCAACAGCCAATTAACATTTATTGTTCTTTGTTTTCCATTAGGCTGCGCAGCACAGGTCTCTGATGAAGTGTACACTGAGACGTTTCTACCTATCGTTAGATCTATGCCAGAAATTACAAGGTTTTTAGGTACAGAAATCTTGGTATCCAAGTGGAATTTGTATTACATAAAATATATGTTTTGTTAATATCCGTGTACGTCACGCCATTGTTTAAGCGGGATCTGACGGAACATTCAGCATTTGAATTCTGAAGTATGAGATTGTTTCTTGTGGTACTTCTCGATGGATGTAAACAACTACCGATATGATTATTTTTTCTTCAGCTGCAGCAATGATTAGTACGCTAAAGTCACTGACTAAGCCGTCTGCTGCGCATTCCGTCACTGCCATGGCTGGACTTGCAGTTTAACGTAATATTCAAACCATGGACCGTCCTCGTAGCTGAAGCGATAACCTGCAGCATACTCCACAGAGTTCCGTTAGTAGCTGGTTCTTCGTTCCATCTGCCGTTGTCTGCAGTTATCGCTGGCGATTGTGGGTTTGTCTTAAATTAATTTCGGACACGTGTCATAAGCCTGGTACAAGAATTCTTGTAAAACAGGAAACATTGATTATTATGCTTCCCTCTCTTTCGAAGTCTTTTTTAATTTGTCAACTTGATATAACTATCGATCTTGCAGCAATACCTTCTGCATGCGTCTCCAACGAGTTTCAAAGCAAACACGGGTGCATGGTACTCAGCTAGAGGATGCCTTCCAGTCGTTCTGAAACATTACCTCTGCCTGTGTGTCTGAGTGACATACCCCTTCACTCATAGGGGTTTTCAAACATAGCTCTCCTTCTACCGGATAAGGTAATAAAGATTATCCAGCTGAAAGTTATTTCTTAATTGTTACTTTTTGTCAAACTCTGAGTTGTCTATCTTTGAGCTCACCGTTAAAAATCGTGATCGAAATGCGATTTACACAAATAGTGGTGCAAGAAGAATGAACAGTCATGTTTTCTATTTCATCTGGATGCACTTATACTTTTTTCTTATGGCTTTACGATGTTATTAGAGGCGGGAAAGGACTGGAGGTAAGGAAGGGAAGGAATTCGACCATGGCCTTTTGAAGGCAGCATCCCGGCATTCACCTGTAGTGATTTGGAGAAACCATGGAAAAACAAATCTGGATGCCCTGACGGGGATTCTAACCGGTGTCCTCCCGAATGCGAGACCAGAACGTTTACCGCTCACCCACCACGTTCGATGATGCGCTTATAACATTACTCTTGGTATTTTAATTTCCACACAAGCCAAACAACCCAAAACGGCGACCTTAACAATTCAACGTCTGCAACCTAAAATCGAGCGTTGTGGGTGAGCGGTAAACGTTCTACTCTCGCATTCGAGAGGACGGCGGTTCGAATATCCGTCCGGGCGTTTAGGTTTTCCATGGTTTCCACAAATCACTCCAGGCGAATGCCGGGATGCTTCCTTCAGAAGGTCATGGCCCAGTACCTTCCCGTTCCTTCTCCTCAGTACTATCCTGCTTACCTAGGTCAATGAGGAGTAAAGTCATAAGTAAAAAAAAAAAAAAAAAAAAAAAAAAAAAAAAAAAAAAAAAAAAAAAAAAACCCTAGCTAACCCCGGCATTAAATGGTTGTTCAAATATCGTTTTCCTTTATTGCAGAGTTTTTGATAGTGTGTTGACAGTGCCTCGATGTCCGGCAACTTGCTGAACATGTGGTGGTTCCCAGGCGTCCGTTGCACCCTTGTCGTAGAGTCGTCATGCAATCTTCTCGGCTTCCTGGTCATTACCGACTGTGGGTCTTCAATTACGACATTACCCAGCACTCCCCAGCTGCACGTATGGAAGAAGTCTGCGTGACGCTCTTCAATTATTTGTAACTATTCTCCCAACGGCGGCGGGGCTGAAAGCGGGGAGTGTAGCGGTGAACGTGTTTCTAGCTGGAAGAGAAGGTTCAGCTGTCCTCATTCACCAAAGGTTAAAGGTGATATCATTTCGATCGAAGCAACAACTTTGTTTCTTAACAAGAACAAAGCAGAGCATGGCTTCGAGGAAAGTGGAAATTTAATATTCTAAAGCGAGCACAATAACACCAGTTATGTTTTAAGGGTCACTGAAAATAAAAATAAAAGTTTAGAATACTATGAAATGATTCGTTTAATCCTAAGTGTGGAAAATAAGTTTTTTTTTTTTTTTTTTTTTTTCCTTAATGGAAATGAAATTTGTAGCAGCAGTAGTAATGAAAAAGCACAGAAAAATGAAATGTCACATGGTCAAAGAAAACATACCACATAGGGCTATATCAAAATTAATTGATGATGATACGAAATTTAGCCATCACTTGCCTTCGTGCATGTTCTCGGTACTAAACAAGTGTTTTTTTTTATTTATTTAAAGCGTTGAAAGTGGAACATATCAGTTTGAAGAGAAAGAACTTTCCTCGCATTGCAAGGAGCTTCGCTTCGTGTGCTGCCTACGGCTTGAGCATTTTTAATTATTTCGTTTGAATCTTGCTGTCCATTATGTGGAAAAAAAAACAAAACCAATTATAGAAGTAGTGCTGTTATTATTGCATCGTAGCCGCAAGCCAAACGTTAATGATCTGAACACTGAAACGTATGCATTTCCTCATTTAACGAAAAACAAATTTAGACTGCGTAATAGATGAATCTGACAAGCTACTTCAAATGAAACTAGGTTACATATCTCTATTACGCTGTTAGTAAAGCAAAAATTTGAAAATGTGAGTAAAAGTGTTCCATAAAACGTCGAAAATACAAGGGGCCTAGCACCTCAAATAATTCTACAATGTGATTATCTAAAGAGGTAGAGTAGTAAGAACAAAGAATACCTTGTTACTGTAAGAATTGGTATTAAAAATAATTATTTATTTAAGTAATACCAATGCCATGTTTATCTATGGTAATACCATTCTGCCCCGCGTTTTGTTTCTGCGAGGAATTACCAGAAATGTTACATAAAAATTGTTTAATTGCCCTTTGTATCGTGCTTGGAACTATTTTCTCTTTTTGGACATTGTGGACTGCAACACATTTCTATATGTCAATTGTTGTATGCTTCGGCCATTAAATTGTATTCGAGTTAGTTTTTATTGGTTAGTGTGGTAAATTATCTTCTAAGAGCGGAATGCTTATCTATTGTTTTTTTGGTGTTTATTATCCTTAGTTATTGTTTCTCTGAATATGTCATGGAGTAGAATTTCTTGATATTGTTTGATAATTTACTTAGACTGCGATGTTTGTGCGGTGGAAGTGTTTGGTTCTTGGTTTCTGAATGGGTGGAAGATGATTATGTTGTCCTTTGTCTTCTATTTATCCAGCTAATTTATTATAGTTTTATTTAGTAATTGCTATTCTTTCGAATTTTCATAGATGAGATAAGAAAACTTGACTTATTGGAAAGTTTAATAAATAATAATCACAAATTAATAGTTAATATTTTATCAAAATAACGTTCCGCATTTCGCTTGAATGAACTGTGGTGGTCACAGCAAACGAAATTTTTTGATTAATTTTTCTAGAATCAAAATTTTTTTGGCATATCTCACTGTATAACTCCGTATATTTCCAATTGTATTTGCTAAACGAAACTTAAACAATACAGAAGACAATAAGATGGTCATTGCCCTATGGTGAGTGTGATCGAAGATGATATGCGCATCAGACCATTGATAAAGAAGCCAAAACCCAAGGAAGAATCGTAAGAATTATTTGTAAATATAATTCAACTTATATAACTCGCTAAAAACACGGCTTTGTGGTGGCTCGCGAAGTTTCGTTATAAAAAAATTATATACAATTAAAGAAATTGCTATTATCAAAATCCGTGATTTTAGTTTGATGGAAACAAAATTAAGCACGTTTATAATAAGACACAATCTTTAAATATTTAAAATATCGATTTATTTCATTTGTTTTTAATCAGATACAAAATTTCTTATTCAAATTTCTTACTGATTTCTACATTGTAGCATACTCGAATTTTTAATATTACTAATTCTCTTAGAAGAAAATCTTCTATTTAATGCTAGTCTTTCTGAAGATTTTACTCTCTATAACCCATCATATGTTAAACCAACAAAAGTTTGTTTTTCTCCAATATGTACAGCAAATTTATTTAATGTTAAATCTTGAGCTTTATGAATTGTGATTGCGGAAGCTAGTTGTAATGGAACCTTTTTTCTTGTACAAGTGATATTCCGTAATTTACAAAATGTAGTTGTCGGTGAAATCGGAACACAACCACTATTTTCATAAGAAGAATGAAAATAATTTTCAGAACAAATCATTATCACTCATGGCATAACATATATATGCTAATAAAAATTATTACAATTGTTTTACAAAAATAATTTTTAATGACACATCTAGATATAAATCTGAATTATTAGGGCGAGCTAATTTATGTTCAATTTCACGTCTAGAAGTACAGTAGTTTTTTTCAAAATGTTTACCACAAAAATCTAGAAATTGTCTACTAGTGTCGCTCACCCTAATAAGATCAGTGAAAGATTATGACTTACAAATTTTGTGGACACATACGTCCAGATCGGAAAAATTTTAATGGGACATAATTGATGATTGATATTATATTGGTTTTCTAACACAAGGATAGTAATAAAAGAACGAAAATATCAGAATTTTACGCACTTTGATCAGGTATCAATTTATTGTGACAAATATTTCTTCGTTTTTACGGTCCAAAAAGGAAAAATTGAATTAGTATTTAAGGTAATTATGTACAATCTGAATTTATTTTCAAAGCAACATTTTCGTACCTTACGTCCATCTTAAAGGAAAACTCGATTGGTCAAAATAATTAATTTTTCTTTCTCTAAATACTTTATTTAGGTATGAAAACCTGACAGTGAAATTATTGTTAGCCGTTTTAAACACCTCTTAACTGAAGAATTAAGTATGTTAATTACAGTATGGAGAACGTTCACCTGAAGAAAAAAAAATCAAAGAATTCAATTCTGGACTGCGTATCCAACCCGCGTCCTATGTAAGTGGAGAATCATAGAACGTGTGTAATATGAGCCACTAACACAAGGGAAAATGAACCAGATGACCGAAATTTCATCACACCAATTCAACTCTTACAAAAATTTAACTTCTGTTCAGAAATTTCCTAAAGTTTTCTGTTTCTTTCACCTTCAAGCATTTGTGCACTAGATACAGAACGTGTAACCTGATTGTAATGTATATTTACCGTTAGCTAAACGAAATTCCCTACCGAATGATCTATACGATTTTTTTTAGGAAAAATACAGATACCGTACAGTGATTTGAATTAACTTTGGACGCCTATTATTTTTTTGTTTTCAGTAGACGAATTAAAGTTTTGCTTTAAAGTATCTGGATGGCGACTGCTTGAAGTATGGTTAGGAAAGAAATATACACGTGTCTTGCTGCTCCTACGGTACAAATTTTGTTCGTTAATTCTTCAAAAATTTATGAGCAGCAGTGGCAGATAAAGATGGAAGCCACTGTGCTTGCATAATCAAAAGTCAGTAGATTTGTCTGAAAACTGAATAGTTACCAGTATATTGCACGCATATAACACAGAAACTGCTCCTGTTAAAGAAAATCACCAAATAAAAATAATCAGCTGTTGTTACTTACCTCGATCGTAAAACTCGAATATCTTGATCACAACTGAAAATTCCACTACATCAAAAAGTTATGATACACAATTCTATAGCAATAACACATTGAAGCACGCAATTGACTGGCTGTGGTTGATTGTAGAACATTTGAAAATAGTGGGACTCTAACAAGGACTGGGGTCAAGTAACGGGAAGGAATTCGGCCAAGGCCCTTTTGAAGGAAGCATCCCACCATTTGCCTGGACTGATTTGGCGAAACCATGGAAAACCAAAATCTGGATTCCCGTACGGGGATTCAAACTTGCGTCCTCCAGAATGCGAGGCCAGAGCGTTACCCGACTGGAAATTCCTGGTGATTCCATTGCGTAGTAAGACCTCTCATCTTTTTAAACATTTTATGGTTCTTGTTTTTGGCTTCATTAAACTACCGACCTGCATGCATTTTGGGTTTGTTTCAGTTAAATGGAAACATATTTCTTCCGTTAAACCGTTCTCAAAATTTCCATATAGAGCGTGCTTTAATTCTGATTGTCATTAAGCTTTGCATAGCTTATCATTAAAATTATATAGTTATTTCATTAAACGATTAAGGGAGGAAGCAGGATTTCTTTGTAAAATTAAAAAACCGTTGCATCTACATCTACATAAGTCACAGATTTATTTAGAAAGTACCTTCAACAACCATAGATAATCTTTAATACAAAAAAATTAATTAATATTTCACCTCCTGGAGAATAAGTGAGTGTGGAATGATATCCATCAGAAAATGTTCTTGGTGTGTATGAAATTAAAAAAAAAACTATTTCCATGATTTACATCATTCATCATTTGTGTATTTCTCAAAGGAAATAATAATTTGGAGACTTTGTTTCAAAACAAATTTGAAATGATACAATAAAAAATTACAAACAGAAAAAAAATTTGGCGGGTGATGGGATCCAAATGAGGACCCCCCTCCCGCTCATTAGCCCACCGCCTCAACACGCACGGCTAAACCGGCGTTATCAACAGGTTATCTTCCGTAGCGGTATTACTCATTTAGGCACAATTTTTACACCTTTTAATCCCCAATTTCTCTTAAACGGAGGCCCACCAGACAGAACTGATTTAGGGCGAGAAACCACAGGTGACGTATTATTTGCCAGACTTGTTCGTTCTACGATACGATTTCAAAACTGAAGACCTCTCCTTGTCAGCATGCATGAATAAAAATAATTATAATTTATTTGTTTTTTTGCAAAAATAATGATTGATGGCACATATAGAATTGACTTTGAATTAGTATGTTCAATTTCACGTCTTTAGGTGCTGCAGTTTATTCAAAAAGTGTACCACTAGCTGTGCACAATCTGTCGCCTAGTGAAAGGGTTCGCTTCACTCGCCCCAATTAATTTACAATTTACTTTTCTGACTATTACTTATACATGAAAATGAAATATTATAAGAAAAATCTGTGGCTGTGGAGTAATATCTTTCATCAAATATGACGGTTGTAAAAACAATGCATGTTTAAAATGTTTTTATGGCGCCTATCACAAAAAAAACCTGTTAATCCATTGGAGAAAAAAAAAAAACTGTTACTTCGGTGAATTTTCTTAAAAAATGAATCTATAATCTTATTAATAGCAAATAGTAAGGAAAAAATGCACATAGAAAATAATTTTTTTTTCCTCAAGCGGGAATCGAACGCACGATATTTTATATACCGACACATTTCTCAAACCACACAGCTATTTTTTCTTCACATTTTATGGAGTTTTTCTTTTTCTTGTGGTTTTGAAGATGCACAGTTTCATAATAGGCAACGTTCATGTAGCGAATGTAGTCCTGGAAATAACTGTTTTTTTGTTTTTGTATAATGCAGGTTATAGTGTTTTCTAATATCTATAAAACGGTATTTTGTTTTGTTACAGGAAAACTAATTTTTTCCGGTTTAAGAATTTAATTTATGTTTACAGCGAGACAAGTTGTCCTGTCTAGGTGAGTAATTATTCTTGTCTTGTCCAGATCCATATCCGTTTGTGATGTTAGCACATTATTTTATATTCCAGTGTGTCTGTGTTTACACAGTGATAGCATCTGTTGCTGATAGATGTACTTCGTATTACATCTTGTTCGTGCTAATGTTTTCGTTTACCACGTCGTACCATACAGATTATGTCCTGGATGTTAAAATATTGTTTGAGATACTGAGCCATGTGTGTAAATTTTATTTGTATGTCGCGCTGTGTTTATTAGCCTGTATATTTCTTCTGCCGTTTTATTTTGTGGGGTATATCCTTTAGGTTTCCTCTAGGTGGTATTGTCGCATTTTCAGGCGAGTGTGCTTAATAAATGTCATTTTAAATTGTAATTTATCCTGAGTGGATCTGGTCGCGGATACCAGCCCGTCGTGTCGTTGGTTATCGTCGTTGCCATTCTTATTATAAATAGGGAATTGCATATTTCTCTAATACTTAGCATTCCTTTTTTTTTTTTTTTTTTTTTTTTTTTTTTTTTTTTTTTTTTTTAGGAAAAATTATTGTACTGAAGGCGACTTTTCCCTCTGCTTACAAATAATCCTTATGCTTTCTGAATCATAACACCGATTTGATCTGGAATCGGCAACACCTGGGGAACGCCAATTATTTATTATGGTTTACACAATGCACTTTTTAGGGTTATGCCTTTTATGTACCAAAGGGAAATCGGTAGAGGGTTTATACCTGTGCCTATATAAACTAAGGCTTTTTTTTTTTTAGTTCAGTTTTGCTCTAGATGCATCAGTGAATACTGAAATGATTTCACAGGTTTTGCTCACTTCGTCGGTCGAAATTACTGCTAGGCAGATGCCACACGCACATACTTTGCATACGAAGTGTTTGCCATCTATATTAATTCCGGATAGTGATTGATGACTCAATCTAAAAAATTTCTCTGTGGCTATTGCATATAGGACCAAGGAAAGTGGACAGCCCTGTCTCACGGAACGATTTATTTTTATAGGTGTTGATAGACGACAATTTACAAGAAGTTAAGGTTGCGCTGGTCCTATTATAAACTTGTAATGAATTAACAAATACAAAGTGTCAGTGTTATTAGCAATCGAGTGTTCGTATAGTATCTGCGAGATTTTGGCGGTGCAGCATAGATCAGTCGTGCTACGCGATGCAACAAAGCGCCCAGATTCAGACGTCCGGTGCGTGACTAAACAATTTACCTGGCTTCACCGTTCAATGGATGTATTTCCAATTAACGTTCACTTTCCATTTGACCTGCCAAACGCCGTTAGCTAGTGGCGGCGAACGAAAAAAAGTCTTTTTTTGCCATTTTCTGGTAGAGTGGCGTGCTCGAAGAGGGATGGTGAGACTCCAGTCATTAAAGGAGCTCGCCAGCAGTAATATTAACTTTTGTGTTTTTTGTTTATCTGTTGAGCCTACCAGGTACAAATATTTTACCGCGCAGTGCCCTGATGCACTGAGTGACGTATGCCACATCGCATTGCAAGGAGTACAGAGTTTTCTTCGGAGGGAAAAGAACGGATGGAAGGACATTCTCAGCTGGTGCAACAGCAAGTAACCTTCACCAAGGCCTGACCACTCCGTCTGGGCAGACCACAGAGACCCCTGCTGGGCTATTCTGGATTGCGAGGGTCGTCTGACCTCGCTATCTGCTCACAACCGTAAAGCTTCCTTTACGACGAAAACTTGCGAAATGATGGTAGATGGTACATGAACCCTGAGAAATCCCAAATTGCTCTAACTGTTTAAAAATTTAAAAATTGGACAAGGTGTAATGATTCGATCGTTAATAAAATACATTTGATGCTTACATAAATTTCACCATGATCGTGTTTTAATAAATTCACTTAAGCCTTAAACCCATTTTCCATTGATCCTATTACGTCCAGTAATAGGTCCTGTAACTAGCTTATAACTCAAGATCACTTATAATATTAACCCTTAATTTTTTAAGTGAAAAGTTCTAAAAGCAGATTATAGGCTAGGAGTAAGTCTATGAGATGCGTGTGTGATATGCGCATTGGACGCTTTTTGGAACACACAATTTTTATCAGATTTTGATGAAACTTTGCATACGTATAACAAATAGAAAAATACTGATTAGTAAACCATCTCCTCCTTTCCCCATTCACATTAATTTCTGTCAAAGTTGTTCATACAAACCTATAGTTTGTATACGATTTTCATAATATTTAGCACACATATACTTCAAAACAAGGTGGTCTGGTAGCTCAGTGGTTAAAACTTTACTTCCGAAAGTTTCCCTGTCGTCGGGTAAAATCCCGTGGTGAACAGCAATTTTGAGTAGTTTTATTTGATTACGTAAGCTACCCATGGACGTTCCGTGTTTCAGATTCCACGTTAAACTGTAGGCCCCGAGAAAAGGAATTGGCATTCCTGCCTTTGAGACAAAAGCTTGGTACATCTACTTAGGGAAGATTCTACCAATCATCGGGGTTGTGGACTAAGTTAGATTTTTAGTTTTTGAACTGAAAACTTCTTTAGGCGCATAGGGCGATTTTTGGATGGGAAAAATCGTGTGAGTTCACGTCACCGACATGCTAATGGTAACAGCATATCTGTAGTGGTCTGGTAGCTCAGCGGTTGAGGTGTCTGACTGTCGCTGCTTCGAATCCATGTTTCGGCTGGGATTTTCGTAGACCTTTAACCGAACTCTCACCCATGCACAGCTTGCTGTAATGTGAAGTACGCCAGAACACTTCCGTGGTTGGGATTGCACGTTGAACAGTAGGTCCTCTGTCCCTGGTAGGACTAGGGGTTAATGATAAGATAGGGACAGAATACGCAGCCAATAGAAACCCTGCCACCATTTTTTTTAAATGATCATATCAATTTGATGAAGAAGTCGCTTTCATCAATGAGGAATACTTGGAACCTTCTTATTAGCACGATATTTATGCCTAGTCTTAAGCGATCCATGACTGTTAGTAGGTAATCATGATCAATGAGATCAAAAGCCTCTTCAAAATCTAGGAAAAATAGTGCCTAAACAGCCGCCATGCAAAAACGACTTTTCTATAGGTACATATACACAATTTAAAATATCACAATTCAATTTCTCGTAAACGAAGGCCAATCAGGACGAATTGTGTTAGGGTGAGATACCAGAAGTGTTATAAATCCACATTGATCGTTCTTTGATACAAATTTCACTCCACAGACCTGTTCTTCTAAGTTATTCGCGTTAATAAATGAAAATTATTTAAAAGATAAACTGACACTAGAATCTAGATTATACAGTACTGCACCTAGCCTTAGTCTGTATTTTGTGTTTAGCGCTTTAAGTGGGACACTAGCTTGGACCAAATTATATAATAACCATTCTTACAATCATTAGGATACGAGAGACGTCAGCAAAAATGAGATTTTCTTGAAGCAAATAAGAAAACGATTTTAGTATATAGATTTGTTGATGATGATACAAAAGTCCTCAACTGTTGACGCCACTAAACCATACACACTGGTGTCTGCGCATGCGCAGAACGTTGCGGAACACGCGCAGTGACCGCTTATCGTGTAACTTGTTACGTATGACGCTAACCAATTACTCCCAACAAAGTTACACATAAAAAATCAATGAAGAAAAGTGGTTGGATTTTTTTTTTGTGTAACTTTATACTTTTCCAAATTTTAAGATGATAAATTCTTAAAAAAAAAAAGGGACACACTGTTGCAAAACTTGATATAACAGCCCAAATTACGATGAATGCTCCCGCATAAATATCATGACCATCCCGTGAGCTTAAGTTCAAGAAATTTTTAAATTTGAGTAGTCTATATAAACAGTGAAATAACAAAGCCTGAATGATTAATGGCGGAATTTTAATTTAACAACTGTTCAAAGTGAATTCCATTAACTTCAATACATTTCTGCATACTGGTAATAAATTATAGTCTTACCTATTTTATAACCCCTTCGCTAATTTTGTTACTGGCAGTTCTAGTCCATTGAGCAAAATCTTCCGTTGTTGTTGTAACGCCGTGTTTTAAGGTCAATGAACATCTGAACTGCTAACGTTGTGTAAATTTTTCGTCGGGTATTTGAAGGGCTGTTGATATATTGTGTGCCGGACTGCCATCATATTTGAAAATTATTCGACTTCTTTGGGGCAGTGAAACATTTTCCACTAAAGTCCGTAGCTCGTAAGTTAAAATAACGGTTTTTTTTTCTGCCATGGCCGTCGATAAAAAACGGATGACTAACTTTTTATCACGAAGAATTCTACAGCAAACATTGAACTTTGACTTGCCGAGGCCAGTTCTCGTTCAATATTTCTTTCTTATTTGCTACAATACCCATGCCGAAAATCAATACGATTTTTAAAGTCAGTTTCATAAAGAGACTGGATGTAAAGAAATGTGAAACGGGTGAAATTTATTACGTCACAAAACTCGGTGCCACATGAATTATAAATGTTGGAATAAAGTATGATTTTCGGCGGCTTGTAGCTAGATTGATATTCACTGCAACTAATATAAAGGTTTCGGTATATTCTCCACTAACATAGTATGGTCACTTTGTCTGCTGTTGTTTTTACTCCCAGTATTACGAAACAACTGAACTATGTCTTCAAAACTACGTCGAGAAAAATGATTATCTCTCCACGGCTCTCTCTCTGCCTACAGTTGTACTGAATTCCATCTAGTCTCACATTAAATTAAAATTATGTCCACCTTTTTTGCATTTCTGAACAAAATCACTCTTCTACAAAAGCAACACGAAATCATTCATAATCACGAATTTGAAAAAATAGCAACATATGTAGAAAGCATAGAAATTGTTGTAATAGAAAGTAAAAGGAATTATATAAATTTTAAGATAAGATGCGCTAATATTATGGCGACATGAACATTTCGGTAATCAGTATTTTACTGCTAACATCTACTGCTGAAATTTAAACAATTTTCTGTATTGAAATCACGGGAAGGTCATTGTATTTGCGAATTCGTATTCATTGTGATTTTAGCTATCATTCAGGGGTGATAAAGAAATGACTTTCCAGTTCTATGAAAACTTATCTTTACATCTCGGAAAAAAATATCATTTTACATTTCTTGTTGTGTCATGAAATTTGCCCCCTCGAACTAACCCACTGTGTCCTTTAAACTTTTCTTCCACAGTAAAAAACAATACATATATCGTATGAATATCTAAATAAAGTTAATATGACATTCTATGTGAGTGATACCAATATGTAATTATTATCAACACAACTTCAATAATAATATGAGATACACTGTGAATATTTTACATTTAATTATCATAAACAATAAGAAAAAGTTGAAAATAGTGCTGCAAAGAATGGCTAGTAATGTATCTCTGATAAAGGGTAAAAAGCTAATCGATAATGAGGACGGAACAGATGGCAATACCTGTGAACTTTTTCTTTCTGTAGACAGTCGTCGGTTATGATGAAGAACTGCAGAAAAAAATGATGGGAATGTAGAAAAGAAAAGGGAAGGCTGTCTCCCGCAGTCTTTGGGACCGGTCAATACAGAATTCCCGTGGAGTGAATTCTGGAAACCATGAAAAACCGAAGTCTGGATATCCAGAGGGGATTCGAATTGACTGTATGTGTGCAGAGTGAAAATCAAAATCAAGGAAGACTTGAATCATTAGTTTGTTGCATGTGTAGGGATTTACATGGTGGTAAATATACTACGTACTCCGAGGAAAAAACTGGCAAGAAGGAACAGTATAATTTAGATTACACACAAATTTATGACAGTTCCCTATTGTGAGGGTAACATTCGTAATACTATCACAACTATTGCATTCCTTTCACCCACTGAAATTCTACGAAATGCTTCCAGCTGTAATTCAGTTGGCCACGAAGATCGGGTCTTTCGTGCTGGTACACACTTTGACAGTAAATTTGGCCGCTGAAAAATTCTATCACTCTTATTTTGCAAAATCTGACATCAATGTCATCCCAGGAAACAGTAATGTAATACTGGCAAGCCAGTATTGCGTTCCTGTTTCTTATAATGACATTGATGTCAGATTTTGCAAAATAAGAGTGATAGAATTTTTCAGCGGCGGTCAAATTTATTGTCAAAGTGTGTACCATCTCGGGTACGAGAGTTTTCAATTCTATGTTTTCATCGAGTGAACCATGAATTGTGTATATAACGCTAGAACGAATGAACAACTATGGGCACGTAGTGGGGTGTAAAGGAAGATGCAAAAAAGTTAATGTAGTATTATTCATAGTTTTTTTTTTTTTTTTTTTTTTTTTTTTTTTTTTTTTTTTTTTTTTTTTTGCAACTTTTATTTCATTTGGAGAGTGCCATTATGTTTCTCCTTAGAAGTTTACTTTTTAAACTTATTTTTACGTTTCAAATAAACTGGGTAGTTGAGGTGTCTGTGCGGTCTAATGTTGCGCAAGATGTCAAAGCCTAAGAACCTATTGTTCGCTACTTACATCGTCATGGTATTACGAACTGCAAAATGTTCTTACCATTTTTGACGGATATAAACTTCATTGTACTAAGAGAGTTTCCACAAACCATGGCTCAGAATGGTTTTGATTTCCTGCTCTTGGCTGAATGAGTAGGAAGATAAAACACTGAATCTCATGCACTATCAAAAATAATTTTCACTACGTCACTGTTGGTTTAATAGTTTGTGCAAATGACACTAGGAGTGGTCATGGATGGTTATTTAAGATTAGTTATAGCTGTATGGTATTTAATGCTTCTGTCTATAAAAAACTAAAAAAGAAAGTTTTCACTTTCGTAGATAATGTGGCGAAATATTAATCGACAGAATACGACGCTGGAAACAAATGATGAGCTGAGAATTGTGAGGATGCTCTTACAACGGTATAGACCACTAGCCCAACGTTTACTCTTCCTGTCAGGCATGTCGCTCCAACTTTTCCATTCCGTGAAGTCTCCAACTTTGCGTATATCGACTGTGAAGGCAGCAGACTGGGGGAATGTCACGACCTCGCACACGCGGAAGAGCTCTCTGTTATTGCGGCGGATCCACCGCTTGAATGAAAGTTTGCCAGTTGTGACAGCCACTACGGCAGCCCTCCTAGCACAACACACAACGTGGTGAAAATTCCTCCAACACACTACTACTTTCTATTGTTGTTTTAGAACAAATTAATTAACTAATTTAAATTTTCTTTGTTCAGTGTACCTATCCTCTTAGGATGATACTGTAAAAAATAATTGATTTAAAATATTGTGTTAGGATGGTAGGTAAGATACGCGACTTGTTTCGTGAAACAATGTTTCATCGTTACCATTTACTTTGTAATAACCTTGACCCTGTTCCTCACTCTACTCGCTTCTGTAGTGGTCTCTTGTTCTGTAGCACTGGAGTCTTCTATTTGTGACAGCGCTAGCGTCAACCAAAGCTGAAATTCAGACTGAATTCGCGTTCTGCGTGAGGCACGAATACCCAGTATGTGGATATCATAGATTCAGATCATTCAGCGATTTCATATCTCGATCCAATGTATCCTTACTGCGAAATGAAGCAGGAAGACATCTTCAATTATTATACACCTGAACCAGAACTGGACGCCAACACAAGAACAAGATGGCTAATTACTGCCATTGTAGCGAGCATAGACAATCTGCACGCGGCTGGTACGACTGTACAAACTTCTACTCACTTCACTGGTTACGTTTCCTAGACCCAGTGGCTACCCGAGCGCCTTCTCTATCGTCTTTTTGGTTCGAGTGGAACGTCCAATCGCGTCATTGGCCGAAGGATGAGGTTTGCTGCGATTGGCCAAGCTAAACTCATAAAACTAGTTACACAGAATTTCCAATGGAAAATTCCACTCGATCGGCGAATAGCATGGAGCCGTTAGTGGCAGAAGATACGCAAAATTTCTCTCGAAGTTATTGTTTCAATGCGACAAGATTAACTTCTCAGAAATGATCGGCCGGTATAAATAAAAATCCGTATACCATCGTCTTTCAAGTTCACAAACAAACCACTTGAACAGGTAGTCTCGTCATGCCATTTATGTCTTACTCAGCAAATCAACACTAAACTAAGCATTATTGTTCTAAGCGGGGGACCACAAAGGCGTATGGTGAGTTCTTCAATGTCATAGTGTAAAAATATTTCGCATGTAATTTCGCTGTGCATTTGGCAGATCTGAAAAAATTTTGTGGTACCTATGAGCTAAAGAAAGAGTCAGCTGTTAAAATCTAGTAGATCAATTCTCGTTTTTTTGTTCATCAACAACCAGACAGAATCGCTTTTTGAGGGCTGATTCTCCATCAATATAACCTTGACAACTTACTGGACATTCAGCTCTTTCAACAGAAAGATATTCCATATTCTCCAAGGCCCAATCACACCTGAAGAGAGGATGTGAATTACTGGATTTTATTTAGCTGCAACAGACGGATAAGTTCACACAATCCTTATTGATAAAGCAGCTAAGGAAAAAAGGCCTGAATCTCAACATGGATTGGTAAGTATTACCAAGCATCGTCAAAGGAAGATGGCAAGTTAAGGAAGCAGTTCTAAGCGGATTGGTGCAATATTTTAACTACTTAAACATTAATTTTCCGTTATTTTGCAGAGCCTACTCTGGTCATACTCGTTACTGATGTTAACGAGAAGCCTGATTGATGCGCAATAAAGCATTACATTGCCGATTAAGCACATAAATTATTTAAGTTTTAATACAGACCACTAAATGGCTTAAAAATAAATCAGCGAATATTTCATTAGCCTTCGATTTTTTTTACGGTGTACAATGTTGAGGGAAAGCCAGGGCCATATCTATCTTATTATATTGTCCATATAAGCTGATGGAGGAAACCAATGTATTATCTTACCTAATTTAAACAAAAGCCACCATCGCTCTCCATTTCATCGTGAAAATTTTAACTACTGTACCATTTTATTCTTGTGGTATGGGGAAACATGCGTGCCCATAAGTATAAATGTGATTTTTTTTACTTAACTTATATGTATAATACATTTTTATTGTATAAATTACATTTTAGTCATATTGTTGCCAGTTCTGAGTAACATACTAGTAAGGCAAAGCACATGTTCTCTCGTTAACTCCAGTAACTCCCACACATTTATATTTGCTGTAATCAGTCTGTGCTAAACACCTGCACTACTGCTGTATTGGTAGAGCGGTTGTATTTATGGTTGCTTTGTTAAAATATTCCTATCTCTGATTGGTTTGAGAGATGTTGACAGGCAATGATGGACCCACATATCTATTAAAATAGTGCTTCATCGTTGCTTTTAGTGTACGAATAATATTCTGTTGGTTACATTGATTTTTTAATTGCAGATTGTTTTCGTCTGCACTAAGGCTCTAGGTGTGAAGTAATTCTACTGACAAGACTTTTTATGTTATTTACTTTTAGTATTTGAGTGTCTGTGTTGGTATAATGATGGGGAGTGTTAATAAGTAGTAAGGTCAATACAACACACTTCGTCGGCTCTGTTAGTTTACTGGTTTTATCATTTTATCACGGATTACAGTCAGTATATTTTCGTTAACAACACCTTTTTCATTTTAAAATCCGTACATATAGTAGGACTGCAAGCGGAAGAAAGTCTGTACGTTAAAGATATTCTTAAAAAAAAAATTAGTACCTATATCACCTATAGAAAAGAAAACACCCACATTACTTTAAAACTTTATATCTCTCTGTATTTATCACAGTCTGACCTTTTGAATGAAAGGGATTCATGCACAAACAAAAGGTTGGATTTGATGCCACAGCCCATGATCATGGGGGTACAACAGGATATGTTTTATGTGTAGTTGGAAAACTGAGAAATTTAAGATAAAAGTGTCCATAAATTAGTATTTATCTTTAAACTAGTAATTCTTGTATATATTTGCTACTCGGAAACAGCTCTAACGATTTTGATAAACTATCATATTTAGGTAACGTTTTGTTTTTCAAGTTTATCTAAATGGGTGCCTTCCCTATAAAAACGCGATTTTACACAAAACGAGCAATTCTTGTATTTTGTATCTCGGAAACGGCACTAACACCATCTTGTAGACTTTCCAGTTACCAGCAAGCCAACTGATGTTAGTTTATATCCTCTTTGGTTATTGTATGGAACTCTTATATCTTTGAGGCAAGCTTAACATGTTCGTTTAGTGAATGAATTTGGCATTGCTGATGTACTCTTCTAAGTGAATTGCTACCAATCTTGCACAATTAATTATTTTCTGATTAGCATTAAGATTTCTATTTAAGACAATAATAGCATTTTTTAAATCAATTTATGTGGTGTAAAATGAACGATCTCTGAAACGGCTCTAGCGACTTAGATGAAATTACATATGCAGATAACAATTTGCTTTTGAAATTTGTAAAACGATTTAAAAAAAAAAGCAATCCATACATTTGGTATCTAGGAAACGGCTCTAAAGCCATCTCGTGGAATAAGTTAGGTTTCATAATACATAATAAATATAATCTATCCGATCTAATATTATATGAACAACTTTTGTATACTGGCGAAATTAATTTCTCACAACCGTCTCTAAAGATTTTTATGATATCTTGTGTACTGAACAGAAATCGAAAGCTGCGGAGAGAATATCGGTCACCCAAGTACTTGTTTTTAATTCAATTCATGCTACAATTATAGGTCGTATTATCTAATTCTCGCAGTCTAATTACTTGCAGTTTACTATTAATAGCGTCGTAAAAAAAAATTAGAGGAGGCCAATATTGGTTTTCCGTGGTTTCCCTCAGACACTTAGGCGAATGCTGGGATGGTTCCCTACAAGGCCACGGCCGACCTTCCATCCCCCTTCCCTCCCCGTAGTAGTAGATTGGCTAAAAAGAGTCCCCTATGACTCTCCAGCAGCCCGCCTCCCAGCCTTCTGCTGGGAGGAATGAAATGTAAAAAAAAAAAAAAAAAAAAAAAATTAGACCGAGATGGGCAGAGACAATATGGGAGCAGGTCGTTTTCGGCCTCCTACCTATCATTCGGGAGGACGAGGGTTAAACCTCGTTCGGCCATCCTGGTTGAGGTTTTCCGTGGTTTTCCTCAACCACTTTACGCGAATGCTGGGATGGTTCCCTACAAGGCCACGGCCGACCTTCCATCCCCCTTCCCTCCCCATAGAGTAGACTGGCTGAAAAGAGTCTCGGTGACTGGGTTGCCAACCCTACGAGACAGAAAAACAATAGTTTCCCCCCAAAAAAACAGTATTATGATTATTTGAAAACATGAAATTTACTGTTTGCACATTTTTTATGGAAATAAAACAAGTGAAGAAAATATAGATATACTGTTTTCAAAAATACATTTTATTAGGTATTTTTACAGTCATGTTTTATTTAAGAAATTATGTACAATGAATACCAAACATTTAAAAAATCAAAGTGAAATTATATTTTGTCTTCATCATCAATTATTTCATCTTGAAAGTTTTCTGATTCATTTTTCAAGTGAAAATTGTACATATTTTTATTAAATTTCTTCATGTGCTTTTCTGTGGTATTAAATGAGTAACATTCAGTTACTTCAGATTTTGTATGTAATGTTCCATTTATACTTGTTGTTGATAATTTATTGCGTATTTTGGTTTTCATGATATTTATAGCTGAAAACAATCTTTCCACAGTTGCGCTGCTGTGAGGTAGGCACAAAAGTTTCTTTACAAATTCACACAGCACAGGAAATGATTGAGACCCATCTCCATTTTTCAGTTCTTTTACACATGTCCAAAAGTTGTTAACATCGGGGATTTCGTTTTGGTCAAAAGGAAAGTTGACATTTCTTAAAACTCGCCATTCTCTGCCCAGCTCAATTATATCATCTGGACAAATCTTTGCGAAGAAATAAAGTAAATTCGCAATCGAAGGGAAATTCTTCTTCATCTCGGTATCCAAAATTGCTTTGGGATTTAGCACCTTCAGACATTTTAAAGCACGGCAACGTCTGTCATTAACAGGAAACCTTTTTAGTATTTGTTTTGCGGCCTCTAAATAAAACTCCTTACATTTCATGTAGAAATTTTTAAGCTTTTTTTCATCCATTTCTCCGATTTCTTGCTTTCTTCTGATCAGATTTGATACCATTCTATCGACATATATCTCGTATAATGGTAAATGTTTCTGTTCATCTGTGAAATCAAGGTTCAATATTTTTGTTTCTTTTCTTTCTGAAATATTTCTTGTTTCACGTTTTTCTGTTTCCGTGAGGTCTAAATATTCTGTTTGTACAAAACATTCCAGAATAGTTGTGCATGCAGTCAATATTTTGTCATATAGCAAATATAATTTTGGTGTTTCTGACTGCATTTCTTTGTTGAGCTCTGTAAATATAGGTAACACAAACTTCAAAAACTGTAGATACAATTCTGTCGTTGGTTCGAGAGCCATAGAGAGAATTGCTTTTGCCGAAAGTAAGCGATCGACATGAACTGCAGCTTGGAAATATAATTTTACCGAGCGCAATTGTTCTAAAAGCCTGTTTACTACCTCAATGAGTGACAACCATCTTGTTTGGCTAGGGTGAAGTAATTTCTGTGGCTTGATATTTGTAAAAGCTTGAAATGTTTTAAAATCTCCAATACGTTTGGGAGAATTTTGTATATAGTTAAATACTTCTCTACAAAAGTCCTCAACGCCTGTCGGCAGTTTTTCGCATGCGTATGAAGCGCATAAACTAAAAGAATGACAAATGCATTTAACAGCAAAAAGGTGCGGTATGTCATTTTTTAACAAAGTGATCAGTGAATGATTACCTCCAAACATAACATTGGCACCGTCAGAGGCAAAACCAAGCATGTTTAATTTGTATGGTATGCCTTTGTTGAGAAAATATTCGATGATTTTGTTGTACAGTGCTGTTGCTGTTCCATCTAAGATTGGAATTAAAGTCAGAAATCTATCTTCAACATTGAAATTTGAATGTACCATTCTTAATACAAGCGCCAAATGTTTGATTGTAGACTTGTCGGTGCTTTCGTCAACAATTAATGAAAAGTAATTGTTTCGTAGCAGCTCTACTAGATTTTCTTCTGCTGTTTGTCCTGTAACATTTACAACAATCGCTCTAGCTTTCGTCCGACTCATTGATAATTCTTCCGAAATTTTGGAATCTGGACACACTGCACAAATTAATTTAGTCAAATGAGATGCGATATTAAAAGACAGGTTATGTTCAGCAATAAAGCAAGCTATTTTTACTTCACTAGTTTTGGCCATTACTTTTGGGTCCTGTGTCTTGGTAGTTGACACTAGCATCGATGTTAGTTTTGGTTGTTTTTTTAACTTTGTACAATTGTTGAGGCGTTTTATAGAGGATTTGTGGCGTAGCAATTCATGTATGCCACATTTTCGGTCACATTGACACACAGAACAGAAAAAATAGGTATCACCTTTGGCGCTTTTCTTTATCAAGTCACTGAATCTGTCATCTTTTAACCACTAATTTATAAACTTTTGCTCGTATTTTACACTTCTCTTCCTAGGTGGAGTTTTTTCAGAAGATGAATCACTGCTCATTGTACCGAGATACTGTTGCGATATTATAATTTAAACGTCGTCACGATTACACATTACTTCACTCGCTTGAGACAAAGAAGTGACTGAAAGATGAAACAATTTCCTCCCTCGATTTGCTGCAATCTCAGTTACTGCCATCTGCCGCTGCCATCAAAAGCCTCCGTGCTACTGATATTTTCAGTATCAAAATGTTATCGCTACGTTGTTATCAAATAATATTTGCAAATGGCACTAAAATATAAAAAAACGGTAAAAATTCGGAACGAAACAGAAAACAGGGGTGTCATTGAAAAAACAGCAAATCTACTGTTAAAACAGTAGGGTTGGCAACAGTGCTCGGTGACTCTCCAGCAGCCCGCCTCCCAGCTGAAGGCTGGGAGGAATAAAAAAAAAAAAGAGGAGAAATTAACTGTGGCTAGTTCGTAGTATCACAGATATCATTAGTCTTCGTAAATGAAGTAACGTGCAACGGCTACTATTTAATAAATATTAGAGCAAACAATTTAAACAGTATCTTGTATCTTTTGGAGCCTCTGTGTATCAGACAACTGGAAAAACTTTATGGTGATCAGTTTTTCAGAACATTGCTGGTTCACTCAAATTAAATTAAGATGTTATGCAGTTGAAAACCACAACAGCTCTTTCTAAATTGTTTATATACTCACCGTGAACTACTTCAATATATTTTTAACCTAATTCCAAGATTTAAGTAGTTTTGAAAACTAAAAAATAAATAAAAATACTCATTTTTATACATTTAAATGTATATGCTTATTTACTTCTGTTTTAATCCATTCGTAATGTTGTGGCTTTCGAAATAGAAATTTGAGCTAAAATATTCAAGGACCACTGCTGCGATAGATCAGTTGACGTTTAGTCCTGGGTCAGTACACAAACGAGTTGAGAAAACTTCGGCATTACTTCCATTTCTTTACTGTACACAACATTTAAATGTCTAATGTAGTAACCTTTTGAATTCATGTCTTATACCTTACATTTATAATATCATCGTAATAGTTATTTCAAGCAATAAAATAAAATTTTGGGATACTGATGTGTTTTCAGTATTAACACTGCACATTATATCAAGAAACTACCAATTCGTATTCTATGGACCATACCACTTGCTTGTTCTTACACCCAGCTGACCAGACCGTTTCCGAGTAATGCAACTCCGCCAACAATCTTCAGGTCACCATGTTTGGTATTCGTTTTCTTCCTGAGGTGAGGCGATACAATGATTAAAGCGAAATTGAAGCAAGTCTTGACAATCAAAAACGTTATGAAGCCAATGCAGTGATTGATGACAAGAAAATTAAGCTCACTAGTTCTCTTGGATTGCTACTATATTTCCAAATTTTGTACTAACTATCCGAGATTGGCGGGCGTGAGAAGAAATTATTATTTTTTTCCTGCTATACCGGCATCTCTATTTCAAATTACTTCTTGATTGGAGCTATCATTTGTCCATTTCTGCGTTACATAATTCATTAATACTTTGCCATTTCACAGGAAGTTACGTAGATATCAGTTTTACTGTAAGCTTAGATATTACCACTATGAAATATATCAGTCAACTTAAAGAAGTAGTTCGTTGATGTAGTTTTAAATGGTTTTGTGCTACAACTCTATTCTTGCTTAAAAATTGTACCTACACACGGCACAACACACCTGACTCACATACTTATGAGCTTCGACTAAATACATACAACGCTACACACATGGCAAAGGGAACTGATCACACCAACTGAGTGACGACTAGAACTCGTCTGTGGAAAAATACAAATTATCTTTCAGTTGTGCAGAAACTTTGGTCATTTTCATTTCCATTTTAAAGGCATTTTAAGTAAGTAAATTCTTGTGGCGTTGTGATAATCAAGCACAACTCTTAAAAATCTCCGGCTCCTCCTGGTTTTGAACTCCGGACCAACAATTAGATAGCAAGCGCTACCAGACCATATACGGCATGATGTTACTGTAAAAGTGAAAACTAAAATACGTACAACAGATGTGTTTATCTTCTTAGCAGAATTGATAAGTGACAGCCTTGCATTTAATTTTTAGCCGGAAATAATAAAAGAGTGTAAAACAAAATTTAAAAAATGCTACAAAATATTTATGAGGAAAGATGATGATGGATATGATAACAGACTTTCAAACTAAAGATGTCAAGCTAATGATAGTATGTAAACTAAAACGCATATAAAGCGTCGATCGGAAGTTGGTAACGTGTGCTGTTCCTATTAGCTCTATTAGGCTACGCAACGACTCACGGTGAAAGGAGAGACAGTAAGCCAAAGACTTGGTCGCGTGTCGTGGACAAGTGAAAGCTTCAAGTTGTGAGCGTGGGTTGAGGACGGAAGCAAGCGATCCAAACCCCGCAGCACGCGACCAAACCCTCCGATGCTCTTAGCTCTCTTATGAAGTTCATAGTGCTGCTAAAGGGACCCAGTATTATTAATGACAATTATTGCAAATGTCAGTGTGGCATTTACAGTACGAATGATCATCCAGACTGCAGTGTTATCGCAAAATGAATTTTCATAAGGAAGACATGCCATGCATTGTCGATACGTTTGTAAGTTACTTATAGAACCTTAAGCCTTGTATGTTCAGCGAATGAGGCGCTCATTCGCTTGAGCGTGTTCGTTTGAGAGTGATCAAGGAAAATGACAGTTTTTAAATAACCACAGTGCTCAGTAAGTGCTCGGCTTATGACGCTTCGTCACTTGTGTGCGTGTGGCAGCTGCGGCCTTTACAATTATTCAAACTGTGTCAAAGAAGAAAAGAAAAGTACACAGGTGGTGGCTTCGTGAAAGTTATCGTCAGCGAATTAATTACTTAGGTAATATATATCGTGAATTGAGTTCTGAAGGAGATAATGAACCATTCCAAAACTTTATGGGCATATCACGAATTGATTTCTAACACTTGCTGTTAATTGTTGGGCCAAATATTAAAATGTCCGATACACCTAAGCGTGAGGCGAACCCATCAGAAGCTAAATTAATGTTAACTTACACCATCAAGAAACAGAATTCATTTATCCACGAATACAAAGTAAACAGCTCATTTGTGGAAACGGACGATTCCCTATAGCATTTGGGGGTAGTAGCATAAAGCAACATGAACTGGGACCAGCACGTAACTTAATTTAATTTAATTGCAATGGAGCACAGGCTCCGGTAGCAATTTCCCTACAGACCCAACTTCCCCCTATCCTGCACCCACCTACATTTGCCCTCTACAAATTTTAACTTTAAACTCTTTTACGTTTTCGGTAAGTTATTAATCATTTCCTTTGGTAACTCATTCCATTCCCTGACACCCTAACCAAAAAAGAAAATCTTACCACACGCTTGTGCCTGAAATCGAGTGCAAGCTTGTGGTCATGGTCATCTTCTCCCTTCCATGCACTACTTTTCATACCTACTCCAATATCTTTCCATGTCTCATCGTCAGTATACGCCCTGTACACTCCCATGACCCTCCTCATCCTCCTCCTGTCTTGTAATTAATCCCATTCCATTATAGGTGAAGTTAATTCTGGATTACGATTCATAGGTCGCAGTTTGAAATATTATAACGCTCATTCAAATGTAATAGCGTAAAAAAAACTTTCGTGCGTCCACATTTGTATTATTGTTATGGAGTTTTTATGAGCTATCCCATAATGCTCTCTTTGATTCATACTCATAGATTAGTGCTAAGCAAGTTGCGTCGACCCACGTGCTCGCGCTCATTACAAAAACCGCCGAACGGCCGTTCACAGTGAGCGCCGAATGCACACTGGCTCGCCTTTGAGCATTCTAACGTACCGACACATGATCGGCTCGATCCGGGTGTGCTCGCTGTCATTCGTTGGGAGCGTGCTCAGGCGTCCATAGAGCGGCTCATTCCTCTGAGCGCGCTCAAGTGGATACGAGGCCTTACATAGCGAGTCGTTTAGCCCGTTTCATTGGTCTACCAAATCTGACTAGCCGAGAAGCAGTGAACTGTTTAGACACGCGGGATCGTCACTCACTTATGCTGACGAATTTGTTAGTAAAGAATGGTGATTTCGTAACCAAGGATAAACCAAAAATTTGCCTGAAATGAAGGTCAGAACTGCAATAATTGTGGTCGAGACCGAATTCGAAACGGGGATTTCCCGAACACGAATCACGGGGCTTAAACGACAGGGCCACTAGAAAGTTCTTTTTGATTGTGACGCAGCACTTAGATATAGCTCCATCTAAACAATTTCGGACATGGAGGAGTTTAAATCCCGAAGTAGAGTCAACCTCATGTCAATAACACACTACAACAGTTACGCTTGACTGACTATTTGCTAAAAACCAACGGAAACTTTCACTCACATTTCTGATTTGATTTATACTTTCAATGTTCTATGTCATAATTGCAATTTCATCACATTACCACATATTGTTATAAGTGTTGGTACTGAATATATTGTCAAGTTATTTACAGTTTATTCATAGAACTGACCGCTATCTGTAATTGCGGTGTACAACTTTTTTTTTTTCTTTTGCTGTCATCAGTCTTTCGACTGGTTAATGCAATCCTCCATTCCTTCATTTCTTGTGCTAACCTTTACATGTCTACATATCCCTTACAACCCAAGTCCCAAATTAACTGCTTCATATACTTTGCTTTATAGTAATAATAATACCAAACAACTTAATTCACTTAAAAACTATGACAGTCATTTAACTCTAGTTACTTAAGGAATGTAAAAGAAATAAAGGAAAAAAAAACCTATCAAAAAGCGAATATGATTTCCCATTGGACACGGCTAAAGAAAAGGTTTGTTTTGAGGGCACTGCATTTTTAATCTAATGCCTGTGGCGTCATATTGGCCCGAAGGCTATTGTTTCTATTGATTTTTCCGAGTATAGCCTACACTGAAGTGTCAAAAGTCATTCGATGTCTCCAAAAAATGGTGTGGGACCTCCTTATACTGGCACTGACTCAACAAGTCGTCGGAAGACCCCTGAACAATTATTCAGCCTTGATTCCTCTTCAACCGCCCATAATTGTGAGTGTTGTGTTGTGCACGAACAGAACTTTCGATCATATCTCAGATATGCTCGGTTTGATTCATGTCTGGCGTTCTAGATGGCCAAATCATTTGCCGGAATTGTCCATAATATTCCTCAAACCAATCGCGAACGATTTTGGCCCAGTTACAGTGCACATTGTCGTCCTTGAAAACTCGATCGTTGTTTGGAAACATGAAAATCATGAACTGTTGTAAATAGTTTCCAGGTAACTGAACATAGCCATTGTCGTTTCAGTTTGATCTCAGTCCATCCCACGTAATCACAGCCCTGCTTGCATAATGCAGTGAATGGCATGCGCCACAATCGAACCCTGCTATCAGCTCTTACCAACTGGAATAATGGCTTATCTGTCAAAACAAACTTCCTCCTGTCACCCAGGGTCCAATCGATGTGTTCACGAGACTTTAATATGCGCTGCAGCCAAAGGCGTTTTGTGAATAGAGGCACTCGCTTCGGTCTACTGCTGTCGTATAACATCAACACCAAATTTCACTGCAGTGACGACACTGTCACTGCTGTTATTGTTTGTCCCAGTGTTCCCTGTTTGTCAACACCGGACATAGACGTCGCTGATCTCGCTTATTAAGTAAATGTGGACGGCCACTGCGTTGTCTATGGCGGGATGTAATGCCGAAAATTGCGTATTCATGCTATACTGTGTATCGAGGAACATTGAATTCATTAACACCTACAGAAATGGAGTTCATCATGCGTCTAGCGCCAAGTTTGATTCTGCGTTCAAAGTCGGTTATATTCATGCCATACGGCCACGGGCGTATCCAGAGAGGGGCAGGGGGGGGGGACTGCTGCCCCCCTCTAAAAGAAAAATCAAGTTGCCGTCAGTACACTTCGACGAGTGGCTCAGGAGCACTATGAGAGAGGAAAGATTGACTGGATGGATGGGGTGGGACATTCTCCACCAGCGAAATACTGGTACTGACCTTTTGAAATTTGTATTAACTGCTTCTTTATAATGTCCTCTTCACGTTGTACACTCTCGTTTTCCTGAAAAGTCACCACGAATTAAATTAAAAATGCCTAAATATGACACTGCAGCGCTGCTATTAGTTGTCGCCGGAGCTGTGAAATCAAAGATAATCTCTTGAAATGTTGGTTTAATTCTTTGTTGTAATATTTTCTTGCCGTTTTAGCTTCACTCCGTTGCAAAACGTCGCATAAAATTAACAGATACAAAATTTTTATCCGAAATGCAGTACTATAAGGCTCACCATCTTGGAATCGATATAAGCAGTCAGAGATAATCGACTGCTTCATTTTTAAACAAATGCGCAGTTTGTCTCTGGTTTGCGACATGGGCTGCCGCTGAACGAATTTCCCGTAAACATTTTACTCTTGGTCCAGGCCGAATTTCAACCTAACCATGTTCACTATGACAAAACGAACCTATTTAGGTTGATATGATCCCTGTACCGATAATTTTTGTCATTTTTACAGTGCTGCTAACATTTCGCGGTTGGGGAGCATCCCATATTTCGGCATTTTTAATTTAATTCGTGGCGACTTTTCCGGAAAAGGAGAGTGCTAAACGTGAAGAAGACACTATAAGGAAACAGTTAATCCAAATTTCAACAGGCCAGTAACAGTTTTTCACTGGTGGATAATGTCCCACCCCACCCGACTGGATTATGCCTGATGAGTGTGCATCGAAATTTCATGAAAGAACACCGTGATATTATGACAAATTTATTGAAAAATTTTCTAAGAATCCGAGACGATTAATGTTTGCATAAAAAACTATAAATGAGTTACGATCTTAATTTACTAGATAGTAGGTCCTTAGATTAGGTGGTTGGATTACAATATTAACCAATAATTTAAAAAAATCCTCAATAGGTTTCAGTTTCATGTTGTAAGAAATCGTCTTGTTTCAGTGCTCCTCAGCACTTCCTCGAAACAAATATGAGTTTCCCCCCTCCCCCCTAGTTCAAATGTTGCCCCCTCTATTTCTGAACCTGGATAAGCCCTTGCATACGGCCACAATCACGTCGGAAAACCTTTCACACAAATGAAAGCCCTCCACACTGCACGGTACATTTATAAGTTTCTTCCAGGTGCTACCACTATCCGAATATTTGAATCTTCGTATCCCATGAAATTTGGCACTTCAGTGTATATGTACTTTTAAAAAATAAAAAAATCATTACCAACGAAGAGCACAATCAGCTTAAAAAATTACATTATTATCAGGTATGTGTACTGGTAAAGGCCCTTAAACATTGCGTAAGATTGTGTTATGGCACCTTGTATGCAATAATAAAAAATGAACATATTATCTCCAGGACTCATATCCTGCAAAATAATTTAGACTTTAGTCATCTACTTTAATTCTTTATTGAAAATAAAAAAAAAGTGTCTGAAAAGTGTGGTATACTTTAATGCGGTGTGCATTAATTTGAATTCAATAAATAATTGTATAAACAAACTTCTGGAAAAAGAAATGTCGTGAGTCTAAAGCATATTAAAATTTTAAAATAAATAATGTTCATGGTATTTTTATCATCAGATTCACAAAAAATGTCTGCCGAATAATGTGTAGATATTTTTTTTTTTTTTTACGAATTACGTTTGCTAATATTATTGGTTTGATTTATTAATGAAAATCTTTAACGATTACTATAGTCTTCTAACAATCTATAGGAGACTACAAGTAATGTAAATTATGAAAAAACTGATTCGGGAACAAATGAACGAAATAGAATCTTTGTGGTTTTCGCCCAAAAGGTTAAAAAATCGTCAAATAAAGAGAATCTACACCTTTTCAGTATTGGCGGATTACCAAATTCATTTAACGCCAATGAATACTATGTATAAAATCCTTGAACCCTTAGTAAACACACTGAAATTATTTCCTTCTGTCATAATATTTAAAAAAAATTGAGTTGTAATCTTCTGTTGGATGTTGTAAGAACTAAAATAGTGATGAAATAAGTATTTCTACGTAAAATAATCCAGAAAGAATGATGCTGTGAAAGACAGACGAAACAATGAGGGATTTCATGAGAATCTTGTCTTTCATTTAGAAGGTACGAAACACTAATATCGAACGTTGTCAAACAAAATCATTCCAATTAACTCAACTCTCAGTATAGACGACTATCTGTATTTGAAGGGCTAAAGTTCATGGCAGAAGTCTAAGCAGCTGCAACGTAACACCATCTGGATGGAAATGACGCTGGTGTTATCGCGAATGCGGATTTCTGGTGCTGCCTATACCTTTATACATGTATAAGTGGTGTTGTCTTCACCTTCTTATTCCGATGCGATTTCCTCTCCGTTTCGTATTCATCTCGCTTAGGTAGTCTTATCAACATAACCAAAAATTCTTTGCTTTTTTCATGTTTTACACTCCTTTAAACTACTGCTTTCCGTACCGTACAACACATCATCAGTTTTGATTAACACTGTTGTAGCGAATGAATCAGAGAATCATACTGGTGCAGAGAGCAGATATTGACGATTACAGAAATGGTTCCTTTCTGCTAACTCGTCCATAGTCTGGAAAAAATACATTGTAGCAAAATGAAACATTTATTAGCCGCAGTATTGGTGAGGCTAAAAGAGCGAATAAATGGAGTCACTCTTTAGAGATGAGTCATTTGCACGTGTTGTACACTTTAAAATTAAATCCCGCACCCGGTATGATTGTTGGTGATAACATATCAGTGAGCTCAGCTGAGTGCTTTGAAATCATTTGGCAGGTACTGTACACTGCTGCACATACGGAACTAGAAATAAGTGTAGTAATAAGGACTAATATATTTCCGATATACTTTACATTTTAAAATATGTGAGCGGCCTTTTTCATGGGATATCTTCGTCTACGCGTCACACAAAAACTATCGAATTGGGTTTTCACAGTTTGAATACTTAAGGCATAACTTAAAAACTGCTATATATCTGATGGATCTACTTTAACACTGGGTGAATCAATAAGCGTTAAATTTTTCTAACCTGAAGAGATATGTCCAAAGATCACACTACATCTAACTAATATACTCTTTAGATTCTATTAGAAATGTATGAAGTTATAGAACGAAAAAGACTGGAATGGTATGACCATGTAAGGGTATGATGGAAGACACTACGATACCAAAACTAGTACAGGAATTGGAAGATAAAGGAAGGAGGAAAAGAAGACGTCCCGTGTTTACCTGGCTCCAAAATGTACAAATAGCAATGAGAAGACTTGATGCAGAAGAGAAAGATATACACGATCGAAATATCTTGAGAAATATTTTGAGAAGATGAAGTAAAGCTCTGTGTTCCGAGTTTTTGTTGTTGTTGTGTTCGAGTAAAACTTCTGTAGTGAGGAAAATCTCTCTGAATATAAAATAAAGATTCTATTAGCATAGTTGTTGACAATATAACTTTGAGTATTTGTTAATATGAATACAAACATCGTGAATACAAACTTAAATTATTAGAAACTCATTTCTGCTGCGGACAACAATAATGACGTCAGTAACAAGGTACTACTAAAGCAATTAAAATTACTAAAAACAAAATTTATCATGTCTTATGCGGGCATCACTTCACAAAATTGATTTTTTTCTATACAACTGCGAAATTGTGAGGCCCATAAGATCGAAACGAATGACATTATACATATACAATTATTTATTCTCTTTTATTATATGCTTAGTTTCAGAGTTTCCAGTTGCTAAGTATTTGGTTCAATTTAAAACGCAGTAGATGTTTACGTTTCAGCGGTTGGACTAACTGCATACTGTCCAACTAAGGAATAAAAGAAATGGTATGAAGATGGAATAATTTAAGAAAAAACATGAAACCTTCTTTTTTTACTTATGGTTTTACGTCTCGTCGACGTCGAGATAATTAGAGGGAGGAAAGGACTGGGGATAAGGAACGGGAAGGAATTCGGCCATGAACTTTTGAAGGAAGCATCTCGGCATTCGCCTGGAGTGATTTGGGGAAACCATGGAAAACCCAAATCTGGATGCCTGGACGGGAATTCGAACCGCCGTCCTCCCGAATGCGAGGCCAGAGCGTTACCCCTCACCCAGCACTCTAGGTGACATGAAACCGAATAAGAAAAAAGAAATGAGATTAGCATATCCCTTAAAACCCACTCCTCTTCCATAGCAAAATGCAAACTGGAGAAAGGTTATTAATTCAATGTGAAGCAAATGTATGAATAATAACCCTTCACGTGATTGAATAATCAATGAGAAAGAATTACGATTGGCGAGAAGGCAAAACATCAGATTTAGTTTGAATAGAGAAATGGACTAAAGAACAAGGAGACGTGATTCATGATGACGAAGTAAGTAAATTAGCACAGAAATCACAATTAAGTGCTACTTTTTCTTAAGTGCTTTCATGTGATTTAAAGAGTTACATTGCCCGGGCCCAGAAGCGCGCGGCTAGCGAGCTGGGTTCGAGTCCGGCAAAGGCTATGGGCGGTTTTAACCATATGCTGTGTGCGTCCTGGGCTGTCCCTTCATTGTTGACTGTCACGAACACTTGAAAAGGCTAATATAAGAGTCAGGGGGAAAAAAAAAAAAAAAAAAAAAAAAAAAACAGTTGTTGGCTGAATGGCTACAAGAGGGAATGTGGTTCTTTTTTTTTTCTTTTTTTTACAAAAATTGAATCTAGCGGAATGGGAGGTACATTCAAGAATTAATGTTTTTCTCATATCTATATATTTTCCCTATTCCGCCATAATGAAATTTATTCCTCCACTGGCTACAAATATTTTAGGCAAGCAGATTCAGTGCACAGACTGAAGGGGCTACCATGTGGTAAGAGTTTACATATCCACCGTGGCACTATGGTCAGAATTATATATTATAAGACATCATATGAATAAATATGGTGACTGCGTCAATAAAATTCCAGGAAGAGGTTGCTGTTACCGCTAGCAACAAGGCGTCAGGTTAGTCTAGTTCCAAGCAGGCAGCATCGAAATTACAACTAACAATTAGCTTCTGGTGTAATGACAGTAGCGCATTCAATTAAGTACCAAATAATTTTGGCTCGACAAGAGCGCAAAGTAAACCTCACACAGAGTAATTGAAACAAACGTGCTGACTTAAAGCCACGTTTAATGTTGATGCAGCGTTAAAACGGCACGTTTCATCTCTGTGCTATTTTAACATATAAATTTTGCTTTTGCTTTCGTGTATAAACCGACTTTGTAACTCGAAAATCTAATGCTAATGAGTAATTAATGTTCAGACGTGATGGAAACATTAGAAATGCAATATACCAACGAATTAAATACATAAGGAGTCCTGATACTTCCAGGAAGATAATGATGTCAAATGAAAGAAATCATTTAATGAATAATTGAAAAAAAAAAGATTCACTTTTTCAATATAATGGAGCACTAAACTGACGAACAAATCCAAAATTTAGATTTTTACATGTTTCCATAACTAAAATAAAAAGCTAGAATATGAACCACATCATGAAAGGAAAAAAAACTTTCTACGAGAAATGGAAATGATTGCGGGCAGTACAAAATAATTTATATCAACAAGTAATTTTTTTTCGAAAAGAAATGAACGATTTACGATAAAAAGATTTATCTTCTAAAGTAGGAAGGTCACCTCCTGATTTGATGATGAGTGGTTGATTCATGTTAAAGAAGCAGAAATTCAGTAACACTAGTCTAGAATTTGAATTACAGTGACTGTAAGATTCATTCCCTTGTGTTCCAGTGATAACGACAGATATACCTCAGTGCATCTATGCTTATGTTTCGTACTACTACCAACGAACTACAACGAAGACTAACACAACACAAGAAAAAAACACTTAATTATAACCACTCATGCTCTAGGTTGAACGCGAACCGTTGACTCTCACACTGCGCGGCTAGAGTAATAGCCCCTACACTGCCATGGCCGACTACGAGTCGTCTAATAAACTCATATTGGAAGCATGAGATGACCTATTTAACCTCGAAGATCCTCCAAGTGTGCTTGGATCTTAATTGTGCTTGTCCGATCAGCGTTACTCGGAGCAGAAGTCTCAGGTTGAACTCTTGCATGGTCCACTCCTGTTAATCCAATTGTCTCCAATCATTCAGTTACAGCAGTAAGGATTTGCAACAGCCGCGGAACTATCGTGTACACAAAATATCTAATATGCTCTCACACTTAAAGTTGTAAAAACCTACCGCAGGACACCACTTCAAGTACAGGTTATTAGAAGTAATGGTTATTTATGATTAGTGAGACGGAACAGAATTTATTATTGATAACTTGAAGTATAAATACCTTGTCATAACGTTTGATAATAAACTCAGCTGGGTAGAACACATTTCACAGGTGATGGTAAACTTTATAAAATCCTTAATTTACAGGAGAGGGTGACGAGAGGATGTACCAGAATAAGGGAAGTGAGTTACAAAACTTTGGTCAGACCATTGCCACATGTTCAGGTGCCAGGCAGAAAGCATTTTATTATAATGGTATTACAGCTCACATGGTATTTAATTCCTATTACAGTGCATTAAAGCTGCCAGCCTCGCGACAAAATTAAAGCAGTCATTTAAAAAGCAGAGAAATTCTTTATTTTTTTATTTTTGTGTAATTTTTATAATATTATCCCATTTCTTTAAAGCTGATATTCGGCACCATCTGTGTTTCGTCTTTCCATTTTAAAGAGAAATTATTTTAGTCGCACTTTGTTTTGTTCTGCATAGCTACCAAGAAATACTTAAATCAGGTTATTGCTTGGAGAGACTAACCACGTTATTGATACTCAAAGACGACAGAATTTATCTTGTTTTAGTTCCCAATTCAGACTCCTTGCCATCGAATCAGATTAAAAACAAATAAAAAAATTTGCTGTCATTGGATACCACAGCCTATACGAGCTTGGTAAATAAGATGGAATTTTATTATAGCCTGTAGCAACATACTTCTTTGCAATCGTTTGGAAGATATATCAAAGCGGGTAGCATCGAATCACTTTGTGTGGCGAGCGTGGGGGGTGGGTTGTAACGCTCGGGCTTCGCGTTGGGAAGGGAGTAGGTTCGAGCCCCCTTACCGCCATCCAGATTTCGGTTTTCCATGGTTTACCGAAATCAGTCCAGGCGAATGGTTCCTTTAAAAAGGTCATGGCCGAATTCATTCTGGTTCATTGCTCTCAGAACTTTCCCGCCTTTAATGACCGCGACGTCAAAGAGGCGACTAAGCGCAAAACATGAAATAGTAATTTCCCGTCAAAAACTCGAGACCGAGTTTCAGGATAGAAGTGATTCCATTGTCGTCTTACTGCGTAAGGAGAGCGATACAACAATTGCCGATTAATATAATGTTGTTATAATTAGACTAGCTTCTAAGCCTGTTAAAAATGACGAGTAGAACGCGATATTTTGGTATTTCTTTATATCACATTTGCATTAATAACGTCTATAATCTTGAAAATAATTTAATGTTGTAGATATTTCTTGGATTACTGTAATTGCGCTATGTCTGGACAGAGAGTATAAGAAAACATCTACATTAAGCTAATATAAATAAACAAACAACAACTAATAATTATTACGTTGATTTAAATGAAATACATACTTTTCTTTCAGAGTTGTGGAATCCATTTCATTGCAGTTGCTTAAAGGCAAATATACTTGCTATTAAATAAAAGCGAAAATTTCGATTTTGTAATAACATTTCTGGTTGTTGTAAGCCCACCAACGAATGCCGTGCCCGCGACATCACAGGGTGACGGACATAGGTACCAAATGCCATTTAATTAGTATTGATTTCCTGCCTGCTATTTTGACGCTAATATCTTTTAGCGGTAATTGGAATTGCGTTCCGACAAAATCAGCAACGATGATAACAGATCGGCCACAAGCCCATTTAAGAAATGTCGACAGCGAAAATCGGATAACGTCACGCACTTCTCACCGACGCTTTAGCATGGCTTCCTAACATGTACTGGTTGCTGCTGAAGAGAGAGGGGAAGGCGTTTGCACATACAAGCGTTACCACACGCCTTCTTTCAAGCCGTAACCTATATTCGTGGTCAGTATCACAAGAACATTGCATCCTTTCTTTTCACGCTTATTTGTACATACGAGTATTTTACAGATTTTAATGGTATAACGCAATTTCCGGAGCAAATAGATGAAAGCTACGGAGTGGAAAACATAGATACATGGCAGTTTTGGAGAAAAATTGAGTTTTAATCTGTTGAAGTTTAGCTATTAAAATTTGAGTGAAAACTGAATTAACTGCAAACTAAAACATATTGGAGCAAAAAGGATAAGGTACTCGCTTGCAATATCTGAAGACCACGGTTTGCTTACCTATTGTTTCGCTATTTCATGCCACTCCCCTCAATTCCGATCAGCCAGGCAAGCACATTAAACTGTAAAATACCAAAATGCTTAAATTGGTGATCTACAATTTACACTATTGTTAGGATTTTCTTACACTCAGAGTTCAATAGTACCGGAAACTATTACTATAACAAAAACTTACCAAACTCTGCTTCCTTTCCACAAATATTACATACCTTAAAGTCGTGTATTAACAATAAAATTAAGTCTGTTAATCAAGAAACCTTTAATAAAATAAGTGTCACTGTAAAATGTATTAATTGGACAAACGATATGATATAAAATGTTAAATTTGTAGAAAATAATGTTTGATATTTTCATGGACACAATGTCCCTAAAGGAATCCATCAGAGTGTTTCTTGATCCTTGAACAACTGAAAGGCAAGCACTCTGAGTTTTTATGATTTCATTTGACCAAAACCAGAGCAGTGACAACCTGATGTTGGCTCCACCAAATGGGAATGTGTAAAACACCAGAAACTTGCGAAGACCATTCTAACAAAGATAAAGTACGTTTTCTTGAGATCTTTCCAATTGCTTTTTTTACCACTGGCATTTCATTAATTTATTGGAGACAATACCTTAATATTTTTGATTAAGAAATCAATTAAAATTGCTATCGTTGATTAATAACAATTTTTACTTGCCTGTCTCTCATTGCAGGATTATGTGCATGGCAACAATAGTTCATCATAAATACTAAATAAATTCTATCTAGTAACTAGTTTCATTAGCAATACTGTCTATCCCAATACAAATACCATGATCATCAGCATGAAAGTTTTTAAAGGGTAAAATACTTCTAATCTGATTTCTGTATTTTCGTTCCCTTCTTAACAGTCTTTCATCCTTATGGAAATCACACTGAAACGAAAACTCTTCGTCGTTGGAACAGATTTATACACACCTTCCACCAATGATCTATATAGCACGAACCGTCCACAAATAAGTCACAGGTATTTCACTGATAATGCTGAGGAGAAGTTTGTTTTCTCATTCACTGTGACACCAGCAATAAGATCTCTGATACTAAGTGGTGTAACATCTGCATTTGTATGTATTTAGTACATTATTACATGTCAGTACTTGTAGTACATCTACATGAACATTGTTAGCCATTAATTCGAAAAATTGTGGATCACCAAGCATGCATTGCACTAAAACTACAGATTCTCCTGTATATTCCAGTCTATAACAACAAGAGAGAAGTAACGGTACCCATAGGCATCGGACAACATTCCTAATTTTACCCATTTTGTTACAGCGATCCAAATGAATTAATGAATGAAGTCAGACGAATCAGACGACAAAACAGATAATCGGATTGTAGTCTCTGTAATGCTTGTGTAAGTAACGGAGACAGTGCTACAACGAGAGAGTAAAAGTTTCAGTCGCTCTGTGCTAAGTATATTCATTGTAATTCTTGAAAATTTTAAATAAAAATTCCACTCTAGTACTAACCTCCGTCACAACAGTAGTTAAAAATTGGTTAAAACATTACGTTGTTCTATTGCTACTACCAATGGTTAATGGAATTGCAAGTTTCTAGAGTGTCACCTGTTAATACTCGTGTGTAAATTACTTTTGGTTTTTCGTCATGTGGATTAATTTTCATATTTCATTTCAACTACGATAAAACTATAGCTGAATGTCTTGTATATATATAAAAAATAGACGTGTGTTTTCATATATTTCACTTTTAAGCCACCATTACCAAGCACAAATCACTGGTCTTTGTATGTGGAAGTAGCATGGAGTTTCCTGTCGGGCACAACGTTGGCCGAATGTCGATAGCTGTGGGGATGTGGAAGATATGATGATTAAAGTTGGCGTTTTCATATTTCTACCAAAAATTTGTGTCTTCTTATACTTCTCTTTCCTCCACAACTACATAGCATAGACAATTGGTGTTTGTGTGTGGAAGTAGAATCGTGTCTCCTGTCATCCACTATGGTAGTTAGATGTCGGTAGCTATGGGGGTGTGGGAGATATGGGGGTTGAAAGTCGTCGACCTGCAGCAATTTCATATTTCTGCCAAAGACGCATGTATCATGGTGTATTACTTTTCAGCGAAAACTGTCTATCGCAGATCACTGGCGTTTGTGTGTGGTAGTAACACAGAGTAACCTTCCTATCACAACGTCAACCGAATTTCAGTAACTGTGGGAGATATGGTGGTTGAATGTGGACGATCAAAGATATTTTCGTATTTCGACGACAAACATGTGTCTACGCATATGTCACTTTTCTGCCACAACTACATAGCATACAGCATTGGTGTTTGTGTGTGGTAGTATAATCGTGTCTCCTGTCGTCCACTATGGTTGTTAGATGTCGGGTGTGGGAGGTATGGGGGTTGAAAGTGGTCGACCTGCGGCAATTTCATATTTCTGCCAAAGACACATGTGTCATGGTGTATCACTTTTCAGCGAAAACTATCTAGCGCAGATCACTGGCGATTGTATGTGGTTGTACCATAGAGTCACCCATCGATCAGAACGTTGGCCGAATTTCGGTAACTGTGGGAGTGTGGGAGATATGGAGGTTGAAAATGGTAGATAAAACATATTTTCGTATTTCATCCATGTGTGTCCGTATATTTTACTTTTCTGCCTGAACTACATAGCGCAGATGACTGGCATTTGTGTGTGGTAATAGCATCGCGTCTCTCATCGTGCACTATGGTTGTTAGATGTCGGTTGCTGTTAATATAAATTCTTTACTAACAGGAACGAAGTCGTGGGTACCAGCTAGTTATTCATTAAAATTATCAGCGAAGTGGTAGGCTATTTCTTTATGAACGCCTGGTGTAACATCTTTGTAAGTTATTTAGGTCAGTGGTATTTAACTGGTAGTCGAAAGTGGACGCTTTTCCAATCCTTTGTTATTTATTTTCCTCACTCAGTTTCGGGTTCTGAGGCTACAGACAGTCACTTCAAAGCACTAGTTACGTTTATTTTTGTTTATACTTTTTGTATTTGAAATTACAAAGTTAGAGAACCCATCGCACTACTTAACTCTTTATTGAAATCCTTTATGACCAGGGCCGGACTCGACCCTGAACCTCTTGCAATGTGAAGCTAGCGCGAGTGACTTATTTCCAGTTTTCTCGTACTGATTAGAAAAAAATGGATTTTATGGCCTCAGAAGTCGAATAGTTCAATTAAATGGATTCATGGTCGTAATAATCAAGATCGATTAAACTTCATAGAAGATTACGGTCCATTTGCTCTGATTTTAACAACATGATGTCCGATGCAGGCCTTCATCGCGTTTATTTATGAAACAAGCGAGACATGAAGCTGACTGAAGCTGTCCGACTCTGGCATTTTGCGTCGATTACAGTAATTAATTGGAATTTAATTAATGGTAAATTAAACACTGTTTGTTGTTTTATTTTCTCAATTGTATCGTAGTATATGTCAAAATTAAATGAGACTTCAGTAATTACTGATAGCTTTAATAAATTTAAAAATATTTTATTCTAATTTTAGTTCTGATAAATACGGTAGCTTATACATTTGGGAGAATTCTGGAAATATTTACGACAGTAGATGTGAATTCAGTGTGTTTAAACAAAGGTAGTGGGTTGAGGTGCTCATTCGGGACGCACGGGTTCAAATCCGATGTTTCGTGTTTCTAGAAAACTTCAAGATCACTTGAGGTGAATGTCAGGAACCCTCTTTACTGTACTTTGTTTGTTGTCCTTTCCTATTACCTTTCTAGGGTTGCTTAGTTACTTCATTAGGTTGGGTCATTCCTAAAAATATGGCTTTAGATTACAGGGCTGATGCAAGGTGGAATTCTGTTGTAATTCACACCAATGAAATGACAAGTAATTTATAGGGTCACAGAAAACTTTACTGGTGTAAGGATGAATTTTAAATACGGAACACATTTTTTCACAGGTGATGGAAATCTATACTAGACGAAAGACGGCCAGTTACCGCATGTACTACCGAGCGGGCAATCGAAAGATCGCGTTTAGTGAGTAAACTTCAGCGCTCCAGCCATTAAGATTGCTGCCAAATTATATGCATAGAAACTATCCTTTCCCACAATATTGTAAATTGTTTTGCACATTCATTTGGACTGAATGTAAAGAGCAGATAGTAAAAACAAAAAAATAACTTGCTTCAACCCTCTTGATGCTACATATTAATTTAATTTACCGGGTGTTTCAGAAATGACCGGTATATTTGAAAAATCAATAAAAACTAAACGGGCATCGATAGAAATACACCGTTTGTTGGAATATGCTTGGGACAACAGCAAAATTTTCAGGCAGACAAACTTAGAATTTTCAACAACAGGTGGCGCTGCAGGAGATTTGAAAGATATAGAAGTAACCGCAGTCTGTGAGTTCGCCATTCAGTAAGTCGTCTTTCTGCTGTAAGCGTGTGCTGTTCACAGATTGCAAGTTTGCTGTGAAAAAATGGTTTATTCCTTAGAATTTTAGATTTTTCCAGACTGCAGCGCCATCTGTTGTTGAAAATTATAACTAATTTCGAAAGTTTGTCTGCCTAAAAATTTACTGTTGTTCCAAGCATATTGCAACAAACGGTGTATTTCTATCGCTGCCCGTTTAGTTTTTATTGATTTTTCAAATATACCGGTCATTTTTGAAACACCCGGTAGTTTTAATTTCAATGGAGCGCACGCTCCGGTGACAATTTCCCTACTGTTAGGTCCTTCGTGGTTTAATTTATATAGTAATTAAGTAGTACACCATGAAGTTCAGTTTAACATTTGTTTATTTTCCAGAAAACTCATCAGCGATATTGTTTACATGCAAAGATACAATTTAGAGATACTACTAACGCAGTCCTTGGCAGATGCAAAGTGAATCTGCTTAAAACTAACTAACTGTTCTGCTGATGCTAAAGACGAGGTTAAATTCGATCGGCCTTGTGGAAGCGAGAATACAAACATGATGTGTGATGTCTCTCCACAAAAGATAATAGCCCATTTGCTTGTGACAGCAAAATTCGTTCAAATTTCCTCACAATCAACACTGACCATCTATAACTGATGTTGGCATCACAATACCCCCGATATCATCATACCCTACAGTAAGTTGGAATTTCCAAAATGCCAACTGTTTAGCCTTCAGAGAAAACTTGGACAACTGCTGGATGGATACCGCCAAAGACTCAAATTTCAATAGATTTGCTGGAACAGTTGTCACTATGGCCAAGGAACACGTCTCTGTGTAAAGAATTCCTCCAGAGCAACGACTGGGAGATAGAAGACAAGATTCTAGTATTCTGGATACGGTTCGTCTCCAGAGATGGAAGAAACCACGGAATCTTTGATTTAAAAAAAAAATAGCTCTGAAAGCATGGTTGCAGCTAAGGAATCTCAGTGGCGGAAAAAATACTGAAAGGCTAACTCATAAACATCACCAAACAAAATAGCTAACCATATTGCACAAACATCTGGAGCCTCAAATAACAAGAAACATACAAAAGAGGTGAAACAAGACCTCAGGTCTCTTAAAAGATCACTTCCAATTGACAATTCATTATCAAACCCATTCACAAAGGGGGAGACCACAGAAGATAGTGGAGAGAACCGGCAGAGCTTTCGGTTTTGTTGGTAAATGGTACACCCTGAATTCGTGATTGATTGTGGTATGGTATATGCAGTTAGCTGGGTGATCCTTTCCTTCTCAGGTATACTGTTGCTTGGGTCCATACCACACAGGTTGAAACGTGTAAAAATATTTGATCTACTGAAATCAGGTAAGCCCTCTTATCGGCCAAAGTGCTACAGGTCTGTATCTGTTAACATTGTTTTACTGAAGCTACTTGAGAAACTTATAGACAACAGAATTAGTAAAAAAATCTGGAAATGAGACGAATAGAGCAGGCACGTTTCGGACAAAACCGCAGTTGCAGTAATCAAATCCACGCACTTAACACATATTCTTCTTCCTTTGGAAAAAAAAAAAAACCTTTATACTGCCTTTGTAGACCGCTTAGTTGCGTACGACACCGTGTGGGGACAGGTATTAATTTGTAAACTTGCCCATAAAATACCTTCCCAACAATTAACAACGTTGTTAAACATTATGCTTGCGGCGAGAACCTACTAGGTGGTAATGGGCAGCATCAAAACCGGAGCCAAGAAATTAAACAATGGACTCCCACAGTTGTAAAAGATTTTGCCGTTCTCGCAGCCGTCATATTGGTATAAATAGCTTTCACGCTGCGTCGAAATGCTCCTCCTTCTTCTTGCCGACATTTCTACCAGTCCTTAGGTCCTTCTGAGTCTGCTGACATCGACACCAATATACTGCTGGCCTATCCTGACACACATTCCACCTCACTTCCTCCTCCGACGACTATTTAATGAATACGTAAAACTGATTACAAATTCCTCGCTACTAACTAGTCTGGATCTAGACTAGCTCCTTTCAAGCAACAGACTTATATCAAGAAGATTTCCGCTAACCACGGCAAAAATTCTAAGCAACAAGGTATCTAGCATCTTAACGTAATGGAAAGACAGTCCTCAGATCAGACTATCTGTTATCTACCCTGCTTCACGTGAAAGCCACCTGGCTTTAATTAACCAAGAAGGTTACGGACTGCCTTAAATAGAATACGCACAGGGCATGGCAGAAGCGCCGATTTCTTCTTTAAATGCGGCTGGTTGGACTCCTCTGAGTGTAACCTCGCATTCGGGAAGACGCTAATCCCCCTCCGGCCATCCAGATTTGGGTTTTCATGGGTTCCCCAAATCACTCCAGGCGAATGCCGGGACTCTTCCTTCAAAAGGCCATGGCCGAATTCCCTCCCCTTCCTAGTCCCCAATCCCATCCCTCCTCTAATGACCCCGACATCGATAAGGCGTAAAGCCGTACGTAAAAGGAAAAAAAAGTAGTGATTGTGCAGTAGAACGACAGACTGTGCAGCAAGTCGTGTTGGAGAGTGAACTAACGGCATACGGTGGGAACTTTGAAGGCTTCATGAATATGAGTGAAACAGTAAAAAAATACTCCAGAAATATACATTTTTGACAATCGAGTATCTCTCGTACAATGTTTCCTAGTAATTCGATTGTAATCAATGTATTCTCTAATAGGTGTAATGTATATTTCTGTGACATTGCAATAACAAAATTATAGACCTAACCTTATAGGTGAGCGCTTAATGCTTGTGCAGTACGTGGTATTTGGCAGGATGGGGGTTCCAGCAATTCATATTTTAAATTTTCACTGTATCCGGAAACCAGTACAGGTAAATCCACAGATAATGTCTTCAAATGTTTATGGCTGAATTTCTTCCTGTGTATCCTTGTAGTATTTTTGTTCCATGTGTGGCTAATCCCCAGTGTCTGATAAATGAATTCATATAAGTGGATAAGAATGAAAGAGAGAAGGGCAACCTTGCTTGGTTCCGCATTGATAGGCTTCAATTCTATTATTTTCTTTTCTGTATTTTTCTTTCTGTCAATCACGGAAGGCCCACAAGTGTGGCTGCAACACATTGGAACGGGAAAGTACAACGGGCCCAGGTTCAAATCCCGGCCCGTGCGTTCCTGCCGTCTTGATTGCTACCTATGGGAGAATTCTAGACGATATCCCAGGATTCACCACATTACCTATTCATTTCGCGAAAAAAGTGGGTTACAGAACATACGTTTCACAGACATATAACAACTAATCCCATTAAAATGGGATCTCCAATCCGTCATTAGAGTAGAAATGATTATTACAATTTCATATCTTTAATACTTGATGAGATTTCCATGACTCTAAAGTGGTAACATGTTTCGCGATTGAAACTGGCAAAGTTCCGAATGGAAACGGTGACCGCTGCACATCGAACGACCAGCTCATTATTCTCATAAGTTGCAGGGGCCGGTAAGATTGTTAATTTGAAAAGCACCTACCAAAGTGTTGAACTGAATATTAACGGGGGTTTCAGCTTTCGGCTGCGGACTACGCCCAGTTATAAGCTGTAGGTAATTAGATTGTGGTGCGGCCGCGGCACCTGTGAACTGTATTCGCCCACACAAAGACAGCGGATAATGGCCGTCACTGATTGGTGTTCCAGCGAACATTCCTCTCCGACCCTCGGCTATTAAACAAGTCATTTGCACGAACAACTCATACTAGTGCTTCAGGAGCACAAAGTACATTCAGCTTCAACTAAAACTATGAAATGGATCTCAGAAGTATTAATAATATTTAGCAGTTTTGTTAACCAATAATGACTTATGAACTAAGTAGAGAATGGGTATAGAAAGTTGATCCATTTTATTGCCACCCGGTGGCATTATTTATCTCGTTGATCGTACGTTTATTCATATTAGAAAACTAAAATATCTGGAAAATTATATATTTCCTGATAGAAAACATTAAAATGTTAAAACCTTGTTGGTTGCGCGATGCTCGATTGTTTTCATTATTCTTCTGATTACTTGTGTTGGGTTTCTTCAGAGGTAGAAACTGAGACTTTTCCGTGTTTGCGTCCAGGTTATTCTTTTTCAGCTGTTGCACTTTTTTTGGAGCATCAGCTGTCAGTTCGGTCAGAGCAGGTCCATTGCCTTGTGTTTGTTTGGACGTATTTTTCTCTTAACGTTTTCTGTAGGCAGCTTCAGACTGTGCCATTGTGATCCTGCGTTGGCGTTATCGTCAGCGCTTGAAGGATGGGCAGCCTTTGTAGCTCGCTACGTGATGGCCTTCACAGTTTACGCATATCGCTGGGGATTGTCATTTTGTAGTGCACAATCTCTGGAAAGGTATGCTCCTGCACAGTTAATGCAGACTGGCTTCATTTGGCACTGGGTTGGTCCTCCAGGTGAACGTAGTTTCTCTAGTCACTTTCAGGGACATAATGTTGTCCAGGTCAAATTGTTTTCGTATTTTGTAGTCTATCGGGCAGTACTGCTAGGAACAGTGGCATCAGCTCTGAACTCTCTGGTCGTTTTAGCGTACTTCAAAGCCTTTATATACTAGCTCCTCCTTGAAGTCCAAGGCTGGCATACCTAGTGAGATTCCTCGTAGGGCCACCTTCAACGGCTTTTCTGCAGCTAAGGGGTACGTATAGTTGGGAGTAGCTCTTCTCTGCTCGTAAAGGGCTTCCTTCCAGTAAGGTCTCCAGTCTCCACCATCTGGCACAGGTCTTTGTAATTGTTGAGGAACTGTACCTCCATTGGTGGCAGACCGCATAGTCTGGCCATTCTAATTCTGTGCTGTTGGCCCGTTTCCGCTAGCGGTTTCAATGGATTTCATGTCTCCATTTCGTTATTCCTTGGTCCTAGCCCAGTGAAGTAGTATCTTTGGTGAACGTAAACAGAATGGAAGATATTTGATGGAAGCCATTGATTTGAAATAATAAAGCTGTTAAGAAGAGACTTTGAGAAAGGGAAGCCAAAAAGAAAATTGAATCTGTCCTCGTAGGGCGATATAGTCCACGAATGTTTGTATATGACATGTAAATAGCCTGATTGCAAAGAAAAATGTTTATATGTGTTCTGAGAATGTTGGATGTCAAACGAACTGTACGCATTGTGAAACGAACTGAAAAGAAGTACTAAGTATTAATCTTAATAGTCTTATAGGATTTTAAATAAATTGTAATATTAATATCTAAATGAAAGCCTTGATGAGTCATTTAAGAGAGTTGTATTAGGTAGTTAACTAACGGTATTGAGACTGCGATTTCAGGTGTTAAAGCGGTGGTCATATACTGAATATTGGAAGCCCTATAGAAAGAATGAAAGGTTAATATCTGGTAAATGAGAAAAGAAAATAGGTAAGTATAAAATCAAAAGAGACCACGTTACCGTGTGCATAGACAGCAGTAACATGTAAGAAATTCGTCGTCGGCAAATGTTTCACCACAGCCTGCTGGTTGGGTTCGACTACTGTACATCCCATGGTCCAAGAGTAAAGAGCAGATGTTTAGTTTTGATGTGACGTCGTAAAGCTGAGAAACTGAGATTAAAGTGTTACACAAAATGGTATTCAATTAAAGGTACGTTATTTCACGAAGGCAACCTGTTTGCCGGGAAATATACTAACGATGTTGTGCTATTCCGAATTGAATCTGATACTCATCATGAGTCGTTGACTCATTTATAACTCGTCAACCTACGGTATTTTCTACTATATTAGCGTTGGCTACAATTTGCGAGGTCAGATTTTCCATGAAAGTAATTATGGTAGTTGGTCGAATTCATCTCATACTATTTGTGGAATAAAAAACAAGTGTTTAAATTACGGGAAACGGTTAGTAACATAATACAAAATAGGTCACTTCGATAGCATCCATTATTCCTGGAGAGCAAGCCAAAATTCATGGTCTAAACTTCATGCTCATTTACTTTTAATACTATAGTCATTTTCGTAGTCGTCGCCAATGATTTATGCTCGTGAATATTTTGCGCCTTTGTAAGTTGTTATATTCCTGATGTTAATTTTCGGACTCAAACATAACTACTAACATTGAAAACACTTAAAAGAATATCGTTCGATATTTTTCTACATTCCTGTAGTTGCACCTTACCTATTCATTTTCTATTTACAATTATTTGTTTATACATTTTTTTGGCTGTTATTAGTTAGGCAGCAATTGTTGGTATCATTTATCTCTCTCTTTTGTTTCCTACTGGATCTGTTGTTGTTTGAGTGTGCCAGACAGATAGATTGGAATATGTATTAATTCAGCATAGTATGTAGTAATAAATGTTAGTTTAGAAGGTTTATGATCCTGTTACAACTGATTATCACCTTTAATTACATTTTTGCTATTAACAGATGGTATTAGACGATACTATTCTTGATGCGTTCATTTTTGTGATTATTTTTGTATTCTTATTCATGTCTTAGAGCTTTCCGATTGCCGACTGTCTCAGAAAATATAGCATGATCCCTGTATGCAAACCTTCTGTGTGTACAGTACGTTTCTATTTCCTTCATGTTTGCAATATGTGGTGGTTCTCACAGTTTTATCAGTTATAAACGTTTTTGTTAAATTATTAGATTGGGACGTTAAGTTCAGTCGACGTCGTTTAAGAGTATTTAAGGTTTTGAAAGAGATCATTTAGTCAGTTGCTAGATATACTCCAAACTATTAAGCTATTCTGAAATTCATGATCATGAGTGAACACAATATAAGAATTGCCACTGGGTGAATTTGCGGCTGGCAAGTTGTAAAATATAAGTATTTATGAAGGTTAATCAGATAAAGCTCCACTATAACTTCAGGTGTTAAACAAAATACAGTGAATGTAAAAAAATTATTTAGAAAAATTGAGAAGTAAGGGAAGAAACTAAGCATTTTAAGCTACAAATAAAATAATTTTTAATTTCCTTACGTTGATCATAAATTCCTCGTGGGATACAATTTAACGCCGTGATTAGTTGGAAACACGAAGGTAGTAAACTAACTGCTCTACCTTGCAGTTGGAAAGTAATATTAGTAATAAAACAATAACCAAAAAATAAAGTCTCAAAAAAATTATTCTGGTGATTTCAAATACAAAGATGATTGAAAAAGTAAGACAAAAAAGAAGATCTACACATACTATAACTTATTGTTAATAACATGATGTAAAGTCCTTGAAAGGTTCATACAAATGTATAACAAGAAGGGAAATTTTTTATTTGCATCAGAAAAATAGTAAAATATTATGAAAAGTTTATTAGTAACTTTAGTGTTAAGATTCACATAATATTTTTTTATGTTACCTCACGAGCCACTCCATATTACCTACAACACTTTTACATGTAATTAAAAAAAATATTTTTTCTTTCTTTTTTATGATCACGATAATATGACTGAAAATATCATTTACCTATTAATTTTTCGTTGTTGACCATCCTTGTACCAAAGATATTATGAAGTTGTTTTGTAAACCCATTATTTCAAACAATTCATTCTTTGAAAGGACCATTCAGTTGACGAAAAATCAGATATATGAAGATGAGAGTGTTAGAAAAAACAATAAACAAAATTTAATGTAAAACGATACATGATACGAAATCTTACATCAGCGCAAACAAAATCCGTGTGGTCGGAGTGGAATCAAAGATGATTTAGCTAAGTTGTTTAGGCAGTACGTGGTGAGAGCGGTACTTACGAGAGCGTAATGCCAATAGAGAGAAGCTTGGATTAGAAGCCCCCCGTGTCCTCGAAACCTGGCAGCTTTGAAACAACTTGTGGTGTTTCCCAAATTGAATACTGGCCCGTACCCTCAAGTACTTTTCCGCGGCCACAAATAGAAGATGCTGCAGAAGAAGAAAAACCTATTCATCTTCAAACCCAAAAAACAGAATGTCTGTGAATATTAAAGGCTACTGGTAGTAGTCGCTAGTGGGAGAAACCAGTCTACGAGATGAAGAGGAGTAACAGTTAGACAAATATACATCTGTTTTCGAATATTTATTAAATTATTAGAAATGTCGTTTTTAGATTAGAATTTGAAACTTACATAGCAGCAAACAGACATTGTAATAACTGTAAATGGATAAAGAAATTTAAGTTGTTCGTCTACCAAGGAAGGAAAGTGTAAGGCCATTCCATAATTTTATTAGCTTTTTCAGAAGAAACAGAGGTTTTATTTACTTTTGAGGGCTTATTTAGAGAGATTTTATAGTATTTGACTGCAAGCAAATTATTCAAGAAACATTCTAATTCAAACAAAACAAGCGTTCGATTTATCTACGTATTTTTAACAAAAATATCTACAAACAGACGACATGTTTTTAAGTTTCCGTACGTGCTGTCCCTATATTCGTCATAATGAAAAATTACTAATGGATTATATTCTGAAAAGGAAACATTATCTATCGACAACATACCACAACTAAATACCGAAGAATGTTATTCAAAGATGTTAACGCTGGTTTGTTGTACGTAATTAAGTAATTAATTTAGAATACCACATGAGTGTCATTATTTTAAGACAGTACCTGTTCCAGTCTCACTGCGAAACTGCGTTAAGCTTTATTAGAATGAACTACCAACAAAACTAAGAATAAATGACTCACAGTTTCGGTTACTTTTAAACCTAGTATTACGGATCATATGTTATCTTCTTTGCCCTGCAACAATTTTATAAGTTATTCAATTAAGATATTATAGATATTAATGACAATTTATGATAAAGAGTGTACTACCAACGAATTAAATGTACATTCCATATCATTCTGACGAATGAGGAATATATTTCTGCTGTCTCGTAGTAGCTAATGAGGATTTTTATGTTCACGATAAATTCAGTAATAATATCCAATAGTCATGAACTTTTTTACCATTATTTTTACAATCGAGTTTTTGCTTTATTTGATATAAAAGATACATTCTTATGTTGTATTTCTAAAGAAATCTTAGCTAAGTTGGACCCTCCAGAAGGAAGTATCCTTTGCTTGATATTGGAGGTAAACTAAGGAGGCCCCTACAGTTTAATCACGGAAACGTTCTGGCGTACTTTATACTACACAGCAAGCTGTGCTAGAAGTGAAAGGATTCGAACCGGGGACCTTTCCATTTCCAGTTATACGCCTTAGCCACTGTGCCAGCAGGCCTCTAGGTTGTATTTATTTTTCAGCGAATTGTATCGTTGTACCTCACAAATTATTACTAATTAAGAGATTACAAGCAAATTCATGTTTATGTATAAGGTAGAAATTCACATTATAGAATTATCCTTCAAGAATTCTGAGATTTACCTTAACGTAACTGTAAATAGAAGATTTTATACTTTTTTTATTTTAGTTCTGTTTAAGTACCAGAATTTAGAGGTAATATTCGAATATTTATATTAAATTGTCTTAATTTTCGTGCTTTAATAAATTCATTAGGGATTTCAAATTTTTACTCTATCCGAAGCCGAGAAAAATTCTAGTTACGCAGTGATAATTATTTATGTCGTTCATTAATATGAATCTCGGGTTTCTGAAAATTTATTTTTGCATTACTGTAAACATTGCAGTTACTAAAAGTTGTATAGATGCGAGGGCAATCTTGGGTAATCGTACACAATGCCTTGTGTCTTTATAAACGATGAAATGTAATACAGCAACAGGCCCTTAGAATACGTTGTTCCACAAAATACTTCAGCGTTTGCCACTGGCTTAAGTCGGTATTCAAAGTGACCAGCTTTACTAGAGATGCCGTACTGGTGAGATGTTAGAACAAAGGGAGGCCGACACCTGGTCAAACCTTATCTAAATGCTAATGCGGCGCCGTCTAAGCACAAGAGAGCTATTGTGCGCCATCAAAGCTTTCTGCAGGGTTTGGAGGACACGGAGTTAAACCAGCATGTTAACGGGTATTAACAGCAGTGAACTCAAACAACTAGTATCTGCTTTTATGTGAGGGTGAAACTTTGCTGTATAAATTACACACTTCATTTAACTACAATGTGAAATAATTTGTAACTCCTGATACCTTCTTTACTTTAACACCATACACACACCATATTTCAGTAATCACAGACTGTTCGGCTATTTCGAATTGAAATGTCTCTTCGATTTCGTTGTGGTATAAGATTTCTACTTCAGCCATTTCAATCTTCCTCAAGGAGAATATAAAATGGTTAATTTCAATATAACGCGTTTCACTTAACACTCTTTTATTTAAGGCACCAGATAAACTATATTCACTTTTATTTACTTTAGATTTTATTGAATTGTATTTGTCTTTTTGACTGACAAAGGAGAGGTGAGGAGGGTATAGTAGTACAACTCTAGTTTCTATTCCAAGTGCTTTTGATTTATCATGCAGAAGTTATTGCTTTCTAATGATCTCTTCAGACTTTTCTTGAGATATATCAGCTCTTATACGTGAGGCTATTGTTGTTAAGCTTAATAGTTATAGTTCAAAATGTTTTTACAAAATAAATTTTTCTTACAAAAGGAATGTTATTTGGTACTTTTATGTAAGAAATAAACCTGGAAGCCTGGCGATTAAATTGAATAAAAACATATATCTTCACGCTTGATGATTGCAATGCAAGCACATAGATCTAAATGAAACGCATAATGAATCTGGTCGTCCGGCCTTAAAATACCTCACTCTGTGTAACTAGTAGCAATCAACTGGTCGGTACGCTGTGCCCGTTGCACTTCCCTGATCCAGCTTCGAGGCATTTTAAAGCCGCGTTCCACGATCTCTTGTAAGGAGACAGGACGGGACGGGACGAATACTCAACAACACGCCATGGAACAGGGCCACCTCTGCTAGCGGAGATGAGACGCAGCTACCCACTCTGTATCCAAACATCACAGGTGTGTGTAAGGAGCGCTGTTGTCATCGGTTTGCAGCAGTGGTGCGCACCCCTTCTGTTGCTAAAATGCTCTGTGCCAAACGATACTAGGCAACGTGGTGGGGAGGTGGCGGCGAGGTAAGCGAGGGCTAACCTGCGGCGCGCGCTCGTCCCTACACTTCTAATGAGGTCCCGTCCCGTCGCCTCCGTTACAAGAGATCGTGGGAACGCGGCTTTACCCTTGCAGCTACATTGGCAGTGTGTTGCTTTAGGCTGAATCCTATTAATAGCCACTATATGGAAAGCGGTCACGCCTATCAGGTGGCTATAATGTGTCGAACAGCCAGCTGTCAGCATTTTATCATATGTATGTGTAAAGAGTTAATTTTAAAACTATGTCTCTTAGTAGCCTGTAACAGCAGATGGCAGATCAAAGAGTAAAACTGTTGATTCATTAAAACAAAAACTAATTGATATATTCCTTCATTATTTCACATATCTATTTCACGAACCAGACACTATTCACGACACCAAAACAAGTTCATAATCAGACACACCTCTGTAACAAACATATAACTTAAAAGCAAAGAAAAAAAAAATTGGTTGTTAATACACTTTATTAAGCTATTGACATCTTGGAATAAACCAACAATAACGAATACGGGTTTATAAGTTCCCGTAAAACAGTAAGTCAGATTATGTAGTGAGTTTAAAAAAAATTACCATGTTTTCTAAACCAAACACTACAGTCCGTGTATGAAACGCAAAAAAGGTGAAACACGAGAATGATATCAAACATTTCCCCACTGGAATGTATTAAGAAAATAAAACTTTTGGTGTAATATATTTATAACTAATATTATTAACAGATAATTATTCTTTACATATGAAGTTTTCATTATCAAAATATGTATATAGCTTGTTTTAGGGCACCGAAGATAATTTCATAAATCGAAACGCGTATGCAAACAAAGTTTTTAACTTAGCAGCACCACCTCGTCAACGTCGAGGTTATTAGAGGCGGGAAAGGACTGGGAACAAGGAAAGGGAAGGAATTAGGTCATGGCATTCACCTGGAGTGGAAAACACAAATCTAGCTGCCCGGACGGGGATTCAAATCTGCGTCCTCCCGATTCGAGGCCAGAGCTTTACGTTCGGTAAACAATATATTTTGGTATAATTAAGATTTGTATTTCTACAGTTTTCTTCAGATTACGTATAAGCATAACAAGCAGTCCTGTACCCTCTGTGGCATCTGTCCATGTCATCCTTCACATGTAAAACTGAAATGCAAGTTCTTGTTGTTTCAATAACAATTGTTACCTTTCTCCCCACAGATTTAACGGGAAACAAGAGAACAACATCAAGACAAATACAAAGCTGAAGAACCATTAACAGGTCAGTAATAGTTTGAGAGTTAAATTGCGAAATGATTGCTTTCTGCCATTGAAAAAGAAATATCATGTAGCAAAAGTAATATAATAACAATCTTTCTTCTAAAGACACTAATATCACTGGTATAAGATTTGGAGTGTACAGTGCAAGTATATTATCCAATCTTAGATGATGAATCGTTAAAAGAGCTGAAGTGAAATTTTTGTGTCTGAACAATGTGATGCGGTATTAAACTCCCGCAGCTAGAATTCCATGTCGTTCGTGTATGTTTGGAGGAAATCTAATTACGTGTCAGAGATATTGTTACTCAGTGGCTATGAACCGTTAGAGAAATTTGTTAGTTCAATCAGACAGGTAGTTATGATAATAGTTTTTGATGGGGAAAAAAGCGCCATTCGCTTTGTTGTTTGGATGTTCGAATCCCCGTCCGGGCATCCAGATTTGGGTTTTCCATGGTTTCCCAAATCACTCCAGGCAAACGCTGGGTTGCTTCCTTCAAAAGGCCAAGGCCGAATTCCTTCCCATTCCTTGCCCCCCATCCTTTCCCGTCTCTATAAACCTCGCTGTTAGAGAGACGTTAAGCAGATTGAAAGAAAAGAGTCATTTATCTCCTTTAATACCTATCTGTAATCGTTCAATTAAGTATCATTTTAAAGATTAAGATCTCCGCTTTGGTGACATCTTACACTAAGACAGGAATTTTTCGTAATTCGACCTTTAAAGGGCAAAAGTATTTCTGCAACGCGTTTTTGTGTTACGAGCCATTTATCTCCCTTCATATCTAACCGATATAGGGGAATGACTTATCAAGTTAGAGATTAAGGTCTCCACCGTGGTAACATTATATTTTTGGAAAGTAATCTTTCGTATTTCGACCCTTAAAGGGCAAAAATGTCAATTTTTTCTAAAATGCGTTTTTTGGGTCTCGAGGCATTTATCTCCCAGGAAATATAACCGAAATCGATGAATGATTAGGATGAAGTAGGATTATGAATAGTAATGTCTCAGCTTTGGTGACATTGTATATTAACAATTTTTTTTTATTTTTTTTTATTTCTACCCTTAAATGGAAAAAGTATAATGGTTCTACAACGCATTTTTGTGTCACAAGCCATTTATCTCCCTTCGTATCTAACCGATATAGATAAATGATGTATCATTTTAGAGACTAAGGTTTCCGCCGTGGTAAAATTATATTTTTAGAAAGGAATTTTTCGCAATTCGACCATTAAAGGGCAAAAATGCGTTTTTTGTGTCTTGAGCCGTTTAACTCCTTGGATATCTAGCCGAAATCGATAAATGAAGTAGTATAATGAATGAATATTAATGTCTCAAGTTTGGTGACATTGTATATTAAGAATTTTTTTTAATGAAATTCAACCCTTAAAGGGAAAAAGTTTGAATGGTTTTACAACGCATTTTTGTGTCACGAGCCATTGATCTCCATTAATATCTAACCGAAATAGCTAAATGAGGTATCATTCTAAAATTAAGGTTTCCGCTGTGGTCAAATCACATTTTAAGAAATGAATTTGTCTGAATTTATCCCTTAAGGGAAAAAAATTTCAGTATTTTTAAAATGCGTTTTTGTGTCTCGAGACATTTATTTTCCTTGATAATTTAACAAAACTAATAAACGAGGTATCATTTTAAAAGACTCAGGTCTTCGGTTCCGTTACGGCCATATTTTAAGAAAGAATTTTCCAAACTTTGACCCTAAAATGGCAAAGTATTAGTATTTCTACAACGCATTTTTATCTCCCTTGATTCCTAACCGAAATGGATAAATGTGGTATCGTTTTAAACATTAAAGTATCCGCTTTTGTCACATCATATTTTATGAAAGAACTATCTCCAAATTCAGACCTTAAGGGGCAAAAATATCATCATTTCCAAAAAACTTTTTTTTTCCCTACCTCCCTTGATTGCAAATCGAAATCGATAAATGAGTGTCTGCTTTTGTCACACCATATTTTATAAAAGAATTTTTTGGAATTCGACCCTTATAGGGCAAAAGTATCATTATTATTACTACAGCTTGTTATTATCTCCAGTTAGGTGAAATCATATAATAATTAAGGAAGAATTTTTCTGAATTTCGCGCGTATGAGACAGTTCAGAGCCAAGTCCCTAGATTGCGCCAGCAGACATCACAGAGATTTCAATAAACATTTTTATACAACAAGTAACTTTTCGGAGATTTTTTTCTATTACGGAAATATTTTTGTTTTGTCGCCACAGCAAAATATATCACAGACATTTTGATATGCGGTGTGCATTTTGTCATGTTTGTTGTATTCTGTGAAGATCAGTGACAGTTTGTCGTACATACAGAGTGTTTTAAATTTTTTCTAACTGTTTCGTAATATGTTGTAAATATTTTGATGCCTACCTATTACACTAAACAAATAAATATTTGCTACGAAAGTGGGGTTCTAATTTTCAATAAAATACAATCATTCAACCTCATTATTCACCGTATTTTATTCGTGAAATTTTCGCATGGGTCGTCTAATTAATTTTAATAGCTCAATGGCAGTGGTAGAACTAGGAAACAATTATCACCTCAACAGCCTTTAATATGATGAAGTAACTGAGTTATACGGCTGAAAATAACAGCATTACAATCTTTTAAATGATGTAAATTGTAATTCCTTTAAAAATATTTACTGAATGTCCTGAACTTTACTGAACATACGATAGTTGATTTAAAGCGTCTATTGTATGAACCTCCAATTAAAAAAACAGATTATTCGATATTAATTTAATATTTTTATGTAATAATTAAATGAAAATCGTTGCGGAAATAGACTCAGCTTCTTCTCAAACATATGTGATAATGTAAGAAAAGAATCCACTTTCACTACAACCAACAAACAAGGGTCGTATATTTTTCTGCTGGAAGTAACTTTCTCCGCCAATACTTTTCACAATGTTCGTTGTTTTCACGTTGCTCTGTGTGCTGAAAATCTCTCGGGGCGGTGACTATCGGAGTCTGTTTGTTACTCGCCCGTTGCTGTCGATTGTAAAAACAGTGTCGCAGTCGACAAACCGTTGCAGCTCATAGCCGGGTGTTTGTTTTCACAGTGCAACAACAGAGATGCAAACTAGTATCTCACTCGCGCATGCAGTTACTACAGTAAACCAAAAACGCTTCGAAATACCGTAAAAACACAAATGTACCGTATCCTTGAGGCATAAGAGATATTTATCTTCTAAAAGTATCATTTATATTACAGGAAACTTAAAGTTACGTATCTGAAGATCTAAAAGGCTATTCAGCTTCAGAGAACTAGTGTTATGATTGGTTACTTTTCTTACAGTGACACACCCTTGTTACGTTCATTTAAGGAAGTTCACCTCGAACATCACTCAGAAGTTAGCTCGTTTTTTCGCTGTCAGTAAAACTGAAAATAAACACACACAAAGTAAGCTTGTGTAGTCTGAGAAACCAGAGCAATGTTTTTTTCATGTCCAAGAATTTCCGAATAGGATACGCAGATAAATCAGGCACCAGTATATTATTAACATAAAAGTGCGACGAGTTCATTACATTAATGTGAAGGAAAACTGCCTATGACTGACAATGTCTAAATCGCAAAAAAAAAAAAAAAAAAAAAAAAAAAAAAAAAAAAAAAAAAAAAAAAAAAAAATTGGGTTGGCTATCTGGGATAAGTTTGTACTTGTTGTTGGCCAGGTCAATCTGGAGCTATGGGTTTATGGCCACATTCTCTTGCTGACGCCAAGAATTGTATACTTATTGACAGGTCGTACTAAGACTAATGGTGGAATTTGAAGTACAACTTTTCTGTGTGCCGACCCCGGCAGCGTAGGGGTAGCGTACTTGCTTCGCGTTGTAGGGGTCGCCGGTTAGAGTCCGGCCGAGGGCATGGGTGGTTTTAATTAAGTGTTGTGTTTGTCTTGTGTCGTCCTGACAGAATATAGAATATAATCACACTGAAATGAAATGTCTACATTGTAACAGAAACACACACGTTGAGCTGGCTGTATGGCTAAAATGGCCAAATATCATTTTCTTTTTTTTTTTTTTAAAAAAAAAAAAAAAAAAAAAAAAAAAACACCTTACTTTTCTGTGAAATGTGTTGCTATTTTAGCGTCTGAAAATTTTATTTTTGTTTGTGAATGTATATTATGTGGTCGGAGATTGGGTAGCGTCCGGCATTCGCCTTGATGGCAGCGGAAACTGCCTTAAAACCGCAATCAGGATGTCTCTTGCGCGGTCCGTTACACCTCCCCGATACAATGAGCGGTGCCTCTGCGCATCCAGCCACAATGGCGGGTTTGTGAGGGATTCCTCTATATCAAAAAAACTGGAGTATCCCTGCTGCTTATTAACTGTATACTAAATTAATTACTCACAAATTCTGTGATTGGTTTTACTTATACAGACGCAAGGAAATTGAAATCCTCACAGTATGCAGCTGCGATACGTGAACTAATAATGGGCAGGGTTTGAGGAAACGCGAAGGACACGTTGCTAATATTGCAGACCAAACCAGCGCCGTGCAGGCTCCCACATAGCAATGTATTAGACCGTGCATGCCCTCTAGCGTGTGGTGACAATGGTCGTTGCTAGTAATCGTGAGCGCACAGGTATTGTCCCGCTGTATACGTCACATGAACAGTTGCTTATTTGGCTATTATATAAACGAACAATGCTGGTTCAATTAAGAACTTAATATGTTTTATCTATTGTTGTGACACCCTTCTCTCTTATAAATAGCTTTAATAAGACATCAAAAATATTTATATTAAAGAATCTACTTAGAATTCTCTTACAAAGTGAGTATGACTAAGGTGACCATTTATTTTTTTTGGTCAGAACGGGACGCCTGGGGAAATTTTCTCTCCAGAGCAGGATGCCTCTGGAATTATTTTTTTTTTATTTCACTAGTTTTTGTTTTTTTTTTTTTTTTTTTTTAAGTAGAAAGAATTAACATGTTAGCTTAGTTACTTAGGCTTAGTATCTGACATCTAAGGTCTAACTAGCCAGTTGTTTTATATTTATAGGCAAAACACATCAGTATCAAGAGTTTTCAAGTAGAAATGGAGTTCATAACATGATGTTTTGATATTAGTCTTGGTAATCAAAATGGCTTTCAATACTGCGACACTTAACTGTGTTTTGTCACTTGCCACATTTTATTTATCAGAGAAAAAAGCTCTTTCGACAGTTGCGTTACTTCCAGGCAGACACTTAACGTACTTTATAGTTTATACGATAGTTCGTGAACTGAGATTGTTAGCACGGAAGTGTTGAATAATTCCGCCCATCGGTCTTCCGTAGCAACATTATCAACGTTCTAGCTGGTGATTTTTTTTATCTGTGGCGTAGTTGAAAATAATCAAAAACTTGTCAAACATTTCCATATATTGGCTGCTGATAATAAATGCTTGCGTGATCCAGCAATGGTCCATGCGTCGACCTTACCTCCGTGTTACAAAACCGCATCGTCTATTTTAGACCTTAATAGGTAGACATATTAAACTGTAGTTTTTGTTTCGAAAGCGGGTCATTTTTATTCTCGCCGGGGAAAGCGGGACAGTACTGCCTGAAAGCGGGATGGTATGGTCACGTTATGTGTGACTCAACCTACGTATCTAAGTTTTGGAATTTATAAAATTATTAATAGCAAAATGACTTACAGGAGATAATTAGTTTGTCACGTACTTGACAAATCTACTTACAGAAGTGAAACGTTCTTGCAATATCAAGCAGCTGTCACATTAAAATATAATCGAAGCTGATAGACATCTCAAAATTTGTAACCAAACTAAATAAAGCACAGGTAAACAAAACACACAGATTATTTCATTATAAATAAATGTTGGAGGAAGCTCAGTTTATTTTTTTTTGATTTTAGGGATAAATGCAGCTGTACCGTATGAGCAAAGAATAATATGAGGTTATTGACAACGTTTTCAGACGTTGCTTATGCATTTAACTTATGGTATGAGAGTGAAAATCTGATACCCTTAACTAGGACTACAGTAGCGAAACATCTGCCGTGGTTGTGACGACACAGGCAGCGGTTCTTTGCTCTGACGAGTCGACCGTTTCTTTGCCCAACCGAAGATGTAATCTGCTAGTTTAACAGGTTTCCACAAATATGAATTGTCTTAGCAGAAACTCATGGAAAATTTGTTAGGTCGCTTAAGTAAATCTAGATTGGAGTTAGAGAGCAGTCACGAACCTTGGAAACAAGTTGATTATTTTCGGTTCTGATCAATAGGCAGCGTGTATGTTAATCATTTCTTCCCGCCACAGATGTGCAGCTGCCAGATGCATACGATCTCTTGTGGAGACCCCTAGCAGTGTCTGTTCACTAACACTCCTGTCAGTCTGATTGCATCGAAGACCCTTTCTTAAATTGCTCTCGGCCTTGTTACATTTCACACATGCTCGAAGGTAGCTAGACTGTAGTGCTTAAAACTTTATCTTATCCAATCATCATAATTCAGTTAAAGTGTTATTGAAGGTCTGTAAAATGGATACTGCAAGGCTCAAAATTTACATGTACTGTACATTACAAGAAGTTGTAGCAATAATTATTTTTTTTGAATTTTCATTGGTTATAATTATTATTTTTCGCACTACATTGAAAATAACATATTATGGAAACGTATTTGAAGTAAAAATATTTCTATTGGATGTTTCATCTTTCAACAACGGAAACCTATGCCAGACTAAGTCCCCCGCACACCCAAACATATCATTTTAATGATAGATTAAAAGTAAACACAACTAAACTGAATAATTCGCAATAAACAATCCTGGATGAAGAATTTCATGTAGAAGATCGGATATGTATTTCACATCATGTACAGTACATTGTAGTTGAATAACTATACTCATTTTTAATATTTTTCTGTGATATTCAAGCATTTTAACCGAAATGATAATTCATTTGAAGCTGTGGGAGAGTTGTTAAAATCATTTACATTATTTAATCCATATATAAATAATTTCTAATCTGCTGAGTTTTATGAAACATGGAAGACTTGAGTCATAGTTTCTGTGCTGTTTATTACGTTGAATACAGACTGGTGGACAGAATTTAGTTCCGAGAAAATGTGAAAACAAAATCGTTGAGGATTACTCTTCATTATGGCGTACATATTTAATTTATAATTTTCCATAGCAAATTATCTCGGAAGATTTTAAAAATGCAATAAATTTCATTTTTAAAAAGCTAATTTTCCCAGTAATAAGTTACCTTTCGCCATCATCAGGTTCGTCCTCACGCATGTGGATAACTTTACGAATACATTCCCATCTAGAAGGACGTACGAATCCTCTCTTTCTTATCAGCAAATATTTTTTTCGTATCTGTAAGTGAAACGCGAAGGATTATTTCATTTGTGTCTCATTGACATTTGCCACTAATGCTACGGAGGTCTATAAGCTCTAGTCTATGCCTCAACACCCGAGACTCACATAGGACAGTGAAAGATTGCTTGGAACTTGAATTGCTCTTCTGCGTTCTAGCTTCACGTTGCAGTGTCCAATAATATTACAAATTCTGTTATTCATTATAAGAAATCTACGTGAAACAATGTTGATAACTTGAATTTTATATAAAAAAAAAGCAGGCTTGTTGAAAAGGTAGGATTGAATAGTACCGAATGCATGTTAATTGATTGAGAATTAGGTGTTGAAAATTATGATGAACAAAGCATACCAAAATTTGCTATGAATTGCAGGGCTTATCAACAGAACAGTTGGTGGCTACCAATAGGAAATTTCTGAATGACAGTGAAAAATCTGACATATTCATCCCATATATGAATGCTGCTATTAGTTCTGGCAATCAGTGGCCATTAATTTACCAATAACTTGCCAACTGTGTGCTGCAGAATATCAGAATATTTTACTAGTGCAATGTTTGTTCTGTGTAAATCATTTTAACGAAAAAAAATTGTCTTTCGATTTATCTCACAACCTCCTTACACTAAATAATAATAATGTCAGCATTGAATCAAACAAAAGAAGTTTCACTTGGTTGCAATGGTATAAAAGTTCCAAGTGGTTTGTTAGAGCCCGACTAAAATCGATCATGAAACTGTTCCATACATCTTTATAGACTGTATTTATCACCTTCACCCTTGTGGTGTTGCAATGAATTAGTGAGGGAGATACAAACTAAATGATGTTCTCTTGGGAAAACATTGGAAACGGCCTTTCAGTTGATGAGGATCTGCAGCAATTGCGCAAACCATTTCAGCGCGATGGAGAAGCGCGTCTCCACAATATAGTGAATTCCTGATGGGCATTATAACCATATAAAAATCTAAGCCAGAAAGCAATTTATATTCAAAAGTAATATAAAACGTTTTTCGGTACTTCTTCTTCTTCACCATCTTTGTCTCAACATAACGAGTCGACTGCATTTACTCATCATTGGTCAAACCGAGCGTGGTGGGTGAACGGTTAACGCTCTGGCCTCGCATTCGGGAGGACACGGGTTCGAATCCCCGTCGTGGAATCCAGATTTGGGTTTTTCATGGTTTCCCCAAATCACTCCAGACGAATGCCGGGATACTTCCTTCAAACAGGCCATGGCCAAATTTCTTCCGTTCCTTGTCCTCTGTCCCATTCCGCCTCTAATGACCTTAGCCGTCGACGAGGCGTAAAGCAATAAGTAAATAACAAAAACAAAAAAAGGCATGGTCAGTCAGGAGCTTTGGTTTTACGGCCGCATTCCATGCTGACGCCATGCATTTTTTTATACCTACTAACAGGTCGTTCTACATACTAATGTAGGAAGTGAAGTAGGGGCATATGTCTGCGAAATGTGTAACTATGTTCACAGCTCTGGTATCTCAACCTTGTTACAGTTTTAGTACCTGAATATCCATTTAAAGATTCAATGTATGTAAACTGCGAAATTTAACACTTGCTGCACTGTGCTTTTCAGTATGTGAGACGTATACCTTTTTCCTTCTGAAAACAAGAATATTCTGTAATTGCGTAGATTATTATAAAAAAATCATCAGTAAATTGTCACTTTCTGACGGGACTGGAACATGGAAAAAGTTGAGATATTATTCATTCAAATTCTCGAATTCAAATTCTCTGATTGCATAAAATTCTGTAGTCCTCTGATCAAACCAACAACAAGATGGCTGAAACGTTAGAATTTTTTATATAAAACGACGCGACTCCACCGGGAGAAACAAGGTAATACCCAATATTTCGTGACTGAATTTACTTTTAAAATGGCAGAAATAATTTATTTTTAATACAACTTTCGTTTGCTGATCAAAATTTTAGTTACATTTTGATACTTTCTTCATTACGAAATACATTTCTTTTCAAATTTATGATTCGTCTTATGGCGCAAGTACATAAGACAGACGAGAAATATATGTCGGATCCGGAGTACGGGGCTACTATACTAGATGGCACCACAGACGCAGCGAGCAGGATGCCAGCACCACAGCGACTGCGGTGACTTAAGAGGTGTCTACTTAAGGGCAGCGCACAGCACACGGAGCTCTTTTCATGCCTGATCATCGAGGCAACATCATTCCGCTATCTGTGATTGTGTATTATGAGACTGCGCCTAATAAACCGGATCCTTGTATCAGCTGTAATCTCGTAGTTACTCTCTACTGTCTGAGGGATATCCGCAGCATACCTTCGCTATTGAGCCATCTACCTCGAACCGGGAACTCCATTCAATCCGCCCGACTCCTTGATCTTTCCCGGATGGATTCGACATATATTTGATAAGAAATTTCTTTGCTTGTAATTTTAAGTCTGATAGTTTTTTTTATACACATATCGTACACGAAACAGAAAACAAATGGAATTAGGAATCATCGTCAATGAGGTTATCAGCGGTGGAAATGGATTGTTGACAATAAACGAGAAATAGATCAGTTACGTCCTGGAGTGATTTAGAGGAATCACTGAATACCGAAATCTGACTGGGGTTGGCCTGGCCGGGAAATGAAGTAAGAAATTTCTGGATGCTAGCCCCGAATGTTAGCACTCTCCGGCAAGATACACACGAATCTGAAGTCACGTATTCATAGAAGAATCAGAAAGAGATGCGTTTTTCCTTCACTTGATACTTTCGCTTTTCCCTTTCTTTTCACAAGAACCTTATCTGCTGACTGTATAAAAAAAAGTCTGTTAGTTACATCTATACTGGAAATATGTATATCCAATTCATCTACTGGTGTTGATGGTTTTGTTAGTTCTTTTTGCCATTTAACAACATTGACTGAAATGATTCCGTATTCAGAGAATCTCAGAAACTTCACAGGAAAATACGTGAGTGGCTTACTGCGGAAACAGTCGTGTTTTTGTGTGCGTTATATTAGCTGGGTATGTGGAGAGAAAAACAAGAAGCGTTGCCAGCTTAGTTTGCATATGTAATTAACTTTTACAAGTTGAAGCGTATGTTAACTGTTTATAAAAACCAGTACGATAACGGGATACGGTATCATGGAAATTCCAAGTGCAATTTCAGGATTTATCAACTCTTGATTGAGCAAATAACTTCCTGATCGGTTAAAAATTGTTTAACATGTATGACATAAACTGTACGGGCACACTAGTGTATAGTTAGCAGTGGCGTGCCGTATCCACAGCCGGCAAGTCGCTGTGAAAACAGTGGCGGTTTTATTGCTTTGAAAGCCCTTTATTCTCCAACCAGAGATAATTTTGTTCGAGTGTTTCCAGAAAGTCTTTGTTCCAGCTACACAAGAGATTAAATACTCTTTTTGTGGATACGTAGGACACAAATCCAGTTTCTCTGACACGGTGAAACATACGAGAAATAATTTGTCGCGGTTCAACTCTAGTTTTCTTCAGATCTTTTAAGTCAAAGTGAAATATTAAAAACTACAATTAAAGAGAATCTACAGTCCTCTTTATTGAGACTTGTAAATTTTGTTCCTAGTGACGTCTGGTCGATAAAGTAAGGTACCAGAAAAACCAAAAAAATATTCTTGTCCTCTTAGAGATCTATATTTCCCCTCCAGCTGAACAAAATCTTACTATATCAATTAAAAAAGATATTTTACCTCTCTTGGTTTAGTTGAATTAAAACTTGACCTGATACTTCACTAAAAAAAATTAAATAAAAGTTTGTGAATTAGATCATAGGTTTTCGAGTTCTCAACATACTGCCGAAAAGCTATATCTCAAGAGTAACTTACTAAAAGTAGATTAACCTTACCAAGTCACATTTCAATAATATTTCTACTATATAATTTCGTATGCTCATTTCGATAGCTATTGGGTGGAGATCGGTGACGTCACACGACGGCCTCTGCTCACAAATTAACAACAACCAGAGATATTAGAAATTAGAGGTTATGTGAATAGCCAAGTGATTTCTATGAAATTAATTGCCAGAACACATGCATCAAGTTTACTTTTTGATTCCATTCCTAAAAAGTTTTTAAAAACTTAACAACTAAAGAAACGTGGGACTACTTTTTAGTATCATGTCGCTAACGAAAGCAACATAACAAACTAATAAAAACTTAAATTACCCATGATCTCAGTCTGTAACAACAAACGCTAATTGCCATCCTGACCTATGCTAAATTTCAATTTAATTAAAACTTCCTCTAATGTTTCTGCTAGACCAAAGTTTAAACATCACGGTTTATTTGCTTCTTACGTCTTTTACTGATCACTTTTGTTAGTGGTTTTTATTCAGTGTACGTGAGTTACTAGGTTTTAAAAAGTAGACATCAGATTTCAGATATATTACCTAAATGAGTGTTTTGGCAATTCTCTTCTCCGGAATTGCATAATTATTTAATAATTTGGAATATGTAGTAAGTTCTCTTGCCGCTACAGAAACAATGAACAAAATACATTATAAATGTTTGGCTATTCTCAATCAGGAGCAACGTCATGCTTTCGAAGCAATCGTTGCTACGATAAATCATCGCATTCTTTAAGCTACGAGAAATTCTTCAAATATTTCAAAGTAAACAGTTAGTATCAAATAAAAGTTTGTATTTCAGTCATTTCGAAACTATGAGCCATGAACTTCAAAATAATTATACGAGAGCGCGATCGTCTCTATCCGTGATTAATTTCGTCTATTAATACTTTAAGTTCTTCAAGCTCAAGATATTTTATTAAAATTTTGCACACTGGACGCTTAAGGTGAACGCCAGGTTAAGTTTGTATTTGACCAGATCAGTACAGTCTGTCATCAACTTTGATCATAAAAACGGAAACTATTCTAGACCTGTGACCATACGCAAAAAACGGTCAAGGGGTTACTCAAGTCTATAATACACCTTGACGCACCCTAAAGCCCCCCCCCCCCTATAATACACCGAAAGCCAAAGAAAATGGTATAGGCATGCTTATACATACACAGAGATATGTAAACACTCAGAGTACGGCGCTGCGGTCGACAACGCCTATATAAGGCAACAGGATTCTGCCGCAGGCTTTTGGTTATCCCCTAAAGTGTAACACCAATGAACTCAAAACCATCAAACTGAACATACAGATTAAGCTACAAACAGTAGCGGGACTGTTCATTAAACCTTTGAGGTAGTGAAAAAAAAAAAAAAAGCCGTAGGCTTTAGATCGGTTACTGCTGCTACAATGGCAGGTTGTCACGATTTAAGTGAGTTTGAACGTGGTGTTATGGTCGGCGCACGAGAGATGGGACACAGCATCTCCGAGGTAGCGATGAGGTGGAGATTTTCCCGTACGACCATTTCACCAGTGCACCGTGAATATCGGGAATCCGGTAAAACATCAAATCTCCGACATCGCTGCGGCCGGAAAAAGATCCTGCAAGAACGGGACCAACGACGACTGAAGAGAGTCGTTCAGCGTGACAGAAGTGTAACCCATTGCTGCGGATTTCAATGCTGGGCCATCAACAAGGGTCAGCGTGCGAACCATTCAACTAAACATCATCGACATGGACTTTCGGAGCCGAAGGCCCACTCGTGTACCCTTGCTGAGTGCATGACACAAAGCTTTACGCCTCGCCTGGGCCCGTCAACACCGACATTGAACTGTTGATGATTGGAAGCATGTTGCATGGTCTGACGAGTCTCGTTTCCAACTGTATCGAATGGATGGACGTGCACGAGTATGGAGACAACCTCATAAATTCATGGACCCTGCATGTCAGCAGGGAACTGTTCAAGCTGGTGGAGGTTCTGTAATGGTGTGGGGCGTGTGCAGTTGGAGTGACATGGGACCCCTGATATGTGTAGATACAACTCTGACAGGTAACACGTACGTACGCATCCTGGCTGATCACCCGCATCCATTCATGTCCATTGTCCGACGGACTTGCGCAATTCCAGCAGGACAATGCGACACCCCACAGGTCCAGAATTGCTTCAGTGGCCCCAGGTACAATCTTCTGAGTTCAAACACCTCCGCTGGCCACCAGAATACCCAGACATGAACAATAATGCGCACATCTGGGCTGCCTTTCAACGTGCCATTCAGAAGAGATCTCCGCCCCCTCGTACTCTTACGGTTTTTGGACAATCCTGCAGGATGCACAGTGTCAATTCCCTCCAGAAATACTTCGAGTCCGTGCCACGTCGTGTTGCGGCACTTCTGCGTGTACAAGTTTATTTGGTTCTTCAGTGCAGTTTAGACAGCAGATGCCAAGAAGAACTTCGTCATTCCGGTTTCTATCGTCTTCAGTCTGATAAATTAACACTGCTAAATACATGATTCACATACAGCAAAAAATTTAAGCTAATCTGGCTGAATAATCGTCCTAGAATTTTAAGCAAAAATGGCATGTAAATTGTGCCTGCTGTTTTCAATTTTTTTTTTTTTTACTTGCTTAACGTCTCTTAACAGCGAGGTCTTTAGAGACGGGAAAGGATTGGCGGCAAGGAATGGGAAGGAATTCGGCCATGGCCTTTTAAGGAAGCATAACGGCATTGCTGTTTTCAAACTGTAAGCGTACGTAAAAATAGGAAATAGTTGTTTTTTTGAGATACTTGGGGATTCCGGTAATTATTCTGGGAATATCATTTAATAATAAATTATTTATATTGCAATGTTTTTATTGATTCTGAGAAATCTCATCTAATTAATATGAAAAAAATAAATGTAAATTTTCACAGACACATCACGCTGAATTCGATTAAGAGTTCTGTACGTATACGTGTTTTATTAATCGTGACTCTAAACGTACTAGCGTGCCCGGTGCATAAGCGGTAACGCATTTGGGACGACTCGGGTTCGAATCTCAGTACGGCCATCCCAATTTCTGTTTTTAACGGTTTCTCTAAATCAGACGTGGTGAATGCCCGGATTTTCATTCAAAAGGCCGTGATCCAATTCTTTCCCGTTCCTTGTCACCACTCCTACACGCCTCTAGTGACCTCTATGTCGACGATACGTAAGGCCATAAACATCTAAACTTACTGCACAAATAAAATGATCGGCAGAGATTATGAAGTCAAATGTTTCTCCTAACGTAGTGGTGTTTTGCTGTACTGCAATCGGTTATATGCGCAGAAAACATTAAGTTTCGAGTAAAGGCAATGTAACATAAGTTCCCTAAAATGTGTTTTATGAATCCACATGTGTAACTATATACCAGTGTCACTGTAATATCTAATAATAAAAGAATAGTAATTAATTCAACATTACAAGTATTTCTGGAACCTAAGTTAGTTTGAATTTCACACTCCGTAGCTCCTGCTTATAGGCCACACCGTGGTGAAGTGTTCGGTATCAGTAGCGCGCCCTCCCGCGGGACTCGACCCAACTAATCGCGTTGTCCGCCAACTAAATTTCCGGCCGGCAGCGCCAGCTTCTCCTACATCACGGAGAGGAAACACCACACAGCTACATTTCTCGCCAACAAAATACAGATTGCGCTGCCAAAATTAGTTCTTACAAGTGTTTTCTCGTTTTTAACTTTAGAATACAAGGTCAATACCAAAAGTAGTAGGACTGATTTAAAAAAAAAAAAAAAAAAAAAAAAAAAAAAAAAAATAATAATAATAATAATAATAATAATTTGAAGATATTCCTTAATCATCTTCGAAATAGCACCCTTGGGCAGCTACACACTTCGAATTACGCTGCTGCCATTGGCCGTACGCCTTCTGGAAGCCAGATTCGGGGACGCTGTTGAGAGCCCTCGTCGATGCTGCTTGAACGTCCTGAATCGAGTATTAGACTGTGGCAAAAACCTTTGCTATTAATCTCTTCTTATAATAAAAATCGTAGAAACATTATGTCTCTACATCAACTTTTTTCAGGAATATTAATTGGAATATACACTGTTGATAGCAGAGCAGCTGAAACCGTAGCATTGTCTGTCTACCATGACCTTACGCCTATCACGGAAAATCTAATAAACGAATTTTAACTGCATATAGTGATGGTTTTTTCATCGTTTAACGTCAAGAATACCTTTTGTCCTAATTAGGTCGATAGTTATTGATAATGCAGAGGGATAAACCTAAAAATTTTGGGAATTTATGCCTTTCTGTGACCCCGTCAGGTAAAAACAAATAAAACAGGTAGTGGTAAATATTGTCATGCGTTAACTTTATTTCTCGATTAGTTTCATACCTACCAAAGAAAACAAAAAAATCCAAGTCGCTCAAAAACGTTTTAATGAAGTGTAGCACTGTTCTCATTTTTGTAGGAGCTTCAAGGTGGTTCAGTGGTTACAGCGTCTGATTGGAAATCGAATTATCTCCATTTAGAATCCCTGTGTCGGCGGTAATTTTCATAGGCCCTTAAACCGACCATTAATTCTGGCATAACTTGTGTAATATGAAGTATGGCAGAATGCTTTCATGGTTTGGACTCCATCTTGAACTGTTTGGTAACATATACCCCATAGGATTACCGGGTTTGGTTAGACTAGGCAACTACGATAGGGGTGGATTCTGCAGCCGATGAGAAACCTTGTCACCAGGTCATTACGACCACACGAATTATTTTCTTCATTTTTTGTTCATACTAATCATCTAATGAATTGTATTTAATAGTCAAATCTAGGTTATAGACGTGTTGTTAAAGTGGAATAACCCAATTTACACCACTAAGCGAACTGAAATAACGGTAGAAGTACTCAAAGTTGTTACACTTACCTCCGATCTATCACTAACAAGGTGTTCATTTATAATCAAGACTAGCCGTTGAAAAAATTTATTTGCTACATTAATTAAAGTAGAGAAGAACGAAGTAATCAGTCCACCATCACAAATAGAAGGCACTTATAAACAGTCATCGAGGCATGTTTTATGGAAGAAGCTGTCATTCTACGTTTAAAAGTCAACGATCCCCACATGAGATGAATTCTTGAATATTTAATATTAGTTAATGCATCCAAATGTACGAAACGAGAATATTCTTGTGTAATCGTAAGTTTTCCCGGCGGATCTGATGTTTGAAGATCTCTCGGGCGTGCAGCCGGGTCATTTGGTCGTAAATGTACATTTACGACCAAATGACCCGGCTGCACGCCCGAGAGATCTTCAACATGAGAATATTCTTATTCGTTTCCCATATCGAATCGCAGTATACGGTTGTTCAATTACGACGGTAGCTGCCAAATTGTTGGTAAATGTTTCAGCAATGGTGTCCAGTTACTTTGAATGGATCTATCAAGCCAGTCACGATAATTCATTCAACCCATGTTATTAAGAAAGATTTTTCAGCTTTAGAAACACCTTATTTTTGTGATCCTTCATGATTAATAAGAGTGATATACCTGATGCCTTAGAGATCACAAAAATAATTATATAAGAATTTATTTAATAAAAGAGTTATTTTTTGAGATTTTTAGGACCTAAATATAGCTTCCGTTTCAGTTTTTCAGCATGTATTCCCTATCATATTTTCTTCATGCTATCATGCCACAGAATAAGTACAGACCAACGTCCTGTCAGTGTTAGGAGAAAACATCCGTAAATGGAGGCTGAAACCAAGAGAAGAAAAGGCACAAGTATCAACTTTCCATCTAAAAAATAGACTAGCGAATGGAGAGCTTAGGAACCAGTTTGAATATAGGTTTCGGGTGCTTTGTTTTTTTAAGTAAATATCTCGGCATCACTTTAAACAGAAAACTCTGAAACCACTTGTCTAAAAAAAAAAAAAAAAAAAAAAAAAAAAAGATGCCAAAATCAGAACGAGGAATATCGTTCTGCAGAAACTGTGGTGGAACGACTTGGGGATTCTCAGCCTCAACATTCCGTACTTCTGCGTTGGGATTTGTCGACCCCATGGTTGAGTATTGTGCTCCAGTTTGGCTGAACTGTGCCTAAACATCTGCATCATTACTGGGACACCAGGTGTACCCCGACACAATGTCTACCTATACTGAGTCACGAAGCTCCCACACTTCTAACGAAGAAACGCGCTCTTCCTGGAATAAAAAAAAAAAGGTCACTAATAACCTTTTTCTGCCGGTCTATATTGACATCCATGTCATCAACAAAAACAGACTCCGCTATCTGCGATCGCCCATCAAGACGGCAAAAGAGCTCGGAGAAACTGGTTAAGCCTAACTGATCGGTGGAGAGAAGTATGTAACATTAAAACTTCTCATTCCATGCTCAAAATGCCGTTCATCGCAACCAAGCCATCGGGTTTTGAACTCAGTCGCAAAATCTAATCTACTCTTATAAAGTTAGAACCAATTGTGGCAGATATGCAAACTTTTTGTACAGATGGGGGAAAATATCTTCACCGTCCTGCGTTTACAAAAATGTCAGTTAACTGTTTATCAAATCTGGACATTTCCTTATAATTACCTTATATTAAATATGGTATCCGGTATTATGTCTATACACATGAACCTAAATAAACTTTCAGCTATGAGCTAAATGTAATTATAGTGTTATTATTCTCTCTTCCCGGTCTAACAACCTGACCGTTATCATAGTGCAGCTAGAACTAGCGAGTGTAAAATTATGTTATTGAGTGGATTATAATGTCAATACATCAGCTGTATTACACAAGCGCAATGGGACTAAAATATTTTCAATTATTTTGCTTTACCGAAAAGATAGATCATTCTGCAGACATTGTAATAAGATAGCTAGAGTATGTGACAGAGGGAATTATCCAGGATTCCCATGCAGTAGTCGACTAGTTACGTGGAAGATAAAACGCTACTGTCGGGATTAGCCATACAACTTTATTGAACAGTCAAACGAATTTAACTGCTACCATTTTTCTGGTGGTAACGACTGTTTCCAGAGAGAAATTTTTATGTGTTAGTGAATTACAGTGCTACGGCTATGAGCGTAGCAATGCCGTAGCCAGCGGACAACGTACATTCTGGGTCACTGTTATTAAGGTAATGGGTCTCAATAACTGTTCTCCGGTCGCGTGTCCAATTTTATTACACCGGCTACGGGAGAGAAGGGAGCAAGGAAGAAGTTTTATGTCGAACACTGATCTTTAATTTAATTTCTATGATTAAATGGAGACAACGTAACAACCGATCATGAAACTATTGTTTAATAAATTTCATTAATAACCGCACGAATTGTTAAAGGTTACGCTATAATTGAACAGTGACACATTTCAATTTACTTGATATTGGCAAAACTTTGACTCCAATTACAATTAAGAACCAATTTAAATCTCTTAACGAAAAAAAAAAAAAAAAAAAAAACCGAAACACTTGTAGGTTGACTGACTTTTTTGAAATACGATATACTGTACTAAGCTACTTTATTTACATGCTTTCCAAGTGGCTGGAAGTCAGGTTGAGAGCGAATAATCGATTTTCTAGAATCAAATTTATTATGGTCAGTTAATTAATTACAGATATATGCGGAAATTAAATAAGAAGTAGCAAAACAGTTAAAGAAAGGTAAAAAAAAAAATAAAATATGATTGGTAATATACTCAACAGAAACAATTTTAATAGCACTGCTTAGTGAAACAGCAAACATAAAAAAGTACGAGTATGCAAAGTTTGCAACATAAGCATAATGCAAAGATTTATTTCCTGACACACAAAAATCTTCTTGTCCTTCACTTCTTGAATTAACTTTGTCTCTTCCCTGGTCTAACTTTTTCTCGGTTTTCTAACCTTCTTTCTCCTCTCGATTTATATTCTTTTACTTTTATGGGTTACTTCTCCGTGTTTATTTTATTCATAATTTCCATTTCATTCTTTTTTTGTCTCGTTTTATATACTCACCTAAGAAATCCATTTACAGACAGAATATTATTCTTAAAACCTGTATTACATTTCCTGGGTATTTATTAACAATCCATGACTTGCGTTCATCAGTGTTTGAAAATTTTCAATCTACGGTGCTGACAATTTTGATTTTCATTTTTTCGTATTATCGAAATGTAAAAGTCTCGTTGTAGAAATATAGTTTCAATATCAGACTGTGAGAAAACTATACAAAATATATGACAGCTTATTTCATTGCTTGGATGACTTAAACAGAATACATGCAACCGTTGCACGTAATTCAAATCCACAAATGTTATACCCCCACCAATGTCACCAATTCTATTCAAGTAAATAAATTTAATACCTTAAGTGTTTAGCCATTTACACGTTTAAAAAAAATTCACTGACCAAAAATTCAACACCCTCTTCGTTAAGATTGAGCAAGTCGTTGTTGTTATGAACTTTGTCCAGTAAAAATATGACCTCCTGTCGTTAGGGAGAACAAGAGGCACCTGCGCGATTCAGGTTACTGCGTGTTGTATTCCTAAATAAGCCTCTTCAACCAGTAGACATTAAAAATGCTTTCCCTCTTGAGGATGGCTTTCTCGCTTTCCTAAAAGAAACTCTGTAGCTGTGCCAGTATTTTCGGTGAGACATTTTATCTTGAAGAAATGTTATGATATTCTGATATGCTGTAAGAGTCAACAGGTATTTGTGAATTCAGTTACTGTCGAAACTCCTAGATTTATATAAGTGACATATCAGTTGCAGTTCGTTGTGTATTTTTTTTCGGCCATTAAAAAAGTTTGTTGATAAACGCAGTAGGTTAAAAGATTCGGCAGTTGTTCGGAATAATGAAAAATTGGTTTAACTCTATTTATGACTGATTTCTGAAAACAATTTAATCTTCTTTTTACGTTCAACGTTTACAGTTCAAATCATAGTCAATTAATAATCTATTATTTCATCAAAACTTACTCCATTGTAAATCATAATCATCATCTAGAACAGCTTCCAGCCACTGGCCGGGTCTGCTGGGAAGAAAAGCCTCGCCAGCGCTTCCTGCCTAACCACCATCTCTCTTCTTCCACTGTCGCCCAATTTCCTCCTCTTTTCTCGACACATTTCTTAACGCCTTTAATCCATCTGTCCCTCGGTCTTCCTCTAAGTCTCTTCCCTTTCAGCTCTATGTTCAGTATCTTCCTTGGTAACTTCTCCTCTCCCATTCTCTGCACATCTTTCCCTTTCATTTATCTCCAAACTGTTTCCTCCATTTTCTTCAATCCAGCTTCGCAAATATTTGAAACATTCCACTCTATTTAGTTGCTCTCCTCCAAGTGATATGCCTATGTCCGTTCTGTTCTTCTTTCTTGTTGTTATCACCACTTCACTTTTTCTCGCAGAGAACTTCATTCCATAAGCTGCAACTACTCTCTCCCACACTTCCAGCTGATCCTGCACTTCTCTTTCATCCTCTCCCCCAAACTAATAGGTCATCCGCAAATATAATTGCTTTTATTTTTCCTTTCCCAATGCTCTGCACCACCTTCTTCAATATTTCATCCATACCCAAAATAAATAACAGCGGTGATAGGTGTGACGTATCTGTATATATGTTATGTATAGATCTTTGTAAAGTTATATGTATTATTATGTTATATTGTAAGAGGTTTCACGTTTGGAGTAATTTGCTTAGAATGTGTGTGCTTTAATATTGTCTGTGCTCGCCTCAGGCGGCACGCAGCAGAGCGGGCGGGGGCAGGTCACAAAAAATAACAGAGGGGTACTGCAACAGCTGTAAAAGCAACACTTGATAATGAAGAAAGATTTTGGACTAAATATAAACCAAAGCAACACAAAAGCGATTAAATGTAGCAGAAATGACAGCAATAATAGTAGGTTAAATATTAAAGTACTAACGGATACAATAGGAGAAGCAAGTGAATTCAGTTACTTAGAAAGTAAAATTACAACTGATGGCCGAAACAGGAATCATGTTAAAACCAGAATAGTACTAGCAAAAAGAGACTTCTTGAACAAGAGTAATATTTTAGATTTAAATATTGATCTGAATGTAGAAGTAGATTAGAGTATGTGAAACAGATAATTGTAAACGTAGGTTGTAAGTGGTATGTTGAGATGAAGTGGATATCACAAATTAGGAAAAAAAATTACAATTGAAATATTCTAGTATCAAAAGGCCAAATCACCTAATTAATACAATTTACAATTGAAATACCAAAGGTCTGAGAAGAGAAGTGGACTGATGGCAACTAATGATTGTTTCAAATTTCATAGAAATATTTTCCCCAAAATGTACATTACTGACATGTATTTATGGCAGAAAAAATAAAGGGTTTTTAAGCACGCCAAAAGGAAAGAAAGGATGTTTTGAGACAACGCGTTACATGCACTGCATAGCTAAATTCTTCTAATAATTAATTTTACCGGACACACGTGTAAGATAACTTACTGATCATTGAAGTAATGTCTTTTCAGACTATGATTATTACTTTGATTAGTAAAGCAGATCGAAATAATTTATATTTTCTGTTTAATTGTGGTCGCCAGATAAGGGCCAGAATAAAAGGGGCTGGATTGATAAGGTTTTTACTAACTCTCCACTGCTTTAATAACTCCTTCACTAATTTTATGGTGGCCAAAAATAAAAATAAAATAAAAATAAAAAAATTCTATAAAGTATTTACATCCCAAAATTGCAGGTTCCTTAGCGGAAAACGTACTGTCAGTACATTTTACGCCACAGACAATGATCAGGTTTAAGCATGCGGTTTTGTATATAAATAATCTTTCAAATTAATATGGATGGACATAACAGGTAATGTCATGAAATATGCTTAAATAAGAAATCCCCTTGGTGATGATGTACCGCGGAAAACTTGAACAAACGCGTCTACGCTATTAAAAAATCCAGAACCGTTTCACGCTAATCTGCGCGGCTAAGAAATAGAAATCTTAGTTATGATGGATGTAATTAAGTCAGAGCTGCAATTGACAACTTGAAGAGTTTTAAAACAATTAAAACCTATAGTTGTATTAAGATAATTTTACTAAACCATAATTATACCTATAAATTAATAGTAGTATTCAAACTGACATAACTGTGGGTTCAATAAGAGAAAAGAAAAGATAACTTTATATAGAGACTGTATTTAAATTCACCGCAAAATAAGTATTCAATGCGATTATTTACCCAAAAACTCTACGATATAAACTCACTTTTCGCGTTTCTGAAAAGCATTATTGCTTCGATTTGCTGACAATAAATCAAAATCTAACAACTGATCACAGTGATTCCAGCTTCATACCACTTAATAAATAACGTAATTGAATTACTAATTAACTCCAAGTCACAATAAAAATATTGAAGCTTTTAAGTGCAAAATGGATCTGGACCTGACATATGTTGGGAACTACAAATTTCGTCTTTTCATCAGTAAAATATATTTAAAAAAAAAGAAAAGAGAGTAAAATCTAGCTTCGTCTGACGGACCTGTGACTTACTTAGTTTGAATATCTTAAGGACAGATGAAGTTTAATTTTGTATCCATGATGACTGTAGTATGTTACATCCTTTCATCGACTTTACTGCTCTACTCTGGGCTATAAACTTGCATTAGCTTGCTACAAACGCGTATGTTGTCTTGCAGTTCCACATTTTAATTCCCGCTCGTGAGGTTACGTTATCTGGGAACTGTCCCCTTATCGTATATGTATTATCAGTGTCGGTTTATTAGTCGCTATCTGCGATAGCACCTCTAATTAGTTGGAAAGAGTTTTTGCCAATATCGAGGGTCTGTCACTTAGCTGAGTGGTCTTATCTCTGTGACGCAGAGTGGATGGGACGAGTTGCTTTATATGCAAAATGCAGTGCAGCTGACAACATAACTGTTCTCCCATGTGACATCGATCCTGCCTTTACGAATTCAGACGTTTGTTCAAAAGGCGAGTCAGACGTCTGAACTGGAAAGCAGAAAGAGAATATTTTTATGTAGTTATTAAATAATAGAAAGTCACATTTTTTTTAAAAAAAAAAAGGTAAATAAATCTTAAGAAAAGAATATAGTTATTAAATTTGTAAAATAATTACAGTAATTTTGTCAATCTTCTACAGGAAACAGGGGCGTAGCTACCATAGGGCTAGGCGGTGCAGTGCACCGGGGCCCTCACGCTCAGGGGACCCCCGAGCGCAGCTGAGGGGGCCCCCAAGTGTATCTGGGGGGGAACATTTTTTTAGCTCTGAGGACCTTGTGAACCTAGATACGCTACTGCTCAGGGCACCCCCAAGCACAGCTCAGGGGCCCCTAAGCTCTCCTCAGGGGGCGCCTACCAGCAACTTGGCAGAGCTAAAAAAAAAGTCGCCCCTCTGGCCTGAGGGCCCAAAATAATTTTATTTTGAACCGGGGCCCTTGTTGACCTAGCTACACCACTGACAGGAAACGATCCTTAGTGTAACCAATGACAGTATGTTAAACGTGAATTTCTGTTTTAACCGAAAAACGTTAATGCTGCCAAAGAATGTGACCTGTAAATTGATAATTCACATGGCTGTGAGACACAGCAACACGCCAATTTTCCTTCTTTTTTTAACTGAACTAGTTTCGTAATATTATTTAAAGTTTTAGGAACAATTACAATAGGTATTTAGAGGACATTCTTACAAATTCCTGAACGTTTCTCAACTGTCCTTAGTATGCAATATTATGAAAATTAAGTTAATATGACATCTATTATGATGCACACTAACTCTAAAGTTAGCAGGCATTTAAAATCAATACGAAATATAACTGCCTTAGGGGAACTGTTATTTCTACGGTTAACATCTGTAAAGCGTACATTACTACACGAGTGTTTGATAGTAACTGTATATTTTAAAGCAGCAGTGTTTTTATAAGAATCTGAAAGTAAACTTCCTGCAGATAGTAAACCACAAAAATAATAATAATAATAATTACTCGCAGTTAAATACGAAATGTTACAGATCAAATTACCTCATGTCGTAATCACGCAGATACCCAGACACGCAAACATGCAGACATTTACAGCGGAAAACGGGGAGACTAACTGAAAAATCTAAATCCAAAAATTAACAACAACAAAAAAATTAGTTAATGCCAGAGGGATAAAGCTTAATTTCAGCCTATTTGGTGGCTATTACCAACACATAGCTCCTAAATTAAGAAACAAACGAATTTTGGAAACGAACTGACGAATAATGCAATTAGCAATATTGTCACTTTACAATTACTCTTTCTCAGGCTTGGTATAATCCGAAAGAGTAAGTGGTTCACTAGCCTTTTATTATTATGGTATTTTGGACCAAAAATTCCTTTTCTCGAATAAAGAATTATGAAACATTTCCTAACAATTTTTCTTCATTAAATTAAATTTATATCATTTATTTACTTCTGTCTATACAGGTGATTGAAGTTTGTGCTATCTGCTAAAATCAGTTAGTCTTATATTCACAAATACGGTATATCAAGTTGCGGATCCACCACACCCAAGTTTCTCAGAACAAACCACGCTCCAGACCGATCTGGAAGGCACCGCGAGCCTACATTTGGGGCAAATTATGGCATGTGGCGTTGAAGAATACTTGTTTTTTAATGTGGCTTTTTCAGTTTAGATAATCCATCCAAAATATTTTTTACAATGCTTTATTCAACCTGGTTGTAGCTGTCCTCATTTCGTACCTCATAGTCTTCTAATAACGATTTAAACATTGCAGAAAGAACATTGAAAAGTGAAATGAAGGGATAACCCATTTGCGGTATCGTTATAATGCTAAATGCTGTCATTCTACGCCTGATTGCAACCTTAGGGTGGTTATTTCCTTTCTCCCGTGTTTGTTATGATTATCGGAGCTGGCTTTACGCCTCGTCGACGTCAACATCATTAGCGGTGGGAGAGACTGTGTGCAAGAAACGGAAAGGAATTCGGCTATGGCCTTTTTTTGAAGGAAGCATCCCGGCATTCGCCTTGAGTGATCTGGGGAAACCATCGAAAACCCAAATCTGGATGGCCGGATCGGGATTCGAACCTGCGTCCTCCCGAATGCGAGGCCAGAGCTCTGCCGATCACCCACCACGCTCGGTTACTTATTTGTGTTATTGTTTGTGTGCCTGTATCGTGACCCTGTCGAGCCCTGTCAGGCCGAGTGGTTAGAACTTATCGAATTGGCTACCATAAGCCGTGTGTTAGGGTCGTAATATGTTCAGACAGCATGTTACGTCGCCTTTACAAGGTTTAATGTATACCATTTACACCGTGGTGCACTTCGATGTAGATGTAACAGCAAGATGCTATATGAGGCTTTCTAATGCTACCTCCTGAACTGAGAATGAATATAATGTTCTCGGATGACGACGAGTCGAGTTGAGTTGGTTGCACATGATATTTCGGTGATCAAATTCACTGATCGCCGAAATACCGTGTGAAGAATACCTCGTTAACCCAACTAGTCACCCGAGAACATTATATTCATTCTGAACGCCGAGAGACACTTCGTATTATGGAAGTATTGAGAGGATACATTAACTAATGCTTTGTCATAAAGCAATTGACTGATAATAACCGGTTGCTTCGAGCGACAAGAGAATTTGTGAATTATGGGAGAGTAACCTAGCCTTCTCCGTACATCAACCATCTGTTGCTCCCCATATCAACCCAGCTGCCCCAGGAGATACCATACAACTACTTGCTGGCTATATCTCCTGGCTACAAACGGTGAGCGACACGCAGCGGCGATGGCCACCGAATGTAGATTTCCATCAGTAATCTGGAAAAAAAGTAATAAAAATACCAAGCTGAATGAGAGTAAAGTAGTTAATAACCTGCTTGTAAAGTGATGATAAACTGTTTATCAAAACAGCTAAACTGTTAAATTATAAATTATTGTGATTGATAGTACTTCGATATTTGGCAGCAAGAAAATAAAAAAAAAGTTTAATACTTATAAAACCTAAAAACTAATTATCATGGTGATGTCTCTTTCCAAACTTCATTCTCCTAGTGCTTTCCTGAGGTTCCACAGTGTTCGCTTTTACCATAAAATTGCGACATTCACAGCTCCTCTGAAGTATTTCGGAAGAGCAGGCATGAAGAACAGGCGAGTTTTATACTACTTTCATTCTGTTTGCAACATACCAATGCACATAATGCAAGTTACGTATGCACAGATACAAAAGCATCCGAATTAGTGTAACTTCTCAAAGAGTTCTAGATTACCCTCAGTACCGAGGATCATGTAATAGCCAGACACACCACACAGGTTCACAGATTAAAATGATTAGAATGATTAGAATAGCTTCTCGGATTAAAATACAAAACAAGTTATTAAAATCTTAAAGATCTTTTAAGAATATTATATATTCTGCATTATCATATAATGGGAAATTAAAAATTATACTCACAAAAATTTACCACGAAGAGTTTCTCTCGAAGATAGCACTTTAACGCACATTAATTTTAGAACCTGCTGAAGTCTTCTTGAGTTTCAGAGGTATTAGATTAATGTTATTAGGAAGTAAAACTTTTAAGTATCCATTAAACTGAACCAGAGAAGCTTTGAGTGCAGAGATTTGTGACGGTCCTTCCGACACACCGAAAACCTAGAGCGGCTATGAGTGCAGGCAGCTTCGTTGCGTATTCATGTATTCATGAATCACCGGGGACTCTCGGCTAAGACACTACAGATAAAGTGGACCTAACGCGTCGCACGGGTCTTGCTGAGCTCTGTACCTGTCGCGCTGCATCGGATTACGTCATTCAAATCTTCATGGAATGACTGTAACATTTACTCGCCTTTGCTACTCTTCTCGGCAGGACACAACAACGACCACCCTTATTATGTGTTATTTACTTTGCATATGATTGACTTTTTTGTAAGTTTCAAACTTTAATCCACCGTCATAATTTCATTCTTTCATAATGTCCTTCCTTTTTCGATCGATTGGGAAACGTTTTCGTTTCGTATTTCGACATCTGACATCCAGACGTATGTGATTCTGCTTTTCTTTTTCCGGATACTGCAGTCTTCAAGGTTTTCTTTTAATAGCCTTATGTTACAAGTTCCAAAAATTCTTTCTGAAGATTATAATGTTAAAATAGAAGTTTCTTCTTTTGAAAAGGAGCCGCAGTTAGATTATTAACTTCTTAATTGGACTATTTTATTTCACTAAATTGAATTTTCGTACCAACAGTATCGGAGATAAAAGAGGAGGGGCACAAATTGCAATATTTATGGTTTTTAGGTAGAACCATCCACAAATCGCGAAATATAAAGGAAATCCAAACCTCCTGACTATCGAAAGGTTACCAGAATTCATTTGATATCTATGAAGATTTTTTAAATGAAATCTTCGATTCAGACCCTCACTAAAACCCAGACTATTATGTTCATCCCTCCCCACTCAGATTTTTCAAACTGTTATATTATATTATTTTTAAGGCTAGTAAGAACTAAAGTATTAGCAAAATACAAATTTCTGAGTTAAAGGATTCAGAAATTATGAGAGTGTGACTAACGGACAGATGGAAAAAAATGAGCTAATCCAAAAGGGCTCCGTTTTTACGCGCTTTATATTTAGCTTGACCCGTACGTATGAATCTAACGGAATTTTTCAATTCGATTTTCACCCTCTTCCAGATGCCCGAAGTGTTTGAAATTTCGCACATGTTTAAAGAACCGGTCACAATACAATAATTTCATAACAATGTTCTTCTATTCTCATTACTTTGACAGTAACAATAGAAATGTGATGGAATTCTGCAAATATGATTTTTAACATAATTCCATTTGTCTGAATTTTTTGAAATTTTGCTCATGTATTGAGAATCAGTTACAATACAATAATTTCATAGCTGTGTCCTAATATTCTGAATTCTTTAACAGTAACAATAAAAAAAATTGCATACGTATTAAGAACCAATGACAATACAATCATCTTATAGCAACGTCCTTCTATTTTCGTTACTTTGACAATAACAATAGAAAAATGGTTACATATAATGGAATCTTTCATTTAAGTGCTCTCCCACTTCTGACGTACGAGTCGTTTGAAATTTTGCACACTTATTTATATCATATGAAAATACAATAATTTCACACTCATTGCGTTGACAGTAACAACCCAAAAGTGGTTGAATGTAGGGCCTATTGAAAAATTTTAGTTAAATTTTCACCGACTTCAAAAAGTCAGAATTGTCAGAAATTTTGAACACGCACTAAGAACCGGTGACAATCCAACAATTTCATACCTATGTCTTGGTATTGTCATTACTTTAAGAACAGAAAAGTGGTTTAACCACCTTATGACAGATGTGGCTCATTTCACCCAGTTTCTGCTTCCCCTTCGTGGTTCAATTGGTTAAGGCGAGTGACTAGTGAGCAGACGTTCCCCGCTCGATTCCCTGTTGTGGTTGGAATTTTTACGGACTTTAGAAGTGACTTTTACCTCTGACAAAAATTTAGTACCTTAGGATTACCCATGGTTCGGATTTCACATTAAATTAAAGATAGCCTATACCTGATGGGATTGTCGAGTAAGGCAAACATAGCGGCGACATTAGTGCACATGTACGGCAATTTGAGAACTCTTTGTCATTTGGCGGCCGCACCCTACGGAGATTTCCAGCCAACATCACCATATGTATTTAATTACCAGCTTCCAGGTGTGCTAATTTTCGAAATTTCACAAGTATTTCAAACATTTAACAATACAACAATTTCACACCAGGTATTCTAATTACTTTGACAATTAAAATAGAAAAATGGTTTTGTTGCGCTACATTTTGCACACGTGCAATCGTCGATACTTTGATACAAGCTACTCCATAGTGTCTGCAGTCACTTAATGTAATGTTAAACAGTGGGTATTCGAAAAATCGTTTTGAATTAGTTCGTACCATTGTAGAAGAGTAGTCTACCACATTTACCGTGCTATTGGTCTAGAGGTTGGCAAAGGGACTCACTAAAAAGAGCGGTTTTATTTGATCACTCCACGAAAAGAACTAGTTCTTTTGAACGGATCACTAGCTCAGTTTTATCGACTTTGATACAATTAGTAGACTTTTTTTTTTTGATCTACAGTCCACAAAACCCACGTGAACAAGCTATTCTTGACTACCGTTCACTTTTAGTGAGTAACTGCTCACTCGCTCTTTTAAAAGAATTGCTCTAAAGAACTGATTCACTCGCAAACGACCCATCTCTATATTGGTCCTCTGGTAGGGTTGACCATTTAATTGTCTATTACTTATGGGAATAATAACTAAAGATGAAACTACCAAAAAGAAAAAGAGAGTATTTTGCGTCGAAAAAGCAAGCAATAAGAAACATACTTTTGCAACAATCTGAACTAAAAGTTTAAAAACTAAAACCACGCTTTTGTAATAATGTGAACAAAAAGGCTAAAAATAATCTTGATATATAAAAATTTTATTAAACAACGATAGAACGTCCCAAAATTCAGCAAAAATTAATATTTTGAATAAGCCTAAAGTATAAAGAAACTGATTAAAAAATTAACTTTAATATAAGAATAGCGTGGGGTGCTCTCTACATACTTTTCGCAATGACTCTGTATTTACAAACAGCCAGCAAACAATATAATACAACTGATATCTAGCACCCCACACTTGTTTTTACATTAAAGTTAATTTTTTAAACAGTGAACTTATTCTTACTTTAAGATTATTCTAAAAATTATTTAATGCTGAATTGTGGGACGTCCTATCCCTGTTAAACAAAATCTTTCTATCCAAAGATTATTTTTAGCCTTTTAGTTCACATTACTGCAAAAGCGTGTTTTTTCAGTTTTTTATACTGTAATTTATTCATTAATAAAGTACAGATTCCTAGAAAAACGAATTAATATCCGAAATTTCTGAAGATAAAAATTGTCAAATATTTAATTTTTTCAGCTGTGATGTTAAGTGTATTGAAACTACCCTGTTCACATAAACATTTCCGACAGACCGATGGATACAGTTGATCAGGGTACATCAAGATCGGTTGAAATTGAAATTATGATCGATTTTCCAGAAAATTAATTACGAACTAAACATAGTTAAAGTTAAGAACAGCTTAATAAGATTGGTTGCACTAAGAAGGTACGTATATATTTCTGATCATGAACATTAAGTAATATCTCAACTGAATTAATAAATATTAAACTTAAACAACCGCAGTGTTGTTGTTGAAAATATCGTATTCTCGGATAACCGCCTTAAGCAGAAATTAATCAATATTAGAAATCCATACTTCATTCAGACCGGTTGTTGTAATTCCTGAAATTGCTTTTCATTCATGTAAGACTCCAAAATGTCTACTAATTTTTTTCTTATTTCAAAGTATTTTTCAAAAAGTTCCTGAATTAATATCGTTCTATAAAGTACATACATCAAAATTAAAACAAAATACCAAACCTTAATGAGATCTAACCCGTGTCCAAGATACAAAATCATTTTCACTAACGGTATCTTCGATACTGTCAGGCTAGACTAGTGATAGCGTTGACGCAGAAAACGTAGCAGAAGCAAAACGCTAACAATATGAGAATTATTTACTTTATCAACGCCAGTAGACAGTTGGTCTTCAGCAACCATCACGCTAGGAAGTGCCTTCTGTGTTCAGTTTAATTTAAAGTGTGTAGATAGCTTTTGTCCATCTTTGCTTATTTGTTTAACAGCGCCAGTAGTCAGTTGGTCATTTGTAACCGTTACGGGAGGAAGTCCTTTGTTAATTTAGGTTTTTTTCCCCCAGTCGTGTCTATCGGTTGTTTGTACAGTAAGTAGTTAACAGTTTATTTGGATCACTCGTTTAGTTCATCTTTCATCTTCTCCGTAGCTTTTGTTTAGAAATATGTGTAGGGACTGTGATTGCTGTGTGCAGGCGCGGGCTGAGGTGTCTGATCTTCGCGATCAGCTTGCAGCTTTGCTAACGAAAGTTACAAGGCTGGAAGCTGCCGTAGGCGACTGCAGCAGATGTGCTATGGGAGACTCCGCTGAAGCTAGTGCTATCGCGGGTTCTCCTGTTCCCAGCATCGTACCTGTAGTCCAGGCTGAGACCTTGGAGCCTGTGCGGCAGTCACCTGACGGTGTCTGGCGTGTGGTTTCCGGGCGTCGACGCCGCATGCGGGGGCAGTTGTGCAAGTCTGAATCCCAGTAGGACATGCTTGTACCACTGTCCAACAGGTTTGATGTATTGTCTGGGTCTGGTTCAGATCCACAATCGTCAAACAGCGAGTTGACAGCCCCCCTGCCCGCAAGGCCTGAGCGACCACAGAAGTGGATTTTGGTGATAGGTAGCTCCAACGTTAGGCGTTTTGTTGAACCCCTTAGGATCATGGCGAATAGGTCTGGGATGAAGTCCTGTGTCCATTCATTGTGTATTCCGGGAGGTCTGATCCAAGATCCCGGATGCCATTGATCGGACGAGGTGTAGCCAGCTGCGGATTGTAGCTCATGTCGGCACCAACAATGCTTGCCGCCTGGGGTCAGAGACTATCCTCTCTTCCTTCCGGCGGCTTGCTCAAAGGGTGAGCTCTGTGATTGATGACCGCAAGATTTCGGCTGAGTTAACTATCTGCAGCATTGTCGATAGAACCGACTGTGGACCTCTGGTTCAGAGCCGAGTCGAGGGTCTAAACCAGAGACTGCGGCGTTTCTGCGATAATCATGGATGCAGATTCCTACATCTTCGCCATGGGGTCGAGTCGTGTAGGGTTCCTTTGGATAGATCAGGAGTGCACTACACACGTGAATTGGCTACACGGGTGGCAGGGGCCGTGTGGAGTGCATTGGGGGATTTTTTACGACGAGGCAGGAAGACCCGAAACTGGGATCACAGTTACGGGCAGCCCAATCATATTCGGCACCATATGTTAGGAGTAGCGTAAATCAGTCTCGACCATTAAAAGTACTCGTTATTAATTGTAGAAGTGTTTGTAATAAGCAGCCTGAGCTTGAAAGCATTATTAGTAGTACAGAAGCTGATATTGTATTACGTACTGAAAGCTGGTTAAAACCGGATATAAGTTCAGCAGAAATATTTAACGATAGAATGAATGTTTTCCGTAAGAATAGGTTGAACTCCAATGGAGGCGGTGTATTTATAACTGTTAGTCAACACCTGTCGTGTAGCGAAATAAATATCGATACGGTCTGTGAAATCCTATGGATTAGACTAAAAGTAGCTAGGACAAAACTGGTATTAGGGTCTTTCTATCGCCCACCAGATGCAGATGTATCTATTGCTGAGGCCTTAAGAACTAATGTATGTAATATAGCTCATCAATTTCCAGATCATGCAATAATACTAGGAGGTGACTTCAACTTTCCGTATATAGACTGGAATAATTACGTCCACGTTACTGGTGGCCGGGATAAAACATCCTGTGAAATTATTCTTGACCTTTTCTCAGATCTTAATCTTGAGCAGCGCGTCACTGAACCAACGCGGTGGCACAACGATAACGAAAACTTTTTAGATATTCTCGTTACGAATAGGCCTGAATTATTCACGGTCATTTCTACCACCATGGGAATAAGTGATCATAAAGCTGTAATTGCTACAGTAAAATTAACAGTCACGCGCAAAAAGAAAAAAGAAAGGGTCGTTTATAGGTTCGAAAAGGCCCCAAAGGAGAGTTTAAGAACGTTTTTGAGGGATAATTACATTACCTTTATAGAAGGAAGAGGCTCGGTTGAAGAGATGTGGCTTCGATTCATGCATATAGTCAGGGAAGGAATGGACTTACATATACCGATAAGGACGATCAGGGATGGGAACGATCCCCCGTGGTATATACGTGAACTTAAACGGTTACTTAAAAAACAAAGGAAGATACATGCACGCTCAAGGACGACGATGTATAGGAGTGATTTAGAAAAGTTAGCTGAGACAAGAGAACATGTTAAGAATGCGATGCGCGAGGCTTTTAACGACTTTAGATGCAACTCACTTTCTAAGAGTCTCAACGAAAACCCAAAGAAATTTTGGTCGTATGTAAAAAAAGTTAGTGGTAGCGACAACAATATGTCAGTTCTACTACAAGACGGTCGGGAAGTTGATGACAGCAGCGAAAGGGCTATCGTATTTAATACCGAATTTAAAAATTCTTTAACTGACGAAAACATGGAAAACATTCCCGCTTTTGCACGGCGTGTCGAATTTAAGATGGATCCAGTTCAAATTGATAGTGTAGGTATCATAAAGCAATTAAAGCTCCTGAAGTGGGGGAAGGCACCGGGTCCTGATGGTATTCCAGTAAGATTATTTTCGGAATACGCGGAAGAAATAGAACCATTTCTATCAGATATATTTCGTAAATCTTTAGAAGAAAGGAAAGTACCTTCTGACTGGAAAATAGCGCATGTGATTCCAGTTTTCAAGAAAGGTGATCGGAGAGATCCTAGGAATTATCGACCCATATCTCTAACATCTGTCTGCAGTAGAATTCTGGAGCATGTCATATGCTCTAACGTTATGAAGTTTCTGGATGAAAACGAGCTACTTACAGCAAACCAACACGGATTTCGTAAGAACCGTTCGTGTGAAATGCAACTGGCTCTATTTTCGCATGACGTAATGAAGGTTATCGATGCAGGATCACAAGTTGATGCTATTTTCTTGGATTTCCAGAAGGCTTTTGACTCTGTACCACATAACCGCCTTTTGGCGAAGATTCGAGCGTACGGTATATCTGATCAGATCTGCGAATGGATACGCGATTTTCTAACTTGTCGGTCGCTGTATGTCGTTGTTGACGGGGAAGCCTCTTCAAAGCTAGATGTTACTTCGGGCGGTCCTCAAGGAAGTGTAATAGGACCACTTCTTTTCTTAATTTTTATAAACGATCTCGGTGACAACGTTAATTGCAGGATGCGATTTTTTGCTGATGATGCACTTATCTATAGGGAAGTGGGGTGCTCTGACGATTGCTTAGAAATACAGCGCGATCTGGATGTTATTTCGGAATGGTGCCGTAAATGGCAGCTTACACTTAACTGTAAAAAGTGCAAGGCAATGCAAATTAGTAATAAAAAGACCCCGTTTGCTCACGAGTACAAAGTTAACAATTCAGTTGTTGACACGGTCGATTCCCTGAAGTATCTAGGCGTAACAGTACAAAGCAACATGAAATGGGACTTGCACATAACTTCAGTCGTAGGCAAAGCTTATTCAAAACTACGTTTTATAGGTCGTATTTTGAGAAGCTGCAATGCTCATACAAAGGAAATAGCGTACAAAACACTAGTGCGTCCGCATTTGGAATACTGTTGTGCAATTTGGGATCCGTATCGCAAGGGATTGATTGACGCGTTGGAGAGGGTACAGAGGAGAGCCGCTCGATTCGTGACCGCTAGTTACAGTCCTTATGTAAGTGTCACAGAGCTGATACGTGGGTTAGGCTGGGATTGTTTGGCGGACAGACGACGTCGTTTTCGTTTAAATTTGTTGGAGAATATGCGAAAATCTCTAATTTACGAGTGCAACGAAATACTTCTTCCGCCAACCTATTTGGGTCGCAATGACAGGAGGGATAAGATTCGAGAGATAAGATGCCGTACTGATACATTTATGTATTCTTTCTTTCCTCGTTCTGTTCGGGATTGGAATACTCTAAAATAGGATTGGTGCTTATCACCCTCTGCCACCCACAGTAATTGTGAATTGCAGAGTATAGATGTAGATGTAGATCATTGAATTCATTGTCTTACGAATATTCTTCTTATAATTAAAGTCAAGTTCGTTGATTGAAAATTACATCTGAATTCCAAGTCAAGCATTTGATGAAAAGTTGCATCCAAATAAACTGCGGAATCGGTTAATACTTGTACACGACGGCTGCCAAAATTGTGGCATTCGTGGTTATTAATAACTGACTTCACGGTTCTTTTATTGGTAGATCCTTTAAAAAACTAAATAAATGATATTATTCCGAACGTTGATGAATGGTTCAGTTTTATACTTTCGTGGACCGCAGACAGGTGATGTGCCAAAAAAATTCCCAGGAACACTTCTGATTATTAGGAACTCGAAAGCATCGCAAAGAACTAATCAGCCATACCATTAAAACTGTGATATTGGTTACAAATTTAATAACCTTATTTTATTCTTCAAGCATGCCATCTGGTTTGCGAGGATCTTTTAATTGGAAGACGCAAGTAAACAAACTTGTTTGAAAAGTTAATGGCAAAAATTCCACGCGAAATATGGATCTACTAACATTTACATGAAGAAAAATGTAAAACGTTATAATAGAGGATAAGTGATATAGATACTCTCATTGGTGAAGGTGTAGATACGAAGTTCTTATCAATCAACAAAAATTTCAAGTCATGAGGAAACAAAAGTTAAAAGCTACAATATTTTCTTTAAACAGTCATGACGACGCAATTCTAGACACTAACTGTAGTTACAGTTAATTACTAATTTAGACAATGTTCGACTGTAACCGTTTAATTTAACCGTTAAGATTTTTGTTTATACGTTGCAACATTCATGGACTGTATGTGGTAACAATAAGACCACTGCCCACCACGCATCTGGTGACATTGCGGGTATCTCATGCTTTAAGTAAAGTGTATAAAGCCCAGTCCGCACTGGGACTCTATGAGTCGACTCTTGCATCTGTGGAGAGTCCCTCGTACGTCTCGCCTACGTCTGGGATGTCCTGACTCGCGATTGATCTGGTGTGTTGCGGGTTCCTATTTTGTACGTCTTTTGAGTTCCGTCCAATATGAGATCCTCAGACTCATGTCGCGCAACATTGGCCAGTGTGGACGTGAATTCCAACAACTAAAGACTCTCCCAGCCACACGCTCACTCTTCGGTTCGTACTGGTAGTTTTTTATAATTTATTTTTGAAATTATGTGCTCCAATACCTGCCACCTATATCAACAAAAGAAAATTTTTCCACTCCCTTATCCATGAAATCGGGCGCAAGCTTGTGGTCATGGTTGCCTTTCCCCTTCTATGCTATATTCCTAATTCTTTGACCAATATCCCTCCAAGCCCCATCACCAACACATGCCCTGTACATTTCCAGCACTCTCTTCACCTTCCTCCTTTCCTCCAATGAGTCCTAATCCAGCTCCTTTATCATATAAATTACTGACGGGGTCCTGCAATAATTTCCACAAACTAATCTAGATGCTCTTCTTTGAACACCTTCCAATTCCTGTACTTGATAACCAAAATGTGGGTCTCAAACTACATCACCATACTCAACCAGTGGTCTGGCAAAGTGTTTTACCCAAATTCCCTAATTTCTTTGGTTCAGTCTCTCATCACACTCTCCAGTAAATGGAGAATTTTGTAATCTTTTCCTACCACCTGCCCAATGTGCTCTCCCCAGTTGAGTTTATCATCAACCGTTAATCCAAGATATTTATACTTCAAATCTTCAACAAGCATTTGCCCCACCCTATAGTAAAAAACAACCTTTAGTTTTTTTATCTGTGTACCTAATAAGCTGACTCTTCTTGGCATTTATCTTCATTCCATGCTGACCTACCCATTTAGATATTCTATTCAGGTCACCCTGCAGCTGTTTACAGTCTTCTACTGTTATGATCCTATACCATTATGTAATCTGCAAACAACCTAAATTCTGATCGTAAGCCATCAACACAATAATTAATCAGAATAGTGAACAGCGACGATCGCAATACAATATCCGGTGGCACTCTCATATTTACGTCCTCATCCTTTGATAATGTATTTCCTATTCTAACAGGTTGCTTTCTGGATTTTAAGAACTTCTCTACCCATCAAGTAACTCATCATAGAGCGTGGAGAACGGTGGCCTACCCATTCTGTAAAACAGGATAGAGAGTAATCTGTGGCATATCTGACGGCAAGGTATAATGCTGATGCAGGCATATGTGTTTCGAAGCATATCGTTCATCCCACATTGTTGAACATCGGGCTTTGCAGCAGATGGATCCCATTACGCGTTGATTCATCGACATCGGCAATTACGACTGCAGTGGGTGTGAGATCATCGAAATTAGATCTTGGTTCAGTGGAAACGTGTCGCCTGGTAGGATGACTCACTCTTCTTTTTACACCAAGTCGATGGTAGCGTCTGGAACGCCGTGTTCCATGCGAATGCTGCTCGAACCTTCACCGCACCACGGATGCAGACCGGTGGGGGCAGGTTAACTATGTCGAACATTTTCATAGGTTTGCTTGCGACCTAAGGTAGTGATCGAAGGCACCATGGCAGCTGTGAACTACGTGAAAATTATTTCGGACCACCTGCCTGCCCTCATGCTTCATGTTTTCCTCGACGCAATAGGCATCTTCCAGAAGGATAACTGTCCTTGTCGCAAGGCGAGAATCGTGCAACAGTTGTTTGAGGAGCATGATGGTGAAGACATGTGGATGCCTTAAACCGATGCAACATATCTGGGACATTATCTGTTGCCAAATATGATCACACAAAAACCCAGGCCGGGTTTTGAGTTACCTAGGTTTAGACTTCTGGTGCCAGATACCTCCGGAAGTCTACCAAGGTCTTGTCGAACCCATACGACGAATAATCGTTGCTATATAACATTTCAGAGGCTATTAAGCAGGTAGTCATGTAGTAATTAGTGTATTTGAACCTGTTCAACTTTTACAAATAGTCATGTTTCATGTTGCACATTCATTAATTTGTAGTTTCAACATAAATACACCCGCGTCGTTGGTTTAGCTTGCTGTGTTATCCTGATGTCTCTGGCGCCTGCCACAGGAGGATTAACTGGTTCGAACCCCGGAGGTTGAAGTAATTTTCACCATCAAAACGCGGTCGGTAGTTCGGAAGAAGTTGTGGTGCATGATTCCGAATCATCAGGTTGTGTAAGAAAGTCTTGGGTTAAATTTTAAACGTCTCCGCATTGGATATCAAATGAGGCACGTAGTGCATTGATTATGGTGATTCGTCCGTTGGACTGAGACGTTAAACTGGGCGACCACGAAGGTGTCTTTTGGAAGAGTAGCCCTAAATGGTCCAGCACCGGATTTAACGTACTCCTTTCTTGTATCAATCAAAACACCACACTGAACACACACATACACCACAGTCATCACGCACAAACAACACTCAATTAAACTTTCCAAGACCATTGACACTTAGGGGTAACCCCTTTCATGCAGTCACTGAGTATGACTACCGTATTCATCATATGGCATGAATAAAACTGCTCACTTGTATTTCTATTACACACAATATTCGCAACTGTAACCAAATGAAATAAAAGATAGGTCCTCTTCATTCCACGACACAATGTTGTCACTCGTCAGGCTTGGTGAGGTTTTACTGCTAAGTGCACATAAAATTTGTTTTCAGTGTCCTCAGCCACCATTTGATGTAGTTTGACTGTCGTAATTATAAGAAGAACTGCAGATCATATTTTTTCAGCACTTGTTTTGAAAAAGTTACGAAATTAGGCGCCGTAAGTAAACACCGCTTCATTGGCTGCGTAATCAAAAACTTTTCTTTTATTTATTTTTTTATTTTTATTTTTTTACCCATACTCTGCAAGTCACAAACATTGTGGGTGGCAGAGGGTGCTAAGCACTAATCATAAACCCACGCATTCCAATGCCGAATAGCGCGAGGAAAGAAGGAATACATATAAGCATCAGTATGGCATCTTATTTCTCTAATCTTATCCCTCCGGTCGTTGCGACCTAAATAGGTTGGCGGAAGAAGTTTTTCATTGCACTCGAAATTTAAATTTTTTCGCATATTCTCCAATAAATTCGAACGCAAGCTACGTCGTCTGTCTTCCAAACTATCCCAGCCCAATCTATGTATCAATTCTGTGACGTTTTCATAAGGGCTGTAGCAACCAGTCACGAATCGAGCGGCCCTCCTCTGCACCCTCTCCACTGAGTCAATCAGAATCTTGCGATACGGATCTCAAACTCCACAACGCTACACCAGCACGTCACTCACTCTAAATCTATTGACCCTACCTAACATTTGTCACCATCAAGTGTAATGTGTGCAGGTGTCAGGTATTGTTGTGTTGTGTAGGGCGTCACTTTTCGTTCCATTACCTTGTTAACTTTATAATGCTAAAATTGTGAAACTTCATGGCGCAGAGATGTGACTGACCCATTTATCTCGTCATCATAGTTTTTGTATTTCATTACAGTAACTTGTTCTTAAAAAAGTATTTTTTACATGTGCAAAATACGATAATGATGAACGGTTTTATGTAATCCGTTGGACGCTAATTCTTGAAGTAATGCAAAATTATGAGAACAGTTGATAACAGTCTGACGCCACGACTTGGTTAATTTATTTTAATAAAAGATATTTGTCTGTTGACAATAGCATGATAAAACTGTAATCTCTGACCGCAAAAAATTTGCCAAACAGTTTATGTCGGAAAAAGAGACGAGCAGTAGCTATAAGGAACTCCAGCCATTAAGCGCAGTCTTGTTTAGCGGTTGAGCATATGCACATAAGAAATGGAGATGCAATTAGCTTAAGAGAACCGTGACACCAATTTTCGTGACTACGCAGTTTTCTCTACAAATAAGATGGTGTATAAATCATGGTATTTTGTTATCTGATGTGAAATGTCAAAAATATACAGCCTATACACCGTATTTATCTTCATCCATGTGCAATGCCTAATCCTTTATTTAATAAAAGGTTTTGCTAGTTTGAATTAGTTGGAAATCATCGATGAGACCACTCCGGAGCACTGGTCTCTCGAACCAAAGGTTGCCTGTTTGAGTCCTGGCACGTACATAGAATGTTTTTAATCAGTAATAACTCGTGGAAACAAGATACTGAGCAATCTGGATGTCTGTGATTCATGCATAAAATTACCAAAAATTAAAAAATGTGTTTAAAAATCTTAGGTTAAGCAGTCAAGTGAATATATTTATAATGTTTCTAACGTTATCATCCAATATGTATAGATAATGCAAGTAAAGGATCGCATTTTCAGTAATGTAAATAAGTAACTAACTTAGTCCACAACCCAAAGGTTGGTTCGATCCTACCGAAGCCATTGTGTTAGAGTTAGGACGGCCAGGTAGTTCCTTTTCTCTGGGACCGAACCACGGAACGTTCTGGAGCAGCACAATTGTTAAAAATTCCAGGCTCCGCTGGGATTTGAACCACAGATCTGCCCCCCAAATTTTGAAGCGCCGCAACCACTGAGCTACCAGACCACTAGCAATTTGAATACATAAATAAGTCCTGAGGTCAAACGTCATGTCCAGTTTACCGTGTAAGCGCACTGGAAATTTTTTAAGTGCGTTCACAACTTTTAAATGCAGTGTACCCGTATACATGGAGTATCAACAGACAAGAGGATAGCTGCCACTTCAATGAACTTAAGAAATGTCATTATATTCTCCAGTTTAGCAGAAAGAGCAAGAATACTTTCAACAGAACTATATTTACGTTAAACATCCGCGTAGTATTGGTTATTTTCTGCCTGAATCCGAAAATGTTTCCTTCAGTACGCGTATAAGGCAGTTTAAAGCTTCGTTCTATTTGTTTCCCTGGCTCATAGGCACAAGTTGTTTTGTTCCTGGGGTATTTCTTGAGCCAATCTTTTGTGCAGTGAGTACCCATTTCCTTCGTCGCCCCTGTGATCTCGCTTCACCTCCTCGCCTGAGCTCTTTGTAAGCGCGCCGCATACACTTAGCATAAAGCCCTCAAACGGCGGCTCCTTGTTGTGTGTAAAGCAGGGATTCAGAGGTCCTCAAACGGATATTCTAGAGGTCAAAGACTTCCGCTGCGTTTTTTTTTAAAGATATTTCGACATCGCCAAAATTACAAACTCCAGTCGTGATCCGTTCTCAGTCAAAACATTTACCAGACATTGCGTAATCTAGTTTATCTAGTATATGTTACTATAAAACTTCAACAGACTAGTTTCTGTACACCGAAGATATTTATATACGTATATATATATATATATAAATAAATAATTTAATGGAGCCGCTTTGTGAAGATGTTTGGAACTGAAACATGTTTTTATTTAGAATTATTGTCTAACTGTGTACTTGATCTGGCGCTACGCAAAAATTTTGGGAGGTTTCCACAGCTTGAAAGCTTACATTTCTTATAAAAAAAATAACAAAAATATGGGTATTTAACTTTCATCAATAGCCAGAATTTTTCGAAAGAAACGTGAGTCTGAATTATGTATTTAAATAAAAGTACATTTATAGTGCCAACAAAAACACGCAGACTGTAATTACTTCTGTTGTTTCTGATACTTTATTTTCCCATTCATAACTAAACATAGCCTTTACGGACAAATTCGGAGGAAAAATCTAGTAGTATAGTGAAATTGAAACGTGACTACTTAAGTATATTAACGTTTTAAGAATATATATATAATTTGAAGACCCTAAAACCAATACGATTTTATTTTTTTGTATGTTTCTGTGTTTTCGTTTGTATTTCTGTAGTGGATTTACACAAAACTACTGAACACATTCTGAAGGTGTGTACAATGTCTGAGAAATTAGGGCGAGTTCACAGTAGTTATAAACCGTTGTCTGGAAACGCTTAAAAATTAGGAAATTGTGTTTGATGTATAACTTACAGTCTGATTCAAAATCTGGGATTCATATCATCACACTACCTAATCCAAGGACGGAGTAGATAAAAACTCCTCAAACAACTATATGTTTAATTTTTATGAAGTATCTGAATTATTTAAAATAACAAGAGCTCGAAGTACATATCTCAATGAAAGTGAAATATTTACACATTGATAACAAACAGAACAAAAAATTGGGATTTTGAATTCCTTTTAACCCATACTTAGTTTCCGTTTTTTATCACGGAATGGTTAGTTTGTTTTGAGGTATTGTTTCACTGCGGCATAGTTCTCGGAAAACAGCGGGATTCTTAACTATGTCTTTGAATAAACTTAAATTTACACTGCTAAAAGGCAAAAGCAGATTATTTCTTCGTGAAATGTAACATCCCAAGGCTTAAAAGTAATTAATAACAACATCTGACGATTCTTTCTACAGCTATCGGATATTGAGTCACGAAGCAACATGGCAGGCGCATATCAAATTAATCAGGAAAGAATAAAGCACAAGGAAATCACACGAAAAACAAACCATTAAGAAGTGGAGATGAATTTAAGTTTGACTGAATTAACAGACCACCGTCCCGTAAAACAGAAAGCACTCGCTGTGAATTATTCTGCATTTTTGTTTTGTTTTGTTTTTGTTTTCTACAACTATTTCAAAGCTAACCAGCTGTGTGAAAGGTAATGAAGGTTCCTCTAATCCACGTAGATCTTGTCACCGGAAAATGTCAGCTAAACGTATACCAGTTAATTGCCCCATCATAACGAGTAGTTTTGTTAGGCCGCCTCTCCACTGAACGCTGGGGTTTATGACCTTCCCTGAGTTAAAAACTCGCCGCATGCGTACCGTTGCGCTAATTACTGTTCTCAGTTTTTTTATCGTAATCATATTCTCACGTTTTCCATTTCCAGCCACAGAAAGACTCGTTACACACACAAAACAACATTAGCACAAAAATTACTCAATTCACTCTTCACAACACTTATTACTCTCTTCTCCCCTTGATCAACTATAATAAATGTTAAAAAAATGCTATACTTAGTTACATTGAAAAAAATGTTTACACTTCTATACTTATATTGCAGTATGCCTTTCGTCATGGCACATCTGCGTCAGATATAAAATGCTTATGACATCGTAAGTAGTTGATGTCATATCTGAGCTGATAAAAAATGTGACTAGCACATGGTGGCCGGGCTTCTATTCCCGATAAGGCCAGGGATATTTCCTCCACGTTGATGGTGCAGACGGGTTTCCTACGCCTACTCAGCCTGTTGTACAATGAATGGGAGAAACTCTTCTCGAAGGTTAAATGCCAAAGCGTAACAATCACCTTCTATCAAGAGCCGCAATATGGATTTGGGAACGCGTAATTCTACCACGAGCAATCCCATGCACGAGATCCACTAAGGCCTGATCGCGATATTTACTTTTAATTTTTTGTGTCAGTGCTATAGATAATAATTTTAGTCAAAGTGTTTTACTCTAGAGTAGCTCATTACTTTTTGTTATGCATCCATGACTATTAGTTCTCTATTATTCCTCTGTAGATGTCGTTCAAGTTCTAATACTTTCTGGCAACATAATTAAGAGCTCGGAAATGAGACAAACAAGTTTAACTGGAATTAGTTTTAATAGTTTTGTATTTCAGTGCTTGTAGAAAAGAGGACTGTCAGGACACATTCTTTGTCGCTTTTTATTTATTTTGGTGAAGTCATGCAAACGAATCAGCAACAGACAGAAATAAAGGAATCTCTCAGATGGAATAAACTGATACATTTCTCTTAGTCCCTTACCTTCTGAACACAAGACTACTCCGTTACGGATCACTCATTTGTCCGTGTATCTGTAGGTTTCACAATTTTGCACACCATCAAATCTTCCGAAACCTTTAACTTAAAAATTTTTAATTCCAAACTGTCTTCCTTCTTAATAAGATAAACACAATTCTAACGTAAGATTAGGAAAAAATAATTGTAGGGAGTTTGTAGGGAGAATGCAAGAAAAATTTTCTTCAGATAACCTCCATGATACCTTCCTAAAAGTTTGGATTTTTCTTTTCTGTTCCACTATTAAAAATCATGTGATCCAAAAATTATTACAAAATTTTCGTTGTTTTTTGTCTCCTAAAGCTTACGGGAAAACGATAGCGATCTTCCCAGCATAACTAAATGCCTAATTGTCTGACATTTTATTCAACCGGAGGTTTTTTTCTTTTTTTCGAAATAAAGCAATACTTATAATTCGACTGAGAATTTCATGATTAGGATAATTAATATGCCGTGGAAATTCTGAATTCTTAATATCTTTTTGTTTTTGATTTACATAAACCGTTTGAAAATAATTTTTCTAAACTAATGATGACCTCTATTTAAAACCCAATTATTATTCATTTTTGTAAAAGAAAATACATTCTTAAGCGAATTAAATTTAATTCACTATCTGCATATAGAAACCACAGCACGCCACAGTAATTTGCAGTTGACAGATTTTGTTTGTTAGAAATAACAAGCTGATAGCGGCATATTTTTGGTAATTTTAGTTGGATTTAACTGTCGATACTTTCATGATGTTCGGCGACCCAAAGACTTTCCTCATCAGTATTCTTGGAAGTTTCTGTATTACATATCATATGCCGCCGTATCGACATTAGCGGATTTTTGGAATACTGACATTACGATTCTTTCAGTAAGGTTAGAAGCGGGGTGTAGGTAGGCATTGTGGCTCAAAGATTCACTAACATCAAATTCTAAGGTGGCGAACAGTGAAATTCAAGCCGAAACTGGAGTGCTTGCTAGCAAGTTTATGCAATGTGACATCTGTCATCGGTAAATGTATTCCGACATACGGAGATACGACTAATAGAGAATGAATAATGAAAACAGCAACATGTCACAGAGAGGCAACTCTCCGACATCCCAGCACTGTGCAGAATGTGCTGCAGTATTCTGAATCATTCCACCTGCTTTCTTTGCGTTATGCTACTACTGTCAGAACCACTCTCATCATATATCGGTAGTTCCGCTATGTAGGAGAATTTGAAGCGGAATGTTCACTGGGAGTAAAAAGACAATCAAAATAAATAATTTTAAAACACGTAGGTGACACTCGTTGCATGCATATAAATTAATGCCAAGATGGAAGAAACCTTGAACGCGATTTTTTAAAAAAATAGATTACGAGTATTTTATGAGAAATTCTTCAAGAAGCTATACAGCTAGTTTGAACACGATTGCGTGCCGTCCTATTAGTTTGAAACTTTAGATATTATTAGCGGTCTAGTAGCACAAGAGGAAAGCCAATATGCTACGTCCTGGGTACAAATCCCGGTATTTTCATTTGTTCATCTGAACATCTGAGATTACAGGTTATACTGTAGTTTCAGGGACATGCGTGGCAAATCTAAACTCTGTCATCAGATCGTAAGGCCATACGAATTTAATCATGTTTATCTATGAGTGTTCTTGGCACTCCTGAAACATGGATGGCACTTTTTGTTAATTCATTTGTAACTTCTAACTTTTTTTTTTTATCCCTCTTGAAACTCATCCTGGCAGACGGCGCCAGATGTAACCAGGCTGTTGCCGTTTTCTCATGGCAGGTTAAGCCAGATATAACCTGACTATGTTTCATTTTAATCCTGGCAGGTTGTGCCAGATATAACCAGTCTGCCAGTTGGTTTGTTTTGATGTTAAATAAAAAACCATACATACATTCCGACAACGTGAAATATTTAATAAACCATAGCATTTTTAAAAGACTCCACTCTTTCTATATCACCTCAGCGATCACAACCACACACACTCCGCGCGACTTTATTGTTCTCTTTCTTGGCCGCGCCCGCGGACCAAAGATTATTGTTACTTAATACTACCCAATGACATTACAATATGAACAGTCTGTGGAATTTGTGAGCTAGTACACGTATTCAAATTATTACATTGTCCATTGATTTACTAAGAGTTAATTATTACTTACTATACACTTGAGGTCGTAGCGTATATGTTACAAAATGATTAAGAGATAAACTCACTGCTAACAGAAGCAACTCAAGACGCTGTTAACTGAAGTATATTTTCATTATGGTCACCATACATCACAGTTACAGCAACATCTCGATGATAGCATTTACAGAAACAAGGTAATAAATAATAACACAAGTAAGAGAACACAGATAAAATCACTAATGTCTAACAGTTCCGTGGCTGCAAGAGTAGAGGTTTCTTCTACCTTATTACATAAGATATTACACTCACATCATATTACAACAAATTTCTCGACATATGAAGATTACACAATTCTGTGATTCACTAACAAACTGCCTCATTATAGACACACCTTTGTTTCGTCTCTCTTTAGTCCTGTGGCACCGGGCACAGACGAACTAAAAACTGGACCTGCAAAGAATTGTTGCGTGGCAATGCTCTTGGTCTCTAGCAAAAGAATGTGGCTGCTTGGAAGCACATTGCAACGTTTTGGTAAATCAGTATTAAAGTGAAATGTAATCCTCACGGGTTCTCCGCCGGATAGTGATGTTGAAGGACGAGCTTTCAGTAACATCAGATCTGAAGTTAGCTCGTCCTTCTACAACACTATCCGGCGGAGAACTCGTAAAAATTACACTTCAGCAATACGACGGGAAAGCCTTCGTTCACACAGTATTAAAGTATCTATTCTGAAATTCCACATTATGTGAAGGTATAGGAGGAACGCGCAGATACTTGAGACTTAGTAACATAGTCCATAATTTACTATTTACTTACAACATTTACACATCGATAGAATTTTCCATGTAAAAAAAAATAATAACAATAATAATAAAATATTTTTTTAAAAAATTTCTAAAATTAGATTTAAACCGTATCATAGATCCAATTCTCGTTTCGTTTTACAAATAGTATTAATTTTGATTATACTGTATGTTTCCTGAGATCCGAGATTCGCGTTATGAATTGCCACTCACACGATTTTGAAATTATCTTAGTATTTAACAGATATTAATCATGTTAGAATGGCTGTCCGTGTATTAGTTACTACTTCGTGTCAAAATTTTATAAAGAAATGTGTAATCGGTAGAAAAGAAAATTACGAAAACTTCTAAAGAGTATTAATAAAATAACCACATTTTTTTTTATCAAAATGTAACTGTCACGTCCATTACAGAAATGATATCGTGATCTGGATTACTTTTCATTGCATTTAGGCCTCAGACGGAATTCAACCAAGACACCGAAAGAATTAACGAAGAAAAACTCTTTCATTATGAGAAACATGAACGTCATTTAAAAATAGTTAATTTTATTTACATATAGCAGTGGTTCCAGATTTGTCCTACGCTTGCCCCAGGGGTATGTGAAGTAGCTTCAATGAGTATGCGCTGTAATCTCTTGGATAAGGTAATCACTCAAGTTACTGGAAAAAAAATCATTTGACATTACGATAGCTAAAATATATTTTAAGACAAACTGTGTGAGTGTTTGAATTATATTACTGCAATGCTGTGGATGCGTTAAACACTCAACTGGGATGAATGCAGCTATTTATTTACCATTTCACCTATGAGCGGTACGCGAGGTTGAGCTGTTACTTAGAGTGGTATTCGCGGAAATGTAATTGGGATCCACTGACTTATAGTTATGCTCAGAGGCGGCCGTAGGTGGTGGCGAGCAGGGCAATCGGCCGGGGCCTCGCTCTTGCAGGGGTCTCGTGCAAAAATCCGAGCAGGAAAAGGTTTACATTTAAAACTTTTTATTTTGTCCTTAGCTATTAGTTACAACAATAAATTAAAGTTGGTTAATTCATAGTAAGGTATATGTTAATAATAATAAGTGCCTGAATAAAATTTCTCAATTAGATTTGTTCAGTGTCACATTCACATAAAAAGTAAAATAAACAATATCAAAATTAATTAATTTATCCGTGAATAATAATACTTTTTGTAATTTTACTGTTAAACATATTATTAAAAAATTCATTATAATTTGAATCTCTCGCATTAGATTACAAACTTTTGGTTTTGTTACTTTCATCGTGTCTACAATTTACGCTTGGCGAATCCACGTGTTTCATTTCGCTCATTAACGATTGTCACATTAACATTATTTTGCCAACAATTGTAAGGTCGAGCCACACCTGCGACAGTCGAGTCTGCAGAAAGGTGTTTTTCGAGGTTAAAAATTATCAAAACATATTTGAGGGATAAGATGACACAAGATCGGCTTTCAGTCCTTGCTATGCTTTCAGTTAAAATTGATGCAGCTCATTCATTAGATTATTGTGCTTTAATTTAATATTTTAGTCTTATTAAAACCCACAAACATTTTTAAATCCCTGCGTATATTTTTTATGGCATTTATGTACCTTAGTTTATCATCATTAATAATTTGTAATTTTTATGTTTTTTAACATTTATAAATCTTCTAATATAATATTTTAAAACTCAAAAAAAATTTTTTATAACTTTTGCATTTACTAGAAATTATCAAAAATATATACTTTCGATTAACATACTTTGCACAAAGGACAAGGGCCTCGCAAAGATCTGCCACCCGGGGCCTCGCAATCGTTAAGGCCGCCGCTGGTTATGCTGGCTGTTAGTCGGTGCTATGGAGGAAATAAGCTTTATTTTTTCAAAAACTCATTGGCAGTGATGTACACCGAAATAATAATTACTGACGTTATGTTTCAAAAATATTAGTTTTTAACAATATGTATTGACTTCCGACGTCACGAACCGCAATTGTAAACAGATAATAGGAAAACAACCTAGTATCAGACTACTATGGAGATCCTTATAATTAGTTTTCTACAAAAGGGAGGTCATTCTTGCTAGATGATATATTGGTTACACAAGCGTAGTAGCAAAAGTTGTCGACCTGTATTATAGATTATTTTGTGCTTAGTTAATTTAGTTAAACTAATTACTGTCAAATTTTCTAGAGAGTTAATGTTTCATATTTTACAAACAGCAACTTCATCCATTAGAGGCAGAGAATTTTTTCCTTCGTGACTACATATCGCAGAAATCTTCCACCTCAAACCGAATTGTGAATTTATTATAATGTATTTTGTTTATGCGTTTGTATGTCTACAAAAGCTAATTATACTTTGCGTTTTAATATTAGACATTTGAATTCTTTTAAGTACACATTCGCTGTTTTGGTTTATGCGTCTTCATATTACTGCATATTCAATCAACGCAAGAATAGTTGATGTTTTATTAATTACGATAATACATAATTGGCTTCTTGGATGACCGGGATTAAAAAAATTTCAATTATTAAAGCAGTCCAAACAGAAAATTCATATTTATTCTCTTGTTTACTGTATGGCAAAAATGTGTACTTTATCATTTGTTAAATCCAAAAATAACTTATACAATTTTATTTCATAAACCTGCTACAAAATAAGAAATGTAAAACCGAAAATAAAGTTCACTCATATCTGAGATTAAATTGTAACAATCAAATAGATATTTATTAAAGTTCTTGTAGCAAATAGTTACAGGAAATTTTCGTTTCAATTTAAACCTTTAATGTTGTTTCTGAATAAAAATGACTGTTAAAACCGGTGGAATTTTCAGTCGAGATACAGTTTAATGCACAATATTCTCGGCATTGTTCCCGTATCGCTTGTTCTACCTTGAAATTACAAACATTGATTACTCGTGCAAATATCAACAATGCGTTACTGTTTATTACGGTCGGAAATCATATTTATTTTGCCATTTCATCAGCCGATAATAAGTACGTGAAACACGCAACGGATTTATTTACAGACTCTCGAATACGTACAAACCTAAAATGTCAGTCGTCGATCTGCATTGAAAGTATTCCGGAGGACGGTCAGAGTAATTTGACAACCCCTGTATTTGTGCTTTATGGCTGTCAATATGTTTCTCTGTCTCGGCTACGAAGAGCAAAATATTGTTATCTGTTACATTCGGGAAAAGTATCAATCATCAATGTCTAAAGAGAGTATTTCGTCGAGTGCAAATGATTTTATTTGGCATTCGAGAGGACGAGGTTTGACTCCCGATTCCACGACATTAATTTAGTTTTTCCATTGTTTCCCTGAATCGCTTCAAGCGAATGTTTGGACTCTGGATGGTTGTTTCTAAAGGTTATGGACGAATTCCTTTCCGTTCCTCGACTCCAGTCCTCTGTCGGTTCTATTGACATCAACTTTGATGAGCTGCAAAGCCTGAAGTAAGAAAAATAATATCTTAAAAACACAAAAAATTATAAGTATTAACTAACATTCCAAAACTCAATGAATAGGTGAATGCAAATGTGCAAGTGATACACGCATTACGTCAAATGGTTGTAAACAGAAAGCAGATGTCAATCGCATCTATGAGTCTTTTATTACCCTAACTAGCATCTAAGCTCATTAGGAATGAAAGGTTGAAAGCAATTTATTTCTTTGCAGTTTCTTAACTTTGTCGAATTGTTTTAAATAAAGCTGATAAATTTGGTTTTGTAATGTTGTACATATTACGGTTATAGTTTACATCGTGATGCAGTTGGAACTTCTTACATGCTACGGAATTAATGGGATAGCAGTATGGAACCAATGAAATCAAAAATTAGTTAGGAAACCTAAAACGTTAGTTTTAATCCTGGTCCAGTCCAGACCGCATTCAGCGCGATAAATATGGAACTACTTCTATCCGCATGAAGTAATGAAAGCAGGTTGATTTGTTTATAAGAATAAATACATCGCGCCTTATGCTGCTACAAAATGTGTCAGTTGTCATTCTGGTCCAGGCTGTATTTCATCATAACCACAGTTTCCGCTAATATTACAGTTCGAATGTCATACTAGCTTCTATCACACGCGCATTAATACGTAGAGTATATTTCGATCCCAGTTTGACCAATTAGAACTACTTACATGTAGCTGAAATTATGACATTGGTAATATGGCTTCACTGAAAGTAAAGTAGATTAAAATTTTCATACATCCTTCTTTTTCATTTCCCAATGAACATCTACAACGAACCACCGAGCGGGGCGGTGTAACGGTTAGCGTTCTCGCCTCGCATTCGGGAGGACGGCGGTTCGAATCCCCGTCCGGGCATCCAGATTTGGGTTTTCCATGGTTTCCCCAAATCACTCCAGGCAAATGCCGGGATGCTTCCTTCAAAAGGCCATGGCCGAATTCCTTCCCATTCCTTGCCCCCATCCTTGCCCCCCATCCTTTCCCGTCTCTAAAGACCTCGATGTTAAAAAGAGACGTAAAGCAGTTAAAAAAAAAATACAACGAACTAATATAAATAAACAAAAAGCAACTAGTAATTGATACTTGAATTTCAATGAAATACGTGTTGTTGAAATACATTGGTTTGTTATTAAAACCTATCGAACCATCACAGAATATAATAGTTTGCAATAATAACGACATGTCAGCCGTTGCCAGCCCGCCATCGAATGCCAGGTCTTTGACAGACAGTGTGACTAACTATTGATAATGGTTATTCGACGAGTATTAAGTGACATTGATCGCGAAATAGGAGTTGGGTGTCAACGCATGCGAATAGCATGTCGGGAGTGATTGTAAAAGTTGTGATCCCATTATCCACAGTATGCTGAAAATCAGTGTCGGATACGTGGGGGGGGGGGGGGGAAATGGACACCGCCACATAAATTTGCCGCTCCTTCAATCATGATTTTGCCGTCCCCCTGAAGTTGCCACCCGGGCCAAATGCCCCGGTCCCCCCCCCCTTTTTAGATCCGGAATTGCCTAGAATTTTTCGTGAACGGTGTTAACTCCTTCACAGAACAGCGTTATTGACTGGATGACGACTGGATGACGAAACTTGCGACGGATGAAAAGATACGTCCGTGCCAACTGACAAACGGCACCACTGACTGCTACAGTAAATGAAAGACATACCAGAATTGTTTCTGTGTGGTTCGTGCAGTAACATTCCATGTTTATAGGATGTGGTAACTGAAGACGGACTCTGGTGCTTTTAGTAACAGCATGCAGTGTAGTAATCGGTTCCTCTAAGCTAGTAAATACGTGCATAGGACGTTAGATGCCTAGAAAGGAGCTGCTCGGTCCAATGAGTCGCGTACCCAGTTGGTTAGCGCAATAGTTCAAATTCAGCTTTTGTGAAACTCAAAGGATCAAACGTTTCAGCAAAGTGTTGTACAAGCCGGGGGTGGTTCCATTGTAGTCTTACTTGACACTAATTGGATTTTCTGATCAAACTGAACAAATCAATTACTTATGATCACGTTACGCTCACGTGATTGATGACCATTCCCAAACCATTCGTGGCCACCACGTTCTTGATAACTATGGGATGCCCTAGGATAATAATGAATTGAATAATTGTGCACGATTTATTTGAGGAGATTTCTGGACAATTCAAGCACGTGATTTGGACACCCATGAAATCTAGGCGCACGAGGTTCAGTAAGCACCGCAGTCTCTCAGATATGAGCGGCCATCGACGTGGCGCGCCCCCAGATCCCTGCAGGTGACTTCCGACGTCTATTTGAGTCCCCTTCAAATTAGATGTTGCACGGTTTGTTTAGTTAAAGGAAGTCCCGCACGTTATTATTAGAGGTATCCTTTTAGCATTTTTCATTGATGTAGAGTAATTTTGGATTACATTTTTATAATTAAAAAAATAAATCCATTAAATTGTTTTTCAAAATTGACAGGACGCAAGTTTTAACTAAATATGCTAATAGGAACAGTCTTTAATCACTGTTAAAATTTAAGAAGTATATTTTTAAAAATTATTCTTACATTATTAATGTTTAAGCATAATAAAAGTAGTATACAGATTAGAGTTAGAGCTTATTGATGATAATTATTGGATATAATGCCTGTTACTTTCTTTTGTCTTTGGTTAAATAATACTTAATTACAAATTTGTAGAATATATAAGGAGGTTAAACTATAACACCTACATAAATTAAGGACCTCTTGTTATCACAGAAATTTAGAGAAGCCGTATTGAGACAAATTAATATGTACTAATTGTTGGTCAAACACTAAATACGAAAGAAATATTTTCGAGATAGTAATGTTTCCAATGTTTGTTTGGTAGGAAGTATAGTAATATGCCGAAACACATCGCAATTTTATATATAAACGCTCTGAATCCGAGTCACCTACGTATCGACCGGCGTTGCTTGAGAGCTGGATAAGAAAGTTTTGATGTGTTATCCTGTTTGACCAAATTGTAGTAAACATACTCCGTCATCATTTAACTGCCATTTTCGGGATATATGCGAAAAAACAAAAACGTTGCACATGTAAATTTTTCATTTCTTTTAAACCATACGTGCACAAATTTCCTACGCGATCGGGTAAAAACTGTGGGTTTTAGCGCCACACCAATATCTCGTATATATGAACCGCATTCCACGCATAAATTTTAATCCAGGTGGATGATCGGACAGAGGGGATGGATTTATGTAAATAAAATGTAAATGGACAGTATTTTTCCTCTTATTTTAAAGTATACGTGTGCAAAGTTTCATCGAGTTGAATAAAAACTGTGCATTTGTATACAGAACATATAAATACACATACATCCATTTACATATACATATAACTTGTATAAGACCGTTACCGTTTTTTGCGTATCGTCTCGGCGTTTCACCTTTAGAGTGAATAAAATCCCTTGAGCTTGAAGAACTCAGAAGTATTAATAAACGTTGGTATCAAACACCTACAGGTGAGGTCCTGCTATCATATAATCGTTTCAAAGGTCGTAGACTCGAACTTGCTTAAATACAAACTAGACTTGTATTTGACCCGTCACGGGTCTAGAATAGTTCCAACTTTAGCGTGAAAGAATACGTCGGGTTGACCTGATCTCACCAAATACGAACTTGACCTGCGCTTCACCACTCTGCATAGTAATAATAATAAAAATCCTGTTTGCTTCGATAGCATCACGTCGCTTTTGTTATAAAAAAAAAATTGGACTGAGCAAAAATTCATAATGTAATCATTGGTCATAGTGTCCTTAATGGCCAGAGAACTTAATACACAATTGTTATTATTAAAAGTTGAGCAATTCCAAAGAAATTAATTGGAATACTCCATTCGGTAACATATTTGGTCTGATGTCCACTTTAAATAATCTAATAACTCACGTACAGCGAACATGAAAAAGAACCATTAACGAAAGTGGTCAGTAAAATACATAAAAAGTAAATAAAGCGTATATACATTGATCAAGCAACAACATTAGTGAAAATTTTAATTAAATTGAAATTATTTCTAAGCCGGAATAACAATTGGCATTCTTGGTTACAGCGGAGACCACGAGCAATTCAAGTTTTTATGTTGTTTTCATCAACATGTTACTGACAGGGGCGTAGCTACTATGGAGCTAGGCGGTACAGTGCACCGGGGCCCCTACGCTCAGGGGGGCCCCAAGCATACCTCAGAGGGCCCGCAAGCGCACCTCTGGGAGCCCCCGAGTGCAGTTCAGAGGGCCCAAGGGCCTTCACGGTAAACTGGCGACCTATTTTTTAGCCCTACCGTCGTCTAAGGGGGCCACTGAGACACAAGGAGCTCCTCACACTAAGGGCCCCTCACTGCTCAGGGAGCCCCCAGCCTCAGCTTAGGGGGCCCCTACCAACAACACAAAGCAAAAAAACGTCGCCCATCTGGCCTGAGGGCCCGAAATAATTTTTTAGCACCGGGGCCCTTGTTGACCTAGCTACGTCACTGGTTATTGAAAAGAATTTCCACGTTCTTTCAGTCATCCGTATAGTTTATCGACTTTTTTATCTATGAAACTTAATTAATGTATTATGGAAATTAGTTTGGTAGCAGTTGCTTAGCTATTAAATTGTGGACATAACCACAAATTTCTTCTAATGATATGTCTGGTCATTTTTAATTTGTGAGAGAAGGTTAACCCGCGATGTCACCGTTCTCCAGTCAATAGGTATTGAGGAAGAAACTGCAAACGTTCTTAACCAAATTTCAGAAGATAACAAGTGCAACAGATGGTAAAACGATTAAGCATAACCAAGTTTTTATGCGAATCTAAAGGTATTTTGTGTGTTAACTGTTTTCATCATATATGACGCTTATCTCACTATATGACCAGCAAACTTTCTTTTGAGGATATTTTTACACAGTATAGAAAATATGATATCATGTTTTTCTTCTTCCAGCTTGTAGTGTCCTGTAAGGCTGGTGTGGGAGCAGGCAGTGCAAACAGTGTTTTTACGATCGCATCGCGGTTTTGTCCATTGGGTCGAAGCTGATGTCGTCTATCGACAAGAGCGGTGGCTGCAAGGCACGAATTCTGGCGAGAACAAATTGGCCGAGGATTTATTGCTGCCGACAATGGCGAATAAGAGATAGAAAGAACCAGACAGGACCGATTAGAAAATTTATACGACGCACACTGCCGAGGCGCAGCTGATGAATAGTCTCCAGGAGAAAAATGTGTGTGCAGGCGCTAAGAATGGGCCAACCGAATCACAAATTTGGTAAAATGTGATATGACTTCTTGAGTACTTATTTGTTCCGAGGGCAACCACTGATGGACGAGTGGCTGCGCGAGTCCTCCCGCTATTGGCTGAAAGCTGATATCGACGAGAGGGTAGTTTTGCTGCGGGCAGCTATGCAAGAACTCGAGACAATAACTTGTGGCTCCACCGACGAAACGGGCTGACTCCGAAGTCCCGACAGGATGACTCAGCGCATGTGTTGAGACGGTCCGTGAGTGATTCTGTTCTCATGCGCACGAAGGCTGTAGTAAATCTTCGCGACGTTTTGAAAGAGATTCTTGTAACATTGGTTCAGCCCTAAAAATTCCCTGACACATCTCTCTTGCTCGAATATGAAGATGGATAAACAACGTTTCACTTAGTTGTTGAGTTAACTCAAATGATCAATATTACCATTAAAGCTAATTTAAATTTTTTATTGTAAACTCTACATTCAATTTATTTCCATCCGTATGTCGCTGGAGTGGTTTTAACTGGTTTTTGGAACAATAGTGGTCAGACTTGAAATCTAATTTTGGATTAGGAGAGACGCTTTCATCCGGATAGGAACCACTACAGAACCTGACGCCCTCCTTGTCTTTGATATTAAATCACCAACTTGCCAAGTACTGTCTGCTTCCACATTTAGAACACCCCAAACTAGACAGCACAAACTTGAGAAGATCAATTCCGTACATTATTACTGTCTAACGGTAGAAAGCAACAAGAGAAAGATTAGCACTTAACTTCCGTGATAAGTAAAAATAGAACAAGACTGCGATTCGTATGTTTAATATGCAGAAAATATGTTGGTACAAAGTAAATAGCTTATAAATGTCTTGTACGTTCTCATCTACAGCACTGATGCTCAACTTGGAATCAATCACAGGTGATAGATTAATACTAACGAGAAGGCACTTAAAAGAGTCAAGCGTTTAAAGTTTTGTGCAATCCTTTCGAAAATGTTGTAGAGATAGAATAGTAAATATGCAGAGATTACCTTGCAAACAGAAAACTTAATTTCACTTTGAATTTACTACCTATCTTGTTAAGAGCCTCTTCAAATATTTTGAAGAAAACTTTATGACAACTTTACAATATTATTTTACGTAGTTTCCACAGTTTTTCTGTAATTTAGCATAGTGCACCACAATATTGTTTGTTCCCTTGTCTTAAAAGTAATTCATAATTATGATATTCCAACCATGTTGATGTAATTTCTTTTTTCTCATCTTCTTTGAAGTGCGGACCAGATAGGAAAGATGAAATTGCAAAAACAGATTAAAATCCACATAGGTCTGGACGTGGAGAGATCAAATTCTTCCCATCGAAACTCCTGCGCTGTTGGATTAGTAATGCTGTTTTTTGTATTTGATTCCAGTTTCACATGATGGAAAAGACTATGAATTGAACCCTAGAAGTAACTAATCACAGAAAGCACTATTTTAACGATGAACACACATCGGTACGGTTTAACTACTGGTTTCCGCTCTTACTAGTTCGATTCTCTGATCTAACTGCGCCTGATGAAGTGTTGTCGACTAAAATACTGCCATTCAGCCTCGCTTGTGACGCGTGGTGCCGTCATCAAGGAGACTATAGATACCCTTTCCTGGCTTTCAGAACAACAATAGATCTCCCGTATTGTTCATAGCACGGGCTTAATAGCTAGAGCATCACGCGTACAAGCGAGCACTCGTCGTTTAATGATGTGACGGTAGGGGAGAGCGAGGGAAGTTTTTTATAACTGGCGATTGCTGCTTTAATCTGAAATTCATATTTTCAAAACTGATTTATTTTCAAACTCAAGGGATTAACAATTCTGACTTTTAATCACTGAAATGATTTTAGATTCTGTATTTAAAAAAAAAAAAAAAAACATTAAAATTGTTAGAAATCTTCCAGGATATATGAGACAATAGACAAGTTTGGGGGAGTTCTGGACATGTTAATACAAGTTTAAGAAAGTAATTTTTATTAATAAAAATCCCAAAATAAGCGTTACAAATTTAAAAAGACTTAGTAATATCTTTATGTTAAGAAGAAAAAATCTTACTAGCACAAAGAATAATTACTCAGGTCATATTAAAATACATCATATTTTTAACCTTTCATGACACAAATGATGTCCCTTCATCAGATAAAGTGATTCTGTATGATAAGGTCTTACTTTTTTGAAACTTGATAATGTATCCTCCCGTGCCTGCTTCTTCATTTCTCACGAGATATTTGATGACGTCCTTCATGAACGTTCACAACTAAGTAGGCACAAATCTGAACACTTGTCATTCCCCATCAGATGAATCTCCAATATATGATAAAACAGTGTATGATTCACTTTCAGATAAATAGATTATTTGTATCCTTGTAATTATGATTATTGGTGGCTGAGGGATGAGTTCTGGGTTCTTGCTGGATGAAGTTTCAAACACTTTTTAATAGGTTTAGCTTCTGTTCTTGAAATCTTTTTTTACTTTTCTTTAGAGGCTGCAATTTCATTTTTCCGGGCTTTTGGTGACAATCATGCAGCGACTTCTCTTTCTATCGCCATTTGTTACTTTTCTGTCTCAGCATAATGAAAAGGTTGAATGTTTCATGGAAGATATTGCTAGTTGAGGGAGACACAATGCTGGACGAGTCTGGAGAGTTCTGTGGAGATCAGGAAGCAGAAGGTGTTACAAATCCACTTTCTCATCTGTTTAACAATCATCCTTTGACTGACTGTCAGATATTTTTTTAATCGGTGTCAGTCTGACGGTAATATAAACCTCAGGAAGTCTTACTCATCAAAGATTTCCTTATTACATGCCACAATGCCGATGTACTCAAATCTCTTCTTGACATGTTAGGAAGTAACAGACTTGTTTCTCGCTGTATAATACATGGATGGAAAGTCTTAAATTCCGAATGATTTGTTCTCCATGAGTCGAATCCTTTTCACTCAAATGTCTTTAAGGTCTTCTAACAGCTTTAGACATGCTTACTTTCGAAAAATCATTCGTGAGTAACATAGGCATTTTCAACAAGAATGTTATTGATTTATTTGCCAGCAAAAAAAGTACTTTTCGTATCGCTCGTTTTAGTGTTTTACTTCATTGAGATAGTGGCTCATAATATTATTTTGTTTTCTGTGACCTAATATGTTATTAAATTGACTGTTGTTTCTTCACAAACTGCTGCTGAACCTTCATACCTCCAGTATGGTGAGTCATTGAAGAATAAACCAGATTCTATTGATTTTTATTGCTTGTCCTTACTATGTTGTTTTGAATTATTTTATATAAAAAAAAAACCTCTGGTGATTTTTTGCTGAATACTGCTTTGAGCGATACAGGAATTCAGCTTTTTCAATGCGAGGAGTCAATATTTTATCTATTTCTTAGTTCCTTGGAAGGGATATGACACAAGGTTATGAATGCATTTGGCAGAAAACGACGCTCAAACGAAATGTGTTCCACTGTCGTAAAGGGTGTGTCACTGCCATCGTGGTTATTGAAGGCAATGGCTGTGTCCTATAGGCAGTGCCGGATTAAGAATGTATGAGGCCCTAGGCACTCAAAACTCTTGGATACCCCTGGGTTTTTTTTTAATTTCAATTTTATAGGAACAAAGACAAGGTTACGTAGATGACTAATGGAATCGATCATATTTTTTATTCTATTTAACAAACTAATTTTATATTTTTTGATATTTTAAAAATTGCTTTTATTTATCTTACACTACAAAGAATCAAAAATATTTCTATTGTTTTATGTTGAATTCTTCTATTCATTTTTTATTATTTTATTGAATTAAAAATTATTGACTCTCATGGGGGCCTTAAAAATTGGTAGCCACAGGGTATTCCAGCATTGCCTGTTGCTCAACTCCTCGATTTTTGGCTAGTCAGTCATTGTTTACCTTTTGATCATTTATTATTGATTCCTTCAATTTCAAAATTATTTCTTCAAACCAGCAACACACGCGGATAAAGAGACATTCAAACGTATTATTTTTTTTTTAAGTTGCCTAGATTCTTAGTCAACACTGTTCTTCTTTGCATCAGTAATTCGTCGAAAAATTTAAATGTTGTTACTACCTAAGCGAATCACTTCGGCTACCATTGTGTACAAGAGAAATTTAAATTTAACAGAGGTTTTATGTGGTATACAGTGAATAAGCTTCATTGTATTTCTTTTATTCTTTTATCCTTTTTTAGTGCATTGACGTTATATCTTCAGTCCCGCCTGTGTCGCATGTGTTGAGCCCACAGCAATCTAACGTATCGTATCCCGCTCAGAAAGTTTAAGCGTGTGTCGCATTGATACAGAGTGTCACCAGTTTGGCGCAGCCTGTCACCAGACAGGTGTCAATACTGTGAACTGTAAGCCGAGCTCTGTGCTCGCTTTCTGTCATTTCGAAAAGAGCACGAACAGATTGTGACGGTAGCACGCAGCTCGGTATTTGTGATCACAGTTGGCAGGCAAAGCGGGGGAATGAATGGGACACAGCTCGTCTGACTGAGGGATATCATATTTGCACCTGTCTTGCGTCCTTAGTGTACGAGGTCAGCCGTGCGAGGCTGACCAACTTCTATGAAATGTAACTTCTTCAGCACAGAATTTAACAAATAAAACAGGTGAGGCAGTTTCTGGTTATGAATGTTATGTTAACCCTTTCGTGGGTGGTGGGAAACCTTCTTCCCACTCGAAAAATTGAAGTATAGCTCTTGAGGGAAGCGCATTTACCACCTCTGACAAGTGCTGCCATCTGCCAAAGCTTGAAGAAACATTTTAAAATCGCTTTATGGTGCATTTTTACATTGTGGTCTGTGCAACGCAAAATTCTTGATGATCATTGTGAAATTTGCATCCATTTTCAAGCTGTGTTGGACGAAATTGCTATTTTTTTCGAATAAATTGTTATTAAAGGAAACCATTAACAAATTCTGAATGCTATTTACGTAATTAGGTACCTTAGCAATATTATCAAGTGTTGCACACAAAAAAATTTTATACATTTAATTTGTAACGTTAATTTTTTCCAGTGGGAAGTAATCTTCCCACGGCACTGTCCCTTGTTAGTATTACTTGGAGAAGCTCAACAACTTGTTGGGAATATTTGCACTAAATAGGTTTTATATATGTCAAATATAATTATATATCGATGTTCTGTTTGTGAACCTAACATATTATTTGATAATTCATGTACAAATATTTATTGCTGTGGCCCTAACATTTCATATTATAATCATAGTGGCACACATTTGAATAATAGTGACATATTTCCTGCCTTGTATGCTATCATACATTTTATTTATCTGCTTATTCCACAATCAGATATCTGAATACTTGGGCCCGACTAACCCAAGGTATCAAGATGTGGTGTATGATATATTATTTTCATGATGATTCTGATGTGGAGAAAAAGTCCTGAAGGTCCAGATGAACTGAATACTTTGGATGATTCACACATGGATAGATACAGTAAATCTGAGAATGAAGTTACAGAGACAGATATTGATATCAGTATGCCTGCAATTCCTAGTACTAGTGGAGAGTACTCAGATTCGGAAGAAAGTAATGAGGAATGAGGAAGTTAGTGTTCGCATTTTCACAATATCAAAAACAAATTAGTGGTGGGTTGTTACATCAAAATTATTGGAGGTGTGGACAGATCTGACCAACTTAGGGAACGATATGCATTAGGACTGCGTTCTGTAGAGTAGTGGCACAGGATCTTCTAGTTTTTATTGTATCTGGTAATAATAAACGGCTTTTATGAAAACAAAACAAAAAAAGTTCCGGAAGTTATGATCAACTGACATAGCCTACAGGATTCACCTTGTCAGGCAGTTGATTGCAGGATTTTCTTATAGAAAACGGTATGGCTGCAAACAGGGGCGGATCCAGGGGGGGGGGGGCTAGGGGGCTCAAGCCCCCCCCAAACGTATCTAGGTCCACCCCTGACATTGTAGTTTTGAGACCTTTTTTTTTTTAGCTCTACGGATTTGAGGCCCGAGGAGGCTATAAATACTACCTTTTTTACGACTCAAGCCCCCCCCAAAACAAAAATCCACTGAACGCAAGCCCTCTGAACCAAAATTTACTGAAGCCAAGCCCCCCCCAAACCAAAGTCCGCTCAAGCCCCCCCCCCCCCAAAACAAAATCCTGGATCCGCCCCTGGCTGCAAACCAGCATTTCTGGAAAAAACAAGGAAAGTGCCTGATGATGTAAGATTGATAGGTGTAGGGACACATCAACCAATTGTAAGTAACACTTACAGAAGGTGCAGAAATTGCAGAACTAAAGTTGCCGAAAAACGCACTAGGTAAATGTGTACAACATGTGATGAACCTTTATGCAGTGAACCATGCTTCAGAAAATTACATGGGAAGTGAAAGGAGTATATTTGTGTATAAATTATGCATTTTATGTCAATAAATAAAAAGAAAATTGATACACAACAAGCTTTTTAATTACTTCCCAGAAGTGCCCGTGGGAAGATTACTTCCCACCTCCTCGTATAGGAAAAGACAAAGAGAGAAACTTGGACTCTCTTCTCCATAATACTAAGAAGACAGTTTTAAATAGTTTTTAAGATTAATTTGGTTTGTTAGGCTGCCAGAACTATTTTGCCCGCGAAAGGGTTAACACGAACTATTAACTGGATTTACAAGCACGTTTCTACGTCACATGAATCATCCGATAATCTTGGAATAAACCAAATTATGTAACTTGGAACCTTAGTTTACGTGTAGTTTCCTTTTAGAAGTCTCAGCTGAAACATGGTTTCCAGCCGCTTCTTACTACAAACTTATAAGGGAATGGGATGTTTTTTGTCTGTGATACATGTTTTAATTTGTGTATTTGTTTTTCTTACTGTGTTTGTAATTGTGTTGTTAATTACCAACATTGGGACCTGACATAAATATATTTAGAAAGAAACGATATATCTATAAATTTCTTGTCAGATCTATAAAAGTATAGTAACCTGAATATTCTTTTTAATCATAAAGTAGGAAATCAGATAATAACATGCACACACTTTAGATTAATAATTGTGTTTTAATTAAAATTATACTACAAAGATTCACAACTCTTAATGAAATTAACCAGTTGTTTATTTTCACGTCAAATATCAGCAAGCTTGCCATAAGCACAATGTTCTAGATGACGAAATATTTCCTCTCTCCACAAAGAGGTGCAGAAAACAACCACTAAAGAGAATTAGCAAAGATTAAAGAGTTAGGAAGTTTATAAATGTGTTGGGACTGATGAATATATTATGTAGACATCAAAGATAAGTAGTACAGCAGTAATACAGGCACATATGGATTACGCATATCCTAAATCCTATTAGAAGTTAGAAAGTAATTTGTCTCACATAAATTTCGGATAATTTAGAGTAACGGAAAACTAATAAATTTGTTGTAATTTAAGAAACTGGAAGTAAAAAATGATTTTTAAAACATTACTTAATTTTTCTTGAAAATACGATGTGATATTCTGTATTTTGGTTTTTCTGATTTTATTTCTCTAAGTTCCATTAATAACATAGATATTTGGCTTTAGAGAATAAGATGAAAGAAATTATATTTTTCGATGAAAGATCTTAACTAATTCGACACCAACAGTTGCTAATGGAACGAACCGCTTACAATCGCAGTATTGTTCCGCTGTGATTTCCCATCTTTCCTTACCTTATCAAAACGCGTTTCTTCTGGCTGTTAATTTCACCTTCCAGTTCAACTCAATGGTTACTAGTATTTAATGTTCCTAATTCATCTTTACCAGCAAACTTATTTTGAGTCAACTAAAGTTCTTTATGCATGTCAGCATCCTTTCTCCTTTACAAACACTCCTTTCCCACAGATACTCTGCTTATAAATTTCTTTCTACAACTTCCGTTCCAGGTCACCAACTCGCCGATGTGGTTCTGCTATTTTAGGTGGAATAACGTTTATTATAAACATCTCTTTGTCATCATCTCTGTCTTAACTATTGATATGAAATTTCAGCAATATTATTTTCGCACGCCTACTACATTAACTTTGATCTTACGTTTATAAACATCCATTCACGTAGATGGGTTGACCACGGGCTCTCGTTCGAATTGAATCATGTGCTTTGTCTTTTATAAACAATGCTAAGGGATATACCTGATTTTTTTTTTCGTTTTAGTGTAGTATTATTTGTCACCACAACTCAGCTTCATTCGACTTTGATAAGTGATGGATGTACTTTACTTTCAATTTTAATAACGCCACAAGGCATCTCTTTCTGCCCCATTTCAAGTTTCACAATCTTTCTTGATTTAACTGGAATATTCATAAAGGTACGCCGTTCTTCTTCTTACTTTGTGAGCATTTCTATATTTTCCACCAATTCTTACATCTTGAGTTCTCAATACAGCGCACTTAGTTTTTTTTCATTACAAAATATGTTCTGTCAACTTCTACACTTGTTTCCATAAGACAGATGATTACACACAGCATTTTTATCTCACTTATACTTCTGTTTCCTATAGTTTTCCCAAATCAATAATGTTTCCATATGTGCAGTTCTTTTACAAATCTTCGGGTCTTCTGAGTTGACAGAATATCTTTCAAAACTCTCATGAATCTACTCCAGCTAACCACAGCAAAAACCTTGTTTGCGAAACCTTATGGATATCCGACAGTCACAGTGATTTTTGTTATCATGTGAATTACTTATTACGGTGAGAATAAATTAATGGAATAACTTTCAGCGATTGGCAGTAAATCTTTTAACACCTGCTGATATTTCTTTTATATGTATAAGCCACATTAAAAGGGATAAGTTGATAATTATTTAATCCATTTAAGCAGATATCACCTGTTCAGTTATTTAAGAGTTTCACGTTGGTACAAAACCATTCTCAATTATAGTGCCGTGCGCTACGGAGAGTCCCCCTCACTTTTTTTCTGAATTTACTCCTTGTCGAAGAGGGTAAAGGATTGGGTTAGGAATAGGAAGCAAGTATACCATAGCTATTTTTTTAAGGAGGATTCTAGCATTAATTATTTCGGGTAACCATGTAAAACCTAAATATTATTCCCCGAACGGGTATTCGAACCCGCATCCTCCACAATGCCAGAGCGATACCACTAACGCTTCATTCTCTATTCCTCGTTACTCTTACCACAAGAGAAAGTAGTCGTATAAATAAACACATTACCAGTTACGTCGTATAATTTTGGTATCGGTTGTCTCATTAGCATGCATGGATTATACACAGTCCACTGTAAAACGCCCGGTTTGTTACACGCGTAAATAAGAGCTGTTCTTCACGCAAAATTGTATATACTGTACGTGAATATCGTATCGATAAAATGTAAAACAATCCATACACCGAAAGCAGCACAAGTTTCAACGCTCCATTGCTCTGTGTTGACATGCGTTGCGATAGGGTATCGGTGTGTCGTGTTAATTGTGTTTGAACGACGTATGCTAGGGTTGTTAGATAAGCAGTCTACACCGCTACGTATAGCAGATTGTTTGGCTATCAAATATTTGCTGCTGTGAGTAAACCGTCTTTAGTTGTCCTTGTTAGTATAACTCAGTCATTGCTTTCTTCGTTTATACACAAGCAGGACGTTATTTCTATAGAAACATAATTAAAACCTCGTATAATTATAAGTATTTAGACGTTTTGGTGCCTGAGAATCGCAGCTAAAAATAATTCAAAATATCTAGATAATACCTCAAGTATCCATAGATGTGTAAGTACGTTCTCTCTCTCTCTTTCTCTCTGTTTCCCACTCTTGATAGGGCTACAGAGAATCACACGATGTATCGTTCATCTGTTTACACAGGCGGCCAGTGTGAATCATGAGGTGATGCAGTAGAACATGTGTCCTAGCCAAATTTATAACCGTATTTGTGAAAGTGGTAGCATTTAGCCTACAGGATGAATGTTATTGTTGCCATCAGCCTTGAAGCGTGTAACTTTGCGTTCTTAATGATATGTTTATTTTTGTTTGTAAAATGTGTATGTTATGAGGCATAGATTGTGGACCGTCTCAGCATTAGCTTAGATCATTGCAGGAAACTGCCTAGAAACCACAATCAGGACGGCCGGTACGATTTTTTCTATGGCTTTACGCCTCGTCGACGTCGAGTTCATCAGATGCGGGAAAGGATTAAAGCCAGAAAACTGGAAAGAATTCGGGTCATTGCCTTTTGGAAGGGCGGACGTGCGTCCTCCCAAATAGTACGAGGCCCGAGCATTATCACTCACCCACCACGCTTGGTGTGTTGGCTGTCGCAATGTATACAATACACATTAATTCTTACTTCATTGTTTTAGATTCAGTATCCTTACGAAAATAATTGTTTGATGCTTTTCATTGATGTTACCTGTCTGAGATTATTATTTCAGTAATATTTTAATGTTTTCTCCGCTGAAATCAACATAACATCAGAATGACTGATCGTAGTAGAATAAATTGGGAATCTTTATTCTGGTTTCTTTGCATTCCTTAACCAAATATCTAATGATCGGGTGAAAATTTTAGTAGAAGTTAATAAATCGTGTTCTGCTATCTTAACAAGTTCAGTAAGTTTCTTTGTCGCTCTGTAAAGAGTGAATGACCCACCTCTTGGTCGAAGTAGCTAAAGCTTAATACCTGCGCAACGGAGACCCTATATTACCTGGTCGAGCCCCAGTGCTGAGTTCACTACGTGGTATTTACGCAGCAGGGTGCGAAAGTTAGTGGTACACAATAATCCCAAACATTACATAGTACATTTCGGGTGGTGACAGGTAACAGTGTGCATGAAGATTTCACACAGATGAGATTTTCGGCATCAAAATTTCTTCCGCAAGTTGGTCGAAGACCTGTCAGCTGGTTTTAACATCTCTCGTGTTTCATGTCTCATGCACGAAATTATACTGCGAAAGGTAACGACTAAGCTGCCACACTTAAACTGTGGATTTAAGTCGCAAGACCGAGACATTTTGACACCACACTTTTAAAGCGGGCTCTTTGGTTTTACTTTTGCTGTCGTGTTTGAAAACAGAAACAATCCCCTGTCTTCCAATAGACATATATTACATTAAATATATAGATTATGAAGCATTTTATGAGGGACTCATGGAACGCGAATTTGACAAGGTACTGAATAAAGTCTGGTTTCAAGACCCGACTGCTTACTGACAACCATCGTAAGACGGTAAAGTTTGTTTTTGATAAGCGATGAGATTCCTGTTAAGTTATTCCTCACAAAAATATTAACACTCCACACCTCAATCTCAAATTAAACCTTTCATAGACACAGTGTGCCAATCTCTGCGCTTTCAATTAAGAATTATTCTTATTGATTTTAGCGATTTCTAAGATCTTAAAAACCAGTAAAATCATAGCTTCGTCATTGTTAAGGTAATTAACGTTCTGCAATTAGTAAAATCTGTCGGTTGTTAGATATTCTTAAACTTTATATAGGTGCAGAAAAAAGTTCATTTTTTTTTTATTGATATAATTTTCGTGATTACTACACTTCGTACTGCCTAATGTTTCATTATATTTCTCTACGTGTACTCCTTTTGTCAAACATTATTTTCCTTTAAAGAAAATTCCTCCTTGTTGTTTTTATTATAAGCATGAGGTAAAACAGTTCGTGGCATACATGTGGAAGAGAGAAACAGTGGCAGGGAAAACGGTTCAGTAAACTGAGTACGAGAGTTGTGCTCCCTGTTGACAGTGTTTCGTAGTTGTTGTCGCTAGGATACGGGACCTGTGTGTACCCCGCGGCACCCTGCGGTGCTTCTGACAGCAGACGTCGACAACTGTTGCCCTAAGTTCCACAGAACTCGGCGGGGCAATTCGAGAGGCGGGATCTGCTCTGAGATAGAGAGGTAACCTCGCCTCCAGCTCCGGGCCAGCTGCATTCAATAGAGGTTTCAGAACGGCTTCTCCAGTCTTACGGAGAGAGATAAATCCGTCCACATTTCAGACCATCAGAATATGAAGTTGTTTTCGTTCTCTTACCACGTCCAACAGAAGCTTAGTTTGAGATTTTATGTAAATAATTCCCTTATTTTGTTCATTCAGTTCTTTACAGTTTAATTAACATTTTTATAATTGCTCTGTTTTAGGATAAAATTTACTAAAAATGTGGAAGTTTCTCGATTACTTGTCAATAATTGTTAACATTCTCGAGGTTTGGTGCAGTGCCGCTTTTTGATTTGTTGTAAGTTCCTACTTTTTTTCTAGAACATTCTGTCGCAAATGGAATTCTCATGCAACTGAGCAAACTCAGTCTATCAGCCTCAGTAGTAAATTATAATGGCCTAGATGGCTCATTTTCAATATTTATTAGCGATCAATAATTTTTGTCACTATCGTGTCAAATAGTTTGAGTCAATACTCGTCGTAATGTATTGAACCGTATCGAAATGTTTGACGCGTGTATAAGTTATGTCGTGTTAATAAAAAAGGAAGAAGTTATCTCAAAATTATATTTTTGCGAGAGTATAATCGCACGGCAACCTAAAAACCTACAATTAATAATTATTGAGCGTTCCCAAAGTATATAAATATACATTGTTCCAGATCTAGAAATTGATGTGTTATGTAATTTGTTTTAGTTTAAGTAACTGTTTCAGTCCATACGAGGAAAAATTTAGTAAGAAACAATAATTGTGATTATTCTAAGCCCATTGAAAATCAATAGTGACTGAGTATCGTATAAAACTAGCGACAAGTCAGGATGGCAAAACTTCAGGCAACCGAGGATGTACTCTCTTATCACTAAACGAGCTAAATAATTTATGAAGGTAGGATACTTCTGCTATCTGGAACGTGTAAATGAAACAGACATAAAAATATCTGTGCTTATTTTGTCTCATTCTCTTTCTTAAACATCAAACCAACAGTATTATGGACAGTTGCCAGCAACTTCCCATATATTGTTTCAATACAAATCTTTCCTGTACCCTCTCTCTTCCCACCGATTCTCTATGGTCCCCTATGTCACATCCACCTCTCCTTGACTCCTGTCAGCCGTCTATTCCTCAGCCTTCCTCCAATTCGCTCTCTTTCCTATACGTCATTTTGAGTTGCTTCAGGTTTCTTATTTTGAATTTATTTCACACTGAGAATCTAACAGGGACAAAAAAATAATGAATTTTCCGTACAGCGCACTGATGTTAGTACGTTGGGAATTGAAAAGGTAGAACTCCACACCTCTCCAATGATGGCGGCGATAAAATGGATATAGAAGCGATTAACGTCCTCAAAATTCCAGGAATTGAAGCGACGGTTGTAGGGTTGTCGAGGAAACGTGGCTGCGTACTTGCCTGCTATGATTTGAACCCGAATAATCCCGTACATAGTCATACTATCAACCAGATGGACGTAAGGGATTAATTAATAGTTATTTTTAGGCACTTTAACCCCTCTGAATATCGGTTTTCTCTCCTTTTCTTCATTTAATTTAATTTAATCCATCTGTACATCTAAACGGACCGACAGCTATTGCGTAATCTCTCTTGTAGTCTCGTCGCCTCGTTGCACTTTCTCCACTCACTCCGCGCGTGGTCCTGTCTCAGGCCCGCACCTGGTACAGGGTGGCCAGTGGGCGTGTGCAGCTGACGCGACGCTTCTCCGGCTCGTCGAAGAGCATTTACAGTCACAACACATGCAATTGACTACTAATATTGAGGCACTAGATCTTCAAGATGAACCGAGTACTGTCGTTATAACTTCCTTTTTTGAAGGTTTTCCGAAATCACTCCAAGTAAATGCCAAAATCATTCCTTCAAAATTCCATGGCCCAATCCCTTCACCAACTATTATCCTGCCCCTAATAAGCTACAAGTTTTTTTTTAAATTGCTTTAGGCATCTTAGGCCATACAGCCAGCTGGATATTAATTATATCACTCAGTGCTTTCATATCTCTAGTATGAATTTTCCATTTGATTAGATACACCACCCGATGGACATGAGATTCATAGACACAACACTTAAAAACCCATGCCCGGGGCCGGACTCCAGCCGACGACCTTCGGCACGCGGAGCTAGCGTTCTAGCCCCTACGCTACCGAGGCCGGCTTAGCTAGAATTTGAAGAGCGTGCACTAAAGCGCTGAGGAGGAAAATGTTACTTCACACAGGCCATGGTAGATTAGTTGGTATCTGAACGTCTTACCACCCGTTTTTGCTTGCTATTAAATTGTATACTAGTGATATTTTCCTCAGGTTATAAATCAGTCAGGACGTGTACACCAACTATTCTCCAGTGACAAGAACATGAAACCGAAAAGGAAGATCCGCCTATAGAATCCACACCTTTCCAGTCCTATCTGCCTGGCCTAGGACAGCTGTTATTATTCTTATGTCTCCCCGTTTCTGCCGCCAACGATTCACATTGCTTTTGTCAAAAAAGATGGGTCGTTGACAAACTGAGAAAGGAGACACAGGTAGACATAACCTGTTGTGACCTCCAGGCCGTAAGGCGCAGACCAGCCACCCCGCGCAACAATCGATTCTCAGGAGCCCCGTCTTCAACTAAATTTACTTGGGCTGGTTCTCTGCGCGAGACCCCGCTCCGTCACTGATTGCTTGGCCAATAGTGACACGTGAATGCCGTGACGTGGTACCGCGCTCTCCCTCAATATTTCACAGCACGCCTTCCTCCCTCGATCGAACGAAAAACCGATAAACGCAGCCGCCACCAACGCAAATATTGTTCGCCGTAGTCGCTCGTGGCTGTACTAATGGAAGGACCGCCGTAGTGGATTTGAGCCAATAGCGTGCCGCCCAACCGCACACACACAAACAATACAATATATCCATAACATGCATTCGACATCCTCCGCAGGGTGGTAATAACTCGCTTGAGCGGCCTGATGGTTCAGTGCTACAGCGTTCCTCCAAGCTCTATTCGAGGCCTGGTACTGATGACAGTTCTGCAAATCCGCAGCTTTTGTATGACAAGTATTTCATGATCGATTTTGTTACATATTACTCTAGAGCTCCTGTTCACAACGAGACTGGTCATGTAGTACTGCCCTTAATCTTACTCAAGTAAACTATTGGTCTTATCAGTGATATTCAGGATATGTTCTCAATGATCCTCTCTATTTGGTCATAAAAAAACCTGTCTTAGCAATAGAGGATGTTCGTACAGAATATTTTTTTTGATTCCAAGATATCAGTTACACACCGTTGGATCTATCGTAGACGCCAACAAAAGGAATTCTTGAGATCACTGTTTGCACAGACAAACTTCGGATAGTGAGGAGGTTACTGGAAGACTTATAACTCAGTATTAGGGATTTTTTTTTTTCAGTTTCAACTGCACATGTAATTTTAAACAAGTTAGAAATAATGCAGGTAAAGCCGTAACACCTCTGTCAACGAGATTTGTGGCATTAGGCCTATATGACAAGTCAACTATTCTTTACTCGTTCCAGTGCTCTACCGTTACACATCCTCTCGGACTTCGGCAACCTCACCTCAGAACGACTTAATGGTGCCTTCATTACAGTAAATCTTGGGGATGCTGTCTCTCGCAATACAATAAGGACTACAGCTAACTCTATATAAAAAAGAAGTAATCAATATTACGATCTCAAGAGAGAGTCAGAATTTACTTCACTTGAGAACTCTATCATATGGGCTAATTTTTGGAAACTCTCGTAAAATAATCCTCGAAGTGTATCGGTAAAATTAGTTGCACTAATTTAAGAGTGAAAACTGTGGAATCTTGCAAACACTTCATTCGAATGTTTCTAATTAAATTTCAGTTTTCTGCACTGATGTATATCTGCCACAAGCTCAGGGGTGTAAATGAAGCACACTTCGTATCTTGTTCTAACATTTGATAATCGTAAACTACAGTTTTCCAGTAACCGTGACATTAATCATAGTAATCAGCATTTATTTCAACTATAATAATGTAAATAATTGAATTACAAGAGGTATTATTTTTCCTACCTTTGCTCAGTATGCCAAACGAAACTCAGCTATAATAAAGTGATGGCTGTGAACTCAAAGCTTTGACGGTATGTAAAGTTTTTACCACATTAGCTGATCTCTGAGCTGTTTGTATGGATTTCTCTCTCAATTTCCACTATTTTGAATACCACAGGTTACCATGAATAATTAATCTACAACTAACATGAGTTGCTACTTTGCATCATAAAGTCTGTTCCAGTGCGACGACACAGTGGCTGCCGAACCATGAAACCTGTCAATTTACAACACTAGCCAATTAAATTCTGTATCATATTCCGATTTCATATTCGTGAACAGACAATATGTAAACATACTTAATTCGCAACGCTGGTAGAAGGAACCGTTATTAATTAAAACAATCAGTAGGAGGACTGTTTTAGGAAACAAAGGCGCAGGCTGTATATTACAGATGTAGATAGTTAACACAGAAGAGACAGAGAGATTGAGAATTTTATGAAATTTACAGCACACTCGAGAGAGCTTGACTTAGGTGGCTATGCGAAAACTTTTGGTACCAATGAAGATGTTTTTGTGAAAAATGACTATATATCTGTGTATTGTAAATAAGATAATGTTGAAAATAGATATATATTTTTTTAATTAGTTTTATATCTATTGTCTGTGGAAGCTGCCTCTCGTCGACGCCAGGATCATCAGAGTCAGGCATAAAAGATTATTGCAAGGGTTTCGAAGAAATTCCATCGTGGTCTATCTTGATAGAACCATTCCCGCAACGGATGGAATGCTCTCTAAGTGGGAAATCGAGATTGTATTAAATTATCCATTTGATTAATTTACAAGTAACCGTCGTCAAACAATTGCCGTTAACTGTCACTAAGCGGAATTATCATACTTCTGTCGGTGTACTTGTCATACTGAGTCACGTTATTTGGGCAAGTATAAATAACTATACAGACTTGCATATCTTAGTCAAGAATCATAAAAATGGTCATTACTAACAAAACGTTCTTGATAAGAGGTAACATTTTAATTAAAAATTCATAATTTATAATTTTCTTAAATTACCAATTACCACCATCTATCGAAATTGTATGACATTACTTTGTATATTTTAAGATGTAAACGTGGTAGACACGAAGATTAGATTTTTCTAAAAGGGGGGCATTGTACCAAAGTTTGGGATATTCTTCCCTAATTTCGTAAATATAAATACAGTAATATGGTAAAAATAAAATATTATTTGTATCAGACACCTGCCTGCAAAATCTATTAATAAATAAGTATTTCTGTCAAGTCATAATAGAAAAATTGTTTATTTATCATAACAACTTTCAGCAATTAATACCAGGGATTTTGAAGATCTTGTTGTTAACTTTTTGCATTCGGGCTTTCTGTTTATTTATTTTTTTATTTTATTTAATTTTTTTTTTACTTACACATCTTTTTAAGTGTTGTGAACTTTTCCTAAGTTTCATTTAAAACGAATTTAAAACAACGCAGCACAGTACTACACAGTATTACCAAAGGTTGTTAATATTTTTGTTCCTTGTGCTGTAGCAACAATTTTCAGTTGTCATCCGGGTCCAGGTCGCATTTCAACCTAACCACAAACTGTGTTTTATTTCAGCTAGAAAATCTAAGCTTCTGTCGCACGCAAACTAATACGTTCACTGTATCGTCTGTTAGTTTCATTATGCATCCTGATATAACCTTCACCAAAAATCTTACATCTTCCTTTTTCTTGATTCAGATCTATATTACAAAGCATGAACGGCTGACACATTTACATACGGCTGAAATAATGACTTCAGTAATATGCACGCAAAGGAAATTAAAACAAAATCTTAAAACATTACGCTGCATAATATTTGTTTTAATCTTGGTCTAGGCTGCGAGTTATTGTTTTCAGTAACATGACGCTCATGAAAACAACTTAAATTATTTCTTAAAAAAAACTTCAATTACTTATGCCTTCTGTTGTAATGTCAAATGCCACTTGTAATTATGAAATAGCCTTAATTTAAGTTTAATCGAAACTTTCGCTAACAGTGCTGCTCGAAAATTAAAGCGTTTGTGTTACATTTCTGTGGGCAAACATCTACAGCGAATAAATAAATGAATAAATAAAAAGCAAATAATAATTAACATATTAATTCAAACGCTATACATACTTTTCTTAAAGTTTTCTAGGATTTCATTTCTTCGTGGATACTTAACTAACTAAAACTTTATTAAATAACGTTTATATTCTCTGTTATGTAGAAACATATCTGGTCGTTGTTAATCCAGCAACGAAGGTCTGATGCGTGGCGTCATAACGTTGCGGACACGATGACCAAACTGTTGTTGATGCTGTCTCACGTGCGCCTAGAAAACCTATAAAAAGTGGGCAGTTCTATCATTACTGTGGCGCCAAAATCAGATGAATTCTTGTAGAAATCGACGAAACAAATCGAAAATAAAGAATAAAATTTTTTGATATCTCGCTTGGGTTTAGAGATATAGCATGTTAAAAATCAGTCATAGGTATAGTTCCTTCTGCTTTTGGTATTTTTTCTTCTGGTCCAGGCCGTATTTCAACCTATCAACAATCACTAGGAAGAAAATAAAACACCTATAGTGCATTTCCACCGTGTAGAAATGGTGATTTTGGTAGAAAAAAAATTTTTGGTCCAGGCCGGATCTAACCCTAACTTCCTCACTTTTGAGTTACAACATCTCGAAAACTAAGCGAGATATCAAAAACCTTTATTCTTTATTTTCCATTTATCTCGTCGAGTTACGTACGAATTCATCATCAAATTTGGCTATAGCGAAATTTTTCTTCTGGTCCAGGCTGTATTTTAACCTAATTATGTCAACTTTGAGATACGATATCTCGAGAACTAAGCAAGATATCAAAAAACGTTATTCTTTACTTTCAACTTGTCTTGTCGAGTTCTACAAGAATGCATCATCAGATTTTGGCGCCACGGTAATGATAGAATCCCAAAAAAAGTGAGATAAGGTGGAGAATCATCTAATTTGATTTTATCCAGTGTCCGTCCATTCGCCACCTTGTTGTTGTAGACTGCTGGAGGCTATTACACATGCAGTATAGAATAAGGGTGATTTACACTGGTTTCATAGTAAGATCTGTCTCTCACTTTCTCATATGTGTGAGTAATTGTTATGGTGTATAAAGCTCCTGGAAGCTTAAAACACTAAAATATAACGTGTGATGACGACTATAAAAAAATTTTGGTAACTGAATACACTAAGTTTGATTTTAAACTGGACTGGATGGTGTAACTGAATCTCCAAATTATGGTCATATAGGCAAAATACGGAAAAGAGATTTGTAAAAAGAAGAGATCGATTTGGATAATAATTTAACATTTTTACACATTATTAAAACAGCAAATGTTACAATTCATCATTCCGCTACCGTTATGATTTGCGCCCAGATTCATTTCATTGTGCAAACCTTTTTAACCGAATACAGTATATCAAAAAATGGGATCTCTAGTTTTTCCACTGTCTGCGAACCATGTATGCTATGGCATGGTCTGAATTATTCTGTTTGTGTAAAGTGTATTTCTTAGTGTGATGAGGTCGAGTAATCGTAGCTGTTGGCCCAATGACCACCAAAAACTTTATGCAAACACTAATTGAATTAAGCCATATTTTTAACCTGGTCCGTTTTACATTTTCGTTTCTAGTATAGATAGCAGCGCTTTAGCACATACGGACAGTGTTGTGTGAAATAACTTAAGATGATTTAATGGGTGTAAGGACCAAATACATGTTTATAATGAAATCAGTGTGTAAACGGTAACGCTGTAGTCCAGTTTTGAAGGAAGCGGATTCTAATCCCCGTCCGGTAATCCAGATTCCGGATTTATATAGCTTCACGAAATCAATTTGTGTCGAATACCAATTGGTTCCTTCAAACGTTCGTTGCCGAATTACTTGTCCCATCTCTTCTCCCCCCTCTAATAACCTTGACATGAACAAGGAGTAAACCCTTGAAAGAACTTAATTCTGCTCAACCAAGCTCCTGACTGCTTTTGTTATCTTAACAGAGAGTTTTTATGTCATTTTTCCTCTCAAATTGTGGTAACAATTCTCACAAATTCTGAACCCTGCTTTAGAAATGAGTAGATGTTTCTGTTTCCTGTAGAAATTTTTGAAAGTAATATGTGTAAGACCCGCTTCTACAGCGACATCGGTGCCCACGAGTGCTAAAGAATAATGAAGCAATCAACATGACGTAATTTTAGAGAATTACGCGCCCAATTTCTAAACCGTAGCGTTAGAGGTTACCCTAGGAACTAATCACGACTGTGATCTCTCATCAAAATATCGCTGGCAAACAGCCAACTTGCCGAATCCTATCTGTTAAATGTGGATTTACCGGTCTATGATAAATGGTGACATTTGTTTAAAAGAGACTTATGTAACACAATATTGGAAAATTTTTGCTGTCAATTCTTCATTGTAACAGTATTCAAAGTATTCTACGGGAATATGCATTAACACAGGTCATGTTGTTTATTTGCATGCAGTAAAATTAGTAAAAAACAATAAACAACTTGCCAACGACAGGGGACACGTTTAAGTTCAATAGTTGTAATTTGGTTGAGGTGGTATATAACTAGGAACAATGCCTTAAACAATTCCAGATTAACTCTAAACTGTCGAGTGTAAAGCTTAACCATACACTTCATCAGATGGAAATGGGGACGATATAGCCATACTCCGTGTGATGAATCACCGGCTCCGGAAAGAATGGAACTGATGGACAGACATCCCGCATATACATCATGATTAAGGATTGCAATCCCGCAGTGTTTTCAATCCCGCGGGATCCGTGCGAGATTGGCGCAAACAGTTTTTTAACCCATGTATTTACAACATAGTTACTTAAAACGTTAATAAATTAAATAATA
>CM061920.1:255897481-256008940 GCA_031002005.1 Vandiemenella viatica | reverse complement strand
TTTACTTTTAATCTATCATTAAAATGATATGTTTGGGTGTGCGGGGACTAGTCTGGAATAGGTTTCCGTTGTTGAAAGATGAAACATCCAATAGAAATATTTTACTTCAAATACGTTTCCATAATATGTTATTTTCAATGTAGTGCGAAAAATAATAATTATAACCAATGAAAATTCAAAAAAGTAATTTATTGCTACAACTACTTGTAATGTACAGTACATGTAAATTTGAGCCTTTCAGTTTTCATTTTACAGACCTTCAATAACACTTTAACTGAATTATGATGATTGGATAAGATAAAGTTTTAAGCACTACAGTCTAGCTACCTTCGAGCATGTGTGAAATGTAACAAGGCCGAGAGGATTTAAGAAAGGGTCTTCGATGCAATCAGAAGGAGTGTTAGTGAACAGACACTGCTAGGGTCTCCACAAGAGATCGTATGTATCTGGCAGCTGCACATCTGTGGCGGGAAGAAATGATTAACATACACGCTGCCTATTGATCAGAACCGAAACAATCAACTTGTTTCCAAGGTTCGTGACTGCTCTAACTCCAATCTAGATTTACTTAAGCGACCTAACAAATTTTCCATGAGTTTCTGCTAAGACAATTCATATTTGTGGAAACCTGTTAAACTAGCAGATTACATCTTCGGTTGGGCAAAGAAACGGTCGACTCGTCAGAGCAAAGAACCGCTGCCTGTGTCGTCACAACCACGGCAGATGTTCGCTACTGTAGTCCTAGTTAAGGTATCAGATTTTCACTCTCATACCATAAGTTAAATGCATAAGCAACGTCTGAAAACTTGTCAATAACCTCATATTATTCTTTGCTCATACGGTACAGCTGCATTTATCCCTAAAATCCAAAAAATAAACTGAGCTTCCTCCAACATTTATTTATAATGAAATAATCTGTGTGTTTTGTTTACCTGTGCTTTATTTAGTTTGGTTACAAATTTTGAGATGTCTATCAGCTTCGATTATATTTTAATGTGACAGCTGCTTGATATTGCAACAACGTTTCACTTCTGTAAGTAGATTTGTCAAGTACGTGACAAACTAATTATCTCCTGTAAGTCATTTTGCTATTAATAATTTTATAAATTCCAAAACTTAGATACGTAGGTTGAGTCACACATAACGTGACCATACATCCCGCTTTCAGGCAGTCTGTCCCGCTTTCCCCGGCGAGAATAAAAATGACCCGCTTTCGGAAACAAAACTACAGTTTAATATGTCTACCTATTAAGGTCTAAAATAGACGATGCGGTTTTTGTAACACGGAGGTAAGGTCGACGCATGGACCATTGCTGATCACGCAAGCATTTATTATCAGCAGCCAATATATGGAAATGTTTGACAAGTTTTTGATTATTTTCAACTACGCCACAGATAAAAAAAATCACCAGCTAGAACGTTGATAATGTTGCTACTGAAGACCGATGGGCGGAATTATTTCAACACTTCCGTGCTAACAATCTCAAGTTCACGAACTATCGTATAACTATAAAGTACGTTAAGTGTCTGCCTGGAAGTAACGCAACTGTCGAAAGAGTTTTTTCTCTGATAAATAAAATGTGGACAAGTGACAAAACACAGTTAAGTGTCGCAGTATTGAAAGCCATTTTGATTACCAAGACTAATATCAAAACATCATGTTATGAACTCCATTTCTACTTGAAAACTCTTGATACTGATGTTTTGCCTATAAATATAAAACAACTGGCTAGTTAGACCTTAGATGTCAGATACTAAGCCTAAGTAACTAAGCTAACATGTAATTCTTCTACTTAAAAAAAAAAAAAAAAAAAAAAACTAGTGAAATAAAAAAAAATAATTCCAGAGGCATCCTGCTCTGGAGAGAAAATTTCCCCAGGCGTCCCGTTCTGACCAAAAAAATAAATGGTCACCTTAGTCATACTCACTTTGTAAGAGAATTCTAAGTAGATTCTTTAATATAAATATTTTTGATGTCTTATTAAAGCTATTTATAAGAGAGAAGGGTGTCACAACAATAGATAAAACATATTAAGTTCTTAATTGAACCAGCATTGTTCGTTTATATAATAGCCAAATAAGCTGTTCATGTGACGTATACAGCGGGACAATACCTGTGCGCTCACGATTACTAGCAACGACCATTGTCACCACACGCTAGAGGGCATGCACGGTCTAATACATTGCTGTGTGGGAGCCTGCACGGCGCTGGCTTGGTCTGCAATATTAGCAACGTGTCCTTCGCGTTTCCTCAAACCCTGCCCATTATTAGTTCACGTATCGCAGCTGCATACTGTGAGGATTTCAATTTCCTTGCGTTTGTATAAGTAAAACCAATCACAGAATTTGTGAGTAATTAATTTAGTATTCAGTAATAAGCAGCAGGATACTCCAGTTTTTTTGATGTATAGAGGAATCCCTCACAAACCCGCCATTGTGGCTGGATGCGCAGAGGCACCGCTCATTGTATCGGGGAGGTGTAACGGACCGCGCAAGAGACATCCTGATTGCGGTTTTAAGGCAATTTTCCGCTGCCATCAAGGCGAATGCCGGACGCTGCCCAATCTCCGACCATATAATATACATTTCACAAACAAAAATAAAATTTTCAGACGCTAAAATAGCAACACATTTCACAGAAAAGTAAGGTGTTTTTTGTTTTTTTTTTTTTTTTAAAAGAAAATGATATTTGGCCATTTTAGCCACACAGCCAGCTCAACGTGTGTGTTTCTGTTACAATGTAGACATTTCATTTCAGTGTGATTATATTCTATATTCTGTCAGGACGACACAAGACAAACACAACATTTAATTAAAACCCATGCCCTCGGCCGGACTCGAACCGGCGACCCCTACAACGCGAAGCAAGTACGCTACCCCTACGCTGCCGGGGTCGGCACACAGAAAAGTTGTACTTCAATTCCACCTTAGTCTTAGTACGACCTGTCAATAAGTATAAATTCTTGGCGTCAGCAAGATGTGGCCATAAACCCATAGCTCCAATTTGACCTGGCCAACAACAAGTAAAACTTATCCCAGTAGCCAACCCAATTTTTTTTTTTTTTTTTTTTTTTTTTTTTTTTTTTTTTTTTTTTTTTCGAGACATTGTCAGTCATAGGCAGCTTTCCTTCACATTAATGTAATGAACTCGTCGCACTTTTATGTTAATAATATACTGGTGCCTGATTTATCTGCGTATCCTATTCGGAAATTCTTGGACATCAAAAAACATTGCTCTGGTTTCTCAGACTACACAAGCTTACTTTGTGTGTGTTTATTTTCAGTTTACTGACAGCGAAAAAACGAGCTAACTTCTGAGTGATGTTCGAGGTGAACTTCCTGAAATGAACGTAACAAGGGTGTGTCACTGTAAGAAAAGTAACCAATCATAACACTAGTTCTCTGAAGCTGAATAGCCTTTTAGATCTTCAGATACGTAACTTTAAGTTTCCTGTAATATAAATGATACTTTTAGAAGATAAATATCTCTTATGCCTCAAGGATACGGTACATTTGTGTTTTACGGTATTTCGAAGCGTTTTGGTTTACTGTAGTAACTGCATGCGCGAGTGAGATACTAGTTTGCATCTCTGTTGTTGCACTGTGAAAACAAACACCCGGCTATGAGCTGCAACGGTTTGTCGACTGCGACACTGTTTTTACAATCGACAGCAACGGGCGAGTAACAAACAGACTCCGATAGTCACGCCCCGAGAGATTTTCAGCACACAGAGCAACGTGAAAACAACGAACATTGTGAAAAGTATTGGCGGAGAAAGTTACTTCCAGCAGAAAAAATATACGACCCTTGTTTGTTGGTTGTAGTGAAAGTGGATTCTTTTCTTACATTATCAACATATGTTTTGAGAAGAAGCTGAGTCTATTTCCGCAACGATTTTCATTTAATTATTACATAAAAATATTAAAATTAATATCGAATAATCTGTTTTTAATTGGAGGTCATACAATAGACGCTTTAAATCAACTATCGTATGTTCAGTAAAGTTCAGACATTCAGTAAATATTTTTAAAGGAATTACAATTTACATCATTTAAAAGATTGTAATGCTGTTGTTATTTTCAGCCGTATAACTCAGTTACTTCATCATATAAAGCTGTTGAGGTGATAGTTGTTTCCTAGTTCTACCATGCCATTGAGCTATAAAATTAATTAGACGACCCATGCGAAAATTTCGCGATAAAATACGATGAATAATGAGGTTAAATGCTTGTATTTTATGAAAATAGAACCCCCTTTCGTAGCAAATATTTATTTGTTTAGTGTAATAGGTAGGCATCAAAAATATTTACAACATATTACGAAACAGGAAAATTTAAAACACTCTGTATGTACGACAAACTGTCACTGATCTTCACAGAATACAACAAACATGAAACAAAATGCACACCGGCATATCAAAATGTCTGTGATATATTTTGCTGTGCGACAAAACAAAAATATTTCCGTAATAGAAAAAAAAATCTCAAAAGTTACTTGTTGTATAAAATGTTTATTGAAATCTCTGTGATGTCTGCTGGCGCAATCTAGGGACTTGGCTCTGAACTGTCTCATACGCGCGAAATTCAGAAAAATTCTTCCTTATTATTATATGATTTCACCTAACTGTAGATAATAACAAGCTGTAGTAATAATAATGATACTTTTGCCCTATAAGGGTCGAATTCCAAAAAAAATTCTTTTATAAAATATGGTGTGACAAAAGCAGACACCTCATTTATCGATTTCGATTTGCAATCAAGGGAGGTAGGGAAAAAAAAAGTTTTTTGGAAATGATGATATTTTTTGCCCCTTAAGGTCTGAATTTGGAGATAGTTCTTTCATAAAATATGAATGTGACAAAAGCGGATACTTTAATGTTTAAAACGATACCACATTTATCCATTTCGGTTAGGAATCAAGGGAGATAAAAATGCGTTGTAGAAATACTAATACTTTGCCATTTTAGGGTCAAAGTTTGGAAAATTTCTTTCTTAAAATATGGCGTAACGGAACCGAAGACCTGAGTCTTTAAAATGATACCTCGTTTATTAGTTTTGTTAAATTATCAAGGAAAATAAATGTCTCGAGACACAAAAACGCATTTTAAAAATACTGAAATTTTTTTCCCTTTAAGGGATAAATTCAGACAAATTCATTTCTTAAAATGTGATTTGACCACAGCGGAAACCTTAATTTTTAGAATGATACCTCATTTAGCTATTTCGGTTAGATATTAATGGAGATCAATGGCTCGTGACACAAAAATGCGTTGTAAAACCATTCAAACTTTTTCCCTTTAAGGGTTGAATTTCATTAAAAAAAAATTCTTAATATACAATGTCACCAAACTTGAGACATTAATATTCATTCATTATACTACTTCATTTATCGATTTCGGCTAGATATCCAAGGAGTTAAACGGCTCAAGACACAAAAAACGCATTTTTGCCCTTTAATGGTCGAATTGCGAAAAATTCCTTTCTAAAAATATAATTTTACCACGGCGGAAACCTTAGTCTCTAAAATGATACATCATTTATCTATATCGGTTAGATACGAAGGGAGATAAATGGCTTGTGACACAAAAATGCGTTGTAGAACCATTAATACTTTTTCCATTTAAGGGTAGAAATAAAAAAAAATAAAAAAAAATTGTTAATATACAATGTCACCAAAGCTGAGACATTACTATTCATAATCCTACTTCATCCTAATCATTCATCGATTTCGGTTATATTTCCTGGGAGATAAATGCCTCGAGACCCAAAAAACGCATTTTAGAAAAATTGACATTTTTGCCCTTTAAGGTCGAAATACGAAGATTACTTTCCAAAAATATAATGTTACCACGGTGGAGACCTTAATCTCTAACTTGATAAGTCATTCCCCTATATCGGTTAGATATGAAGGGAGATAAATGGCTCGTAACACAAAAACGCGTTGCAGAAATACTTTTGCCCTTTAAAGGTCGAATTACGAAAAATTCCTGTCTTAGTGTAAGATGTCACCAAAGCGGAGATCTTAATCTTTAAAATGATACTTAATTGAACGATTACAGATAGGTATTAAAGGAGATAAATGACTCTTTTCTTTCAATCTGCTTAACGTCTCTCTAACAGCGAGGTTTATAGAGACGGGAAAGGATGGGGGGCAAGGAATGGGAAGGAATTCGGCCTTGGCCTTTTGAAGGAAGCAACCCAGCGTTTGCCTGGAGTGATTTGGGAAACCATGGAAAACCCAAATCTGGATGCCCGGACGGGGATTCGAACATCCAAACAACAAAGCGAATGGCGCTTTTGTTCCCCATCAAAAACTATTATCATAACTACCTGTCTGATTGAACTAACAAATTTCTCTAACGGTTCATAGCCACTGAGTAACAATATCTCTGACACGTAATTAGATTTCCTCCAAACATACACGAACGACATGGAATTCTAGCTGCGGGAGTTTAATACCGCATCACATTGTTCAGACACAAAAATTTCACTTCAGCTCTTTTAACGATTCATCATCTAAGATTGGATAATATATAACTTGCACTGTACACTCCAAATCTTATGCCAGTGATCCAGTGATATTAGTGTCTTTAGAAGAAAGATTGTTATTATATTACTTTTGCTACATGATATTTCTTTTTCAATGGCAGAAAGCAATCATTTCGCAATTTAACTCTCAAACTATTACTGACCTGTTAATGGTTCTTCAGCTTTGTATTTGTCTTGATGTTGTTCTCTTGTTTCCCGGTTAAATCTGTGGGGAGAAAGGTAACAATTGTTATTGAAACAACAAGAACTTGCATTTCAGTTTTACATGTGAAGGATGACACAAGACATGGACAGATGCCACAGAGGGTACAGGACTGCTTGTTATGCTTATACGTAATCTGAAGAAAACTGTAGAAATACAAATCTTAATTATACCAAAATATATTGTTTACCGAACGTAAAGCTCTGGCCTCGAATCCGGGAGGACGCAGGTTTGAATCCCCGTCCGGGCAGCTAGATTTGTGTTTTCCACTCCAGGTGAATGCCATGACCTAATTCCTTCCCTTTCCTTGTTCCCAGTCCTTTCCCGCCTCTAATAACCTCGACGTTGACGAGGTGGTGCTGCTAAGGTTAAAAACTTTGTGTTTGCATACGCGTTTCGATTTATGAAATTATCTTCGGTGCCCTAAAACAAGCTATATACATATTTTGATAATGAGAAACTTCATATGTGTAAAGAATAATTATCTGTTAATAATATTAGTTATAAATATATTACACCAAAAGTTTTATTTTCTTAATACATTCCAGTGAGGAAATGTTTGATATCATTCTCGTGTTTCACCTTTTTTGCGTTTCATACACGGACTGTAGTGTTTTGGTTTAGAAAACATGGATAATTTTTTTTAAACTCACTACTATAATCTGACTTACTGTTTTACGGGAACTTATAAACCCGTATTCGTTATTGTTGGTTTATTCCAAGATGCCAACTAGCTTAATAAAGCGTATTAACAACCAATTTTTTTTTTTCTTTGCTTTTAAGTTATATGTTTGTTACAGAGGTGTGTCTGATTATGAACTTGTTTTGGTGTCGTGAATAGTGTCTGGTTCGTGAAATAGATATGTGAAATATAATGAAGGAATATATCAATTACAGTTTTTGTTTTAATGAATCAACAGTTTTTACTCTTTGATCTGCCATCTGCTGTTACAGGCTACTAAGAGACATAAGTTTTAAAATTAACTCTTTACACATACATATGATAAAATGCTGACAGCTGGCTGTTCGACACATTATAGCCACCTGATAGGCGTGACCGCTTTCCATATAGTGGCTATTAATAGGATTCAGCCTAAAGCAACACCTGCCAATGTAGCTGCAAGGGTAAAGCCGCGTTCCCACGATCTCTTGTAACGGAGGCGAGACGGGACGGGACCTCATTAGCCAAAGTGTAGGGACGAGCGCGCGCCGCAGGTTAGCCCTCGCTTACCTCGCCGCCACCTCCCCACCACGTTGCCTAGTATCGTTTGGCACAGAGCATTTTATAGCAACAGAAGGGGTGCGCACCACTGCTGCAAACCGATGACAACAGCGCTCCTCTACACACACCTGTGATGTTTGGTGATACAGAGTGGGTAGCTGCGTCTCATCTCCACTAGCAGAGGTGGCCCTGTTACCATGGCGTGTTGTTGAGTATTCGTCCCGTCCCGTCCTGTCTCCTTAACAAGAGATCGTGCGAACGCGGCTTTAAAATGCCTCGAAGCTGGATCAGGGAAGTGCAACGGGCACAGCGTACCGACCGAGTTGATTGCTACTAGTTACACAGAGTGAGGTATTTTAAGGCCGGACGACCAGATTCATTATGCGTTTCATTTAGATCTATGTGCTTGCATTGCAATCATCAAGCGTGAAGATATATGTTTTTATTTCAATTTAATCGCCAGGCTTCCAGGTTTATTTCTTACATAAAAGTACCAAATAACATTCCTTTTTGTAAGAAAAATTTATTTTGTAAAAACATTTTGAACTATAACTATTAAGCTTAACAACAATAGCCTCACGTATAAGAGCTGATATATCTCAAGAAAAGTCTGAAGAGATCATTAGAAAGCAATAACTTCTGCATGATAAAATCAAAAGCACTTGGAATAGAAACTAGAGTTGTACTACTATACCCTCCTCACCTCTCCTTTGTCAGTCAAAAAGACAAATACAATTCAATAAAATCTAAAGTAAATAAAAGTGAATATAGTTTATCTGGTGCCTTAAAATAAAAGAGTGTTAAGTGAAACGCGTTATATTGAAATTAACCATTTTATATTCTCCTTGAGGAAGATTGAAATGGCTGAAGTAGAAATCTTATACCACAACGAAAATCGAAGAGACATTTCAATTCGAAATAGCCGAACAGTCTGTGATTACTGAAATATGGTGTGTGTATGGTGTTAAAGTAAAGAAGGTATCAGGAGTTACAAATTATTTCACATTGTAGTTAAATGAAGTGTGTAATTTATACAGCAAAGTTTCACCCTCACATAAAAGCAGATACTAGTTGTTTGAGTTCACTGCTGTTAATACCCGTTAACATGCTGGTTTAACTTCCGTGTCCTCCAAACCCTGCAGAAAGCTTTGATGGCGCACAATAGCTCTCTTGTGCTTAGACGGCGCCGCATTAGCATTTAGATAAGGTTTGACCAGGTGTCGGCCTCCCTTTGTTCTAACATCTCACCAGTACGGCATCTCTAGTAAAGCTGGTCACTTTGAATACCGACTTAAGCCAGTGGCAAACGCTGAAGTATTTTGTGGAACAACGTATTCTAAGGGCCTGTTGCTGTATTACATTTCATCGTTTATAAAGACACAAGGCATTGTGTACGATTACCCAAGATTGCCCTCGCATCTATACAACTTTTAGTAACTGCAATGTTTACAGTAATGCAAAAATAAATTTTCAGAAACCCGAGATTCATATTAATGAACGACATAAATAATTATCACTGCGTAACTAGAATTTTTTCTCGGCTTCGGATAGAGTAAAAATTTGAAATCCCTAATGAATTTATTAAAGCACGAAAATTAAGACAATTTAATATAAATATTCGAATATTACCTCTAAATTCTGGTACTTAAACAGAACTAAAATAAAAAAAAGTATAAAATATCTTCTATTTACAGTTACGTTAAGGTAAATCTCAGAATTCTTGAAGGATAATTCTATAATGTGAATTTCTACCTTATACATAAACATGAATTTGCTTGTAATCTCTTAATTAGTAATAATTTGTGAGGTACAACGATACAATTCGCTGAAAAATAAATACAACCTAGAGGCCTGCTGGCACAGTGGCTAAGGCGTATAACTGGAAATGGAAAGGTCCCCGGTTCGAATCCTTTCACTTCTAGCACAGCTTGCTGTGTAGTATAAAGTACGCCAGAACGTTTCCGTGATTAAACTGTAGGGGCCTCCTTAGTTTACCTCCAATATCAAGCAAAGGATACTTCCTTCTGGAGGGTCCAACTTAGCTAAGATTTCTTTAGAAATACAACATAAGAATGTATCTTTTATATAATCAAATAAAGCAAAAACTCGATTGTAAAAATATAATGGTAAAAAAGTTCATGACTATTGGATATTATTACTGAATTTATCGTGAACATAAAAATCCTCATTAGCTACTACGAGACAGCAGAAAATATATTCCTCATTCGTCAGAATGATATGGAATGTACCATTTAATTCGTTTGTGTAGTACATTCTTTATCATAAATTGTCATTAATATCTATAATCTCTGAATTGAATAACTTATAAAATTGTTGCAGGGAAAAGAAGGTAACACATGATCCGTAATACTAGGTTTAAAAGTAACCGAAACTGTGAGTCATTTATTTCTCAGTTTTGTTGGTAGTTCATTCTAATAAAGCTTAACGCAGTGAGACTGGAACTTGGTACTGTCTTAAAATAATGACACTCATGTGGTATTCTAAATTAATTAACTTAATTACGTATAACAAACCAGCGTTAACATCTTTGAATAACATTCTTCGGTATTTAGTTGTGGTATGTTGTCGATAGATAATGTTTCCTTTTCAGAATATAATCCATTAGTAATTTTTCATTAATGACGAATGTAGGGACAGCACGTACGGAAACTTAAAAAACATGTCGTCTGTTTGTAGATATTTTTGTTAAAAATACGTAGATAAATCGAACGCTTGTTTTTGTTTGAATTAGAATGTTTCTTGAATAATTTGCTTGCAGTCAAATACTATAAAATCTCTAAATAAGCCCTCAACAAGTAAATAAAAAACCTCTGTTTCTTCTGAAAAAGCTAATAAAAATTATGGAATGGCCTTACACTTTCCTTCCTTGGTAGACGAACAACTTAAATTTCTTTATCCATTTACAGTTATTACAATGTCTGTTTGCTGCTATGTAAGTTTCAAATTCTAATTTAAAAACGACATTTCTAATAATCTTAATAAATATTCGAAAACAGATGTATATTTGTCTAACTGTTACTCCTCTTCATCTCGTAGACTGCTTTCTCCCACTAGCGACTACTACCAGTAGCCTTTAATATTCACAGACATTCTGTTTTTTGGGTTTGAAGATGAATAGGTTTTTCTTCTTCTGCAGCATCTTCTATGTGTGGCCGCGGAAAAGTACTTGAGGGTACGGGCCAGTATTCAATTTGGGAAACACCACAAGTTGTTTCAAAGCTGCCAGGTTTCGAGGACACGGGGGGCTTCTAATCCAAGCTTCTCTCTATTGGCATTACGCTCTCGTAAGTACCGCTCTCACCACGTACTGCCTAAACAACTTAGCTAAATCATCTTTGATTCCACTCCGACCACACGGATTTTGTTTGCGCTCATGTAAAATTTCGTATCATGTATCGTTTTACATTAAATTTTGTTTATTGTTTTTCCTAACACTCTCATCTTCATATATCTGATTTTTCGTCAACTGAATGGTCCTGTCAAAGAATGAATTGTTTGAAATAATGGGTTTTCAAAACAACTTCATAATATCTTTGGTACAAGGATGGTCAACAACGAAAAATTAATAGGTAAATGATATTTTCAGTCATATTATCGTGATCATAAAAAAGAAAAAAAAGATTTTTTTTTAAATTACATGTAAAAGTGTTATAGGTAATATGGAGTGGCTCGTGAGGTAACATCAAAAAATATTATGTGAATCTTAACACTAAAGTTACTAATAAACTTTTGATAATATTTTACTATTTTCTGATGCAAATAAAAAAATTCCCTTCTTGTTATACGTTTCTATGAACCTTTCAAGGACTTTACATCATGTTGTTAACAATAAGTTATAGTATGTGTAGATCCTCTTTCGTGTCTTACTTTTTCAATCATCTTTGAATTTGAAATCACCAGAATAAATTTTTTGAGACTTTATTTTTTGGTTTTTGTTTTATTACTGATACTACTTTCCAACTACAAGGTAGAGCAGTTAGTTTACTACCTTCGTGTTTCCAACTAATCACGGTGTTAAATTGTATCCCACGAGGAATTTATGATCAACGTAAGGAAATTAAAAATTATTTTATTTGTTGCTTAAAATGCTTAGTTTTTTCCCTTCTCAGTTTTTCTAAATAATTTTTTTACATTCACTGTATTTTGTTTAAAACCTGATGTTATAGTGGAGCTTTATCTGATTCACTTTTATAAATACTTATATTTTACAACTTGCCAGCCGCAAATTCACCCAGTGGCAATTCTTATATTGTGTTCACTCATGATCATGAATTTCAGAATAGCTTAATAGTTTGGAGTATATCCAGCAACTGACTAAATGATCTCTTTCAAAACCTTAAAAACTCTTAAACGACGTCGACTGAACTTAACGTCCCAATCTAATAATTTAACAAAAACGTTTATAACTGATAAAACTGTGAGAACCACCACATATTCCAAACATGAAGGAAATAGAAACGTACTGTACACACAGAAGGTTTCCATACAGGGATCATGCTATGTTTTCTGAGACAGTCGGAAATCGGAAAGCTTTGAGACATGAATAAGAATACAAAAATAATCACAAAAATGAACACATCAAGAATGGTACCATCTAATTCCATCTATTAATAGCAAAAATGTAATTAAAGGTGATAATCAGTTGTTACAGGATCATAAACCTTCTAAACTAATATTTACTACTACATACTATGCTGAATTAATACATATTCCAATCTATCTGTCTGGCACACTCAAACAACAACAGATCCAGTAAGAAACAAAAGAGAGAGATAAAGGATACCAACAATTGCTGCCTAACTAATAACAGCCAAAAAAAAATGTATACACAAATAATTGTAAAAGGAAAATGAATAGATAAGGTGCAACTACAGGAATGTAAAAAAAATATCGAACTATATTCTTTTAAGTGTTTTCAATGTTAGTAGTTTGTTTGAGTCCGAAAATTAACATCAGGAATATAACAACTTACAAAGGCGCAAAATATTCACGAGCGTAAATCATTGGCGTCGACTACGAAAATGACTATAGTATTAAAAGTAAATGGGCATGAACTTTAGACCATGAATTTTTGCTTCCTCTCCAGGAATAATGAATACTATCGAAGTGACCTATTTTGTATTATGTTACTAACCGTTTCCCGTAATTTAAACACTTGTTTTTTATTCCACAAATAGTTATGAGATGAATTCGACCAACTACCATAATTACTTTCATGGAAAATCTGACCTCGCAAATTGTAGCCAACGCTAATATAGTAGAAAATACGGTAGGTTGACGAGTTATAAATGAGTCAACGACTCATGATGAGTATCAGATTCAATTCGGAATAGCACAACATCGTTAGTATATTTCCCGGCAAACAGGTTGCCTTCGTGAAATAACGTACCTTTAATTGAATACCATTTTGTGTAACACTTTCATCTCAGGTTCTCAGCTTTACGACGTCACATCAAAACGAAACATCTCCTCTTTACTCTTGGACCATGGGATGTACAGTAGTCGAACCCAACCAGCAGGCTGCGGTGAAACATTTGCCGACGACGAATTTCTTACATGTAACTGCTGTCTATGCACACGGTTACGTGGTATCTTTTGATTTTATACTTAACTATTTTCTTTTCTCATTTACCAGATATTAACCTTTAATTCTTTCTATAGGGCTTCCAATATTCAGTATATGACCCCCGCTTTAACACCTGAAATCGCAGTCTCAATACCGTTACTTAACTACCTAATACCACTCTCTTAAATGACTCATCAAGGCTTTCATTTAGATATTAATATTACAATTTATTTAAAATCCTATAACACTATTAAGATTAATACTTAGTACTTCTTTTCAGTTCGTTTCACAATGCGTAAAGTTCGATTGATATCCAACATTCTCAGATCACATATAAACATTTTTCTTTGTACTCAGGCTATTTACATGTCATATACAAACATTCGTGGACTATATCGCCCTACGAGGACAGATTCAATTTTCTTTTTGGCTTCCCTTTCTCAAAGTCTCTTCTTAATAACTTTATTATTTCAAATCAACGGCTTCCATCAAATATTTTCCATTCTATTTACGTTCACTAAAGATACTACTTCACTAGGCTAGAACCAAGAAATAACGAAATGGAGATATCAAATCCATTAAAACCGCTGGCGGAAACGGTCCAACAGCAGCAGGATCTGAATGGGCAGATTATGCAGCTGTCACCAATGGAGGTACAGTTCCCCAACAATTACAAGTACCTGTACCAGATGGTGGAGACCTTACTAGAAGGAAGCCCTTTTCGAATCAAATCAGCAGGAGGTGATAAGATAAAACTCAATTTAAACACTGAGGATTAGCTAGCAATGACTGAAGAGTTGCAGAGAAGAGCTACTCCCAACTATACGTTTCCGTCAGCTGAAGAAAAGCCGTTGAAGGTGGCCCCGCGAGGAATCTCACTAGGTATGGCGGCCTAGGACATCAAGGAGGAGCTAGTGTATACATGCTTTGAAGTACGCTCTGTGACTCAGCTAAAACGACCAGAGTCCTGCTGATGCCACTGTTCCTAGCTGTGCTGCCCGACATACTACAAAATCGATTTTTTTTTAGCTGGACAATAGAGAAACTACGTTCAGCTGGGGGACCAATCCATTGCCAAATGAAGCCAGTCTGCATTAAGTGTGCAGGAGCACACCTTTCCGGAGAGTGTGCACTACAAAATTACAATCCCCAGCGAAATGCGCAAACTGTGAAGACTATCACGTGGCGAGCTACAAAGGCTGCCCATCCTTGAAGCGCTGACGAGAACGCTAACGTAGGATCACAATGGCACAGTCTGAAGCTACCCGCAGAAAACGTTGAGAGAAGAATACGTCCAAACATACACAGGACAATGGACCAGCTCTGACCGAACGGACAGGTGATGCTCCCAAGAAAGCGCAACAGCTGAAAAAGAATAACCAGGACGCAAACACGGAAAAGTCTCAGTTTCTACCTCTGAAGAAACCCGATACCAGTAATCAGATGAAAACAATCGAGCATCGTGCAACCAACAAGGTTTTAGCATTTAAATGTTTTACATCAGGAAATATATAATTTTCCAGATTTTTTAGTTTTCTAATATGAAGAAACTTACGATCAACGAGATAAATAATGCCACCGGTTGGCAATAAAATGGCTCAACTTTCTATACCCATTCTCTACTTAGTTCATAAGTCATTATTGGTTAACAAAACTGCTAAATATTTTTAATGCTTCTGAAGCCCATTTCATTGTTTTAGTTGAAGCTGTATGTACTTTGTGCTCCTGAAGCACTAGTGTGAGTTGTTCGTGCAAATGACTTGTTTAATAGCTGAGGGTGGGAGAGGAGTGTTCGCTGGAGCACCAATCAGCAACGGCCATTATCCGCTGTCTGAGTGTGGGAGAATGCAGTTTACAGGCGCCGCGGCCGCGCCACAATCTAATTACCTACAGCTTATAACTGGGCGCAATCCGCAACCGAAAACTGAAACCTCCGTTAATATTCAGTTCAACACTTCGGTAGGTGCTTTTCAAATTAACAATCTTGCCGGCCCCTGCAACTTATGAGAATAATTAGCTGGTCTTTCGATGTGCAGCGGTCACTGGTTCCACTCGGAACTCTGCCAGTTCCAATAGCGAATGAGAGTCATAGAAATCTGGAAATCTCATCAAGTATTAAAGATATGAAATTGCAATCATCATTCCTGCTCCAATGACGGATTGGAGATCTCATCTTAATGGTATTAGTTGTTATATGTCTGTGAAAGGTATGTTCTGTAAGCCACTTTTTTCGCGAAATGAATAGTTAATGTAGTGGATCCTGGGATATTGTCTAGAATTCTCCCAAAGGTAGCAATCAATACGACAGGAACGCGCGGGCCGGGATTTGAACCTGGGCCCGTTGTAGTTTCCCGTTCCTATGTGTTGCAGCCACCCTCGTGGGCCTTCCGTGATTTACAGAAACATAATACAGAAAATAAAATAATATAATGGAAGCCTATCGACTGCGGAACCAGGCAAGGTTGACCTTCTCTCTATCATTCTTATCCACTTACATGAATTCATTTATCAGACACTGGGGATTAGCCACACGTGGAACAAAAATACTACAAGGAAACAGGAAGAAATTCAGCCATAACCTTTTGAAGACACCATCTGTGGATTTACCTGTACTGGTTTCCGGATACAGTGAAAATTTAAAATATGAATTGCTGGAATGGAGATCAAACCCCCATCCTGCCAAATACCACGTACTGTACAAGCATTAAGCGCTCACTTATAAGGTTTGGTCCATAATTTTGTTGCAAGGTCGCAGAAATATACATCACATCAATTAGAGAATACATTGATTACAATCGAATTACTAGGAAACATTGTACGAGAGATACTCGAATGTCAAAAATTAATATTTCTGGAGTATTTCTTTACTGCCTCACTCATATATATGAAGCCTTCAAAGTTCCCACCGTATGCCGTTAGTTCACTCTCCAACACAACATGATGCACAGTCTGTCGTTCTGCTGCACAATCACTTATTCTTCTTCTTCTTCTTTTTTTTTTTTTTTTTTTTTTTTTTTTTTACATACGGCTTTACGCCTCATCGACGTCGGGGTCATTAGAGGCGGGATGGGATTGGGGACTAGGAATGAGAGGGAATTCGGCCATGGCCTTTTGAAGGAAGTGTCCCGGCATTCGCCTGGAGTGATTTGGGGAACCCATGAAATCCCAAATCTGGATGGCCGGACGGGGATTCGAACCAGCGTCTTCCCGAATGCGAGGCCAGTGCTCCACAATAACACTCAGAGGAGTCCAACTCCAACCAGCTGCATTTAAAGAAGAAATCGACGTTTCTGCCATGCCCTGTGCGTATTCTATTTAAGGCAGTCCATAAGCCTCTTGGTTAATTAAAGTCAGGTGGCTTTCACGTGATGCAAGGTAGAAAGCAGATAGTCTGATCTGAGGACTGTCTTTCCATTACGTTAAGATGCTAGATAACTTGTTGCATAGTTTTTTTGCCGTGGTTAGCGGAAATCTTCTTGATATAAGTCTGTTGCTTGAAAGGAGCTAGTCTAGATCCAGACTAGTTGGTAGCGAGGAATTTGTAATCAGTCTTACTTATTCACTAAATAGGAGGCCTCGTCGGAGGAGGAAGTGAGGTGGAATGTGGCTCAAGATAGGCCAGCAGTATGTTGGTGTCAATGTCAGCAGACTCAGAAGGACCTAAGGACTGGTAGAAATGTCGGGAAGAAGAAGGAGGAGCATTTCGAAGCAGCGTGAAAGCTATTTATACCAATATGACGGCTGCGAGAACGGCAAAATCTTTTACAACTGAGAGAGTCCATTGTTTAATTTCTTGGCTCCGGTTTTGATGTTTCCCATTACCACCTAGTAGGTTCTCGCCGCAAGCATATTGTTTAACAGCGTTGTTAATTGTTGGGAAGGTATTTTATGGGCAAGTTTACAAATTAATCCACGTCCCCACACGGTGTCGTACGCTACTAAGAGGTCTACTTTTTTTTTTTTTTTTTTTTTCAAAGGAAGATGAATATGTGGTAAGTGCGTGGATTTGATTACAGCAACTGCGGTTTTGTCCGAAACGTGCCTGCTCTATTCGTCCCATTTCCAGATTTTTTGAATAATTCTGTTGTATATAAGTTTCTCAAGTAGCTTCAGTAAAACAATGTTAAGAGATATAGACCTGTAGCAGTTTGGCTGATAAGAGGGCTTACCTGATTTAAGTAGAGCAAATATTTATACGCGTTTCAACCTGTGTGGTATGGACCTAATCAACAGTATGTCTGAGAAGGAAAGGGTCATCCAGCTAACGGCATATACCATACCACAATCAATCACGAATTCAGGGTGTACCATTTACCAACAAAACCGAAAGCTCTGCCAGACTCTCTCCACTCTCTTCTGTGGTCTCCCCCTTTGTGAATGGATTTGATAATGAGTTGTCAATTAGAGGTGATCTTTTAAGAGACCTGAGGTCTTGTTTCACCTCTTTTGTATGTTTCTTGTCATTTGAGGCCCCATTTGTGCATTATGGGAAGCTATTTTGTTTGGTGATTTTTATGAGTTAGCCTTTCAGTATTTTTTCCGCCATTGAGATTCCTTAGCTGCGGCCATGCTTTTAGACCTAATTTTTTAAAATTCAAAGATTCCGTGGTTCCTTCCACCTCTGGCGACGAACCGTATTCAGAATAGTAGAAGCTTCTGTTTTATCTCCCAGTCGTTACTCTGGAGGAATTCTTTACGCACAGACGTGTTCCTTGGCCATAGAGACAACTGCTCCAGCAAATCGATTGAAATTTGAGTCTTTGGCGGTATCCATCCAGCATTTGTCCAAGTTTTCTGTGAAGGCTAAACAATTGGCATTTTGGAAATTCCAACTTACTGTAGGGTATGATGATATCAGGGGTATTGTGATGCCAGCATCAGTTATAGATGGTCAGTGTTGACTGTGAGAAAATTTGAAAGAATTTTGCGATCACAAGCAAATGGGCTATTATCTTCTGTGGAGAGACATCACACATCATGTTTGTATTCTCGCTTCCACAAGGCCGATCAAATTTAACCTCGTCTTTAGCATCACAGATTCAGATAGATGTGATTCTCAGCCAAGTTTAACGGCTTTTCACCATTCTCATTGTTTATTCTGTACTTCCCCTACGTGTGGTGGCTATTAAATTCGCCTACATAAACAGCCGGCTCAGGATGGGCGAGTATGATAAAACCAGGCCATGAAGATGAGGTGGTTAGTAAATATTACAGATCACATTTTGTTTCAGTTTGATGGTTACGCTGTGAATACTGTCGTTGTTAGACACAAGACTTGTGCATTTTGAACATAAGATCTATTATATGTCATCTCCATACGCCAGGTAATATTGGTATTACATTTGATAGCAAGCTTAACTGGGCAGGACACATTGGGTAGGTTGTAGGATAAGGTTTCAAAATTCTGCACTTGTGGGAGAGAGTGATGAGGGGATGTACGAGAGAAGTTACAAAACTTTGTTCAGACCATTACTTAATATGGTAGTGTAGTATGGGACCCACATTTTGAGTTTCAAATACAGGAGTTAGAGAGGGTGCAAAGAAGGACTGCTAGATTTGTATCTGAAAATTACAGCAGAATGCAATCAGTAACAGATATGATAAAATAGCTGGAATGGGATTCATTGCAAGACAGGAGGAAGGTGATGACTGATGAGGGTCATGGGAGCTTACAAGGCATATATGGGTGATGAGGCATGGAAAGATATTGGTGTAAGAATTAAAAGTAATTCCTGGAAGGGAAAAGTTGACCATGGCCAAAAGCTGGCACTCGATTTCAGGCACAAGGGTGTAGGATTTATTTTTTTTAATTATTATTATTATTATTTTTTTTTTTTTTTTACGTAAGGATTGGAATAAGTTACCACGAGAAATGATAAATAATTTACCAAAAAATTTAAAGTTTAAATTTGTAGAGGTCAAATATAAGTGGGTGCAAGAAGGGGGAAGAAGGGCGTGTAGGGAAATTGTCACTGGAACGTGCGCCCCATTGCAATTAAAACTAAATTAAATTAATATGTAGCGTCAAGAGGGTTGAAGCAAGTTATTTTTTTCGATTTGACGATCTGCTCTTAACATTCAGTCCAAAACAATTTAAAATATTGTAAGAAAGGATAGTTTCTATGCATATAACTTGGCAGCAATCTTCATGGCTGGAGCGCCGAAGTTTACTCACTAAACGCGATCTTTCGATTGCGCGCTCGGTAGTACATCGGGCAACTGGCAGTCTTTCGTCTAGTACAGGTCTCCATCACCTGTGAAAAAGTGTGTTCCGTATCTAAAATTCATCCTTATATCAGTAAAGTTTTCTACGACCCTATAAATTACTTGTCACTTCACTGGTGTGGATTACAACAGAATTCCACCTTGAATCAACCCTGTTCTCTAAAGGCATATTTTTAGGAATGACCTTATCTAATGAAGTAACTAAACAACCCTAGCAGGGTAATAGGAAAGGACAACAAACAAAGTACAGTAAGGAGGGTTCGTGACATTCACCTCAAGTGATACTGAAGTTTTCTAGAAACACGAAACATCGGATTTGAACCCGTGCGTCCCGAATGAGCACCTCAACTCACTACCCTTGTTTAAACACACTGAATTCACATCTACTGTCGAAAATTTTTCCAGAATTCTCCCAAATGTATAAGCTGCCGTATTTATCAGAACTAAAATTAGAAAAAATATTTTTAAATTTATTAAAGCTATCAGTAATTACTGAAGCCTCAATTAATTTTGACGTATACTACGATATAACTGAGAAAATAAAACAACAAACAGTGTTTAATTTACCATTAATTAAATTCCAATTAATTACTGTAATCGACTCAAAATGCCAGAGTCGGACAGCTTCAGTCAGCTTCATGTCTCGCTTGTTTCATAAATAAACGCGATGAAGGCCTGCATCAGACATCATGTTGTTAAAATCAGAGCAAATGGACCGTAATCTTCTATGAAGTTTAATCGATCTTGATTATTACGACCGTGAATCCATTTAATTGAACTTTTCGACTCCTGAGGCCATAAAAATAAATTTTTCCTAATCAGCAGGAGAAAACTGAAAATGAGTCACTCGCGGTAGCTTCACATTGCAAGAGGTTCAGGTTTGATTCCGGACCTGGTCATAAATGGTATCAATAAAAAGTTAAGTAGTGCGATGGAGTTTCTAATATTGTAATTTCAAATAACATACAAAAAGGATAAACAAAAAAAAACGTAACTAGTCCTTTGAGGTGACTGTCTGTAGCCTCAGAACCTGAAACCGATTGAGGAAAATAAATAACAAAGTATTGGAAAAGCGTCCAGTTTCGACTACCAGCTAAATACCGTTGGTATAAATAACTTATAAAGATGTTATATCAGGCGTTCATCAAGGAATAGCCTACCACGTTTATGAATAATATTCAGCTATAGTTTGAACGTAGTTGGGATAAAATATGAAAATTAATCCACATGATGAAAAACCCCAAAGTAATTTGTACAGGAGTATTAACAGGTGACACTCTTGAAACTTGCAATTCCATTATCCATTTGGTAAGAACTATAGAACAACGTAAAGTTTTAACCAATTTTTAACTACTGTTGTGACGGAGGTTACTAATTTAAAATTTTCAGGAATTACAATGAATATACTTAGCTCATAGCGACTGAAACTTTTACTCTCTCGTTGTAGCGCTGTCTCAGTTGCTTACACGAGAATTGCAGAGACTACACTCCGATTATCAATTTTGTCGTCTGACTTCATTCATTAATGCAGTTGGATGGCTGTAACAAAATGGGTCAAATTAGGAAAGTTGTCTGATGCCTAGGGGTACCGTTACTTCTCTCTTGTTGGTATAGACTGGAATCCACAGAAGAATCTGTAGTTTTAGTGCAATGCACGCTTGGCGACCCACAATGTTGCGAATTAAATGCTAACAATGTTCATGTAGATGTACTACAAGGACTGACATGTAATAATGTACTAAATACGTACAAATGTAGATGGTACACCACTTAGTATCAGATATCTTATTGCTGGTGTTACAGAGAATGAGAAAACAAATTTCTCCTCAGCGTTATCAGTGAAATACCTCTGATTTCTTTGTGGCCGGTTCGAGCTATATACATCATTGGGGGAAAGTGTGTATAAATCTTTCGCACGGCGAAGAGTATTCGTTTCAGTGTGTTTTTCCAGGAGGATGAAAGACTATTAAGAAGGAAACGAAAATACGTAAAACAGATTAGAAGTATTTTAACCTGTACAAACTTTCATGCTGATGATCATGATATTTGTATTGTTAATGAAACTAGTTACTCGATAGAATTTATTAAGTATTTATGATGAACTGTTGTTGCCATGCACATAATTCTGCAGTGAGAGACAGGCAAGTAAAAATTGTTACCAATCAACAATAGCAAGTTTAATTGATTTATTAACCAAAATTATTAAGGTATAGTCAGTCCCAAATAAATTAATAAAATTCCAGTACTAAAAAAAAAGCAATTGGAAAGATCTCAAGAAAACATACTTTCTTTTTGTTAGAATGGTTTTCGCGAGTTTCTGGTGTTTTGCACATTCCCATTTGGTGGAGACAACATCAGATTGTCACTGCTCCTGTTCCGGTTAAATGAAAGCATAAAAACTCAACGTGCTTGCCTTTCAGTTGTTCATGCATCCTTAGGGACGTTATGTCCATGAAAATATCAAATATTATTTTCTACAACTTAAAGAGTTTATATCCTATCATTTTTCCAAATAATACATTTTACAGAGACACTTGTTTTATTAAATGCTTCTTGACTAACAGACTTAATTTTGTTGTTAATAAACGACTTTAAAATATGAAATATTTATGGAAAGGAAACAGAGTTTGGTAAGTTTTTGTTATGGTAATTGTTTCCGGTACTATTAAACACTGAGTGTAAGAAAATCCTAGCAAGAGTATAAATTGTAGATCACCAATTTAAGAATTAAGGCATTTTGCAGTTTAACATGCCTACCATGCTGATCGGGATTGAGGGGAGTGGCATGAAATAGCGAAACAATATGTAAATTAGTTTTTTACATAGCATTAAGTCGGTGCATTTAATTAAGCTAGCTCTCTGGTAGTTGAAGAGATTTCTAATGCTTTTAAAAAAGATATAAAATGAATTTGAGAATTGAGAGTTCTTTTACACTCGGCTCCAAACAGACGCGAGAACCCACAATACAAAGAGTCTGCAGTTTGAGTCGAGTTTTGCTTGCAACAAATTCACGTTATCCGGTTAAGTGGCTTGGGGTTGAAAGTTAGCAAAATGTCTGGAAAGTATTAAAATCTATGCCATAGTTTTGAAGTGTCATGGACTGAAGTGGAGTGAGCTGAATTACCGAGTTTTGGAGTTTTACAAGTTTGAACTTCCGCGTCCCGCACTACTAAATACGACAGCTTCTGTCATTACAAGACCACGATTTACGTTCACTGAGGAACTATGTTGTAATTTTCTATGAAAATATCAAAACGGATACAACTTTCTGCCGTCTGCATTGTGACATCAAAAGATGAAGCGATATTTGGAATAAGTATAAATTTTAGTAAAAATTTGGTTTGGAGAAGTTATGCACAGCTTTTTACAATTGATTAAAACATGTTAGACATGCTGCAACTGCATTTTCTTCACATTTCCAGTGAATTGTTAATCAAGCAGGTTTGGAAAAGTGTTCCTCTGTGCGTTTAACTCCAAGGCTTCATTTAGTGGAAGTTGTATGGTAACACCAAAGGAATAGAGAATAAATCCCATATTCGTCAGTTTTCTTCATGTAAGAAGCAATTATACTTTGGGCGCTTCTATGACAAACTGGGTATAAACAGGTGATCGTATTATGTCTATGGTAATGGGTCTCAGGTGGCAGAAAGGATCAGGTAAGGAAATGCCTACTTTGTCCTGGGTCCGAGTTTTTAGGATCACATTGTCAATGTCATTGCTGGATGTCCTTTCAAATAATAATGATTGCAACTTATTTAATTGGTTCTTTAATTAACACATTACTGTAGTCCGGTCACAAGGTGATCTTATCTTTTACCCTAGCGTAGTGTTTAATATAGATTTTGAAATTATCTAAGAAGGTCAATGAAATAACAAGACTGTAGAATCATTTTAATTTAACTTTTGTTCCATCGAAATCCTCAATAACAAGCATACACGCATAAACATCAAACTAAGTTCAGCGATACTAAGGCACATTACAAAACAATTACAGCGATTAAACTTCAGGGAATAATCCTGTTTGAACTCTAATAATTATAAATCCATGTGGTCCTGGAGATAGGTTTTTTTTTTTACTGCGCATTCCGGCCCTATCGTAGCCGCCTTAACCCAACCCGACAATCCAGGGGACCTAAAGTTTAACGTGGAATCCGAACCACAGATGTGTACTTCACTTGGCAGAAGTGAAGGTCGGGTTAAGCGCATTTGACAATCCCAGTTGAGATAGGGATTCGAACCGGGGACCTTCCATTCTCCAGTCTGACGCTTAACCACTGAGCCACCAGACCGCTCGTTTGAACACTGACAAATAATTACCACAAATTCTGGCAACGACTGACTCTGCTCGACATCATCACGCGTTTAAACAGACTATAGGGAAACATCCAGATGGCAATAAAGAGTGCCAGCAGAAGTTTCTCAAACGCTAGCAATTACGTTGATAATAAAATTCATACGAAAACAATTGAAACTAGTACAGTATTGTTCACAATCATTAGGAAAAACCTTTAAACGAAAATTAAAGTTATTTACAAGCACGTAAACATAAAATGGGTAACATAAACCATTCCAAATAAATGAAAATCGTCGTCAGCACAGCGTTGCTTATATCAACATTAATTTTCCAAGGTTTCTTTTATTATTTCAAACATCAAACTGTTTTTGATCGTATTACAAATCATTTACACAGCCTCCTTTCATAAAAACTATATTCATTCGCATATATAATTTATACATTAATACTTAATCAATTTTTATCCTTCTGTTCTTAATTCCTGAGAATAAAATTAATTAAAAGCTGGGTCTGATGGCTGTCATAACATGTCGTGACCGCGTGACATGATCTGATATGCTTCTTCAGTCTGATGATTATTGGACCTCTTAATGTTGATTAAAACAAAACAAATGCATTACACAGAGTCCAAAAGCGACAGGAATCGCTTTTATGGACAAAAAGTAAGCTTTTAGGATCAAAATAACAGCCAATGTTGACTCTTTTAAGGCAAATTTAAATTAAACATATATTGTACAGCTTCTAAAAGTGCCTTTTTGGGGAAAACAATTTTTAGAGTATGTGCAAACTTCACCTGCATTTGACCTTAAGGATTCGCTCTGCAAAATCTGAAAGATCTCTGTTTAGTTTGAAGGGGCTTCAAGATATTAAAGAGTGATAGAGCCAATCTCGCAGTGTAACAGATACGTCATCGATTAACTTACGGTAACGTCTCTTCAGAGGCATCGTACCCGGAAGGAGCAGACCTGTATACGACTAAACAACAATGAAGCGTCTCTGCATAAAAACTCAGCTGTTGATTTAATGTTTAAATACTCTTCTTCTTCGTATATGAATAAAGTATCTACCCACACACTCGTATCAAAATAGTAATATTACAATCAGTTACAGATTTGTTTTTACTGAGTCAAAAATTTTTCTAAAATTCGGATTCATTTAAAATATCATGGCAACCTTTGAAAGAAACAATACAGCTGGAATAAAGTGATATCAATTCTGATATCTTATTATTATTATTATTTTTAAAGTAGTTTTTAATTTGAAACAAACTATGGACCAAAGATATTGCAAGCGAGTACCTTATCCTTTTTGCTCCAATATGTTTTAGTTTCCAGTTAATTCAGTTTTCACTCAAATTTTAATAGCTAAACTTTACCGGGTTAAAACTCAATTTTTCTCCAAAACTTCCATATATCTCTGTACACGACTCCATAGCTTTTATCTACTTGATCCGGAAAGTGACTGCGTTATACCATTAAAATCTGTAAAATACTTATAAGAATAGCGGTAAGCGAAGTTGTCTTTGACTAAAACTGGTCTGTTATGCCTCCTTCGGGAAAATTCAAAGAACTTCGGTTATTGGCGAAACATACGATTATTTAACAAAGATATTTCTCCATAGTCCATTTACTTAATAGCAATATTATGTACAAATAAGGGTGAAAAGAAATTATGCAATGTTTTAGTGCTACTGACCACGGATGTAGGTTACGGCTTGAAAGGAGGGGTGTGGTAACGCTTGTATGTGCAAACGCCTTCCCCTCTCTGTTCAGCAGCAACCAGTACATGTTAGGAAGCCATGCTAAAGCGTCGGTGAGAAGTGCGTGACGTTATCCGATTTTCGTTGTCGACATTTCTTAATTGGACTTATGGCCGATCTATTATCATCGTTGCTGATTTTATCGGAACGCAATCCCAATTACTGCTAAAAGATATTAGAGTTTAAATAGCAGGCAGGAAATCAATACTAATTAAATGGCAATTTGGTACTTATGTCCGTCACCCTGTGATGTCGCGGGCACGACATTCGTTGGTGGGCTTACAACAACCAGAGATGTTATTACAAAATCGAAATTTTGGCGGTTATTTAATAGCAAGTCTATTTGCCTTTAAGCAACTGCAAAGAAATGGATTCCACAACTCTGAAAGAAAAGTATGTATTTCATTTAAATCAACATATTAATTATTAGTTGTTATTTGTTTATTTATATTAGCTTAATGTAGATGTTTTCTTATACTCTCTGTCCAGACATAGCGCAATTACAGTAATCCAAGAAATATCTACAATATTACATTATTTTTAAGACTATAGACGTTATTAATGCAAATGTGATATAATGAATTATTAAAATATCGCTTTCTACAAGTAATTTTTAACAGGCTTAGAAGCTAGTCTAATTAAAACAAGATTATATTAATCGGCAATTGTTGTATCACTCTCCTTACGCAGTAAGACGATAATGGCATCACTTCTATCCTGAAACTCGGTCTCGAGTTTTTGACGGGAAATTACTATTTCATGTTTTGTGCTTAGTTGCCTCTTTGACGTCGAGGTCATTAAAGGTGGGAAAGTTCTGATAACAATGAACCAGAAGGAATTCGGCCATGACCTTTTTGAAGGAACCATTCGCCTGGACTGATTTCGGTAAACCATGGAAAACCGAAATCTGGATGGCGGGAAGGGGGCTCGAACCTACTCCCTTCCGAATGCGAAGCCCGAACGTTACAACCCACCCCCCACGCTCGCCACACAAAGCGATTCGATGCTAACCGCTTTGATATATCTTCCAAACGATTGCAAAGAAGTATGTTGCTACAGGCTATAATAAAATTCCATCTTATTCACCAAGCTTGTATAGGCTGTGGTATCCAATTACAGCAAATTTTTTTATTTGTTTTTAATCTGATTCGATGGCAAGGAGTCTGAATTGGGAACTAAAACAAGATAAATCCTGTCGTCTTTGAGTATCAATAACGTGGTTAGTCTCTCCAAGCAATAACCTGATTTAAATATTTCTTGGTAGCTATGCAGAACAAAACAAAGTGCGACTAAAATAATTTCTCTTTAAAATGGAAAGACGAAACACAGATGGTGCCGAATATCAGCTTTAAAGAAATGGGATAATATTATAAAAATTACAAAAAAATAAAGAATTTCTCTGCTTTTTAAATGACTGCTTTAATTTTGTCGTGAGGCTGGCAGCTTTAATGCACTGTAATAGGAATTAAATACCATGTGAGCTGTAATACCATTATAATAAAATTCTTTCTGCCTGGCACCTGAACATGTGGCAATGGTCTGACCAAAGTTTTGTAACTCACTTCCCTTATTCTGGTACATCCTCTCGTCACCCTCTCCTGTAAATTAAGGATTTTATAAAGTTTACCATCACCTGTGAAATGTGTTCTACCCAGCTGAGTTTATTATCAAACGTTATGACAAGGTATTTATACTTCAAGTTATCAATAATAAATTCTGTTCCGTCTCACTAATCATAAATAACCATTACTTCTAATAACCTGTACTTGAAGTGGTGTCCTGCGGTAGGTTTTTACAACTTTTAGTGTGAGAGCATATTAGATATTTTGTGTATACGATAGTTCCGCGGCTGTTGCAAATCCTTACTGCTGTAACTGAATGATTGGAGACAATTGGATTAACAGGAGTGGACCATGCAAGAGTTCAACCTGAGACTTCTGCTCCGAGTAACGCTGATCGGACAAGCACAGTTAAGATCCAAGCACACTTGGAGGATCTTCGAGGTTAAATAGGTCATCTCATGCTTACAATATGAGTTTATTAGACGACTCGTAGTCGGCCATGGCAGTGTAGGGGCTATTACTCTGGCCTCGCAGTGTGAGAGTCAACGGTTCGAGTTCGACCTAGGGCATGAGTGGTTATAATTAAGTGTTTTTTTCTTGTGTTGTGTTAGTATTCGTTGTAGTTCGTTGGTAGTAGTACGAAACATAAGCATAGATGCACTGAGGTATATCTGTCGTTATCACTGGAACAGAGGGGAATGAATCTTACGTGACTGTAATTCAAATTCTAGACTAGTGTTACTGAATTTCTGCTTCTTTTACATGAATCAACCACTCATCATCAAATCAGGAGGTGACCTTCCTACTTTAGAAGATAAATCTTTTTATCGTAAATCGTTCATTTATTTTCGAAAAAAAATTACTTGTTGATATAAATTATTTTGTACTGCCCGCAATCATTTCCATTTCTCGTAGAAAGTTTTTTTTCCTTTCATCCTGTGGTTCATATTCTAGCTTTTTATTTTAATTATGGAAACATGTAAAAAACTAAATTTTGGATTTGTTCGTCAGTTTAGTGCTCCATTATATTAAAAAAGTGAATCTTTTTTTTTTTTTTTTTTTTTTTTTTTTTACAATTATTTATTAAGTGATTTCTTTCATTTGACATCATTATCTTCCTGGAAGTATCAGGACCTCTTATGAATTTAATTCGTTGGTATATTGCATTTCTAATGTTTCCATCACGTCTGAACATTAATTACTCATTAGCATTAGATTTTCGAGTTATAAAGTCGGTTTATACCCGAAAGCAAAAGCAAAATTTATATGTTAAAATAGCACAGAGATGAAACGTGCCGTTTTAACGCTGCATCAACATTAAACGTGGCTTTAAGTCAGCACGTTTGTTTCAATTACTCTGTGTGAGGTTTACTTTGCGCTCTTGTCGAGCCAAAATTATTTGGTACTTAATTGAATGCGCCGCTGTCATTACACCAGAAGCTAATTGTTAGTTGTAATTTCGATGCTGCCTGCTTGGAACTAGACTAACCTGACGCCTTCTTGCTAGCGGTAACAGCAACCTCTTCCTGGAATTTTATTGACGCAGTCACCATATTTATTCAAATGACGTCTTATAATATATAATTCTGACCATAGTGCCACGGCGGATATGTAAACTCTTACCACATGGTAGCCCCTTCAGTCTGTGCACTGAATCTGCTTGCCTAAAATATTTGTAGCCAGTGGAGGAATAAATTTTATTGTGGCGGAATAGGGAAAATATATAGATATGAGAAAAACATTAATTCTTGAATGTACCTCCCATTCCGCTAGATTCAAATTTTGTTAGAAATAAATTGAAAATACCCATTGAAAAGTCTTCCGAACACCTATTAATATCCTTTTTTATATATATATAAAAAGAACCGCATTCGCTCTTGTAGCCATTCAGCCAGCAATTGTTTTTGTTTTTCTGACTCTTATATTAGCCTTTTCAAATGTTCGTGACAGTCAACAATGAAGGGACACCCCAGGACGCACACAACATATGGTTAAAACCGCCCATAGCCTTTGCCGGACTCGAACCCAGCTCGCTAACCCCGCGCTACTGCGCCCGGGCAATGTAACTCTTTAAATCACATGAAAGCACTTAAGAAAAAGTAGCAATTCATTGTTATTTCTGTGCTGCTTTACTTACTTCGTCATCATGAATCACGTCTCCTTGTACTTTAGTCCATTTCTCTATTCAAACTAAATCTGATGTTTTGCCTTCTCGCCAGTCGTAATTCTTGTTTCCGTTAATGTCTCTACGTTCTTTCTCATTGATTATTCAATCACGTGAAGGGTTATTTTTCATACATTTGCTTCACATTGAATTAATAACCTTTCTCCAGTTTGCATTTTGCTATGGAAGAGTGGCTTTTAAGGGATATGCTAATCTCATTTCTTTTTTCTTATTCGGTTTCATGTCACTTAGAGTGCTGGGTGAGCGGTTAACGCTCTGGCCTCGCATTCGGGAGGACGGCGCGGTGGTTCGATTCCCCGTCTGGGCATCCAGATTTGGGTTTTCCATGGTGTCCCCAAATCACTCCAGGCGAATGCCGGGATGCTTCCTTCAAAGGGTCATGACCGAATTCCTTCCCGTTCCTTATCCCCAGTACTTTCCTCCCTCTAATTATCTCGACGTCGACGAGACGTAAAACCATAAGTAAAAGAAGAAGGTTGCATGTTTTTAAAAAAATATTCCATCTGCATACCATTTCTTTTCTTCCTTAGTTGGACAGTATGCAGAAAGTCCAACCGTTGAAACGTAAACATCTACTGCGTTTTAAATTAAACCAAATACTTGGCAACTGGAAACTCTGAAACTAAGGATATAATAAAGAGAATAAATAATTGTATATGTATAATGTCATTCGTTTCGATCTTATGGGCCTCACAATTTCGCAGTTGTATAGAAAAAAAAAAAAATTTGTGAAGTGATGCCCGCATAAGACATAATAAATTTTGTTTTTATTAATTTTAATTGTTTTAGTAGTACCTTATTATTGACGTCATTATTGTTGTCCGCAGCAGAAATGAGTTTCTAATAATTTAAGTTTGTATTCACGATGTTTGTATTCATATTACCAAATACTCAAAGTTATATTGTCAACAACTATGCCAATAGGATCTTTATTTTATATTCAGAGAGATTTTCCTCAATACAGAAGTTTTACTCCAACACAACAACAAAAAAACTCGGAACACAGAGCTTGACTTCATCTTTTCAAAATATTTCTCAAGATATTTCGATCTTGTATATCTTCCTCTTCTGGACCAAATCTTCTCATTGCTATTTGTACACTTTGTAGCCAGGTAAACATGGACCGTCTTCTTTTCATCCTTCCTTTATCTTCCCATTCCTGTACTAGTTTTGGTATCGTAGTGTCTTCCATCATACTTACATGGCCATACCATTCCAGTCTTTTTCGTTCTATAACTTCATACATTTCTAATAGAATCTAAAGAGTATATTAGTTAGATGTAGTGTGATCTTTGGACATATCTCTTCAGGTTAGAAACATTTAACGCTTATTGCTTCACCCAGTGTTAAAGTAGATCCATCAGATATATAGCAGTTTTTAAGTTATGCCTTAAGTATTCAAACTATGAAAACCCAATTCGATAGTTTTTGTGTGACGCGTGGACGAAGATATCCCATGAAAAAGGCCGCTCACATATTTTAAAATGTAGTGATAAGTATATCGGAAATATATTAGTCCTTATTAATACACTTATTTCTAGTTCCGTATGTGCAGCAGTGTACAGTACCTGCCAAATGATTTCAAAGCACTCAGCTGAGCTCACTGATATGTTATCACCAACAATCATACCAGGCGCGGGATTTAATTTTAAACTGTACTCCATTTATTCGCTCTTTTAGCCTCACCAATATTGCGGCTAATAAATGTTTCAGATTGCTACAATGTATTTTTTCCAGTCTATGGACGAGTTAGCAGAAAGGAACCATTTCTGTAATCGTCAATATCTGCTCTCTGCACCAGCATGATTCTCTGATTCATTCGCTACAACAGTGTTAATCAAAACCGATGATGTGTTGTACGGTACGGAAAGCAGTAGTTTAAAGGAGTGTAAAACATGAAAAAAGCAAAGAATTTTTGGTTATGTTGATAAGACTACCTAAGCGAGATGAATACGAAACGGAGAGGAAATCGCATCGGAATAAGAAGGTGAAGACAACACCACTTATAGATGTATAAAGCTATAGGCAGCACCAGAAATCCTCATTCGCGATAACAACAGCGTCATTTCCATCCAGATGGTGTTACGTTGCAGCTGCTTAGACTTATGCCATGAACTTTAGCCCTTCAAATACAGATAGTCGTCTATACTGAGAGTTGAGTTAGTTGGAATGATTCTGTTTTGTGGGTTGTTTCTGACTTGCAACTAAACAAATGCTTTTGATGGCATACGCGTTTCGCCTTTATTCAAGGCATCTTCAGTGCCCTAGATAAACATATATACACATATATATATACAATGATGTTGCTTCGATTTTTGTACAGTTTTCTGAAAAATATTAAATAGGTACTTACAGTTTTTATACATGCATTAACACGTGCAAGTTCGTGTTTCGATACCAGCTACTGTTTTCACACTATCCCTACTGTCCAAAGTTTGTGTAGGCTGCATTTTAGGTAGTTTCACCGGCCACGAACTGTATATAAAGTTTTTTGTTGTTGTTGACATCCAAAAGTCGTGAGCCAAAGATTATATGTCAACAACAACAAAAAACTTTATATACAGTTCGTGGCCGGTGAAATTACCTAAAATGCAGCCTACACAAACTTTGGACAGTAGGGATAGTGTGAAAACAGTAGCTGGTATCGAAACACGAACTTGCGCGTGTTAATGCATGTATAAAAACTGTAAGTACCTATTTAATATTTTTCAGAAAACTGTACAAAATCAAAGCAACATCATTGTATATATATAAGTGTATATATGTTTATCTAGGGCACTGAAGATGCCTTGAATAAAGGCGAAACGCCTATGCCATCAAAAGCATTTGTTAAGTTGCAAGTCAGAAACAACCCGCAAAACAGTTATTGTAGCAACTAAGGACTCAGGCCGAAATAATCACCAACATGTGGAATGATTCTGTTTGACAACGATCGATATTAGTGTTTCGTACCTTCTAAATGAAAGACAAGGTTCTCATGAAATCCCTAATTGTTTCGGCTGTCTGTCACAGCATCATTCTTTCTGAATTATTTTACTTCGAAATACTTATTTCCTCACTATTTTAGTTCTTACAACATCTAACAGAAGATTACAACTCAAAATCTTTAAATATTATGAAAGAAGGAAATAATTTACTGAGGGTTCAAGGATTTTATACATAGTATTCATGGGCGTTAAATGAATTTGGTAATCCGCCAATACTGAAAAGGTGTAGGTTCTCTTTATTTCACGATTTTTTAACCTTTTGGGCGAAAAACCACAAAGATTCTATTTCGTTCATTTGTTCCCGAATCAGTTTTTTCATAATTTACATGACTTGTAGATTTTCATTAATAAATCAAATCAATAATATTAGCAAACATCACTAGTAAAAAAAAAAAAAAAAAAAAAAAAAAAAAAAAAAAAAATCTACACATTATTCGGCAGACATTTTCGTGAGTCTGATGATAAAAATACCATGAACATTATTTACTTTAAAATTTTAATACGCTTTACACTCACGACATTTCTTTTTCCAGAAAGTTGTTTATACAATTCTTTATTCAATTCAAATTAATGCACACCGCATTAAAGTATCTCACACTTTTCGGACACTTTATTTTCTTTTCAACATTACAGAATTAAAGTAGATGACTAAAGTCTAAATTATTTTGCTGGATATGAGTCCTGGAGATAATATGTTCATTTTTTATTATTGCATACAAGGTGCCATAACACAATCTTACGCAATGTTTAAGGGCCTTTACCAGTACACATACCTGATAATAATGTAATTTTTCATGCTGATTGTGCTCTTCGTTGCTAATGATTTTTTTTATTTTTTAAAAGTATGTGATATACACTGAAGTGCCAAATTTCATGGGATACGAAGATTCAAATATACAGATAGCGGAAGCACCTGGAAGAAACTTAGAAATGTGCCGTGCAGTGTGGAGGGCTTTCATTTGTGTGAAAGGTTTTCTGACATGATTGTGGCCGTATCCAAGGGCGTATCCAGGGTCAGAACTAGAGGAGGGCAAGATTTGAACTAGAGGGGAGGGGGGCAACTCATATTTGTTTCGAGGAAGTGGGGGGAGCACTGAAACATGACGATTTCTTACAATATGGAATTGAAACATATTGGGGATTTTTTTTTATTATTGGTTAATATAGTAATCCAACCACTTAATCTAAGGACCTACTATGTAGTAAATTAAGATCGTAACTCAGTTATTGTTTTTTATGCAAACATTAATCGTCTCGGATTCTTAGAAAAATTTTCAATAAATTTGTTGTAATCTTACCGTGTTCTTTCACGAAATTTCGATGCACACTCATCAGGCATAATCCAGTCAATCTTTCCTCTTTCATAGTGCACCTGATGCAGTTCTTCACTCGTCGAAGCGTACTGAAGGTAACTTGATTCTTCTTTTAGAGGGGGCAGCAGCCCCCCCTGCCCCTCACTGGATATGGCATGAATATAACCGACTTTGAACGCAGAATTAAACTTGGCGCTAGACGCATGATGAACTCCATTTCTGAAGGTGTTAATGAATTCAATGTTACTTGATACACAGTGTAGCATGAATACGCAATTTTCGGCATTTCATCCCGCCATAGACAACGCAGTGGCTGTCCACATAATAAGCGAGACCAACGACGTCTACGTCCGGTGTTGACAAACAGGGAACACTGGGACAAACAATAACATCAGTGACAGTGTCGTCACTGCAGTGAAATTTGGTGTTGATGTTATACGGCAGCAGTAGACCGAAGCGAGTGCCTCTATTCACAAAACGCCTTTGGCTGCAGCGCATATTATGGTCTCGTGAACACATCGATTGGACCCTAGGTGACAGGAGGAAGGTTGTTTTGACAGATAAGCCTTAATTCCAGTTGGTAAGAGCTGATAGCAGGGTTCGATTGTGGCGCATGCCATTCACTGCATTATGCAAGCGGGGCTGTGATTACGTGGGACGGACTGAGATCAAACTGAAACGACAATGGCTATGTTCAGTTACCTGGAAACTATTTACAACTATTTTCATGTTTCCAAACAACGATCGAGTTTTGAAGGACGACAATGTGCTGTGTAACTGGGACAAAATCGTTCGCGATTGGTTTGAGGAATATTCTGGACAATTCCGGCAAATGATTTGGCCATCTAGAACGCCAGACATGAATCAAACCGAGCATATCTGAGATATGATCGAAAGTTCTGTTCGTTCACAACACTCACAATTATGGGCGGTTGAAGAGGAATCAAGGCTGAATAATTGTTCAGGGGTCTTCCGACGACTTGTTGAGTCAGTGCCAGTATAAGGAGGTCCCACACTTTTTTTGGAGGCATCGAATGACTTTTGGCACTTCAGTGTAGGCTATACTCCGAAAAATCAATAAAAACAATAGCCTTCGGGCCAATATGATGCCATAGGCATTAGATTAAAAATGCAGTGCCCTCAAAACCTTTTCTCTAGCCGTGTCCAATTGGAAATCATATTCCCTTTTGGATAGGTTTTTGTTTTTATTTCTTTTACATTCCTTGAGTAACTAGAGTTAAATGAATGTCATAGCTTTTAAGTGAATTAAGTTGTTTGGTATTATTATTACTATAAACCAAAGTATATGAAGCAGATAATTGGGGACGTGGGTTGTAAGGGATATGTAGACATGGAAAGGTTAGCACAAGAAACGAAGGAATGGAGGATTGCATCAAACCAGTCGAAAGCCTGATGATAGCAAAAAAAAAAAAAAAAAAAAGACCAGCCATTCACTACAAGTTGTACACCGCAATTACAAATAGCGATCAGTTCTCTGTAAGGCCGCAGGATAAATAAACTGTAAAGAACAAAATATTCAGTACCAACACTTATAACAATATGTGGTAACTTGATGAAATTGCAATTATGACATAGAACACTGAACGTATAAATCAAATCAGAAATGTGAATGAAATTTTCCGTTGGTTTTTAGCAAATAGTCAGTCAAGCGCAACTGTTGTAGTGTGTTATTGACATGAGGTTGACTCCGGGATTTAAACTTCTCCATGTCCGAAATTGTTTAGATGGAGCTATATCTAAGTGCTGCGTCACAATCGAAAAGAACTTTCTGGTGGCCCTGTGTCGTTTAAGCCCCGTGATTCGAATTCGGGAAATCTCCGTTTCGAATCTCGGTTTCGACCAGAATTATTGCAGTTCTGACCTTCATTTCAGGCAAATTTTTGGTTTATCCGTGGTTGGGAATTCACCATTCTTTACTAACAAATTCGTCAGCATGAGTGAGTGACGATCCCGCGTGTCTAAACAGTTCACCGCTTCTCGGCTAGTCAGATTTGGTAGACCAATGAAACGGGCTAAACGTCTCACTATGTAAGGCCTCGTATCCACTTGAGCGCGCTCAGAGGAATGAGCCGCTCAGCCGATGAGGTATGGACGCCTGAGCACGCTCCCAACGAATACCAGCGAGCACACCCGGATCGAGCCGATCATGTGTCGATACGTTAGAATGCTCAAAGGCGAGCAAGTGTGCGTTCGGCGCTCAGTGTGGATGGCCGTTCGGCGGTTTTTGTAATGACCGCGAGCACGTGGGTCGACAAAACTTGCTTAGCACTAATCTATGAGTATGAATCAAAGAGAGCATTATGGGATAGCTCATAAAAACTCCATAACAAAAATACAATGTGGACGCACGAAAGTTTTTTTTACGCTATTACATTTGAATGAGCGTTATAATATTTCAAACTGCGACCTATGAATCGTAATCCAGAATTAACTTCACCTATAATGGAATGGGATTAATTACAAGACAGGAGGAGGATGAGGAGGGTCATGGGAGTGTACAGGGCGTATACTGACGATGAGACATGGAAAGATATTAGAGTAGGTATGAAAAGTAGTGCATGAAAGGGAGAAGATGACCATGACCACAAGCTGGCACTCGATTTCAGGCACAAGGGTGTGGGAAGATTTTCTTTTTTGGTTAGGGTGTCAGGGAATGGAATGAGTTACCAAAGGAAATGATTAATAACTTACCGAAAACGTTAAAAGAGTTTAAAGTTAAAATTTGTAGAGGGCAAATGTAGGTGGGTGCAGGATAGGGGGAAGTTGGGTCTGTAGGGAAATTGCCACCGGAGCCTGTGCTCCATTACAATTAAATTAAGTTACGTGCTGGTCCCAGTTTATGTTGCTTTATGCTACTACCCCAGAGTGCTATAGGGAATCGACTATTTCCACAAATGAGCTGTTTACTTTGTATTCGTGGATAAATGAATTCTGTTTCTTGATGGTGTAAGTTAACATTAATTTAGCTTCTGATGGGTTCGCCTCACGCTTAGGTGTATCGGACATTTTAATATTTGGCCCAACAATTAACAGCAAGTGTTAGAAATCAATTCGTGATATGCCCATAAAGTTTTGGAATGGTTCATTATCTCCTTCAGAACTCAATTCACGATATATATTACCTAAGTAATTAATTCGCTGACGATAACTTTCACGAAGCCACCACCTGTGTACTTTTCTTTTCTTCTTTGACACAGTTTGAATAATTGTAAAGGCCGCAGCTGCCACACGCACACAAGTGACGAAGCGTCATAAGCCGAGCACTTACTGAGCACTGTGGTTATTTAAAAACTGTCATTTTCCTTGATCACTCTCAAACGAACACGCTCAAGCGAATGAGCGCCTCATTCGCTGAACGTACAAGGCTTAAGGTTCTATAAGTAACTTACAAACGTATCGACAATGCATGGCATGTCTTCCTTGTGAAAATTCATTTTGCGATAACACTGCAGTCTGGATGATCATTCGTACTGTAAATGCCACACTGACATTTGCAATAATTGTCATTAATAATACTGGGTCCCCTTAGCAGCACTATGAACTTCATAAGAGAGCTAAGAGCATCGGAGGGTTTGGTCGCGTGCTGCGGGGTTTGGATCGCTTGCTTCCGTCCTCAACCCACGCTCACAACTTGAAGCTTTCACTTGTCCACGACACGCGACCAAGTCTTCGGCTTACTGTCTCTCCTTTCACCGTGAGTCGTTGCGTAGCCTAATAGAGCTAATAGTAACAGCACACGTTACCAACTTCCGATCGACGCTTTAGATGCGTTTTAGTTTACATACTAAAATTTTATCATTAGCTTGACATCTTTAGTTTAAAAGTCTGTTATCATATCCATCAATCATCTTTCCTCAAAAATATTTTGTAGCATTTTTTAAATTATTTTATTGTTTTATACTGTTTTATTATTTCCGGCTAAAAATTAAATGCAAGGCTGTCACTTATCAATTCTGCTAAGAAGATAAACACATCTGTTGTATGTATTTTAGTTTTCACTGTTACAGTAACATCATGCCGTATATGGTCTGGTAGCGCTTGCTATCTAATTGTTGGTCCGGAGTTCAAAACCAGGAGGAGCCGGAGATTTTTAAGAGTTGTGCTTGATTATCACAACGCCACAAGAATTTACTTACTTAAAATGCCTTTAAAATGGAAATGAATATGACCAAAGTTTCTGCACAACTGAAAGATAATTTGTATTTTTCCACAGAAGAGTTCTAGTCGTCACTCAGTTGGTGTGATCAGTTCCCTTTGCCCTGTGTGTAGCGTTGTATGTATTTAGTAGAAGCTCATAAGTATGTGAGTGAGGTGTGTTGTGCGGTGTGTAGGTACAATTTTTAAGCAAGAATAGAGTTGTAGCACAAAACCATTTAAAACTACATCAACGAACTACTTCTTTAAGTTGACTGATATATTTCATAGTGGTAATATCTAAGCATACAGTAAAACTGATATCTACGTAACTTCCTGTGAAATGGCAAAGTATTAATGAATTATGTAACGCAGAAATGGACAAATGATAGTTCCAATCAAGAAGTAATTTGAAATAGAGATGCCGGTATAGCAGGAAAAAAATAATAATTTCTTCTCACGCCCGCCAATCTCGGATAGTTAGTACAAAATTTGGAAATATAGTAGCAATCCAAGAGAACTAGTGAGCTTAATTTTCTTGTCATCAATCACTGCATTGGCTTCATAACGTTTTTGACTGTCAAGACTTGCTTCAATTTCGCTTTAATCATTGTATCGCCTCACCTCAGGAAGAAAACGAATACCAAACATGGTGACCTGAAGATTGTTGGCGGAGTTGCATTACTCGGAAACGGTCTGGTCAGCTGGGTGTAAGAACAAGCAAGTTGTATGGTCCACAGAATACGAATTGGTAGTTTCTTGATATAATGTGCAGTGTTAATACTGAAAACACATCAGTATCACAAAATTTTATTTTATTGTTTGAAATAACTATTACGATGATATTATAAATGTAAGGTATAAGACATGAATTCAAAAGGTTACTACATTAGACATTTAAATGTTGTGTGCAGTAAAGAAATGGAAGTAATGCCGAAGTTTTCTCAACTCGTTTGTGTACTTACCCAGGACTAAACGTCAACTGATCTATCGCAGCAGTGGTCCTTGAATATTTTAGCTCAAATTTCTATTTCGAAAGCCACAACATTACGAATGGATTAAAACAGAAGTAAATAAGCATATACATTTAAATGTATAAAAATGAGTAATGTATTTTATTTATTTATTAACTACTTAAATCTTGGAACTAGGTTAAAAATATATTGAAGTAGTTCACGGTGAGTATATAAACAATTTATATAGAGCTGTTGTGGTTTTCAACTGTATAACATCTTAATTTAAATTGAGTGAACCAGCTATGTTCTGAAAGTTTTCCCAGTTGTCTGATGCACAGAGGCGCCAAAAGTTACTGTTTAAATTGTTTGCTCTAATATTTATTAAATAATAGCAGTTGCACGTTACTTCATTAACGAAGACTATTGATATCTGGGATAGTACGAACTAGTAACAGTTAATTTCTCCTCTTTTTTTTTTTTTTTTTTTTTTTTATTATCTTTCATTCCCCCAGCTGAGGGCCGGGGGCGGGCCGTTGGAGAGCTTATTGCTCTTTTCAGCCATCGGAAAAGGTTTGTTTATTTTTATTTTATTATATATTTAGGGGGGGGGTTTACAATCAATTTAATTGGGTTTTGGTTCTGTGGACCTAAGTCCTTAATTGGAACTAATACTTTTATGGTATTAGTGTCGATATGAGTTGCATCAGCAACTGTAGTATCTTCGCAAGTTCTTGTTTGCTGTCTCCCGCTTCTTGGCGTGAGCGTTGGGAACACGTCTCGCACCATCCACCTTGTCCCTGGTTGGTCTCTATTCTTGTGTAGCAGTTCCTTCTTGGCGGCGCGTGACCTGGGCTTGGTGGAGGTTGGTGAGTGCCTGTGACTCGTGGCGGAGCCCTTATGCTGCTGCAACTTGCCTGGTGGGGCTGTCTTGTCTGAGAGGCTGGGCTGCTCTCGTGATACCTTTGCGTATTGCGGCATGTTGCATCTTGTCCTGGTCTTGCAGTTGACTTCTTCTTCTTCCTTCTCTTCTTTTTTGCCCAGGCGATTTTCTTGATTTCTACCTGGCGTTTTGTTTGGTCTTGATGCTGCTGGCTGCGCTTGGGTCCAGGTCTGGCTGGACAGCGGGCGTGAAATGCTGCGTGCGGCCCCGAGCAGTTGGCACATGTTGGCGTTGCGTCTCGAGGTACGTCGCAGCTCCTCATACTGTGATTTCCGCCGCAGCGGACACAGCGCTCTTCCGCTTTGCAGTCTGCTGCCATGTGGCCCCACGCCTGACAGCGGAAGCACTGAGTAATCTTGACTGCTCTCTGCTTCTGTTGCTCTTGGTTGGGCTGGGGCTTTCCCGTCCGTTCTGGGTGGTACAGGATTCCGTTTTCTTGCAGTACTCTGAGGGCGGCTGCCATATCAGCTTGCCTCACAAAGATGGCGTCCCATTTTCCGTCATTTCTCCTCAATAATACGACGCTATTAATAGTAAACATCAAGTAATTAGACTGCGAGAATTAGATAATACGACCTATAATTGTAGCATGAATTGAATTAAAAACAAGTACTTGGGTGGCCGATATTCTCTCGGCAGCTTTCGATTTCTGTTCAGTACACAAGATATCATAAAAATCTTTAGAGACGTTTGTGAGAAATTAATTTCGCCAGTATACAAGAGTTGTTCATATAATATTAGATCGGATAGATTATATTTATTATGTATTATGAAACCAAACTTATACCACGAGATGGCTTTAGAGCCGTTTCCTGGATACCAAATGTATGGATTGCTTTTTTTTTAAATTTGTTTTACAAATTTCAAAAGCAAATTGTTATCTGCATATGAAATTTCATCTAAGTCGCTAGAGCCGTTTCAGAGATCGTTCATTTTACACCACATAAATTGCTTTAAAAAAATGCTATTATTGTCTTAAATAGAAATCTTAATGCTAATCAGGAAATAATTAATTGTGCAAGATTGGTAGCAATTCACTTAGAAGAGTACATCATCAATGCCAAATTCATTCACTAAACGAACATGTTAAGCTTGCCTTAAAGATATAAGAGTTCCATGCAATAACCAAAGAGGATATAAACTAACATCAGTTGGCTTGCTGGTACCTGGAAAGTGGTGTTAGTGCCGTTTCCGAGATACAAAATACAAGAATTGCTCGTTTTGTGTAAAATCGCGTTTTTATAGGGAAGGCACCCATTTAGATAAACTTGAAAAACAAAACGTTACCTAAATATGATAGTTTATCAAAATCGTTAGAGCTGTTTCCGAGTAGCAAATATATACAAGAATTACTCGTTTAAAGATAAATACTAATTTATGGACACTTTTATCTTAAATTTCTCAGTTTTCCAACTACACATAAAACATATCCTGTTGTACCCCCATGATCATGGGCTGTGGCATCAAATCCAACCTTTTGTTTGTGCATGAATCCCTTCATTCAAAAGGTCAGACTGTGATAAATACAGAGAGATATAAAGTTTTAAAGTAATGTGGGTGTTTTCTTTTCTATAGGTGATATAGGTACTAATTTTTTTTTTAAGAATATCTTTAACGTACAGACTTTCTTCCGCTTGCAGTCCTACTATATGTACGCAGTGGCGTAGCTAGCGTGGGTGACACCCGGGGCGGATATCGATGGTGTCACCTCTTGAAAACTTAAATCCAAAATTGAGTATAATATATCACCTTTTAAGTGTAAAATATGATATTAATAAAGCATAATTTAATAAAAATTTATTGTTATTTAAAAATAATAGTTAATAAAATTGTAAGATTAACAACATTTAAAAGATATACAAATAAAATAAAAACAATTGCTTTCACAATCCCCTCTTTCTAGCTTTAACAGCTGCAAACCCGTAAATCACATTTTCAAAATTAAAAATTTGATATACTTCGTGTTCAATAATCAATATGGCAAGATTTTAGCCACTGGTGATCGAAAGTGGTTTTAGATTAATTTTAACTCCTATGAAGATCGGGCCTCACTTGCCTGATACTGTTCCGCACCGTCACCGCACCGACACGTTTCTTACTATTGGCGCTCACTCGATCGAAGTTTGTCGCAAGGACACGGCATGTCGTCCGACACTCGGCCATCATTGGATTGGTTTATGTTTTTACGGTGTGGACCAGTGTCGGTCTGCTGGATGTGGAGAAGCGCATAGAGAGAGTTCGGAAATTTCCCTTCCCTTACGACCAAATGTTGTTTTCATGTTATTGTTGGTCTTAAAACAAGTATTTTTTTTTTTCATCCATGTTCATAAGCTGTTCTTAACATGTAGTAATTGTTCTAGCATCTTCGCATTAAAAAATCAAAACGCTGCCAGAGTTGAAGATCAATTTTAAGACACACAAAAATTGCAGCCGAGATCTTCATTTGTAACGGGGACCTTCCACACCCGAATCGCACGCTGTAACCATACGCCAGACTAATCTAGAAGTACTGAAAAATATGTATTCAAACACATATAAGTTGATTCGTGTTTTTTATAGCAAAAATAGATGATATAGAAAGAAGTATGTTCATTGCATCATGTTTGCAAACTTATTTTTCATTACACCTACATTCGGACTGGTAACTCAAATGAGTGCGTGTGATTTGGATACTGAAGGTCCCGGTTCAAATCACGGACTCGACTGTAATTTTTGCGGGCCTAAAAATTAACATTTACCTCTGGCAATGCTTTTATCCGTTAATACGAGGATTCTAGGACGCTCCGTGTTCGAATTTCACGTTAATCTGTAGGTCTCCTTTCGAAGTTAGGTGACTACGATATAGGTGCACTGCGAGTTTCCTAATAAGAAACTCTGACTAGAACTTTGAGATAACATGAAATTATTATATTTATTATACAAAATGTTTACGACCTAAATTAAAATTAAAATATGTTATTATAACCTCGTTCTTTACTAAAAAAAAAAAAAAAATACTCAAGCAAAACAAACACGTCAAGTGCGAAGTGATTGACATTTCATTGCGATTGCGTTGAAATATGCGAGAATCTTTCATTCCGATACAGTGTGATAATGATTTTTAATACTGCGCTGGGATACTATTTTTGTACATAAAAGATCAACCAGATAGGTGATTACGTGAGTCAGATAAAAAGGTATTTTAATGTACTTTCGTAGCAAAACTGTACAAAATAAAGTACAGTATAATAAAGTAGGGTGTCAAACCTACCTGTCATCCCCAACACTGATTCCCTGTAACAATCACTTGAAAACGTTAAAGGAGACTAAAGACCGGGTAGGAACACGGCTGAGCTATAGAAAATTGTGGACGCGAGGGGGCGAGCTGCCAATCGGCCGACTGTGTAGTTGCGGTGACGGTACAGACCAGTATTGTCAAAGTAGAGCTCGACCTTTACACCTAGCAACTGATACACACACTGGCGCAAATTAAAATCCCAACTCCCAGACGGTGTTGTGATAAATGAATGAAATTTGGCCCCAAGTTTGCCCACATGATTTAAAATTGAAAGTTTTACATGTAATAATACGAGAATTACGGTGCTATCTATTATGTAAATTGCTATTTTTTATATTTTTTTAACGTACTGGTGGCGTACAGTGTGGTGTAACATGACACTTTGTTGTCCACGAGTTCTTGTTGGCTAAGTACGCTCGGGCGAAGAGTGACAACTCTCTACACCCAAATGTCTAACTGTGAGAGAGGTCGGAGATTTGACGTGTTTTAAAAAGGTGCATCATATCGTGAAATCTCCCAAAGGATTGGCCGTAGTGCATTGTCAGTAGACAGACTTGTTACGCAGTGATAAAAGAAAGCTCTAATACTCCAGGTCTCTACAGATGGATAACAGCACGTGAAGACCGCCAAATTGTGTGGGTGGCTGCTGCTGGTAAATGGTTGACTGCAGGCCAGATCCAAGCAGTGGTTACGGAGAGAGTCACCCCCCTCCTCGGACGATTGAAAACCAATTGCTTGAAGCTGGAGTACACTCTCTGACCCCTATGATATGTGTCCCACTAATCTGATTTCATTGCCAGGATCATCTAACCTGGTGTAATGCAAAACACAAAAGGACAGGTGAATGGCGTATATTTGTGTTTAGAGACGAGTCTCGATTCTGTCTGTGGCAAAGTGATAATTCACGACATGTTCGCAGGCATATTGGAAAACGGCTTACCTGCTGTGATTTCAGAACATCACACAAGTGCAGTCGCCGGTGTCATTTTTTTTGGCGGCAATCAGTTTCGAATGCATGACTGCGTCGGCTGTTGTTGATGGCACAATGACAGCCCACCACTATGTTGACGGGGTACTGCATCTTATTGTGATACCCTTCATGTTTACCACTCAAATCGCATCTTGCAACAAGATAATGTCCGTCCTCATACTGCGGCCATCGTTACACAAGACTTGCAAGGAGTTTCGATCACATTTTGAACAGCACAGTCCCCAGATTTGTTCCCAATAAAGCATGTCTGGGATACCAGGAGTAGACACATTTGATCACATGGTGACCCAGCACAAACTGCGCAACAACTGACTGCAAAAGACATGCAGCCGTAAAGAGAAATACCCCAAGAAGACATTCAAAACACTTGTTGATTCAATGTCGGCAAGGATCCACGAATGTATTGGTGCTCAAGTTGAATGCATTTCTTACTGAAAACTGTATCTAAAGGTAATAACAGCCTGATCCATTTCCATTTGTTATCATTTCTTTTAGGTATAGCCCTGGATATATCTTCAAAGTTTCCTAAAATTCTACCATTCCTGTATGCATGTTGAGATTCTAATTTTTGCCAGTTTAACTATAGGGCGACCATAAATTTCACTATAAAATTTAAAAAATCGAAACTACCCAATCATTTGTTGTTGTAACGTTATCAGAGGTTGTATTTAAATGACTTCGCAAGGTATATCGAGAGGAAAGTTAACAGAAGTGGCTTGATCCAAGTAGAAGCAAATCCAGACCCAGATGGGGTTCCATCGGTGCAAACCCAGAATCCGGGTCCCACAAGTCGTGAGACCCTGGGAGAGACTGTATAGTCAAAGAAGCAACTCCACATTAAGTTCCTACACAAAAAACAGAACAATAAATGCAATATAAAAACAACGCAATTAAAAAAATGGCTTAGGTAATATAAGAACATGCCTTTGCGATATCTGCCGTCTTAACATGAAGTACTTCACAAGTGAAGTATTTTACTATCCGCCTAAGATACACGTAGCTACAGACTTCTAAATATGACGTTGTAGGTACTGAAGACCGTCTTCACGTGTAAATTTTACATTTCTCGCGCCGCTCTGTAGCATATAAATAAAAATGTAAACGGCTTGAATGTTCGTTCAGTTTGATCAGGAAAAAAAGTTCGACATCCTTGTCGATTTAAGGAATACACCTGTATTCGACAGAGAGGTTACCCATAATACAAATTTTCTTCTTCTCTAAATTTATTATAGAAAATTCATAGAGAATCATACGCTTATTTATTTCATCGCGATCATATTTGCATATTCTCGATCAGCAGAAAGCGTAGCAAACTTACATGAACCTAGAATTTAAGTGCTTACTAATGTTACGATTTCGTTAGCAAGATACGCGGTTTCGACTTTTTTTTATTTATTCATTTAAATGGCTTTCGGCCTTATCAGCCACACAGCCAAGTTCTTTGCGTTTTATGACAATTCACATTTCATTACTTTACAGTTCTATTTTCATAGTTTAACAATTTACATTTCATTTTCTCATTATTCCAGATTGGTGCCCTCATACAAACAGTAGAGCAAAAAAAAAAAAAAAAAAAAAAAAAAAAAAAAAAAAAAAAATCCATGTTGTCGGGGGTGACCTTGGTGCTTTTTTGGGGGGGGGCTCAAACCCCTAACCCCCCTCCCCCTGGATCCGCCACTGGTAGATTGGGTACAAAAATCCGGAGACTTGCTAACTAAAAGACTGAAATAATAATTATTGAAGAGAGAGACAAAATTAAGAATTCTTTTTATTTCCAGGTCTTAAAAATTGGAAATACAAAATAGTATTTTACAAGTAAGAAATTTCATCACTGCTGCTTCTGTGCCTACTCTTTTTTTTAAGAAAAGGGACCATACATTTTCATTGATGACATTAATTTTAGCATATGCTCTGTAACAGGAAATGTTAAAAAGCCGTGGCAACGAGCGTGTCACCGCGCATAAAGAGTGCGCCGATAATTCTGTACTTCGGTATTTTAAGATCTATAAAATGGATAATCAAACAAAATATGAGCTTTATTTCATGTCAATTGTTGATTCACACGAGCTGTTGCAAAGAAAGGATTCACAATTATTGACAATTCTGTAAAACTTTAACACTATACCCTCAAAGTTTAACAAAACACGAATACAAGGAAAAATCAACAAATAATAAAAAAAAAGTAGCAAAAATCCGTAGATATTTTAACAAAATCCGAAAATCCTAACTTTTAATAAAAATCCGTAGATCTACGGATAAATCCGTAGGATCGGCAGCTCTGAGTTACGGTTCCGATTGTTTTAAACAAATGCTCTACAAAAACTGATTACCAACGACGGACTATATCATCAGCGAACACTTGGACCCATTCGGATTGATTTGAAACCTGACAGTATTGCTAGTTTAATGCACAGTTTTTATTAGCATAAATTCGAACATGATACGATTTCATGTCGAATAGGTGCACTGTCGATAATAGGCAGGTATGCAGAGTGTAAATCGGATAACGCGAAATGTAGTCAGTTTGTACATCACGAATCTGTCAGATAATAAATTCAAAAATTACTAGAAAAAACTTCGAAGTACTTGTAAATCTTAGCTTAAAAGCTAATGGAATTCTAAATAAGCAAAACAATTTTGAAACCCAGACTACGCGTATTCCGACATACGCTTGGTTTTCATTTCCAAAGGAAAATCTAACATTTTTCTCTAAATATTTTCGAGGATTTACAATTTAAACTGTCTAATTACTATTATTTTAGCAATTATATATAAACTTTAATTTTAAAACTTCCTCTTTTTATACAAGAAAACTTACATTATATCCACCGCCGCTTCTAACAAACCAAACAACAGTGACATATGGCAAGCACAACAATCAACGATTTCTTGTGATTATTGGAGCTACAGAGCGATACTCTCTTTGTTTAAGCGCACGGTTTTGCCAACAATTATACTCTACTACAGGTATGGGCAACCTTTGCTTAGCTGAGGGCATAATTTCGGGACTTAATCAGGCCGCGGGCCGTAGGTAAGAAATCGGGGGCCGTAGGTAAGAAATAAGTAGGTAGTAGTGAATAAAAAGGCGATAAAAATTCACACATTTTTTATTTACTAGAATTACAATAGCATAATCAAACATACAAACAGCCAATTAACAAAAACAGATAGAAAAATCAAATGAAAATTAATGAGAGACGTGAGTTTGAAGCTTATTTGAAATTTCTGAATCTCTCGCGGGCCGGATTGAAGCTCGTGGAGGGCCGGATCCGGCCCGGGGGCCGGGGGTTGCCCATATATGCTCTACTATAACAAATGAGCACAGCCCTCTGGATCGCATTTGAAAAAGCGCTAGATCAACCTAAAAACAAATATTCATAACAATAAAAGCAGATGTGTTTCGGCACCAAAGGATAAAGAAGATTATTTTTTTTTTGTGTCACACTAATTTCGATTAGTATTTTCCAAATGCGGGTGTCACCCCCAAACGGGTGACACCCGGGGCGGGCCGCCCCCACCGCCCCCCCCCCCTAGCTACGCCACTGTATGTACGGATTTTAAAATGAAAAAGGTGTTGTTAACGAAAATATACTGACTGTAATCCGTGATAAAATGATAAAACCAGTAAACTAACAGAGCCGACGAAGTGTGTTGTATTGACCTTACTACTTAGAAACACTTCCCATCATTATACCAAAACAGACACTCAAATACTAAAAGTAAATAACATAAAAAGTCTTTTCAGTAGAATTACTTCACACCTAGAGCCTTAGTGCAGAAGAAAACAATCTGCAATGAAATAATCAATGTAACCAACAGAATATTATTCGTACACTAAAAGCAACGATGAAGCACTATTTTAATAGATATGTGGGTCCATCATTGCCTGTCAACATCTCTCAAACCAATCACAGATAGGAATATTTTAACAAAGCAACCATAAATTCAACCGCTCTACCAATACAGCAGTAGTGCAGGTGTTTAGCACAGACTGATTACAGCAAACATAAATGTGTGCGAGTTACTGGAGTTAACGAGAGAACATGTGCTTTGCCTTACTAGTATGTTACTCAGAACTGGCAACAATATGAGTAAAATGTAATTTATACAATAAAAATGTATTATACATATAAGTTAAATAAAATAAAATCACATTTATACTTATGGGCACGCATGTTTCCCCATACCACAAGAATAAAATGGTACAGTAGTTAAAATTTTCACGATGAAATGGAGAGCGATGGTGGCTTTTGTTTAAATTAGGTAAGATAATACATTGGTTTCCTCCATCAGCTTATATGGACAATATAATAAGATAAATATGGGCCTGGCTTTCCCTCAACATTGTACACCGTAAAAAAATCGAAGGCTAATGAAATATTCGCTGATTTATTTTTAAGCCATTTAGTGGTCTGTATTAAAACTTAAATAATTTATGTGCTTAATCGGCAATGTAATGCTTTATTGCGCATCAATCAGGCTTCTCGTTAACATCAGTAACGAGTATGACCAGCGTAGGCTCTGCAAAATAACGGAAAATTAATGTTTAAGTAGTTAAAATATTGCACCAATCCGCTTAGAACTGCTTCCTTAACTTGCCATCTTCCTTTGACGATGCTTGGTAATACTTACCAATCCATGTTGAGATTCAGGCCTTTTTTCCTTAGCTGCTTTATTAATAAGGATTGTGTGAACTTATCCGTCTGTTGCAGCTAAATAAAATCCAGTAATTCACATCCTCTCTTCAGGTGTGATTGGGCCTTGGAGAATATGGAATATCTTTCTGTTGAAAGAGCTGAATGTCCAGTAAGTTGTCAAGGTTATATTGATGGAGAATCAGCCCTCAAAAAGCGATTCTGTCTGGTTGTTGATGAACAAAAAAACGAGAATTGATCTACTAGATTTTAACAGCTGACTCTTTCTTAGCTCATAGGTACCACAAAATTTTTTCAGATCTGCCAAATGCACAGCGAAATTACGTGCGAAATATTTTTACACTATGACATTGAAGAACTCACCTTGTGGTCCCCCGCTTAGAACAATAATGCTTAGTGTTGATTTGCTGAGTAAGACATAAATGGCATGACGAGACTACCTGTTCAAGTGGTTTGTTTGTGAACTTGAAAGACGATGGTATACGGATTTTTATTTATACCAGCCGATCATTTCTGAGAAGTTAATCTTGTCGCATTGAAACAATAACTTCGTGAGAAATTTTGCGTATCTTCTGCCACTAACGGCTCTATGCTATTCGCCGATCGAGTGGAATTTTCCATTGGAAATTCTGTGTAACTAGTTTTATGAGTTTAGCTTGGCCAATCGCAGTAAACCTCATCCTTCGGCCAATGACGCGATTGGACGTTCCACTCGAACCAAAAAGACGAGAGAATGCTCAACGTCAAGGGGGAGAAGGAGCTCGGGTAGGCACTGAGTCTGGGAAACGTAATCAGTGAAGTGAGTAGAAGTTTGTATAGTCGTACCAGCCGCGTGCAGATTGTCTATGCTCGCTACAATGGCAGTAATTAGCCATCTTGTTCTTGTGTTGGCGTCCAGTTCTGGTTCAGGTGTATAATTATTGAAGATGTCTTCCTGCTTCATTTCGCAGTAAGGATGAATTGGATCGAGATATGAAATCGCTGAATGATCTGAATCTATGATATCCACATACTGGGTATTAGTGCCTCACGCAGAACGCGAATTCAGTCTGAATTTTAGCTTTGGTTGACGCTGTCACAAATAGAAGACTCCAGTGCTGCAGAACAAGACACCACTACAGAAGCGAGTAGAGTGAGGAACAGGGTCAAGGTTATTAGAAAGTAAATGGTAACGATGAAACATTGTTTCACGAAACAAGTCGCGTATCTTACCTACCATCCTAACACAATATTTTAAATCAATTATTTTTTACATTATCATCCTAAGAGGATAGGTACACTGAACAAAGAAAATTTAAATTAGTTATTTAATTTGTTCTAAAACAACATTCGAAAGTAGTAGTGTGTTCGAGGAATTTTCACCACGTTGTGTGTTGTGTTAGGAGGGCTGCCGTAGTGGAAGTCACAACTGGCAAACTTTCATTCAAGCGGTGGATCCGCCCCAATAACAGAGAGCTCTTCCGCGTGTGCGAGGTCGTGACATTCCCCCAGTCTGCTGCCTTCACAGTCGATATACGCAAAGTTGGAGACTTCTCGGAATGGAAAAGTTGGAGCGACATGCCTGACAGGAAGAGTAAACGTTGGGCTAGTGATCTATACCGTTGTAAGAGCATCCTCACAATTCTCAGCTCATCATTGTTTTCCAGCGTCGTATTTTGTCGATTAATATTTCGCCACATTATCTACGAAAGCGAAAACTTTCTTTTTTAGTTTTTTATAGACAGAAGCATTAAATACCATACAGCTATAACTAATCTTAAATAACCATCCATGACCACTCCTAGTGTCATTTGCACAAACTATTAAACCAACAGTGACGTAGTGAAAATTATTTTTGATAGTGCATGAGATTCAGTGTTTTATCTTCCTACTCATTCAGCCAATAGCAGGAAATCAAAACCATTCTGAGCCATAATTTGTGGAAACTCTCTTAGTACAATGAAGTTTATATCCGTCAAAAATGGTAAAAACATTTTGCAGTTCGTAATACCATGACGATGTAAGTAGCGAACAATAGGTTCTTAGGCTTTGACATCTTGCGCAACATTAGACTGCACAGACACCTCAACTACCCAGTTTATTTGAAACGTAAAAATAAGTTTAAAAAGTAAACTTCTAAGGAGAAACATAATGGCACTCTCCAAATGAAATAAAAGTTGGAAAAAAAAAAATGTTCATTCGTTCTAGCGTTATATACACAATTCTTGGTTCACTCGATGAAAACATAGAATTGAAAATTCTCGTACCCGAGGTGGTACACACTTTGACAATAAATTTGGCCGCCGCTGAAAATTCTATCACTGGCTTGCCAGTATTACATTACTGTTTCCTGGGATGACATTGATGTCAGATTTTGCAAAATAAGAGTGATAGAATTTTTCATTTTTCAGCGGCGGCCAAATTTACTGTCAAAGTGTGTACCAGCACGAAAGACCCGATCTTCGTGGCCAACTGAATTACAGCTGGAAACATTTCGTAGAATTTCAGTGGGTGAAAGGAATGCAATAGTTGTGATAGTATTACGAATGTTACCCTCACAATAGGGAACTGTCATAAATTTGTGTGTAATCTAAATTATACTGTTCCTTCTTGCCAGTTTTTTCCTCGGAGTACGTAGTATATTTACCACCATGTAAATCCCTACACTTGCAACAAACTAATGATTCAAGTCTTCCTTGATTTTGATTTTCACTCTGCACACATACAGTCAATTCGAATCCCCTCTGGATATCCAGACTTCGGTTTTTCATGGTTTCCAGAATTCACTCCACGGGAATTTTGTATTGACCGGTCCCAAAGACTGTGGGAGATAACCTTCCCTTCATTTTTTTCTGCAGTTCTTCATCATAACCGACGACTGTCTACAGAAAGAAAAAGTTCCCAAGTATTGCCATCTGTTCCGTCCTCATTATCGATTATCTTTACCCTTTATCAGAGATACATTACTAGCCATTCTTTGCAGCACTATTTTCAACTTTTTCTTATTGTTTATGATAATTAAGAGTAAAATATTCACAGTGTATCTCATATTATTATTGAAGTTGTGTTGATAATAATTACATATTGGTATCACTCACATAGAATGTCATATTAACTTTATTTAGATATTCATACGATATATGTATTGTTTTTTACTGTGGAAGAAAAGCTTAAAAGACAAAGTGGGTTAGTTCGAGGGGGCAAAATTCATGACACATCAAGAAATGTAAAGTGATATTTTTTCCGAGATGTAAATATAAGTTTTCATAGAACTGGAAAGTCATTTCTTTATCACCCCTGAATGATAGCTAAAATCACAATGAATACGAATTCGTAAATACAATGACCTTCCCGTGATTTTAAATACAGAAAATTGTTTAAATTTCAGCAGTAGATGTTAGCAGTGAAATACTGATTACCGAAATGTTCATGTAGCCATAATATTAGCGCATCTTATCTTAAAATTTATATAATTCCTTTTACTTTCTATTACAACAATTTCTATGCTTTCTACATACGTTGCTATTTTTTCAAATTCGTGATTATGAATGATTTCGTGTTGCTTTTGCAGAAGAGTGATTTTGTTCAGAATTGCAAAAAAGGTGGACATAATTTTAATTTAATGTGAGACTAGATGGAATTCAGTACAACTGTAGGCAGAGAGAGAACCGTGGAGAGATAATCATTCTTCTCGACGTAGTTTTGACCGCATAGTTCAGTTGTACTGGGAGTAAAAACAACAGCAGAGAAAGTGACCATACTATGTTAGTGGAGAATATACCGAAACCTTTATATTAGTTGCAGTGAATATCAATCTAGCTACAAGCCGCCGAAAATCATACTTTATTCCAACATTTCTAATTCATGTGGCACCGAGTTTTGGGACGTAATAAATTTCACCCGTTTCACATTTCTTTACATCCAGTCTCTTTATGAAACTGACTTTAAAAATCGTATTGATTTTCGGCATGGGTATTGTAGCAAATAAGAAAGAAATATTGAACGAGAACTGGCCTCGGCAAGTCAAAGTCAATGTTTGCTGTAGAATTCTTCGTGATAAAAAGTTAGTCATCCGTTTTTTATCGACGGCCAGGGCAGAAAAAAACCCGTTATTTTAACTTACGAGCTACGGACTTTAGTGGAAAATGTTTCACTGCCCCAAAGAAGTCGAATAATTTTCAAATATGATGGCAGTCCGGCACACAATATATCAACAGCCCTTCAAATACCCGACGAAAAATTTACACAACGTTAGCAGTTCAGATGTTCATTGACCTTAAAACACGGCGTTACAACAAAAACGGAAGATTTTACTCAATGGACTAGAACTGCCAGTAACAAAATTAGCGAAGGGGTTATAAAACAGGTAAGACTATCATTTATTACCAGTATGCAGAAATGTATTTAAGTTAATGGAATTCACTTTGAACAGTTGTTAAATTAAAATTCCACCATTAATCATTCAGGCTTTGTTATTTCACTGTTCATATAGACTACTCAAATTTAAAAATTTCTTGAACTTAAGCTCACGGGATGGTCTGATATTTATGCGGGAGCATTCATCGTAATTTGGGCTGTTATATCAAGTTTGCAACAGTGTGTCCCTTTTTTTTTTTTTTAAAGAATTTATAATCTTGAAATTTGGGAAAATGTAAAGTTACACATAAAAAAAAATCCAACCACTTTTCTTCATTGATTTTTTATGTATAACTTTGTTGGGAGTAATTGGTTAGCGTCATACGTAACAAGTTACACGATACGCGGTCACTGCGCGTGTTTCGCAACGTTCTGCGCATGCGCAGACAGCACTGTGTATGGTCTAGTGGCGTCAACAGTTGAGGACTTGCGTATCATGATCAACAAATCTATATACTAAAATCGTTTTCCTATTTGCTTCAAGAAAATCTCATTTTTGCTGACGTCTCTCGTATCCTGATGATTGTAAGAATGGTTATTATATAATTTGGTCCAAGCTAGTGTCCCACTTAAAAGTGCTAAACACAAAATACAGACTAAGGCTCGGTGCAGTACTGTATAATCTAGATTCTAGTGTCAGTTTATCTTTTAAATAATTTTCATTTATTGACGAGAATAACTTAGAAGGAGAGGTCTGTGGAGTGAAATTTCTATCAGAGAACGATCAATGTGGATTTATAACACTTCTGGTATCTCACCCTAACACAATTCGTCCTGATTGGCCTTCGTTTACGAGACATTGAATTGTGATATTTTAAATTGTGTATACCTATACCTATAGAAAAGTCGTTTTTGCATGGCGGCTGTTTAGGCACTATTTTTCCTAGATTTTTTAAAAGGCTTTTGATCTCATTGATCATGATTACCTACTAACAGCCATGGATCGCTTAAGACTAGGGATAAAAATCGGGATAATAAGAAGGTTCGAAATATTCCTCATTGATGAAAGCGACTTCTTCATCAAACTGATGTGATCATTAAAAAAAAAAAAAAAAAAAAAAAAAAAAAAAAAAAAAAAAAAAAAAAAAAAAAATTGGTGGCAGGGTTTCTATTGGCTGCGAATTCTGTCCCTGTCTTATCATTAAACCCTAGTCCTACCAGGGACAGAGGACCCACAGTTCAACGTGCAATCCGAACCACGGAAGCGTTCTGGCGTACTTCAAATTACAGCAAGCTGTGCATGGGTGAGAGTTGGGTTAAAAGTCAACGAAAATCCCAGCCGAAACATGGATTCGAAGCAGCGACAGTCAGACACCTCAACCGCTGAGCTACCAGACCACTACAGATATGCTGTTACCATTAGCATGTCGGTGACGTGAACTCACACGATTTTTCCCACCCAAAAATCGCCCTATGCGCCTAAAGAAATTTTCAGTTCAAAAACTAAAAATCTAACTTAGTCCACAACCCCGATGGTTGGTAGAATCTTCCCTAAGTAGATGTACCAAGCTTTTGTGTCAAAGGCAGGAATGCCAATTCCTTTTCTCGGGGCCTACAGTTTAACATGGAATCTGTAACACGGAACGTCCATGGGTAGCTTACGTAATCAAATAAAACTCCTAAAAATTGCTGTTCACCACGGGATTTGACCCGACGACAGGGAAACTTTTGGAAGTAAAGATTTTAACCGCTGAGCTACCAGACCACCTTGTTTTGAAGTATACGTGTGCTAAATATTATGAAAATCGTATACAAACTATAGGTTTGTATGAAAAACTTTGACAGAAATTAATGTGAAGGGGGAAAGGAGGAGAGGGTTTACTAAACAGTATTTTTCTATTTGTTATACGTATGCAAAGTTCCATCAAAATCTGATAAAAATTGTGTGTTCCAAAAACTGTCCAATGCGCATATCACACACGCATCTCATAGACTTACTCCTAGCCTATAATCTGCTTTTAGAACATTTCACTTCAATAATTAAGGGTTAATATTATAAGTGATCTTGAGTTATAAGCTAGTCACATGACATATTACAGGACATAATAGGATCAATGGAAAATGGGTTTAAGGTTCAACTGAATTTATTAAAACATGAGCATGGTGAAATTTATATAATCATCAAATGTATTTTATTAACGATCAAATCATTACACCTTGTCCAATTTTTTTTATTTTTAAACAGTTAGAGCAATTTGAAATTTCTCAGGGTTCGTGTACCATCTAGAACTAATTTCGCAAGTTTTCGTCGTAAAGGAAGCTTTACGGTTGTGAGCAGATAGCGAGATCCGACGACCCTCGCAATCCAGAATAGCCCAGCAGGGGTCTCTGTGGTCTGACCAGACGGAGTGGTCAGGCCTTGGTGAAGGTTACTTGCTGTTTCACCAGCTGAGAATGTCCTTCCATCCGTTCTTTTCCCTCCGAAGAAAACTCTGTACTCCTTGCACTGCGATGTGGCATACGTCACTCAGTGTATCAGGGCACTGCGCGGTAAAATACTTGTACCTGGTAGGCTCAACAGTTAAACAAAAAACACAAAAGTTCATATTATTGCTGGCGAGCTCCTTTAATGGCTGGAGTCTCACCATCCCTCTTCGAGCAGGCCACTCTACCAGAAAATAGCACAAAAGAATGTTTTTTCAAATGGAAAGCGAACGTTAATTGGCAATACATCCATTGAACGGCGAAGCCAGGTAAAATGTTTAGTCACGCACCGGACGTCTGAATCTGGACGCTTTGTTGCATCGCGTAGCACGACTGATCTATGCTGCACCGCCAAAATCTCGCAGATACTATACGAACACTCGATGCCTAATAACACTGACACTTTGTACTTATTAATTCATTACAAGTTTATAATAGGAAAAGCGCAGCCTAAACTTCCTTTAAATTGTCGTCTATCAACACCTATAAAAATAAATCGTTCCGTGAGACAGGGCTATCCACTTTCCTTGGTCCAATATGCAATAGCCACAGAGCAATTTCTTAGATTGAGTCATCAATCACTATCCGGAATCAATGTAGATGGCACACACTTCGTATGCAAAGTATGTGCGAGTGGCATCTGCCTAGCAGTAATTTCGACCGACGAAGTCAGCAAAACCAATGAAATCATTTCAGTATTCACTGATGCATCTAGAGAAAAACTGAAATAAAAAAAAAAGCCTTGCTTTATATAGGCACAGGTATAAACCCTCTACCGATATCCCTTTGGTTCATAAAAGGCATAACCTTGAAAAAGTGCATTGTGTAAACCATAATAAATAATTGGCGTTCCCCATTACCAAAAAATCCGAGCTATGATTAACATCTATTGTGACCGTGAGTTACACACAAAGCAGCGAGCAAAAATCGAACCAATTTCGAATGACGTACATGGCTCAGGTGTTGCCGATTTCAGATCAGATCGGTGTTATGATTCAGAAAGCATAGGGATTATTTGCAAGCAGAGGGAAAGTCGCCTTTAGTACAATAATTTTTCCTGAAAAAAAAAACATGAATAGGGATGCTAAGTATTAGAGAAATATGCAATTCCCTATTTATAATAAGAATGGCAACGACGATAACCAACGACACGACGGGCTGGTATCTGCGACCAGATCCACTCTGGATAAATTACAATTTAAAATGACATTTATTAAGCACACTCGCCTGAAAATGCGACAATACCACCTAGAGGAAACCTGAAGGATGTACCCCACAAAATAAAACGGCAGAAGAAATATACAGTCTAATAAACACAGCGCGACGTACAAATAAAATAGAATTTACACACATGGCTCAGTATCTCAAACAATATTTTAACATCCAGGACATAATCTATATGGTACGGTGTAGTAAACGAAAACATTAGCACGAACAAAATGTAATACGAAGTACATCTATCAGCAACAGATGCTATCACTGTGCAAACAAAGACACACTGGAACATAAAATAATGTGCTAACATCACAAACGGATATGGATCTGGACAAGACACGAATAATTACTCTCCTAGACAGGACAACTTGTCTCGCTGTAAACATAAATTCTTAAACCGGAAAAAATTAGTTTTCCTGTAACAAAACAAAATACAGTTTTATAGATATTAGAAAACACTATAACCTGCATTATATAAAAACAAAAAAAAAACAAATAATTCCAAGACTACATTGGCTACATGAACGTTGCCTATTATGAAACTGTGCATCTTCAAAACCACAAGAAAAAGAAAAACTCCATAAAATGTGAAGAAATAATAGCTGTGTGGTTTGATAAATGTGTCGTTATATAAAATATTGTGCGTTCGATTCCCGTTTGAGGAAAATATTTTTATTTTCTATGTGCATTTTTTCCTTATTATTTTCTATTAATAAGATTATAGATTCATTTTTTAATAAAATTCACCGAAGTAACAGTTTTTTCTTCTCCAATGGATTAACAAGGTTTTTTTTATGATAGGCACCATAAAAACATTTTAAACATACATTGTTTTTACAACCGTCATATTTGATGAAAGATATTACTCCACAGCCACAGATTCTTCTTATAATATTTCATTTTCATTTATAAGTAATAGTCAGTAAATTGTAAATTAATTGGTGCGAGTGAAGCGAGCCCTTTCACTAGGCGACAGATTGTGCACACCTAGTGGTACACTTTTTGAAAACACTGCAGCACCTAAAGACGTGAAATTGAACATACTACTTCAAAGTCAATTCTATATGTGCCATCAATCATTATTTTTGCAAAAAACAAATAAATTATAATTATTTTTATTCGTGCATGCTGGCAAGGAGAAGTCTTCAGCTTGGAAATCGTATCGTAGAACGAACAAGTCTGGCAAATAATACGTCACCTGTGGTTTCTCGCCCTAAAGCAGTTCTGTCTCGTGGGCCTCCGTTTAAGAGAAATCGGGGATTAAAAAGTGTAAAAATTGTGCCTAAATGAGTTATACCGCTGCGGAAGATAACTTGTTGATAACGTCGGTTTAGCCGTGCGTATTGAGGCGGTGAGCTGATTAGCGGGAGGGGGTCCTCGGTTGGATCTCATCACCCGCGAAATTTTCTTTCTGATTGTAATTTTTTATTGCTATTTGATTTTGTATCATATCAAATTTGTTTTGAAACAAAGTCTCCAAATTATTATTTCCTTTGAGAAATACACAAATGATGTATATCATGGAAATATTTTTTTTTTAATTTCCTACACACCAAGAATATTTTATGATGGATATCATTCCACACTCACTTATTCTCCAGAAGGTGAAATATTGATTAAATTTTTTGTATTAAAGATTATCTATGGTTGTTGAAAGTACTTTCAAAATAAATCTGTGACTTATGTAAATGTAGATGCAATAGTTTTAATTTAACAAAGATATCCTGCTGCCTCCCTTAATCGTTTATTGAAATAACTATATAATTTTAATGATAAGCTATGCAAAGTTTAATGACAATCAGAATTAAAGCATGCTCTACATGGAAATTTTGAGAACGGTTTAACGGAAGAAATATGTTTCCACTTAACTGAAACAAACCAAAAATGCATGCAGGTCGGTTGTTTAATGAAGCCAAAAACAAGAACCATAAAATGTTTAAAGAGATGAGAGGTCTTACTACGCAATGGAATCACCAGGAATTCCCAGTCGGTTAACGTTCTGGCCTCGCATTCTGGAGGACGCAAGTTTGAATCCCCGTACGGGAATCAAGATTTTGGTTTTCCATGGTTTCGCCAAATCACTCCAGCATCCCATCATTTGGTGGCATGCTTCCTTCAAAAGGGTCTTGGCCGAATTCCTTCCCGTTACTTGACCCCAGTCCTTGTTAGAGTCCCACTATTTAAAAATGTTCTACAATCAACCACAGCCAGTCAATTGCGTGCTTCAATGTGGAAGAAGGGGTGTTATTCTGTGTTATTGCTATAGAATTGTGTGTCATAACGTTTTGATGTAGTGGAATTTTGAGTTGGGACCAAGATATTAGAGTTTTACGATCGAGGTAAGTAACAACAGCTGATTGTTTTTATTTGGTGATTTTCTTTAACAGGAGCAGTTTCTGTGTTATATGCGTGCAATATACTGGTAACAATTCACTTTTCAGACAAATCTACTGACTTTTGATAATGCAAGCACAGTGGCTTCCATCTTTATCTGCCACTGCTGCTCATAACCTTTTGAAGAATTGACGAACAAAATTTGTACCGTAGGAGCAGCAAGACACGTGTATATTTCTGTCCTAACCACACTTCAAGCAGTCGCCATCCAGATACTTTAAAGCAAAACTTTAATTCGTCTACTAAAAACAGAAAAATAATAGGCGTCCACAGTTAGTTCACTTGACTGTACGATATCTGTATTTTTCCTACAAGAAATCGTATAGATCATTCGGTAGGGAATTTCGTTTAGCTAACGGTAAATATGCATTACAATCAGGTTACACGTTCCGTATCTAGTGCACAAATGTTTGAAGGTGAAAGCAACAGAAAACGTTAGGAAATTTCTGAACAGAATTGAAGTTAAATTTTTGTAAGAGTTGAATTGGTGTGATGATATTTCGGTCACCTGGTTAATTTTCCCCTGTGTTTGTGGTTCATATTACACAGGTTCTATGATTCTCCACTTACATAGGACGCGGGTTGGATACGCTGTCCAGAATTGAATTCTTTGATTTTTTTTCCCTTGAGGTGAACGTTCTCCATACTGTAATGAACATCAGTTAAGAGGTGTTTAAAACGGCTAACAATAATTTCACTGTCAGGTTTGCATAGCTAAATAAAGTATTTTGAGAAAGAAAAATTAATTCTTTTGATCAATCGAGTTTTCCTTTAAGATGGACGTAAGGTACGAAAATGTTGCTATGAAAATATATACAGATTGTACATAATTACCTTAAATATTAATTCAATCTTTCCTTTTTGGACCGTAAAAATGAAGAAATATTTTTCACAATGAATTGATACCTGATCAAAGTGCGTAAATTTCTGATATTTTCGTTCTTTTATTACTATCCCTGTGTTAGAAAACCAATATAATATCAATCATCAATTATGTCCCATTAAAATTTTTTCCGATCTGTACGTATGTGTCCATAAACTTTGTAAGTCAGAATCTTTCACTGATCTTATTAGGGTGAGCGACACTAGCCGACAATTTTTAGATTTTTGTGGTAAACATTTTGAAAAAACTACTGTACGTCTAGACGTGAAATTGAACATAAATTAGCTCGCCCTAATAAATCAGAGTTATCTCTAGATGTGTCATTAATAATTATTTTTGTAAAACAATTGTAATAATTTTTTTATTAGCATATATATGTTATGCCATGAGTGATAATGATTCTTTCTGAAAATTATTTTCATTAGTCTTATGAAAACAGTGGTTGTGTTCCGATTTCACCGACAACTACATTTTGTAAATTACGGAATATCACTTGTACAAGAAAAATGTTTCCATTACAACTAGCTTCCGCAATCACAATTCATAAAGCTGAAGATTTAACATTAAATAAATTTTCTGTAGATATTGGAGAAAAACAAATTTTTGTTGGTTTAACATATGTTGAGTTATAGAGTGTAAAATCTTCAGAAAGACTAGCATTAAATAGAAGATTTTCTTATGACAGAATTTGTAATATTAAAAATTCGAGTATGTTAAAATGTAGAAAACAGTAAGAAATTTGAATAAGAAATTCTGTATCTGATTAAAAACAAATGAAATAAATTGATATTTTAAATATTTAAAGATTGCGTCTTATTATAAACGTGCTTAATTTTGTTTCCAACAAACTAAAATCACGTATTTTAATGCTATCAATTTCGTTAATTGTCTATAATATTTTTATAAAAAAAATTCGCGAGCCACCACAAAGCCGTGCTTTTAGCTAGTTATATAAGTTGAATTATATTTACAAATAATTCTTACGATTCTTCCTTGGGTTTTGGCTTCTTTCTCAATGACCTGAGGCTCATATAGTCTTCGATCACACTCACAAGTTGGCAATGTCCATCTGATTGTCTTCTGTATTGTTTACGTTTCGTTTAGCAAATACAATTGGAAATATACGGAGATATACAGTGAGATATGCAAATAAAAAGTTTTGATTTTAGTAAAATTAATAAAAAAAATTTCGTTTGCTATGTCCACCATAGTTCAGTCAAATGAAATGCAGGACGTTATTTAGATAAAATATTAACTATTAATTTGTGCTTCTTTTTCATAAGTCAAGTTTTCTTATCTCATCTATGAAAATTCTAAACAATACCGATTACTGAATAAAACTATAATAAATTAACTGGGTAAATAGAAGACAAAGGACAACATAATTACATTCCACCCATTCAGAAACCAAGAAACAAACACTTAAACTGCACAAACATAGCAGACTAAGTAAATTATCAAACAATAGCAAGAAATGAAACTCTATGACATATTCAGACAAACATTAACTAAGGATAATAAACACCAAAAAAAAAAACAATAGATAAGCATTCCGCTCTTAGAAGATAATTCAGCACACTAACCAATAAAAACTAACTCGAATACAATTTAATGGCCGAAGCATACAGCAATTGACATATAGAAATGTGTTGCAGTCCACAATGGCCAAAAAGAGAAAACAGTTACAAACACGATACAAAGGGCAATTAAACAATTTTTATGTAATATTTCTGGTAATTCCTCGCAGAAACAAAACGCGTGGCAGAATGGTATTACCATAGATAAACATGGCATTGGTGTTACTTAAATAAATAATTATTTTTAATACCAATTCTTACAGTAACAAGGTATTCTTTGTTCTTACTACTCTACCTCTTTAGATAATCACATTATAGAATTATTTGAGGTGCTAGGCCCCTTGTATTTTCGACGTTTTATGGAATACTTTTACTCACATTTTCAAATTTTTGCTTTACTAACAGCGTAATGGAGATATGTAACCTAGTTTCATCTGAAGTAGCTTGTCAAATTCATCTATTGCGCAGTCTCAATTTGTTTTTTTTGTTAAATGAGGAAATGCATACGTTTCAGTGTTCAGATCATTAACGTCTGGCTTGCGGCTACGATGCAATAATAACAGCACTACTTCTATAATTGTTTTTTTTTTTCACATAATGGACAGCAAGATTCAAACGAAATAATTAAAAATGCTCATGCCGCAGGCAGCACACGAAGCGAAGCTCCTTGCAATGCGAGGAAAGTTCTTTCTCTTCAAACTGATATGTTCCACATTCAACGCTCTAAATAAATTTAAAAAAAAAACACTTGTTTAGTACGGAGAACATGCACGAAGGCATGCGATGGCTGAATTTCGCATCATCACCAATTAGTTTTGATATAGCCCTATGTGGTATGTTTTCTTTGACCATGAGACATTTCATTTTTCTGTGCTTTTTCATTACTACTGCTGCTACAAATTTCATTTCCATTAAGGAAAAATAAAATAAAAAAAAAAAAAAACTTATTTTCCACACTTAGGATTAAACGAATCATTTCATAGAATTCTAAACTTTTATTTTTATTTTCAGTGACCCTTAAAACATAACTGGTGTTATTGTGCTCGCTTTAGAATATTAAATTTCCACTTTCCTCGAAGCCATGCTCTGCTTTGTTCTTGTTAAGAAACAAAGTTCATGCTTCGATCGAAATGATATCACCTTTAACCTTTGGTGAATGAGGACAGCTGAACCTTCTTTTCCAGCTAGAAACACGTTCACCGCAACACTCCCCGCTTTCAGCCCTCGCCGCCGTTGGGAGAATAGTTACAAATAATTGAAGAGCGTCACGCAGACTCCTTCCATAGTTGCAGCTGGGGAGTGCTGGGTAATGCCGTAATTGAAGACCCACAGTCGGTAATGACCCGGAAGCCGAGGAGATTGCATGACGACTCTACGACAAGGGTGCAACGGACGCCTGGGAACCACCACATGTTCAGCAAGTTGCCGGACATCGAGGCACTGTCAACACACTATCAAAAACTCTGCAATAAAGGAAAATGATATTTGAACGATCATTTAATGCCGGGGTTAGCTAGGTGTTTTTTTTTTTCCTTATTACTTTACGCCTTGTTGACGTAGATAGGCAGGATGGGACTGATGAGAAGGAACTGGAAGGTATTGGGCATGACCTTTTGAAGGAAGCATCCCGGTATTCGCCTGGAGTGATTTGGGGAAACCATGGAAAACCCAAACCTGGATGCCCGGACGGATATTCGAACCGGCGTCCTCCCGAATGCTAGACCAGAACGTTTACCGCTCACCCACAACGCTCGGTGATAGGTTGCAGACGTTGAATTGTAAAGGTCGCCATTTTGGATTGTTTGGCTTGTGTGGAAATTAAAATACCAAGAGTAATGTTATAAGCGCATCATCGAGCGTGGTGGGTGAGTGGTAAACGTTCTGGCCTCGCATTTGGGAGGACGCCGGTTCGAATCCCCGTCCGGGCATCGAGATTTGTTTTTCCATGGTTTCTCCAAATCACTCCAGGCGAATGCCGGGATGCTTCCTTCAAAAGGCCGTGGCCGAATTCCTTCCCTTCCTTACCTCCAGTCCTTTCCCGCCTCTAATGTCCTCGTAAAGCCATAAGCAAAAAGTATAAGTGCATCCAGATGAAATAGAAAACTTGACTCTGCATTCTTCTTGCACAACTAATAGTGTAAATCGAATTTCGATCACGATTTTTAACGGTGAGCTCAAAGATAGACAACTCAGAGTTTGACAAAAAGTAACAATTAAGAAATAACTTTCAGCTGGCTAATCTTTATTACCTTATCAGGTAGAAGGAGAGCTATGTTTGAAAACCCCTATGAGTGAAGGGGTATGTCACTCAGACACACAGGTAGAGGTAATGTTTCAGAACGACTGGAAGGCATCCTCTAGCTGAGTACCATGCAGCCGTGTTTGCTTTGAAACTCGTTGGAGACGCATGCAGAAGGTATTGCAGAAGCGATAGTTATATCGAGTTGACAAATTAAAAAAGACTTCGAAAGAGAGGGAAGCATAATAATCAATTTTTCCTGTTTTACAAGAATTCTTGTACCAGGCTTATGACACGTGTCCGAAATTAATTCCAGACAAACCCACAATCGCCAGCGATAACTGCAGACAACGGCAGATGGAACGAAGAACCAGCTACTAACGGAACCGCTGTACACGGAACCCTGTGGAACACTAGAGCGAGTATGCTGCAGGTTATCGCTTCAGCTACGAGGACGGTCAATGGTTTGAATATTACGGTAAACTGCAAGTCCAGCCGCGGCAGTGACGGAATGCGCAGCAGACGGCTTAGTCAGTGACTTTAGCGTACTAATCATTGCTGCAGCTGAAGAAAAAAATAATCATATCGGTAGTTGTTTACATCCATCGAGAAGTACCACAAGAAACAATCTCATACTTCATGATTCAAATGCTGAATGTTCCGTCAGATCCCGCTTAAACAATGGCGTGACGTACACGGATATTAACAAAACATATATTTTATGTAATACAAATTCCACTTGGATACCAAGATTTCTGTACCTAAAAACCTTGTAATTTCTGGCACAGATCTAACGATCGGTAGAAACGTCTCAGTGTACACTTCATCAGAGACACCACACTGCTCGTATCGCAGACCTGTGCTGCGTAGCCTAATGGAAAACAAGGAACAATAAATGTTAATTGGCTGTTGCCGTTTTCCGTTGTTGGTGCGTAAATGTTTAAAAATTAGACACTGTCTGTTAACGATTATTCTGCAGATGTGTTTCACCCTTTATATGTGGGGCATCGTCCATGACTATAAATGTACACATTGTCATATCGTAATATCTACATAAATCACGAACGTAAAAGCATCAATTACATGTCAGTCAGGAACAGCACTTTTTCATTCTTTAGATCCGTACTTAATACCATAGTATTCAGGTGTAAATTAATTAGGTCAATGCACACAAAACCGCACCTGCGTCTTGCACTTATACAGGTATATAGGCCTACATATAATAAAACCGTAACCAAGGTTTCAAAATTCTGCATTTGTTGGAGAGGGTTATGAGGGGAAGTACGAGAGAAGTAAAAGAATTGGGTTACAAAACCTTTGGTAGGCCATTGCTTGAATATGGTAGTGTAGTACTGGACCCACATTTTGAGTATCAAATACAGGATTTGGAGAAGGTGCAAAGAAGGGCTGCTAGATTTGTTTCTGGAAATTATCGCAGAATGCAATCAGTGACAGATATGATAAAGGAGCTGGAATGGGATTCATTGCAAGACAGGAGGAGGATGAGGAGGGTCATGGGAGTGTACAAGGCGTATATTGGTGATGACGCATGGAAAGATATTGGTGTAAGAATTGAAAGTAATGCATGGAAGGGAAAAGATGACCATGACCACAAGCTGGCACTCGATTTCAGGCACAAGGGTGTAGGAAGATTCTCTTTTTTAGGTAAGGATGTCAGGGATTGGAATAAGTTACCATGAGAAATGATGAATATTTTGCGCTCCAATGCAAGTTAATTTAACCATGAAAAGGTCTCTATATTTGCGATATTTACAAACAAATAAAATGAGTTGGGGATTCTATTTATAAGCTAGAGAGAATGAATCAAGTATTCTTTTTTAAAAAATAAATAAATAAACAGTCTCTGCCTTTCGATGAACGGGATTCACGCAAGACTTTTAATCGGATTTTAACGGAGATTCGTTTAATGTACAGCCCATGACCTGTCGCAGAGTTTCACACCATTTGGTCTGCGGTCCTAGCCTAAGGGGTCCGCGCAAAAACAAAATGAAATTAATGATTACGAAAACATAAATACATATATGTGAGAACACGCGAACTCTGACCACAATGTGCGAGATGCTTGACAGCTATCAAATGACAGTCATGGAATAGCTAATTCCCATAGCTAATTCCCAATTATTACTAATGAGTCCGCCTTCGAGAAGCGTTGGGAAACGCTGACCTGGCAGATAAAACAGGGTATGCTTTATGTTGTTGTGATGGCGAATAGCTGAGAAATTTAAAAAAAAAAACTGATCGATTTTCTGTGTAAAGCTATACACTGAATAACAAATGGTCTGGTTTTATGGGATTTCAATTAACGTACAACGCATGGTACCGCAGGTTAAATAGTGTTTGTAAAATGAGAAATTTAGGTAATTTTTCGTTGAACGCGATTCATGCAAAAACTACATAATTATTTTTTTTTTATTTGGTTTCCATTAATGTACAGCCCGTTCTCGCGTAGCAAAGAGGGGATATTTTTTAATTGGATTAGAGGTAGAGAAATTATATCTTAAACACAGTTTTTCATTAAATGCGCTTCTTGCAAAAACTTCTTGTCGGATTTTGATGGAGTTTACATTAATGTATAGCCTGTAGTCCCGTGGGGGAAAATACTGTGTGTCTCATTTTGATGTGATGTCGTAAGCCTGATAAATTGTCTGAGAACGCGATTCACGAAAAAAACTAGCATTTTTATTGGGTACAGATTAATGCACAAACCGTGGTTTCGCGGGTAAAATAAGGCATGTTTCAATCTGATATATAGTTGAATAGCTGAGGAATTCTTTATGAAGAAATATTTTCCGTTCCGTAAGCCGTGAATCATGCAGTTCTTGACCGTGTTTGCTTAAAAGAGTATTATACGCAGTAACAGTCCACACGAAGGAAGCTGCGGGAATCTGTTAGTTTAAATTAACTGAAAACCGGTAGTCACCTTGTGTGTCAGTGTCTGAGCGTGTTCAGGTGCGAAATGAACGAAACATAAGTGGTTCGACACGATGGAGGCGTCTTCCGTTCACTGGCTGTGCTCTGAATTATTTGGCAGCAGTTGGAGCGTCGTGGTGCGTCGCGTGCGGCACGCACTTAATTGCGTGCAGTGGCCTGGGTCGTGACCTGCTCTCAGTCCCACGGGGATGCGCTGTCACTTCAGTGCTACCAACCCACTACCCGCCGCCAAATCCAAGGAATAGCTGCAGGATTATTAAGCTGCCAGCGGCTCAGCTGCTTTGTCTATGTTATTTATTAATAGAGTAATATTTGGCACTAGTAAGGGCGTGCGTGTTAAAGTGCCACTACACTGGAATAAAGAGGTACAACAGCCACCGGTACGAATCCCATGCCTGTTGTGCCGGTTTTCTGATTACGAACTATAGGCGGTTTCCCGTAATCGCATAGGCAAATACTTGGATTTTTTTTTTAACTGCTTAACAGCGAGGTCTTTAGAGACAGGAAAGGATGGGGGGGGCAAGGATTGGGAAGGAATTCGGCCATGGCCTTTTGAAGGAAGTTCTTCTAATCTAGATGTTACATCGGGTGTACCTCAAGGAAGTGTAATTGGACCACTTCTTTTCTTAATTTTTATAAACGATCTCGGAGACAAATTGAAAAGCCTTTTTAGATTGTTTGCTGATGATGCGGTTATTTATATGGAAGTAAGAAATTTGGCTGATTGCTTAGAAATTCAGCGCGATCTGGATGTTATTTTGGCTTGGTGCGCTGAGTGGCAACTTACTCTAAATTGTAAAAAGTGCAAGACAATGAGCATAACTAACAAAAAGAATCCAATTGTTCAGAAATACGAGTTAAACAATACAGTTATTGATATGGTCGATTCTATGAAATATTTGGGAGTAACAGTACAAAAGAATATGAAATGGGACATACACATTAATTCGTTAGTAGGTAGAGCAAATTCTAGGCTGCGATTCATAGGTCGAATCTTGAAAAATTGTAATCAACAAACATAGGAGATAGCGTACAAATCTCTTGTGCGCCCACATTTGGACTATTGTTGTGCCATTTGGGATCCGTTTCGTAAGGGGTTGGTCGAAAGTATAGAGAAAGTACAGAGAAGAGCCGCTCGATTCGTGACCGCTTGCTACAGTCCTTATGAAAGCGTCACAAAAACTGATTAGTAGACTAGGTTGGGAGTCTCTGGTAGATAGACGACACACGTTTCGTTTAAACTTATTGGTAAACATGCGTTCTCCCACTTTCACTTTTGAGTGTAGTGAAATACTTCTTCCACCAACCTATTTGAGTCGGAAGGACAGGAAAGATAAAATTAGAGAAATAAGGTGCCGGACTGATTCTTATATGAATTCTTTTTTCCCTCGTACCATTAGGGATTGGAATGCACAACAAAGAGATTAGCTTTGGTGCTGAGCACCCTCTGCCACCCACAATTTTGTGAATTGCAGAGTATATATGTAGATGTAGATGTAGATCCCGGCATTTGCCTGGAGTGATTTGGAAAACCCAAATCTGGATGCCCGGATGGGGATTCGAACAAATACCTGGACGGCCCCCAATCTCTCCATCGAAAAATTGTACATTTCACCAATATATATATATATATATATATATACTTATTGCTTTTTGCCTCGTCGACGGCTAAGGTCATTAGAGGCGGGATGGGACTGGGGAAAAGGAACGGGAAGGAATTAGGCCATGACCTTTTTGAAGGAAGCATCCCGGCATTCACCTGGAGTGATTTGGGGAAACCATGGAAAACCCATATCTGTATGCCCGGATGGGGATTCGAACCTGCGTCCTCCCGAATGCGAAGCCAGAACGTTAACCGTTAAAATATATATATATATATATATATTCTTACAATACAGGATACAGATTACACGTTTCACATTAGATGGTGACACCTTGACTCTTCCATTAGGATAGCGCTCACAGAAGAGCGTTGACGCCTGAATGAACCCCCGATCACACAAGCCACACGGAAGGAAGTAAACAAAAGCCTAGTATTCTAATGTCGAGAAAGAGGCCGTAACAGGTAAAAGAGAACAATGGAAAGGATATCTCGAATCAGCCGCATGTTTTGGAGCTCCAATTGTTTTTGCTAGAATGTTGTACTCTGCAGGACTACATCTGATTATAGGCATCATAGTTTTGATATGAATTCTCTTTGTGTTCCGTAATGTTAATCATAATCGAAGAAGGTAAATCATCATGTTATTGTATAAATGACATTTACTATGAACAGTATAAATCTAAAAGTTAGTCTTTACCAACACACCGCAAGTAATCGAAGCCAATATATAGGCACACATATATGACAAAATTTGTGTTTAGTAAATACGATAAATAGCTCTATCTTTAACACTTTCAGTGCGATGCGTATTACTCTTAAAAAATTTTAACGTATATTTTCTTTAGTATCTTGCTTTTGATTTGAGTTCTAAGCTAATGTTTTTATTTTCATTGCTTAAGACATTGAATCTTATATTCTGGAGTCATTTTCTAATATCAGCAGGATCTCAGAAAATTGTGATCAAAAGTAGAATGTTAGAAGGAATGTTCATGAAACTTTTTCATGTAAACACTAATACAAATGATACAATGAAGGAAAGAATTTTCGTATTCGCATCCAATGAGAATTTTGTGTTTATGGAAACTACAATTAACACCTAAGAATTAGTGTTAATATTGTGGTCTTAAATTTAAGTATCACTTGACATATTTAAGGTGCACTTATTAAAGTTATAAATGTTCATATGTTGATATTAGTATAGGACTATGTTAAAAATTGTTAGTGAAGAAGAAGAGCAGCTATCCTGTTTTCGAACTTTCTTCCTGTAATCGACAAAGTAAAGTTATCTACACATTCTGATTAACTTTCATAAATTACTTCTATAAACACTTTAGGTAGGTATGAGTAATAATTTATTTCAGCAGTTTATTTTCCAAAAATTACACTCTGCAACTTTTCGTCTTTTTTCAGCTTTGCTATTCATGCATTATACCACATCGTTAGTGTGAAGTCTACTTGTCTACTTGACATTTACGGCATGACTGCCCGTTTCTTATGTTTTATTATACCCGATAGCCGCCCCTGTAATCATTCGAAAACGTGTTTAGAAGAATACCGAGTGAATTTGTAAAATAGTTTACTAAATTACAAACATTTAGAGCATTAATTTATGCTGAAAGTTAGGAACGATCAATGAAGTAAACTTTTTCATTACAGATTTTGGCGGCAGATATTTTCGTTGGTTGTTAATTTACTAATACCTGTTTCTGCTTTTCACCATTGCTTTTTCCGTGGTGTAATGTTGTTATGTGTGGTAACTTTCATTCTCTCAATAAGTGGCTGCGATATTGCTGTGGTAATGTTACTTTCTGGTTTAGAGGAAAATTACTTGAGATTTAAAAAAAAAAATAACCTTGAGATTTTAATTGAGTGTCCCCCACGCGGCGTTCCATACACCATATTGTGTGTTGAACTGAATTAACTAAGATAAAGTTTTTAATAGAGTTGATCGCAGGTTTGAATTCCGGATGAAGCACATAAATTTCGTTCGCTCCAGTCAGCTCGACTTTACGACGCAGTCGTAAATCGCGCTACGATGCTGATCTAATCGTTTAGTGCAACTAAGCCGTTTAGCTTCCGTATCGGCCCATCTACCAAGGAAGATTCCCCAAGGGTATCTTTCTGCTTTTAATAATTCCGAGATCTGTCATAGAACCTAAAATCTAAGGTTATCTTATTTTTACTTACGGAAAAACGTTTTTGGAGTTGCATTATAGCTTTTGAAAGTTAACGATGTGTAGTAAAAATTTACGTTTCCATAAAAAAATCTGGCATTTTAAAGTGCGAGTTACTCTTGCGCACTGATTATTGCACAGTCAGATTGTGTGCTAAATTCACCAAGGGGATTTTTTTTTTCCTATATATCTCGAAAATTTATTTTAAATAGATTTCGTTGTATCTTTTGAGAAATTGTCTTTTAATTAATGGGCCTACATATAAATCAAACACAAACAAAAATTACTCTAGATGTTGGAAAGATTTTAACAATTTAAATAAAAAAATATTTTCACAGTATAATTATGAAATTATCCTTGGAATGATACATATCATTTTTATCGGAAAAATGAAATAACAAATTATTTTGTGGATGTCTTTTCTTCAGGACCCATTTAAACCTCCCCATAATTGTTGTCACCCATAGGGGGGTTTTCCATATTTTTGTTATACTCGTTTTAAAGTTGATAAGAACTAAAGTAATGTATAAGTACAACTTCATAAGACAAAGGAATCTGAAGACATGAGGGTGTGATAATCGGGAGGAAAAATAAGGAAATTTATAAACGTTCCGATTAAATTTTAAAAAAAATCTTGGAACAGTGTAACTTTGGTATTTTGTCGTATAGATCGACCGTTTCATCTGTTTTACTGGCTTATAAAGAATTAATACTTTTATTATTGATACATGGTAACTACTATGGTATTTTATATTCAAATCTGTTTTTTATCTGGGTATCAAACGTTAATTTTTCCTTGAAATGTAGCAGTATTAAAATCGGAATACTGGGCTGAGTTGTGTCCGTGTGCCTGAGCACTGCAGGCCTCCTTATTTTCTTTAATCCCTGATACTCAACGTGCGGTATGGCGTATTAAATACTCATCCAACTTTTAATGTGTCAGATTTTATTAAATACCGAATATGATTAACGATTTCCTAGAATCAGGCTCCATACCCTTCCAGAAATAATGGGAAAAAATAAAATCTGTTTAGAAAATTTTTCGATGGGACATCATGTCCAAATCCATGGTGATGCTGTAGTTCTAGTTACGGAATGCTGTTTGCCAAAAACTGAGATGGAATTATCCGTCAGAAATGTGATAAGAATCTTATGTCTAAGAAGCTGCTTTCTTTCTTTGATATTTTTTGAACGGATCAGCTTGCTTGATAGGATGCTTTATGAACTACATGTATCCTCAGACTTTGTAAAATGGTTGCACATCTTTAACTTCCATTTTTGCTGTTCTTAATTTCTTGTTTCAAGTATCCTCAATGCCTTGCACATTTTAACTTGTGTTATTTTTCTAACCTATCTTTGCAGCCTGCTCGTCTCCCTATTACAGTAAGTAACTTTCGAGATTTTCTTTATGTTTTGGAAGACACATTTCATGTTAAATTTTTATTATTATCTTTCTCTGTTCCCACGTCCTCTCTACGGCATTTGAGAACTCTTACCGCAAATTAAAACTGTCTCTAAGATATATTTTAAACTATATTTATAAAAACAGTTTAGGGACATCTTGAAGACCACAACTGCCTTGAAATGGAAATTGGTAGATAATATTGCTCGAAGAAACGATGGAAGATCGACAAAAATGGTGTTGGAGTGAAGTGCAAGAAATCATCAGAGACGAGAAGAAGACCATTAAACTGAAGAGACAATCAAATACTCAGGGAGGCAGGATTTAGCTGGCAGAGATTCGCCAGAGACCGTTCTACGTAGAGAAGATTGTAGCCAACAGTGGTTCTAAGAGTTCACGTTTTCCCTATCGCAGGATCTACCTGTTAGGACAGATTGAAAAAACGGTGAAGAAACATTTTTTTTTTTTTTTTTCAATTACGCTCCTTCTGCATATCGAGGGAGATGTTTGCAGGTTAACCTGAATCGATGTTCTCAAACGGTGTTGTGGATGGTTTCGGTTTCATACCTCCACTACGAATTACGTTAATGACCATCACAGTAGTTAGCTGAAAAAGTTTTATTACAGCTAAGTGTTCTCGGTAAATCACAGTGGTTGGAGTAAATATTAGGCGAACGACTTTCATTATTTTCGTACCTACTAGTGAGTGACGTTCGTGATTCATACTCATAGCGTCATCCCTATTACTCATTTGCTGCTCTCAGATTCCTGTGGTTGAAAATATCGATCATGACGTTTAACTGTGTCTGTAACAATGGTTCCTCAAATTAAGTCACGAATATTTTTTTTTTTTTTTTTTTTTTTTTTTTTTTTTTTACACTAGGTATTCATCTTCAATGTAGCTCACATATATACATTAACACACTAAAAAAAGAAATTTACACGTTTTTCAATACTAAAGATAAGTTTAGTTTATTTGACAGTAAACTGACGTATAACTCAGACAGTAGGCTGTTTGAAAAATATTTTAGTAGAAATGGACCAGGTAGATGAGCTGATAATGAAGCATGAGATCTTTCGGAAGCCATATGACAGAGTACGCCATTTAATATTGGTTTGTAACAGTAAAATCATCTCAGTTACTGTAGTAGAATTAATGGTTGATGGAATCATTAGGAGGTACGAAGCAATGAATTAGAACAGAAAATGTAGTATCAGAAGTGGCTTATTGTCATCTTTTAAAATATTAATTACCTAGAGAATTGATCCTTGCGCAGTTTGAGATTTGTGTTGTTAGTTCACGGTTAAACCATCTTGGTCAGGTAGGAAAAGTTTCTTGGATCTTCTCTTCTCTTTCTAAATTTAGGTTGTATGCAAATGAATGAAAAACGTCTTCACGCATAATTTATTTTCACAACCGCCTGAAACTGCCACAAATTAGGAATATTTAATGGTTATTTATGACCGACAGACACACTTCAGATAGATTCTCTGCAAGCAATATTTGAAGTAGTGTTATATGGCGTGTGTACCTACAACCAATGATATAAAATGTCTAATTGAATCGCAAAGTCAATAGTGTGCAGTTTGTACGATTTAAACACAACAGAAACTATAGCCACTATCTCCCCTTTCATTCTGAGGGTAGTGTATATGGGGTGTGGGCTTTTCCTATTTACTTCTTGTTATTAGGTTATGAAGTAACAGTTGATAGATCGCTGCGATTGGCTACTCAGTTTACTGTCATCTTTTTGTAGATAATGTGTGAATATTCTTCATTTCCTGAATTTTAAAATCCAGGGTTCGTAGATCCGGGTTTCTTTAGAAAAATCTGGATCAACAGCCCGATAACCGTTATATATTGGGTTCTAATTGCTTTCCAGTCTCGTCATATTGGTAGCAGTGCCGCTGGAGCTCGCCACTGGGAGTCGGGTGCCAAGTGTTGATCGGCGGGGCAACGCAAATGACTTGGTGTGGTGTTCCGATGCTCTGTTTATGCCGGCGCTGCGGTTTTCGGGGCATGGGTCGGTTGGAGTTCAAGGAGGGGGTGAGGCCTTGCAGAACGGTAACACACGAACCGGTAGCTCCTGGTTTATTTGAAGATTTATATCAAGATCAAGTGAAGTGGTGACTCCTGCCACCGATATGCACACAGTGCCAACGCACTAGGCAGTGAGCCAAAGGTGCGGAGAAGGGTGGCCTTGTCTTTCCTTCTGTTGTTCCCGGCAGTAAGCACTTCGTGGCTGCTGGGGGGGGGGGGGGGGGAGACAGACGGTACCGGTAAACCAACGTTCGCTGTTGAATGTGGTGGTCGTCTCCGTTTTCCGAGGGTGACTGCTGCCGAGGTGAGCGTTGGTGATTAACGGAAGTAGTATCCTCTGCCGACGATATGTACTAACACATGGTAACAGGAGTCAATGAGCATGGCTGTATGAAAGACCGGGTGCGAAGCATTTACGGATTCGGTATGCCATGCACTCAGTACCAGCACCCTCCTCTGCTGCTCCCACCTGTAAGGCCTTGGATACAGAGAGGTGACGCGATCATTCTGGGGGTAGACGATAAGCGATCGTGCGCCGTTGAAGACAGTCTTCATGCCGGAGGCGTCAGTCCGTGACCGCTGGCTATCACTGCGGCACCTGTTTCGGTCATCAAGTGGTCCCCCTTGCCATCGTTATGCACCTGCCTCTTCGGTATCATAACAGATCATCTATATATGTAAGAATTTTGTAGTGCATGGATCCGAATACTTAACTCGGGTGTGACAGCAATACTTTTTAAGCACTGCTGCGGCCTGTGGACTGCTGTGAAGTGATCGCGCGCTACGATGGTGATCTGTGAGGCTTGGACGAGTGTGTGGGAACCTGTTCTCATACAGTGACGCCAGGTTTGTCGGTTGAGCACGGAGCGCACTAGGAGAGTGCTCCGTGAAGTTCCCGGTCACTGCGGCTACCGTCGTGTCCCCATTGGGGGCGTCGGTATGGGCTTGTGTTCGCGGGGGCAAACAGAGACGCTTTATCTATACCGACAGGTTTTGGAGGGTCTTTAGCCTGATCCGTGTCGCTCACCTGCGACCCCTTAATGGGTTGAAACGCGCCTCGCCTCACCATCCCCGCTTAAAAGACGGGTAATTCTTCAGATGACCTAATTCTGTGGTGGGGGTGGCTGCTAGTGGTGGATGGTATCTTGAGGGGGTTATGACTGAATACTTCACACCCCCGCTTGCAAAATCGTTCAACCTCTGACTGGGCCTCATTGCCATACCTGCAAACTCTGTCGTCGCAGAGCAGGATCACTCTCGTTTGCAGATTCCTGGGAGTAGGCAGGTTGGGCAGCAACATTAAATTGTTCAGGCGTTGTGGTCCTCGTATGACGGCCATCTCTTTTGTTTGCTTGGTTGCTGTATAGAATTACGTGCTCGATATCCTCTCCTCCAAAGCAAGCAGCGTCATGTTCAAGCATATTGTGTCTTTCCTTGGGAGTGGACAGTTATCATCTTAATAATCCACACACCTGGCCCTCCCGTCACCACGTATATAAACCTAATCTATGTTGAAATTTAAGACTGCGAGAACAATTTTTTTTTTTAAATTGCAACGAGTCGATGTCACGTAGGAACATAAGTGATCACTAATGTGACAAAAGCTATCTCGATGTACATTTTCGATGCAATTGTTGTTTCTTGTTTGATGGGTGAATACACCTACAAAACTTACAAGATTTACTGTTTTGGTCTCTGTATATTGGGCGAAACATAGTACTAATCGGGATGAAAATTATCCCACATCCTAACTGATGACTTACGTTTCATCATGTACAGTTTACCTAGAATCTATTAACTACTTTTTGTGTGAGGCGCGCACACACAGACATAGATTCCAAAATTAACGGTTTTGGAAACTGTCTTATCGAAAAAAACGTTACTGATCTAGTTAAAAGTGTCGTATATGTTAACTGTTAACCTAAGCCACAATTTTACGAAGTTTCGTTGAAATGTTTTGATCAGTGTTTGCGAGATGTCAACATAGATTTACAAAAATATTAATATCTACGATTTTACCACCTATACAATTCAGAACTATGTTACTAATCTGGATAAAAAGTATTCTATATGTTACCTGATGACATAACGTATTACTAAGTGCAGCTCCGTTGAAATCTGCTCATTAATTTTTGCGTGATGCGTGGATAGATAAAAAGAAATAATCAAAATTTACTATATTGCACTTTGTATTATCGTTATCTTTCTAATTAATCGAAATAAAATAAATCCAATATCGTGACCGATGGCAGAAAAAATTAATATATTCAGTTTAATGAAAATTCGTCCATTAGTTTTTTGAGCGTTTCGTATATTTATACAGTTCGACAGACATAAAAATTTCAAAGTTTGTTGTTTATATATCTCTGTAATCAGTATAATAAATTCCAGTTGCTGTTTTTGAAATAAATATTATTTATAGACAGAATTGTTCTACAATTTTATAGTATAGTAGAGATTACTGGTTTCTTTAACTGGGTCAATTATACATACATTTATTGTGAAAATTGAAGGTGTTAATCTCTCAGATAATGTGGATTTGACAGTTCTACCAATTTTTACTAAAAATATTGGTAATACACACCTTGATGATATGAAATACTTGATGGAAGTTTGATTTAATAAAACTAATATAATATATACTGCAAGTATTACAGTACTGTTTTATGGAAATTATATTTTTTGCCAGTCCGTATGAGACTCTAACTCAAATCGCTGCAGGATGAACAATGCCTCATGCTCGTTTCATTCTCTAAGTATAGCGTTGAAATGACTCATATCAGTAGTGGTTAGATGAGCGCTGCCCGGTCGATGAAGTTGCTAGTGCATGTGGAGTTACAGCACCGAGGCAGGCGTTGGAACGCGTTGCGGTTGGATACGCTAGACCTAGCCCGGAGACGAGATTTATTGACAGTGGGTTGAAACTCTACGTTTTATTGAACTCATGGAACGTGTCTCGGCACTCCAGACAAACGGAGACTGCGGTCACGCATTCAGGGGTCATGAGGAAAGAAGGGATAATGTTGAAATGTGGTGGGGTAGAAGCTTACATTCAGGGAAGGAAATATAAAAGTGTCAACATTTCCTCCCTTTCCCGCCTTTTATCATGTTATTTGTCTGTGTCGCCAGGTCATAAATTTTCGTGGATCGGAATGTATTAATCACTTTCACGGCAGCAAATGTAGATACCGGTCTGTCGGATCTGGATTAATCCACAACCCGGCGCTGATCCCAATCCGCATTCCTGTGCCGCCGATTTTTTATGACATAAAATTAGTCACGTCTTCAACTATTGATTTTACTAGATGTCTTTGGAACAGATATTTTACTATTGCTTTTTTCAGTCTATGATAATACCTGTTACATTGTCTAAAGCTATTTTTTCCCCCTTTTCGACTTTACGCCTCGTCGACGGTTAAGGTCATTAGAGGCGGGATGGAACTTGGGACAAGGAACGGGAAGGATTTCGGCGATGGCATTTTTGAAGGAAGCATCCGAGCATTCGCCTGGAGTGATTTGGAAAATCCATGGAAAACCCAAATCTGGATGCCCGGACGGGGATTCGAAACGGCGTCCTTCCGAATGCGAAGCCAGAGTGATAGCCGCTCACCCACCACGCAAAATGTTATGTACAAAGTCACACTGCAAGTATGGAGAAAGGCCAAACAGTAAATTTTAACGCGTTTGACTGACATTGACGCTACCCTTACGGCAATAATCGGTTTTTGTCTGCAGCTGTTGGGTATAGACCAGAACCGATATATGGTCTTAGGATAACGTCAAATGTCCTAGAATCAATTCTCTATGTCTCACTTATCGACTATAAGGCGTCGACAGTGAAGCAAACTGTACGTCTATGTAATTTTCTTGTGCCTACGTAATTCATAAATTTTATCATAAATACTTGTTTTTTCAGTAACGTTCCTCAGCTAGTAGCTTCAGTTTGTTATTAAAATACGTTAAAAAGGTACGTAATATTTGTGAACAATAAAAGAAATTGGTTGAGTTATGATTTTATTTTCAATGAGTAAAAAAAAACTATATTGAATATGCACAGAAAATTCTTCTGAGAGAGGGCAAATGTGTATATCATACTAATTGAATTGATTTCTGGAAAGTTAGTTCTAGTGTTTCACCTATGAAGTTATTCTGGATTAGATATAATTGTGTTGTATGTGATGCAGAACGCTAAGAAAACAGTAATGAAACTTAGAAAACAAGAAAAATGTTTACGTGAGTGTTTTAAAATGTATTAACCCGCTATTCCACCAATGTTTCACTAAAATATTTTGAATGAAAACAATATGGAACAAGAAGAATTTTACACTATCACAAAAGAAGTAGAAATTTTTTTCAAAAGAGGGTATAGATTTTTTCATTTCCAAATTAAAATTAATTAAACATAATGACGACGAATTTCTGAACAGTGCGCAAAGTGCCATAGTCATGATGAATCTATGATAACTGATTAAAATTGATTCCTTAGCAGAAGCACGAATTATTTTAAAAAAATATTCACCTTGATAAACGGTCTCCAGTTAACATGAACGTTTAGCTGTGGAATCTTATAAATAGGCCACGTCGATAAAAGAAGAAGTGGTATAACAATTTTAAGTTGAGTATCGGTAAGCAGAAGTTAATAATGAATATAGGATGAAAAAAAATATCCTACAACGCAGATTAATAATACACATTTTATTTGAATAGAATGGATTTAATTTCAAGACGTAAACTTCGATAAAGTGAAAAGTTCGTATAATTCACTTAGGAAATTAGAAACATTGTGACAACTCACCACCTTTCTCCTGCTGCTGCTGTCTTTGTATTCTCCCAGTTAACGTGCATTTATCTGGTACTTTGCTAATGGGCGGCCGGTTCTTCTCGTCACTTTCCTGTTGTCCTCTGTGTGCGATGAGCCCTGCCTGGAGGGCTGTTAATCCGCGTCGCCTGCGAGCACTTTGTCAGGCAGCCCGCCGCGCACCTGCTAATGGACTCTGCGGTTTGTTTGTCTGTGTTCGCAAGCGCTGCGGGGTGCAGCGGGGCCAGCAAGGCACAATTTTATCTCCGCAGACTCCCTGAAGGTGTTCTGGTGTACGCTATCTCTCCACTTCACCTCATTTCCTGCTCTCGGCGGTTACTGCCAGTAAACAGCGAGATGGGGCTACAAGGATGCTCTTTCGACCGTCCGGAAGAGAAAAATGTAGGGTTTGTAGAGCTTCAGTTAACTCGCTCCGCTTCTGTATAAAAAAAAATACTACCAATATAATCTTCAAAACATTTGACAGATATTCAATTTGTATATTCCATTTTCAAGTTATTGCGTCTTTTTTAGCGCACCATTTTGGTTGAACGGATTAAAGCACAACCATACAGCTAGTTAAAGCGGCTCTGGTTCAAACCTGGGACTTGATGTGCTCACTTTCCTGATTCTGAAAAAGTTTTCAGTAATTGTCAGTAATACTAATTAGACAGTTCCAAGTTACTCCCCAAAAATTATAAAATGTGTAACGACTTAAAATTTATAACACGGAACATGATTTACAGTGTTCACGTACATATGGTAACACTTACGCCATCCCGTCTGAACAAAAATAACTCTCAATTTTTGTTCGTTTATTGTTATTATTCTTTATTATTATTATTCGCGAAGACCCTGTCGGATCACGCAAAGCCTTGATTTTCGCCATGGCTTTTAATCAAGAATTTGTAGAATGTATCCACTAAGTGGTTAGAACTAGGGACTGTCAGTTCCTGCAGCAATGTGGGAGCTTAAGTGCAATCTGACTACGATTCCTATAACGTTTGATTTCTCTTATATGTGTATGAGAGATGTTCCGACTATGACTAGCCGACTAGCCGACTAGCCGATTAGTCGGTTGTAAAGAGGCCGACTAGTCGGCCAGGCCGATCACGATTTCAGGGGTATTCGGCAAATTCCGTAACGCTTCGTTTACAGCTGATTCGCGCGCAAGTCGCAACCGCAGCCTACGAGCTTGTCGGAACATGTATTGTTTAGTTCACATTGTTTCTTGATTTTTGCTTGTGCACGGGTCAGAGCGGTGTTTTAATGTAAAAAACAAGAACAACAGTGTTGTTATTGTTCATTAAAGTGAAAGATAATTAAAATTAATTTAATCATGCCAAAAAGAAAGTCTCGTGTATGGATTTTTTTGATCAATTGGACAATGATTCGCATAAAGTGAAGTGTAATCAGTGCCAAATAATAATTTCCCGTGGTGGGCAGGGAAAAACAGCAAATACTACAAGTATGAACAACCATATCAAATACCGACATCCAACCCTGATACCTCAGTTAGGTTCTGTGATCAAATGTTCCACCATAGACGATTCATCCCAGTCGCGAATCCAAGTAGATGAACTACCTACAACAGTACCTACTCCGTCATCTTCAGTGTCGTCAGAGGTCAGTTTATGTGAGAAAAGCCAGCAAAATATTGAAGATAGTTTTGCTGTACAATGGTCACGTGAAGAGTCAAGATCGAGAGACATCAATATTGCGATTGGTGAGATGATTGCACTTGACAACCAGCCGTTGTCAATTGTTGAAAATACTGACTTTAGAAACTTGATGAGAAAAGTTAAACCAAAATATAGCATACCGGGCAGAAAGTATTTCACAGAAAACATCATTCCTCATCTTTACGAAGAGACTAAATCTGAAATACGAAGAGGAGTGCTGAGTGCAGCTGCAATTTCAGTCACTACGGACATTTGGACAAACACAAATAACAAGGAAAGTTTGTTGAGGTTGGTACTGAATCTGTCAATATCCTCTGAAGTTATTATCGTTTATAGATAATAATTCAGGAAACTGTTGAAATTTTCTTCTCAATAGATTGTAACGCAGTAGTTACAAAGTTTTCAATAAATAATGACACACAGAACATTTTGGTAACCTATAAGAGTTTTATTAGCTCCTTGAAGGTGGAAATCAACATAATTATATCTATTTAAAAAAACTTAGACAGTCAATTTTATGTTGAAAACGAAAGCGTTTCACTATTGGCCAACCCCCCCCCCCCCGCCCACCCCGAAAGCTGGCACGCCCAGTGCCCACTAGTCATCCATGAATGAATTCTTGCGAGAGTGTAAACGGCAGTTCGCGTCAGCGCTTGTGCACGAGGCGCGAGGCGAGAGTGTAATATACGTACTAAGAAGCCGGATAGTCGGCGTTTTTTGCCGAATAGTCGCCGACTATGAAAGTGGCCGGATAGTCGGCTTTACCGACTAGTCGGAACATCTCTAATGTGTATCTTTGTTTGTAAACCTAGGTGACTGCAGAAAACCGCTTAAAAGACGCGATCGGAACAGAGCTACCGCGGGTCAAGGACTTGAACCTGGCTTTATATATCGCAATCAGTGTGGGACTACTTTCATTCAAATAATTTAAGTAACAGGAAACTAATTAAAACAATTTAAAATTAAATTTTTCTTGCCCTCTGCTGTGACGTCTTGTTTTTAAAATTATCTAATGAAAACTGGGGCTAGTAGAAAATTAAAGCTTTTATCTTACAAATATATTTCCAAATATTTCAACGAATATTTTTACCTCAAAACGAATATTAAATAAATGTAAGCAACTAATAATTATTATGTCGATTTAAACGAAATACGTAATTTACTTTCAGTGATCTGACCTTTTTTTGCGGGCGTTTAACTATATAGAACTGTTATTAAATATAGTGCATAACCTAGAATAACATCTCTGGTCGTAACTTGGGCAACGAAGGCGAAAAGCATGACGTCACAGTGCAACGTCGTAGTGTGACGTCACCGCGTGACAGAACTTGAAGATGATCGAGACATGCGTTTTATCACAATTTCATTACGATTATAGAAATGTTAATGTATGATTTAGTGGTCTGACGAACCGCAGTAAGATACCAGATTTTAAAATCAACATTAAACACAAAACTATTTACCATAAATTAACTAAAATAATTCCATATGCTTATTTAATTGTTAATATATAATGTAACTAACCACAACTAGCTTTCAAGTTTTAACAAGATGTTTACATAAATTAAGTTTATAACTCTGTTACACTCATAGAAATGTTAATTTATGTTTTAGTGGATGCCGTATGTTATAATTCATTACATTTAAGAAATTGAAGAAATAAAAAAATATAGACAGCGTCCAAAGGGTAGTAGTGTTAATTGTTCTATTTCTTGAAAGCATTGCTCATCTCAGATACAGAGTCATCTGTGGCGCCTATCTGATCTCGCAAAGTTATATCAATTTCTCGTTCTTTCCCTTCACATGACGTCATAATATATTTTCGCAAATATTAAGGTAGATTGAAATTTGAAAACACCATCCACATTGCTGCTGTAGTTTTGGCGTGATACGATTTCAAACCGTTAGACATAAGCAGCTCACTTACAGATTTATAATAATATAGATACATAAAATACGGCCGTGATAATCATTACAAGGTGTGCAGCATTATAGGAGATTTATGATGTCTGCTTCCTAAGTACAGGAGTAGAATTTTTTATTGAGTATGCAGACTTCAAACACTTCATTTGGTAGAATTGTTAGGAATTTCACTGTTGTTTTCTTGGCTTATATCAATTCTCCAAATCCCGTGAAATGTTTAGTATACGAAAATCATATACCAAAGATAATAATACATGTTTTTGTGGATTACTTTCAATGATAAATTATTCATTTTCTTCCAACGAGCATGTTGGGTGAGCGTTTACATTTCATATCACAAATTTACGGAAGAAAAACTGCAGCCTCGTTTGCTAAAATTCATTTTACACAGATAATTACACCGCAGAACTTCTGTTCTCTAGATTATAACATCCCTCGGGATTCATTTGACCTAACCAGATTGTTCCTGTCTCAATGCCACTGTTGTCTACTCTTTCCGAACGGAACTTGTGAGATCTGTTTTCATTAATCAAATTAAGCTTGATGGAAAATACGGGAATGGCCGGCCCCAGTAGCGTAAGGCCGCCGGTTCGAATCCGGCCGCGGGCATGGATGTTTAAGTGTTGTGTGTCTGTGTGAATGTCCTGTCCGTCCTGTGGCGTCCAAACATTGGAAAAATACAACATATATGACGACTTATACACTGAAAGCTTCAAAAATTACATTGAGCTGGCTGTATGGCCTTCGTTGCCAAATGCCATAAAAAAAAATAAAAAAAATACGGGAATGTATGAAGGGAATAACAGAAGAACAAGGGTAATGGTTGAGTCATTCCAGTCCTTAAAACCCATGGTCTGAAACTGGTGGAGGTAATGTTCCGTATTACATTCCATGACCTAGATTGTGTGGTCAAAACGGCAATCCAACCACTTTATCTTCTGAGGAAGAAGCCTTTTTGCTTCTTCTTCATACTTTTGTGATAGTAGTCTGAGTAAGTATGAGAGGGATATTGAACAGTCACTCCTGACGAAATTAAAAATTTTCACAGGATTAACGAGGTCCTGTAATACGGTTAAACATTTCGAATTAAGTCTCTTTCTACACTTAGTCAAAACTATCTTAATACAATCTGAACAAATTTAGTTTATCTTTGTTTTTCACTTATTTTCGGATAGAATATTACAAGTAGCACATAAATGAAAGACGAATTGTTTGAAGTCTCGTACAGGTAAGTTTTTGAGCCATCAAAGTCCTAACTTAAGCTCAACACAAGATAAAACCTGAAATGAAGCGTCAAGAAGAATTACGTTGGTTGCTTTCTTCTCAGAAATAGTATTTTCATTATTGTGACAATTTTTAATATTTTTTTATCGGAATCCTTTAATCCTTCATGTACGTGATGAAGAAATGTTAGATCCTATAGAAGGTGGGATTTGATGGACCCCAAATACAGAACTGACACTACACCAACACAAATTCCTGATTCATGATTCGCATACGAAATCATAATTAAATCAGAAAGTGGTTTAGGTAAAAAAACAACGAATTTATCATATTAATAGACTTTATTAAAAAAAATAAACACAAAACATAACTTCTGTTTTTCTAAGACGTACTTTTAGTTGCACGTTTGACGGTCACAATCCATTTGGTTTTATGAAATACCAGTATGCTTGTAACAAAACATAAAAGAGATCATTGGCATAAAAATTTGCGGTCTTTCAAACAATTTTTATGACCAGATATAACCCAGATACAAACGGAGTAGTCAAGAAAAGTCTTGATTTTTTGCTCATTCCTTCGAATTTTTCAGTCAAAGGCATTGCTATTCGCTGATGTGAAGTATATTTTCGCATCCTTAATCATATAAACCCCTATTCCAAAACTATTCTCACTATTTCTGATTTAAATAATAGGAATATTGTTTCACAGTGACTGATACCTATAAATATTATTACATTAAAATACAGAATATGTATATAAAATAAAAAATATAGTATCACAATTAATACGTATCTTGTGACCAGCCAGTATATCTGTGCGTATTAAGGAGCCATCACATTCGGAGCCGCAGTACAACGCGTTCATGATACGAGTCCTGGTCTCGGGTACTGGCCGTCGCTTCCCCACACTCACCATGCGGAATGTTCTGACGATCTTCACTCTCCTTCTCATAAAGTACACATTTCACAAACAAAAATTCATTTATCTCACACTGAAAAAAGTTACACGTTTCGCAGAAGATGGCAACACAACATTCCTCCAATAGTCCAAGTATTATAAATCCAGTTTTATAATGGGTAGTTGACTTGTCGATGTGCGCAGGTGTCCGTGTATTGTGGTTCGTCAAGGCCGATACGGCAAAAATAAATAAATTAATAAATTACGTTCGTTTTTAATTATAACTCGTACAACGTAGGGTGGCGACCGTGTAGCTCTGGAGGTAGAGCGTTTAACTGTGGCCTGGTCGACCGGGGTTCGACCCCCGACGAAGCCAAGGTGTTTTCCTCGAAGCTGAATCTCCGGAACGGCTGCCCAGGCCAACTCAGCCTGCTATCCAATGAGTACCGTCGGAGAATGCGGAAAGGTAGAGAACGGCCGGAGCGTGGCGCTGGCCCCGTCACATCCATTCTACTGCCAGAGGTTGTACAGGGAATGTGGAGCTTTACCTCCGTGAATCCTATGGGATGGTGCAGGAGCCGTCGGAACCCCGTGTCATTTTTTTACAGCGTAGGGTATCGGCATATATCTGCTCTTTGAAAGTGTATGTCATTAGTATGAAATGATGTTCAACTGTTTCAACGGTAAAGTACGACAATTCCAGCTACTCATTAAACCTCATACCGTACTTTTATAGTTTATTGACTGTTTTAACTTAATGAAGCTTTGTGGTTTATTATACGTCACCACGTACTTGCAGGGTTAGATGAAAAATTATACCTTTTGATCAGATACTTAGTCATGTTTTTGAAACAACTGGAAAACAACACCTACGTCAATCGAGCGTGGATAGCGTTCTGGTCTCGCATTCGGGAGGACGGCAGTTCGAATCCCCGTCCGGGCATCCAGATTTGGGTTTTCCATTGTTTCCCAAATCACTCCAGGCAAATGCCGGGATGCTTCCTTAAAAAGGCCATGGCCAATTTCCTTCCCATTCCTTGCCCCCATCCTTTCCCGTCTCTAAAGACCACGCTGTTCAGAGACGTAAAGCGGTTTTTAAAAAAAAAAAAAAAAACCTACGTCAGGCGTGGCTCCCCGTCCTACCGTTCACGTTGAAATGTCGTAATACAGTACCGTGGGAGGTACAGCAAGAAAAACATCAAACGTCGGGACTAACAAAGCGTCAGTTATGAGCTGGGTGGAAGTTGAAATGGTCCTCATCTCACAAAATTACGAACACTTATCGTACAGAAAGTAGCTTACATAATTCACAGATATATGGTACCACACGGACTACGATCTCATTAATTGACAGGTACCCGGGCAGTGCTTTGGAAAACCGATATTACGTTTTCGAGGATACTCGTTTGTAACTGACTATGCGAGCTGAATGTCAAAGTAATATGAGTCTGACAGGGCTTTTATAGAAAGTCGGTAGTGATGGTACGTATCTGGTCTCCACATACCTGAACCCAATAAATATCTCGGCGTCGAGATACTGGTGTGTAACATGCACGCGTACCCTCACGGGTGAGCTAATACACTGTGCTGTCAGCTGTGGATTACGGAATTGAAGGTAGTGAGGAACGAAATGAACTGCCAAATACAGCAGAGGAGAATCACAGGGATGCTTGTTAATAAAGGGGATTGACACTGGTATTACGGGAATCCCGCGCATCTGGGCTGTGTGTATCTGAAACTGCAGGTGATTGCCTCGTCTGCCGTCATAGGCGCGCGGATCATATTGCTAAGCGCCGCGCCGCTCTGACACCTGTCCGTTGTTAATTGAACAGCTCCCGACATCACAGGCAATGCGCGCATCTCATTATCCATCGATACTGCAAACCGTATAGGTTACTCTCACAGCCAGCCGAAGCACTTCACTGTATTCATTAGAGTTGGAACCGTTTTAACGTTCATTTAATTGAAGTACCTTCATTTCTGAATCCGTTGATGACTTTCGATGGAATAAGATTAATTTCTCCTAGTTCAAAGAACTCGTGAGTTTCTACAATGCATGTCTGGTTCAAGCAATTTCGGTTTTTTCGAAATAGTTTTAGATTCTGAAAGTAGCTGTCGAGTAACTGCTGTGCGGATAAGGATGCGATAATTTGTATCTTGTGCATTCACATTATTCTAAATCTTAATAGTGTTAGCAAATGAAATAAAGCTGTTAGTTGAATTGAATGTATCCCAAATAAGCTGTAAATATTTCTCCCAAGCTTTTGTTATAACCGTGGCAACATAAAAGATGCCGATTTTGCTTATATTATTATATCTCATTTGGTTCTATTAATGCAAAGGTTCAGGCACAAGAATATATATATATATAAAAGGTGTAGTAGTATGTGAGTGGAGACTTTCCCGGCGTACTGATGAAATGAATTCTTCACTGGAGTTCAGCCGGAAAGCGTCGTAAAATAACAACGTTTCGTCAATTACGTTTATTACCTGAAATCAAAAACTAGTCTTGTTTGTGATTTCAGGTAATAATATCTGAAGTAATAGACCTGATGAAGAGAACCGAGCCACTTGTTGAAACGTTGTCATTTTACGACGCTATCCGGTTACACTCCTGTGATGAATTCATTTCAAGTTGTAGCAGTATTTCTCGTTACAAGACTAACCACAAAATTACGACTATAATGATTTCTACGTTGACTTCAATGAATACCTACTACCATTTGCAACATCTGTAAAAGGTAAGCATATTGAGGTTAATATGTTATGGTTTTGTTAAGAATTAGCGTTTTATTTGTTAGTGTGCGTATTTTTTTTTCACGGTGACGACGGAGCAAATAAATATATAACAACTATTTCAAACAACAAATGGAATGACGATATGTGTAACCACAGCTGTTTAATCCCCTCCGGAGTCGTGTCGTTGGATTGGTGAATTTTAATAAAGAAGTTAGCTGTGATAATTATTTTAATTTCGTGGCAAGTGTGAATGGAATTTTTCAGAATTAAACGCATATTTGTAATGTACAATGGTCTTCCGTAGTCATCTTAAGAACTATCGATATTTGGAGGACGAGATGGCGCGAGAAAGCTAAACGCCAGTTAAAGTAATATTCAGGTTTAATAAATATTGCAAGGAATTCAAAGAGAGCTTTCTCCTATCAAGGGAAATTAAAAATTGGGATACTATTGGGAGAATGTGAAGAGGAAAAAGAAATAACAGTAAAATTGCAAGTTTCCACAAGAAGAAGTTAAGATCAGCAACAAAAGAAAATGAAGCAAATTTTATTAACCGATTGGTATTTTTAGATGCATTTTTAGTGGATAGGGTATATCTGCAAAGTACAATATGAATTTCATTGAGAAACCACACCACCTACCCTTTAATTTTTATTTAAACTCACATTTTTTATCCGTTTCCGATGGAACTTTGGACATGTATAGTCAAAAATAAAGAAAAAATACTGTCTACTTTTTGTTTGAAAAAAAAACTGAACCCCTCTGCCCCTCTGAACCCCCTTAATTTTTGTCAATGTTCTTTATAACACACTCTAGTCGACACCGTTTGACCGATTACCATCAAATTTGGCATATACATGTAATTCTCCATGGAGAATATTTCTGTCAGAAAATAAAAACCACCCCTCTACCCCTTTACACCCCTTAATTTTATACAAACCTACATTTCTTATCTGATTTTGATTGAACTTTTCACATGTATACTTTAAAATAAAGAGAAAAATCCAGTCAACATTTGGTCTTCCAAAGTCAAACCTCTCTCCCTCCTTCTACCCCCTTGATTTTTATCAATGTTATTTATAAAAAAGCTACAGTCGACACCGTTTGACCGATTACCATAAAAGTTGGCATTTATATGTATTTTTCACGAAGAAGGTTTCTGACCAAAAAAAACAATAAACTATCCCCTCTCCCCATTAAACCGCTTAATTTTTATACAAAACCACAGTTTTTATCCGGTTTAGATAGAACTTAGCACGCTTTTTCTATAAAACAAAGAGAAAAATAATGTCAACTTTTGGTTTGCAAAAACTGAACCTCCCCCCCCCCCCCCGTTTTCACCTCCTTGATTTTTGTCAATTTTATTTTTAAAAAGCTACAGTCGACCGAATTTGACCGATCTTTATGAATGTTAACACAAATATGTATTTTTTTATGGAGAAGATTTCTGCCCAAAGAATCCAAAAACTACCCTATCTCCCATTTTACATCCCTTAATTTTTGTACAAACCCACATTTTAATCCAATTTTGAGTGGAAATTCCCATGCGTATACTTTAAAACAAAGAAAAATACTGTCCATATTACTTTCACTAAAACGCAAACCTTATCCCCCTTTCTACTTCTTTAATTACTGTCAATGTTCTTTCTATACTCCTAATCTACACAAAGCTACAGTTTCTAACCGATTCTGAAGGAAATTTGCACACGTATACTTTAAAACATACAGAACTATTGTGTTTAAATTTGGTTGCAGAAGCCCAACCCCTCTTCCCTCCTACCCCCAACCCTCCTAATTTCCTATGTTCTTTACAGATACCCACAGTTTTTATCAGATTTCGATCGAAAACTGCACATGTATACTTGAAAACAAAGAGAAACGTAGTGTCTACCATCTGCTTATAAAACCCGACCGCACAATCTCTTACCACATTTAATTTTTTGCAAATGTTCTTTACACAAAGCTACAGTTTTTATATGGTTTCTATGGAACTTTCAACATGAATACTTTAAAACAAAGAGAAAAATACTGTCCACACTAGCTTTACGGAAACCAAACTACTCTTCGTCTCCACACCCCTTAATTGTCTTTTTATACATACCTACAGTTTTTCCCTGATATCTATAGAAATTTATACACGTTCACTTTAAATCAAACAGAAAAGACAGTCTACATTTGGTATACAAAATCCAAACCCTCTTCCCCTTTAACCCCACCTCTTTTAATTTCCTATGATCTTTAGAAAATTCCACAGTTTTAAATCCTGAAAAAATCAGTTAAGTTATTTTTAAGTCATGGCAGAATATTCATAAAATATATGTTTCTTAATGTCTCAACATTTACCTCAGATTTCAACTTGGACCCCAGGCTTTCACGTTGTGAAAACCAAGTAAAAAAAGTATATTTTATGTGTGATGCCGGAACAAACAGGTATATTTCAGAGACAGATTTGTGTTTGTGGTATGTATTAATGCCCATGTTTCGATTATCGAGCAGCAGCTTTAACAGATGTTATGATTAGGTCGAAACACAGCTTGGACCAAAATGTAAACTGACATTCCTTAACACAGCATCCAATCCACCCCGTTCTGGAAGTTGTTGGGGTATATAAAGACAGAATTCTCCTTTGACAGCAATAGCTATAACCACTGAGCTTCCAGGAAGTTCGTAAAATGAGAACTGCTGTGGCATATTCAAAATACAAAATCAACTATAATACCTTTAAAAATAAAATAATTGTTTGAAGAAAAAACCGCCTTAAAAAAAGCAACAAAAATTTTAAAATAACTTTATACTTCGCTCAGAAGGAAAGAAATCTAAATAGACAATATTTTACATTACTATTATTAAAAATTTTACATTTATTAGTTATTTTTGGATTCGGTAACAGCCAAAGCAAGAAAAACAAAAAGATTACAACAATAATGAATAACAACTATACTTAAAAAATCATGTTACTACTTTCCTACAATTAATGCTAGAAACATGTGTCTACAAAACTGAAAAATACAGGTGATACGCTGATATTATACTAACTGTAAAGTGTTTACTGCATAATGCAGCGTACCAACGGACACTGTAGCGCCAGAAATAAGCCTGGACGACCAACGAGGCCGAGCCACAGATTAAATTCCGTCTAATTTGTTTCCCTAAACTGTCCCCCGCAATACCAAATATTTGCCTCACTACATGCTGTAAAACATTCGGAATTTTTGTTCGTATTCCCCGTTTCGCCTCTAACACCAAACGAAGGTCAGTAATTCGATCTTTGTGATGTGACAGCTGGCACCGACTCAGAAAATAACTAATTAATGTAATAATTTCAATAACAGTAATGTAAAATATTGTCTATTTAGATTTCCTTTCTTCTGAGCAAGGTATAAAGTTATTTTAAAATGTTTAGTGTGCTTTTTTTGAAGGCGGATTGTATTTTGTTTTAAACATTTATTTTTTTGAATCATGTTGCAAATGAAAAGAGAAGAAACTGAACAAGAGCTACTATCACAAGACGTAGAAAAAGGACAGAAAAGAACTAGAAGAAAATGAGAGAGCATATAACAGATACTAGTTTCGAATGAATACACTTATCATTGAGTTATGCAAAATGAGTATGGTTGTTTTTCCTTCTTCTAGTGCGACTGTCGTGTTATTTTATTTAGTGCAATGATATTTTGGATTGAATCGTGGCAGTATTAATAAAATGACTATTTAACTACATATATACCCGACTATATATTAAAAACGAAGTATAAAATGTGATTTGTGTAAAACACGATAACGTCATACCAGTGACGAGAAGACCGAGTTTTCTCTTTTCCTCATGAACTATTACACATTTTTTTTTTGTAATCAGTATCGTGTATCTCATTCAAGTGACTATGATTTTATATAATGATATGAGCGGTTGTAAATTCTTTCTATGGGGTACTTCGTCTTTTGACACTTTTATCTTTGGGAGAAATAGGAGGTGGTTGTGAGGTATAGAGTATGAATCAGTATTTGATAGTTTCTTGTTTGATATAATTGATATATTTTGTACCAAATGCTTGTTTTACAAAAGTTTCTAAGCTAATAAATTAGGTTCTGTTCATAACATTTAACTTCAAGATATACACCAACTGTATAAATTAAACATGTATAGGTTTGAAATGATTTTGTTTTGCTGAGAATTGAGGTGTCATTAGTCAGTGTATGTCTGTAGAGTGATGTGAGATGATACAATTGCAGGCTTAGAGATTTTAGCTCTCAAATAATAAAAATTGGTTCAGCGGAAAAGCTACAAACTACGTAAATCGTATAAAAAATAGATATTAATTACTTATGTTAAGGAGTTCGCCGTTTTATACTATCATATACGGCACTATCAATTAACTACTGTTTAAGACAAAAAAAGTAAATTACAGCACCTTGTGTATATTAATATGTAATGTAATAGAGCCATTGGATTAGTGAATTACAATTAGTAAAGAAACAAGTCGGGTCCAATCTTATTACATGTGGTATTGGCTAATTTTAAAACGAAAGAAACAGTCGAAAAAATTTTAGATGGAAATAGAGGCTAGAATATGCATTACTGTTTGTGAAAATTGTAACACCCTGAACGAATGGTGTGAATCACTCCAAAGTCAGGAAATTTTCAGAGCAGTGGAACCATAATAATTGATTGTGATTGCAAAGATAACACTTTCATGTAGGTCAAAATGACCTGGTGTCATGGTTTCTATCGGCTGCGCATTCCACCCCTGTCGTAGCCACCTTAACCTAACCCGGCAGTCTAACCGGGTACAGGAGACCTACAGTTTAACGTGGAATCCGAACAACGGAAGTGTTCTGCATACTTCACATCACACAGCAAGCTGTGCCTTAGGGGACGGTAGGATTAAAATCCTATGAAAATTTCTGCTGAGACAGGGATTCGAACCGCAGTCCTTTTGATCTCCAGGCAGACGTCTTAACCACTGAGCCAGCAGACTGCTGAGACATGTCAGTGTTACGCCAGGCTCAGTCGGCGCAGAGTTGTCAGACGAAGTGGAAACATGCAAGAAATTTCAGTTATGCATCGTCGACGTTAAAGGGTGCATTATCAGCAATTGGGTGAATTATAACGTGACAGAATGATTGATCTCTGGGAAACGTGTTTGTCGTACCATGATATTGCAGCTCGTGTAGGGCTTACTGCTACGACAGTGATGGGTGTGTCGAACCAGTCGATAGGAGAGGGTCGAACATAGCAACGAGAGGGTACCGGATCACACAGGGTGACCACAGCGAGGGATGATCGTCATCTAGTCGGCGATGCAGTAACCGACAAAACAGCCCCGTCCAAGATGTCAGCTCGAGGTTGGAGCACTGCATCGGGTATGGAGATTCATGGGTAGACGGTTCGACGACTTCTGCTAAGGGCTGGACAGGTAACACCCACGCCATTGAATTGGCTTTCCTTGACTAGAAACCACCAACAGCTCAGACTACAGTTGGCACGTGAACACCGTCAATGTCGTGCTGAGTGGCAAAATGTAGTGTTTTCGGAACAGTGCAGGCATCAATTTGTCCAACAGCCATGGCTGCGTTCGTGTTAGACACTACCGTGATGAACTTAATCAAGCAGACTATATTGTTGTCTGGCTTAGAAGACAAACGCCAATTCTGATGGTTTGGGGTGAATTGGCAATAACATAACTTCTCGCCTTCTACATATTGAAGGCAATCTGAACAGCAACCGCTACATCAGGGAGGATTTAGAGACCGACGCTCATCCTGCCATATGTCAGCAGGAAAACGCAGGCCACATGTGGTTAGTAATGTTCAAATCTTCTTCTAAGAACGGCAGGTACCACTGCTTACCTAACCTGCTCATAGAATATGTCTGGAATACGGTCGGTCGGTCACTTGTTATTTCTGTACAACCAATGCCGGTACTTTGTGGATGCATCTACAAACCGCATAGCAGTCTGTTCTCCATGCTCTCTGTGATTGAGTGCCAGGACGTCTAGAGAGTGATTTCAGCAACAGGCGGCTTCACAACGCAATGAATTTTCACGCTCAAAGTACATCTACAGTTCTGCAATTCTTATCGTTTGCGTGTTGTTGCGTCCATAATCTGTGGAGTAAAGTTCATGGGAAGCAAATATCTCCTTCTTGTTGTTGCAATTTTTACAAACAACGGTATATTCAGCACGTAACTGGGGATATGGTTTGCAGTGGGCATGAGGCGATAAAGATATTGGGGATAAATTCGAGACGCTGATAACGAAAAAAAATAGATGTATTTTTTTTAAAAAAAAGTTATTCTGCAAAGTGAAATATCGATTTTATTTTTTGATACTATTAGCTTTCACTTACAGTTCCTAATTGGACTTTTTTTTGTTGTTTGTTTTATCTCTAGCATATTCTGTTTCTTTAAATTATTTCGATAAGCTGGTAAAAGAGACGCAGATACCACCCCTAAGCTTCACGTAATTTCAGTCTTCGTGCGTTCCTTACAAAAAACAGAAAATGTTTTGTAATTGTCAGATGATCTGCTACAGCAGACACGACTATTCTTTATACCGAGAGTGGTGGGTGAACGGTTAACGTTCTGGCATCGCATTCGGGAGGACTGCGCCGGTTCGAATCCACGTCCGGGCATCCAGATTTGGGTTTTCCATGGTTTCCCAAAATCACTCCAGGCGAATGCCGGGATAATTCCTTCAAAAAGGCCATGGCCGAATTCCTTACCGTTCCTTGTCCCCAGTCCCATCCCGCCTCTAATGACCTTAGCCGTCGACGAGGCGTAAGTAAAAAAGAAAAAAAACTATTCGTTTTAGTTAAGTTAGTGTTTGCTTTCATGAAATACGCGAGGTGACTCATACATTAATCTTGTATTATAATTCCTCCATTTCTTGGATTTTCAGAGCATAAGAAGAAACATCGTTTCCTCATCAGTTCAAAGAGCTATTTTCGTTTACTTTGTAGCTCCAATGAACCAGGTCAACGCTTTATCGACACCACTTTGTGCTTGTTATTACGTTTTTAGACGTTACGTAATAACGTAGATAACTGCTAGTATGGTAACCGTTTTCTATCTTGGATATATCGTTTGGATATACAATTATGCTGCAATCATTAGTAACAGCTTACACAATTTGCTGACAAAATCAAACAGTACAAACCATCATACAGAATATGATAGCTTCAAAATTTCCACATTTTTATTTAAAATAATGATGTAATAATCATTAATAGTTACCAAACCTCCCGGGGAAATTCTGAAGCCAAAATTCCGCGGTTATCTGCGCCTAACTAAAGAACTTGAGTGACAGACCTTACTTTATATTGCAGACGATTTTGAAATTGATAGAATACCCGAAGAGATCATAAAATAAAACCTCAAAGACAACACACCTGAAGTCAAGATCTTCATCGAAACTTTGGATCCATTTGAAATACACACAGATATCGAGCAAGGAGACAGATATTCCTTAAAATGTTACTAAAAAGCTTTGGAAATACTGCTAGGAAAATAAAGACAATCTGAAATTTAATATTTACCGGTCGTAACAGTGGACGGAAACGTTTATCAAAATGGTATTCCGATACATCTTGACATTAAACACCACCATGATATACGGCGAAGAGTTAAAGATAGACAAAGAAGAAATAAAAAAGACACTAAAGGTTAACCACGGCATAAATGAGCACAGGAGCGAAATTCTGAAACAACAATAAAAGAGGGACCATTTTCCCGGAAAATGCAAATCTTATATATATATATATAAAAATAGACGAGTGTTTTTATATATTGCACTTTTCAGCCACCACTACCAAGCACAGATCACTGGTCTTTGTGTGTGGAAGTTTCCTGTCGTGCACAACGTTGGCCGAATGTCGATGGGGATATGAGAGATATGATGATTAAAGTTGGCCAATGTAGGGCGTTTTCATATTTCGACCAAAAATTTGTGTCTTTCTATACTTCTCTTTCCTGCCACAACTACATAGCATAGACCATTGGTGTTTGTGTGTGGTAGTAGAATCGTGTCTCCTGTCGTGCACTAGAAGTAGGTAGCTATGGGGGTGTGGGCGATATGGGGGTTGAAAGTGGTCAACCTGCTGCTATTTCATATTTCTGCCAAAGATGCATGTGTCATGGTATATCTCTATTCAGCGAAAACTATCTGTCGCAGATCACTGGTGTTTGTGTGTGGTAGTAACACAGAGTTACCTTTCGATCACAACATCGGCCGAATTTCATTAACTGTGTGAGTGTGGGAGATATGGTGGTTGAAAGTGGCCGATCAAGGATATTTTCGTATTTCGACGAAAGACATGTGCCTCCGCATATGTCACTTTTCTGCCACAGCTACATAGTATAGACCATTGGTGTTTGTGTGTGGTAGTAAAATCGTGTCTCCTGTCGTGCACTATGGTGTTATATGCCGGTAGCTATGGGGGTGTGGGAGATATGGGGGTTGAAAATGGTTGACCTGCAGCAATTTCATATTTCTGCCAAAGACGCATGTGTCACGGTGTATCACTTTTCAGCGAAAACTATCTATCGGAGATCACTGGCGTTTGTGTGTGGTAGTATCACAGAGTCACCCATCGATCACAACGATGGCCGAATTTCGGTAACTGTGGGAGTGTGGGAGATATGGTGGTTGAAAGTGGTAGATCAAGGATATTTTCGTATTTTATCTAAAGACATGTGTGTCCGTAAATTTTACTTTGCTGCCTGAACTACATAGCGCAGATGACTGGCATTTGTGTGTGGTATTAGCATCGCGTTTCCCATCGTGCACTATGGTGGTTAGATGTCGGTAGCTGTCAGTAAAAATTCTTTACAAACACGAACGAAGTCGTGGGTACCAGCTAGTTCTAAATAAGAAGTGATTACTCAGTGAGACCAGCGCAGTTAATCTTTGCCTAACTGATAAGATCTCAGCTACTTATCGACTGCCTATAAACCAGCCGATGTGATGTGAGGAATATCAAGCTAGAGGCAACGAAATAACTAGGCAGCAAAACTTTTATACTCCTGTCTGTTAGTAAGAGGTTGATTAATGTGGTCAACTTCGTTCATTAGCGTTTATAATAAAACGTAAAACGCCGATGAAGGAGCTCAGATATCTGACCTCACCACCCCAGGCAAAAAGTTCTGTGTTAGCATAGTGGAACTTTTACTTTCACAAGTTTCATAAATCAAGGTGTTATTCAGAAACAGGCTTTGTTCTCGGGTCAATTTTATTCTGTGCTATTTTTAAGTGATTAAAACAAAGCAGTGTAAACTGTTGTCCAGTATGTTTTTGGAACTTTCTACAACATACAGCCCTATATAAGATGTGAAATAATATTAATATCTCCTATAAACGTAGATCAGCTCATTCTAGATATGATTGAAAATTTTTCATAAGAGACGGAAATATTTACATGTCAATTTCTACTACCTGAAATACAGAAATACAATTAAAATATATACTATTGTTATGAGAACTTTGATTCTGAGATTTTATTAACTCCTCATTTAGTGTTCCTTGTAGCTTTTTCGACACTATGTAACTTAAATTTTCTGTCTGGTGCAGATCGTTATTAAGAAGACAATTTCAAAAACAATGAGCCAATATATATGAAATTCCATGCAATCAGTTTCTGTTACGAATAGTTCATCCTGAGATTTTGTTACTTCACTTAACGCTGTTACTTATAAAATTTTAGTTTAATAAGCCATCAGTAATTTAACGCTCGAACTTGAAATTTTATTGCTGCGATACAGCTTGATTAATGACAGCTCGATAAATGTGAGTTATGTCTTTCTATTTCTCATTAATGACGGTTAATAGTAATGTTTTAGAGAATTAAATGATAATGATCCCTTTAAATAAATGTTACATTCTGCTAATGTTTGTACAGTTGGCAGTTTTTAAAAGTTTCACCAATCTTCACGACACACCTCTGTCATGGAGCAATAATTGTTCTCGGTATGTAAAGAGTTAATTATAACTACAGTATCTAACCAGGAGTTAACAGTTGTACACGAAACATTAAACTTATATGGAATAGACCAGAGGTGGCCAACCCAAATGGTCTTGTGGGCCACTTTGGAAATGCATTATAACTCCGCGGGCGGCATATAAAATTATATATCCCCATAGTAGATTTAAACCCATTATAAACTTTTTTTGGGGTGAAAAATTTAAACATAATGAATTATTATTATTGTGTTTACTATTATTCTTACATTTAAATAGATAATATAATAATAATGATACTAAACGTATATTTTAAAGAAATATTTAACACAAAAAATGATATATATAAATGTAAATTAAGTAAATCTTGAAAATATGGATGCAAAATAATGTATTTTTTTAATACATTGGTTTTCACTGCTTTGGCCATTATAAAATAAATATATTTTGTAAAAGTGTGATGAATCTCGCGGGCCGCAAAAATGTTTCAGTAAAGGCCGCTATAAGAGAAATCAATAAGACGAAATTTGGATATATTCCCACGTCCAGAATATAGTCACCTAGAGGATATAGATCAGCTGTTTCGGCAAACTACATGGATAATCTTTTATCACCTGACTTTTCTCAGTAGCGCTTTTAGCGAATATTCCAGCTAACTGTGTACCGATGCAGATTTGTAATGGACACGATATTTTCTAATCGGTTGGTCACAACACGTCGTCATTGACGACGAAGCCCCTTTTTATTGATTATTTCTCAACGTAGTGTAATGGGACCACTTTTTTTCTTAACTTTTATGATCTATCTTGAGGCAACGTTAACAGTAATTTTTTGTTGTTTGCTGATAACGCATTTATCGATAGGGAAGTAAAGAGTTCTGCGATTGCTTAAAACGTTTACAGGATCTGCACGTTTATTTCGGTATGGTGCGATGAACACTTGCTTATACACATTACCTCACTCTGCACTTCTTTCAATGAATTGTAACTAGCAAAGGATTCAGTTCATCCAGGAGTACAAAGTTAAATTAGTTATTGATAGGGTTGCTACTCTGAAGTATTTGGGCGTAAAATTACAAAGCAGTATAAAATGGGAGCTATACATAACTTCTGTTGAAGTTACAATTAGTTCTAGATGCTATTCATAGGTCGCATTTTGAATAATATTAACGCACATATAAAGCAGATAGCATACCAACTATCGTGCATCCACTTTGTACTTTTGATGAACCGTTTGGGAACCGTATGAAAATGGGACTGACTAACAATTTAGAGAATGTACAGAGAAGAACCGCTTCATTTGTGAATTCTTGCTACAGCCCTTACGATGTAATCATAGAATTTATGCAAAGATTTCTCTGGGTTTTCTGAAAGAATTACGACGTAAGTTTTATTTGAATTTATTGACTAACATGCGAACATTCACTTTTCTTGCGAGTGGGATTAAATACTTCTTCATTAACCTATTTGGATCACAATGTCAGGAGAGATAAGAAAAATAAGGTGCCATAATAATTCCACGTGAAATCTTTCCTCCATCCAAATATTCGAGATTGGAATGCACAGAGGAAAGATCAGTTTAGTGCAAAGCACCCTTTTCCATCCACAATTTCTTTTAATTATAGAGTATAAATGTAAATAGATAGATAGATAGATAGATAGATATGTTCACTTTGATCCCATGTGAGAATAATCTCGGGGATGTGGAACAGTACATACACTTATTAGTAATGTCAATATTACTATATAATTGATAATATTATTATATATTGACAACAAGTTAGTTACAACCCATTAGTATAACCAATATCTCCTGTAATCTACAAATACAATCCCGAGTTAATTAATACTTATTATGTGGAACAGTGTATACACTTGTTACCAGCATCTAATAACCAGTTATTTTCTTACCAACCAGTTACCATGTAAGTTTCACTGTAATTTGCGACTACATATATATCATGTTAGTTGCTATTTATGTGGAACAGTACACACACCTATTACAATATCAATTATATTACCAACAACTCATAAGCAGTCAATTACTTAAAAACCTGTTAGTATGATAATTTTTCACAGCAGTTTTTGAGTGCATGCTATCCCATGTTAGTTACTATATATGAGTGAAATTTTGTAAACAGTGTAATTACTTCATTTGTCAAAAGTTTCAACAGAAAGAAAAACCATATATCATTTTAGTAATTGTGGACAACTTTGTCACCTTCCCCTTCCATACACCATATATACTATTTTATCAGTCATTCTTAGTTACCAAATTCCAAGAAGAAAATTCTTTCACAGAGTAAAATGGGTTCTGAAGCAGAAACTCTTTCAGTTTGGACTTAAAGTAGTTGGGTTTTTGTAGATAACATTTAATTTCTGTTGGTAAGACATTGAATAAGGAAGCTCCAGTAAATGTTAACCCTTTCTGTACAATTGACAGTGATTTGTAATCCTTGTGAATATTATATTTATTCCTAGTATTATGGCTATGTATGTCAGCATTAAGATTGAAGTGTTCAGGATTTTCCACTACAAATGATATACAGAGTATACATACTGTGCTGGCATTGTTAGTACACCCAGGTTTTTAAATAGATTTCTGCACGACGTCTGTGGGCTTGCTCCACAAATAGTTCTTATAGCACGCTTTTGCAATTTAAATACCCTCTGTGCTTGTGACGAGTTTCCCCAGAATGAGATGCCATAAGTGAGCAGGGAATGAAAATATGCAAAATATACTAACTTTCTGGTTTCTATATTAGCTATTCTAGATATTACCCTCAGTGAAAATGTTGCAGAATTCAGTTTTTTAAGAAGTTGTTGAATATGCTGTTTCCAGTTCAATTTGTTATCTATATATACACCCAGGAATTTTGTGAAACTGCTTTCATGATTGCTTTTCCTTCTGATATCACATTATAGCTGTCCTTTGTTTTATTTTTTGTAACAAACTGAAGTAACTGTGTCATTCTGAGATATAAATGTTATTTTGAGATCTCGAATAACGAAATACATGAGTTGTAAATATTTCTATGCTGGTATGTGGACTGCCTACAATTGCTGGTAACATCGTTTAGATATTGTAATAATGATTCACTGTTATGGTATCCTATTAATTAAGTTAAGAAGATTCTATGCAAAGGTCACATAAGTACTGTATGTAATATATTTATAAGCATTCTGTCATTGTTCTTTAGTTCTAGTCTCAAAAACGCATGTTCTTTTCAGCCAGTAGACTTTTGACCTATGTTGCATAACAGTCCTGACTGTATTTGTTCACTAAATTTTTAATTACTTTTCCTTTGTGTAAGAACGGAGACTTCTCCGGTGTATAATTGCAATGAAGTCTTCAATGGTGTACTGCCGGATTGTATTATGAAAACTCATTTTGACGACTAGCCCGTCGTCTTCTTCATGGGCAAACACATCTGTTCGGCTGACCGATAGATATTCAGCACAAATGTTTTCTCATCTGAAGAAGACGACGGGGCTAGTTAGCTGAAATAACTACGCTGAGGCTTACCGCAGCTGCCACACTTCCTCTTTGAAGCAATATATCGGGATCAGTTGAATATGACATGTTTTTTACTAATTTGTAATTCGGACTTTTGAGTAACGGAATCAAACTGTAAATCATTTCGTTGGTTTTGCAGTCCTACCACCTTAATAAGTATTTGTTTATTTTAATTGAAAATACCATTGCATTATACTTCACAGTAAGTTCTTTGCCAATTTTTAGTTTGAGCACCCTGACAAATCGTCTGCTTAGTTAGACAAAGTAGACAAAACGGAACCACTGCAGCTAAACGAGACCACATCTCTAAGCGTCTTATTACTTCATTCTGATGACAGGCAACATGGTATTAGTTATATAATCGGATTGATTGCTCCCAAAATGAAACACGCTCTAAAAAGTAATACATAACCTCGAAATACATAAATAATAAGTTCGCCTCTCTTCACGCTGAGCATGATAGTAAACGACGTTTTAGCAATGTTTGTTTAGGGATAAAATACACTTGCTTTAGGGTCTCGATGTAGATAGGGAACAGTGAATTCTGATCTAAACTTAAGACAACAGTGTCGTAAGTCTATGACCATATTAAATATTTCGTGCAGCGGCATTTAGACGAAAATGAACAATTCGAAAATAATAAGAAAACGATTGAAAAAAAAACCTGCCTTGGTATTCAAGGTCTGATAATGACTTTTTGAAAATGAGATAATGGATAAAATATTTTTATTGTGTTACTGTGAAGATGATGGAAGATGAATTTGGTTCCTTTGGAGTTGCAACTCTCGATTTCCAAAGAAATTTTTGGGACCATTCTCTGGTGATCAAAGATATGTATGCACAAGACCCCATTCAAATTGTGCACATAAATTTTACCTTATAGCATTAATTACGTCAATGGTTATCGTTTGCAGCCTTTTACAATTAATCGTATCATCCTACTCGGCTACAGTATATGCATACTGTACACACATTTATAGACAGCAAAGGACATTACGATAGTTATCTACCATGAAAACATTATTGTTATCCATAAGTCGATACCATTTCAACAAACCCCCGTAATTAAACTCACGACACATTCTCTTTGTTTATTTAATTACGGAAAGCTACATGGTGTGTACCACAGGTGACTACTCTCACGGGAAGGTGAACTACAATCGTACAAAATTAACCGGGGAGTGGAATATGCTGAGTGTTAAATTTCGCCAAACACGTTGTTTGTGTCGTCCTAAAGTTACTATGACATTGTAACATTTAAACACCATAACACATCGAAAGATAAATTTTGAATGAATTTAGGAGTTATGAATGTTCAGCAGTTTATTGTTCTCTCAATGGATATCGATTCACAGGCGAGGCACATGTTCCGCTGAAATCTCATCCAGCTATCGGTAAGAAAATATCGTAACAGAAACCAGTAAACCGAGCGTGGTGGGTGAACGGTTAACGTTCTGGCCTCGCATTCGGGAGGACGCGGGTTCGAATCCCCGTCCGGGCATCCAGATTTGTGTTTTCCATGGTTTCCTCAAATCACTCCAGGCGAATGCCGGCATGCTTCCTTCAAAAAAGGCCATGGCCGAATTCCTTCCCGTTCCTTGCCCCAATCTCATCCCGCCTCTAATGACCTCGCTGTCGACGAGGCGTAAAGCCTAAGGAAAAAAAAAAAAAAAAAAAACAATAAGTTAGAAGAAGGACATGTGAAAAGTTCTAGGAATTTTTTTATCAGTTGGTTTACTGTTTGTCCTCAAACGAAATTACATGAATATTTTCTGATCGTATCTCGCTATATAAGTAGTAGGGTAGACTGGGTGAGTAGGACATCAATAAGAAATAAAACTAACAACTTAATGTACAAATGAAGCTTAATTCCGTACTAAAGCCAGTCTAGCATCTGGTTTAAATTGATATTACACCTTTTCGGCTCACAGTAATTATTTTACCCACACAATCATTAACAACCTTCTTCTAACGACTGCTACGGCTGTTTCCAAATTCTTAACGTTCAGTTGCGTCATGTACTGAGAATTAATAATATATTTTGAACTGCTGTACTTTTACATATAATCTTTTGCTTTTTGTACCGTTATTTCCTAAACTCCCTTCTTCACCTTTTATTTCTAACTTGAATGTCTACAGCCAATTTATGGTCCATTCTATTGTAACAAAGTTCTAATGCGTTAGTTGTCACACATGTCGATCAGGAAGTTCTTTCTGAATGTTAGATCAATGTGTAAAACTGATATTTATATATTTGAAATGTCTGAAACTAAAAGGTTTAATCTTTTTTAAACTAAAATCCTTATTTCTGATGCAAGTGTTTCAATTTTGGGACCTGTTGCCTGCAGCTGTTACGAGTATCGGGATCGATCCTTTTCTGCTGTTGTCTCACATTGATTCTGGCTGGGATTGCAGTGTGAATTCCTATTTATGTTGGAAATTGTGTGGTTTCACAGGAGGGAATCTCGGTTTTAACGACATCACTATACAAATTTCAGTTTGACAAAGTCCTCGAATATTGAACAAGAAGCACCCAGACGGAAAAGCCGGAGTTCCCTTTTCACCAGTACAAACAACTCGACAGAATTTCGTTCTTTATATTCTATCACGAACCAATCGTGCATGTTCAACAAACCGCCCACGTGTCACCAGAACGCGGTGGATAGCGAAGTATAGCCGTTAACTTAGAGTCACAACACTCATCTTACTGAGATAACTAAAGCGCAGAAAGAGCTTCTGAACTCGTACCCAAAGATACTTAATCCTTTAGAGTTGTAAGGAAATTATAAATTGTTACGTTCGAGACTTCAGAAATACAATAGGAGAACCGTTGATTATAATTAACATATTAACGTTGGCCTAAATTAAATTTCAAATCTCTCTTCAATGGATTCCAATCTTTCGATACGAAAACTACGAATTGCGGAAACAAACAAATAAACAAAAGTTACAACACTTACAAGATTTAAGACCGACGACTAAACTAACAACAATCGCCCGCGTTAAGTAAGCCATAACGACAGCGGTGTTATATATATATATATATATATATTGGCTAATTGTCGTGGGTGACTTCGCTAGTTCTTAAATGCCAAGATAGCGTCTTGAAATTCTGCAGGCTTAGCTAGAGCCATCAGTGTGTCTGAAAGGGAAAATCGTTAGGTATTACTACCTAAATACTGGGCGAAACCTAGGGCATGCATTACCCAAATAACCGCAACACGTTACAACTGCCCATCTTGGTTGTTTCAAATTTTTATAATTATTAATATCAAATAACTTAAATTACAGCAAGTAATTTTTCGCTGTACGTTGGTATTCTGAGTGAGCGATGTAGTGGACCACACAGATGTTGTTCAGGACATACAGAGCAGGTGGCGAGCAATCAAGGGATATGACTAGTTAGCTGCTAAACACGTGTTCACAGGCAGTTCAGCGGACCACATTTAAGTAGTGGATAACATTTGGCAAACGATCTGTATCCGTCAAACTAACCTTAGCATATTTTTGGAAAGGCAAACGAACTAGTTGTGGAGTGAAGAGTTAAAGTACGTGTAGAGAAAGACAGTCACGTAAGCGTGTGCCAGCGATTCAGAAAATGTCCTTAGATGTGCGTAAGAGTGCAAATGTGACAACTAATATGTGTTGTTTATAATTTCATGAACGAACCGCTAGGAGATCCAGCTTCTGCCTGGCTGGGTTTTGTCAGCAAGGAATGTGGCGACCAAGAGGAACACGAGCTGAGATATCATAATACCTACCAGCGAAGGTAAGAAACGTTAGATAAGCATGGGCTTCGTATTGACTAGACAATAATTACCTGACAAGGATGCATCCATGATGACAATGACCAACACACTCACCCAAAACAGTCCAGTCTTGGTTTGAAGAATAGAGTGCTGAACTTCAACACCTTACTTGGCCAACAGAATCACCTGACTTAAACATTAGTTTTCGGAAATCTAATTTGTAAACTAGAGTCAGAAGCTGAATTTCTCCTCAATACCTTTGCAGCATCTGAGTTTTGTGCTTCATGAAAACTGGAGACTGGTCAGGATTTGTATGTATCTATTTCGAGAAAAAAACTAGCTGTACTGAAGGCAAAAGGTGAAAAAGCACTTCATCAATTAAAAAAATAGTGTAACGTTTGCTGGTATTTCTATTACTTTGTCCAACTTCTTGTACATGTACATTAAAAAATCATTCTATTTGCTTCTTTTTTCAAGTTGGTCATAAACTGTTTCTAAAAATAAAAATACTGCCTATAATTTGTTAAAGAATCTTTTCATTTTTTGTTAACTTCGAAAGTAACAAATTGTTAAAATTATTTAATTTGTAGTAATTTCGGTAGTTTATTGTAAAAACTATCATTTCGTGCAAAGAAGGAAATAGAATATTGTGGAGGAAGTGGGTTACATCGTAATATTTTAAACGGACGGAATGCAGGTTATCGCGCAATGCGATCTCTGTGGTAGTCCATTAGGGAATTTACGTTTATCTCACGCTCACGTAATTGGCAAAGTGATGTAGCAGACAAAACGATTAGCCGTCGTTTCATCGATTCAAGAGGCGAAAATTACGAGACTGTTATTTCCCAGTTTGCCTTAGTGCCTGTGATAACAACATCCTAACCATTACATGTGTCATACGACCTCGCAACGAGGCGAAAGCTTTCAATCGATATGTGTGGCTGCTGGCATAATGATATGTTTTGAAGGTCATGGGCAGTTTCCTCAGAGCAATTAAACTCACTTGCTGTCGAAATCTCAACGAAAAATTAATTTATCGTTCTACTGAAAAGTATAGATCCGCTGAAAAATACTAATTTATGGCTTTCCACTTATGAGAATAATTTTAAATAAATCTATCCAGAACTGTTTTCCCACCATCATAACTTTTTATTTAGTCTTAATATTTGTCTATGTATGGGAAATGAATACATAAACAAAGTTTTTCTAGTTATAAAGATATCTTTAGCTATCAGTTTTTATCTTAAGATTCACAGTAACGTGTTCTCTATGTCATTTATGGCACCTGCATTGTAATAACCTTTTATTTAGGACCTATTTCTCAATAAATAATTAAAAATATATGAATTGATAACGGGATAGAGATTGCGTGTTTTATCTTGTACACTTATTAGATTACAATTCCAAATTTAGTAACAATATGCTTTTGTTTCATACTATCGCTGGATTGAAGTTTTAACGTTACCTGCAAGAAAAATTAGGATGATGGCTATTTTAGTGTTATGAAAAATATTAAATTTATTCCTACCTTAATCTCTCACCTCTTTCCGTAAATCGACTACGATCTACCTTTGTGACTACAAACACGACATCAAATTTTCCACCATCCACTGTCTTTTGTAATTATATCTATTGGATAGAACTACAAATCCGTTAGCAAAGTTCGCTGACGTCAAAACAGTTTCACACGTTATATTTTACGGTTTAAAATTTCAAAAGTCCATCTTTTAAAGCTAACACAATCTCACTAATTGAATAGCACAGACTTATAAGAACCAGCTGATTTAAAACTATTTTAAGCAAAAAATACATAGGTTATATTCCTTTATAGTGTAATGTCAAATTACATATATATATATATATATATGTGTGTGTGTGTGTGTGTGTGTTTGAGTACGCGTCCTCTCGAATGCCAGGAGAGAGGAAAGACACAACAGGGACTCACTAATTCACAAGGTCAGAAGAATGAAAGAATGGGCGTTAGAAGAAGAGCGAGAACTTTCTAAAGGTAGCGATAAACGTCTTCTGAATGCTGGTTGGTGGGCCGTTAGCCGCAACCAAAAAGGCGCGCTCTTTTTGATAACATACGTCTGCCGTCTATTGTATGATTGAACATTATGAATTTTCTAGACGAAAACAAATAAATTATACCAAAACAACTCGAATTTTGGAAGAATGGATCGTATGAAACACAACTAGATCTATTTATGTATGGCATACTGAAAATTTTTGATACAAGTTCACAAGTGTTTTTACCTTCAACTACCACAGAACCACCTTGTAGCGAAGATTCTACCGAATGGTTTATCGGTGCAGATTTTTGAATACAAGACTTTTTAACTGGTAGGTCTCAGTATGCTGTCGTTGAGTACTAGCCTCTTCTAATCTAGATGCCACATCGCAGGTCTCTAAAAATATAATAGCATTTTCTTAATTTTATGAACTATCTCGTAGACAACTTTAATAGCCATTTGAGATTTTTTCTTTGATGATGCAGTCATCTATAACGAAGTAAGGAATTCTGATGATTGCTTAATAATTCAGTGCGATCTGGATGTTATTTTGATGATTAAAATCTTACATTAAATTCTAAAACGTGCAAGACAATGTGCCTAACTAACAAAAAGACTCCTTTTGTTCACGAGTACAAAGTAAACATTTCAGTTATTGATTTGTTTGGTTTCCTGAAGTATTTGGGTATCACAGTACAAACCAACACCAAGTGCAACATGCACATAACTTAAGTCGTAGGTAGAACTAATTCTAGACTGCGATTCATAGGTGGAATTTAGAAAAATTGTGATTCGCAAACAAAAGATATAGCGTAAAAAACTCTCTCACATTCATATTTGTTCTATTGCTGTGCCGTTTGGTATCAGGTTTTGAGAGTATAGAGAAGAGCAGCTCGATTTGTGACTGCTTGTCACAAGACTTAAGAAAGCGCCACAGAATGATAGATTGGGATGGGATTGTCTTGCGGACAGATAGTTAAGTATGTTTCATTTGAACTTACTAGTAAATATGTTAGCTCCGACGTTCTTTTACGAGTGCGATGAACCTACTTGCTTCACAGTGACAGGAGAGATAAGATTAGAGGTATAATATGCTGTACTGATACTTATAATAATTCTTTCTTCCCTTGTTCCTTTCGGAATTAGAATCCTCAGAGTAGGAAATAGTCTTTAAATATTAAATAGGTATTCTCATCTCTTAAACTTTGTATTAAGTTTTATTTCCCCTCGTTTAAGAACAACTGAAATAAACTTTCATTCTGACTAAATCAGTTACTATTTTGGTAGACCGTACTATAAGTACCGGCGTCACGATGGAAAACAGACATCATGGCCAGAAACATAAATTTTTAATTTATTTTGGGTCAAGTGAAAGCAAATACAAGCAGCAGAAGTTGCACTTTAAAAAAAAATGATGTAGTGAGACACTCTTGTAATGGTGTGATTGATTTGCGTATGTTCGTCTTGTTCCAATGCCTATCCCCAATTGAATACACTCATATTATATTTACCCAAAAAAAAGAAAACCTTAGAGGCAGATTGGTAGATGTGTCCTAATTAACGTTGCGTGCAGTTATGGAAGAAAAAACCAATGGAGAAGTTTCATAAATAAAATGTAAGCGGTGCAACATTATTGTAGCTTGTAGTTGATAAAGATGCGAGTGGAGAATATGTTACAGTATTTTTGTACTATATTGCGGAATGTTGGTGGTGCGGTCCTGCTGCAGAGCTGTGTTCACAAAAACTTTTACTGTTGTCACGCTCGTCTGGGGTGTGTTTTGACCTAATTACTACCCGGAAATAAAATGCCTCGTGGTTGACTGCGGCAGTATTATCACGTCATCCTCCTGCAAAGTAGTTTCGCCAGTTTCTGTATTGCTATAAACCCCAAAATAAAGTAAAACGTCATACTAAAGTACTCTGTGGTTAGGTTGTGAGGCACCCTGGACCGCAGTTCTAACTGGCATTGCCGTGTTATTTCAGAATGAGTTGTGATGGTTTGTACTTTGAGAGTACAATTATTTCAGTAGTGTTCAAAAACAACAAACACTTTGACAGAAAAAAAAATGCTATTTACAATTTTCTTAAGAACTTGCTGTTACGTTTGACTTAATTTTGTTTACATGACCATAAAAATAGTAGAAAAAGTAGGTCGCCATGATACCACGTTACAGTTACGTTGTAAAACACCCTGAATAAGTTTGCTGTTTGGTGTCCATTTTTTGGCCGCTGTATGTTTCAATATGTTGTGATTTATTTTCCGCAGTGTTAAAAGCTGCACAAAGGTACACTGTTGTACTATGAAACGATTTGTGCTATAGATTGTATCAAGTCGACGTCACAAACACGCAGCAAAATTCCCTCTGACACGTCGTAGCTTATCGTCGACGTATCGCAAGCAGCCAATGTAACTGCTAGCGGCGAAATAATTGAAACAAAAGTAATTTCTGCTGCCGATGAATATTTCACCCAAAATTAATTAAAAAAGTTTTCCGCACGGTTGTCTGTTTCCCATTGCTACGAAAATAAATTCGTAATTCGCGAGTATCTATCGTACAACCTATCCCTGTTTACTCTTATTAGTACAAATATAAATGATTTTCAATTTACTTTTGTTACCACTCTACTAAAATTTTAAACTTTTATATACTGGCTACACCAGCTGTCAAACAAATGCATTAATCATTGAATCTTACTTTTTGTAATGTCATACATTGACTCTTCTCTGTCATCCACAAATTCTCGGCCACAAGGTTCAGATTCCAGGCTCTCTGAAAATGAGTAGTATGTATTCCATTCAAATCTACATTTTAATTATTAGTTTCTTATTAGGTGTTTACATTAGTTAGAAGTAAATGTTTTCGTTAAATTTTCTGTTCATAGATGTTTCTATTGTAGCAATCAAAGAACTTAGGTCACATATTTACGTTTTTGAAGTGGTACAATATTTTTCCTCTTTAAATTAAAATTTGAAACCAACCATAAAATGATATGTGATTCGTTCAAATCTACATATTAATTAAGAAGAGGATTGTGGAATGGGACTTAGCGGAACCATAATATGTATAGTACAACATTACAAAATCGGGCTTACGAACGTTGTTTAATTACAACTTTTTACAAGACAGTTATTCGTAAAGCTCGTATTTGTGGGAAAGACGATAGAAAAGGATTAGGAAATTTAAAAGTTTGGGGTTATTTTCGAGCATTTTTTTAAAAATTTTAGTTATTTTGAGAGCTTTGCGCAGATTAATGGTGTTTTAGTAAGCATGACTTTTATAATTTACAAAGAGTTCCAGACAGCGGAGAAATATTTGTGAAATATGCGCGAACAATAAAAACGGGGAATAAACTTGCTAACTGGTCTGCTGAATAATTTTCCAAAAACGATTAAGGAATTTAGAATTAAAATTTGTAAATCATAATAGTAAATGGGGGATGAATTTAACATTCCAATTATAAAAGAAAGTTTTTTAAATATATATATATATATATATATGTATATATATATAAAAAGGGGTAAATGGATCATTGAGGGAATTGCTAGCGGAGTGTTAGCTCCATCGCAATTAAATTAATGATAATAATAATAAAGTAGTTCCGTCTGATTTTCATTTGGTGTCATCAGTGTCTTGACTGGTTTGATGCAATCTTCCATCCCTTCTTACCTGGCGCTAAACTCTTCATCTCAACATACCCCTTACAACCGTCGTCCACAATTATCTGCTTCACATATTATAATCTCTGTCTTCCTCTACAGTTCTTACCTTCAACTATTCCCTCCACTAACAAATTAAGTAATCCTGCATGTATGATCTACTATCCTGTCTCTTTTTCCTGTGGGCCTCTTCCACAAACTTCTTTCCTTACCCATCATTTACATACTTCGTTTATTTCGTACTTCATCTCCCACTTAATTTTCAGTATCCTTCGATAGCACCACATTTCAAATCCTTCAATGGTCCTTCTTTCTGGTATTCCAAAAGCCCATGCTTCGCTACTATAAAGTTCTGTGCTCCACTTTTTTTTTTTTTATTTTTTTTTTTTTTGTTTTTTTTTTTTTTTTTTGCTATTCTGCTTTTAACATCACTCCTGCTTCAGCCATAAGTTGTAACTTTACTTCCCAAGTAGCAGAATTCACTTACTTCTTCCATCGCATCAGATCCTATTGCAAGAGTCCTGTTTAAGTGACAGCATTGAAAGGGTAGCCGAGTGGTTGATTTGTGAACGCTTGATGTGGCGGGAATCTGGATGAGAGTTTACTGACGTTGTGGCGTTCGTGTAACTGAGAAAATCTCTTGTATCTTGATACAAGGCTTCTCAGTCCTGTCTAGTGGGCTACTTAGACAAGTAAGTTGAGTGGCTAGTTGAGAATCTGTCAGGATAAATGATAACAGGCGGCTAACAGTTTATAGAATCTCAATTAATAATCACAGAAGACTGCAGACAATACAGTTGACGACATGACCTGCAATTATCTATCCAGCTGCTCCTATGAACGATGCTTCTGCATCTAATTGAAAATAAACTAAAGAATTACTGGTTCATTGAATGAATACGGAACGGCTAGATGTAATACCTGACCCCAAGATGTTATGAAGATCTATGTTGTGTGCAGACTGAAGCTAAGAGAGTCGGCCTAGCGGTTAGTTACCAATAGTGACTCGATGAAAGCTACTCGCGGAATCAAAAATATGTCATTATCCAGTTCAAATCGGCGCTGTTTTTTTTTTTTAATTTATTTAATTGCAATCTTGATTGACTCAGCGCGTCAGCAGGTTCTGTGAACAAGTCCGTCAACAATGTATTTACCT
>CM061920.1:255817892-255896481 GCA_031002005.1 Vandiemenella viatica | reverse complement strand
AATATCCCTAATACATTTATAAATAATTTATAGCAAGGACCATGTAATGTACCTTACAAATCCGTTGCGATACAGTACAACAACAGTCCAAACAAAAGATTTTGTACGCAATCTCCTTTGTTCGAGCGTTAAAGTAATTCAAAATTTTAAATATGAATCGAAGTCTAGAATTACCTCTGTCTACGACCGATGTCATGTGCTGATCTCCTTTTCATGTTGCTTTGTACTGTTACGTCGGCATACCTCAGGGAATCACTCATATCAATAACTCAGCTCTTAGCTTCGTACTTTTTAGCAAACAGATTCCTTTTGTTAGTTTTGTACATTGACTTACACTTTTTTCAATTCCATGCCACAGGATGAATAACTTTAAATGTTCCTAATGGTCTTGACATGGAAAAGGTTTTTACATCCGTGCCAAACACTCTTTATATCACACATTACTATGAACACGAACGTAATAATGTAGATGCAGAACTAACAGGGGTACAGGCAATATATCAATATCGGAAAGCATGCATATTGCACAACTTATTGTAACGCAATCAGTGATCTCAGTACAGTAAGTTCTTATTTGTTAACTTTTGTGGACTCGGACCACTGTATGACAAAATATGACAAGCTGTAGGACTACAACGGCAAACAAACTAGATTTTGAGGATTTACGACTTATAATAAACTGAGCCAAGACGTCAGAGGAGGGGCAGCAGTTGTACAAAACGACATACCTGTCAGGCAAGTTCCCTACCGATCCAGTACGGCCTCTTAGAGGCAGTAAAGATGATAATAGCAAGACAACATGATACCAACCTACTGGTAGCATACGTATGTAATCCAAAACGAAATAATTTTCCCTTCAGATTCTTACACTACCTAACAAACTTCAGTGTCTTCATGCTGATGGGAGATATCATCGCTAGACATCAGTACTCATAGATGAAACTCAAGAAAACCTTAATGGGCAGCAATTATTTCAGCACAGAAGACAAATGCAGGCTCCAAGTGGATAGGTCGACATTTATAGGACAATCAACCTCGAAGTGAGTTTGCTGTTAACTGTAGTTGGCTGTCGTTTAAAACACTAACTGTGTCTCTACGCAGGATTTACTGGTTCGAGTCCCAGCACCAGGCGAGCAATTTCACGGTTCGATAAACCCGTTTTCCGCATACCAATCATTCTGCCACGTTCACCTTCCAGTATGACCTGACATTTAGCTAAGGCGCCGCTGTTATGTTGTTGGTGTTGGCTGATAATTATTCTCATCCTATCAATGAGTTGCCAATTTGTTAATTGTGTAGCTCTGCCAAATTATTTATTAATTATTTTACCAGCCTGCGTAGATGTAAAGGGAGCAAATTTACCGCTCGTTTATTATTGAATCTACATTACGTGCACGGAAATAGTACAGACATTCTGTTTCAGATAACTTCCGAAACTCAACTTTATAACTCTGAAAGTAAGAATACTGTAAATTCAAACAACAAAACAGATAATCCACTTGGACACAGTTTATTCACAATATCTTTAAAAACAGGTATATATGATTATAAAATAACATTAAGTCACCACAGTACTTAAATAATTTTAATTAACCAATCTTTTTTTTAAAATGAATCAATTCATCGTACATGTTAATTTTGTTTTCGCTGCCGCTCCCGCTCGATTGTAACAAACTTAAATTTAGAAAACACAGTAAACAAGGCTGCTCTGCCTCTTGAATATCCATTGGCCTCTCCTCCATAGCTCACTGACTTTTCCGCCAGTACACGCATACATGCTGTTTAGACCACAGCTGTCCACACTTATTCTGCCCATCGCATGTTCAGTTTGTCCCTGCACTTTCTCTGCCACTCCCACGCGATTGAAGAATACTAACTTCTAAAGACTGAAGCCTACCACACACAGTAGACAAGGCTGCTCTACCTCTTGAACTTCCATGACGAGTTCTAATCGCATCATTGGTCACTCCTCCACAGCTCACTTGCTTCTCTGCCTCCACCCACAAACATTACGGCCAGACCACAGCCGTCCACCTACTCCGCGCATAATGTATGTGCTTAGTAATGTTTACACTCGCACCCCTCCTACAGGGAGGTACAGGTGTCTCCTAGCATATCCCACATCGGATTGGATCACTTATACGATTGCTAACTTTATCCCCCACTGTCCCAACAGGCATGCACTAAAAAGAGCGTTTGGCGCTCGTAACAGATGTAACTGAAAGACACGAATAGCCTCGCAACTTTCATACCGACTTTTGACCATACACTTGGTTATAGAAGCACGGTGCGTCCAGGGATAATTGATGTCTTCCCTCCACCCAGTGTGGCGAGGGTGGTTCTGAGCCCGGGTCGCTTGCGGAGACATCCTTCCCCAGTCCCTGTCTACGCGCTGACTTCTCAGTTTACTTGCTGTGGCTTCTTCAGAGGACTGCCCTGCCTGAGTTCGCTGCCACCTCAAGGTGCCTGTGGCGTATGTTCCCACAGCCAGCGCGCGCGGTCCGATGGGGGCGCGCGTTTACCTGAACAGACATGACCATATTTGATTAAGCTGCAGCACACTGTCCGCGTTCATATGATTCATATTTTTATCTGATTTCTTGAGGCAAAACACTGGTGTCACTGAATAAAATTGCGTACCCACTGTCGGAGGTATGTTGTGCTACAGCTGATCTGCTGACGTTGTTAAATTTAATCGTTCTGTGACGTCAGCAGATCGGCTGTGGCGCACCATTCCTCCGGCAGTGGGTGCGCTATTTTATTCAGTGACGCCAGTGTTTTGTCTCGTGAAAGCATACAATGGGCTGTGTGATTCGAACGCGGACAGTGGACTGCAGCTTGACCAAATATGGTAATGTCTGTTCGTGAAAAACGCGACCCAATCGGACCGTCCGCGCTGCCTGTGAGAACATGCGTGACGTAATCGTGCACTTCAGACAGGTGGCAGCGTTTCCAGACATGGCAGTCCCCTGAAGAGAGCCACAGCTAGGTGGTTGAGACGTTAGGATTCAAACATTCGAAGCGACTGTACCCGGAGTACCATGAAAACTGTAACGAACATGTTAGTCGGCAGAAAGTTGCGGGGCTGTTCGCGGTTGCCCTAGCAGGCGACATGCGTCTATAGACTGAATCAAACCTCTACTCGCACACCTGAGGAGACGGTGGGTATGTGTGCCAACGTTCAGTCGTAATCCCTATACACGCAATAGTTTGTTCGCCCTACACCTACAACTGCACACGTTTAGTGTTTCATGCACCACGTCGTTATGAAGCACACTTGCTGTACGTCTCTCTGGCAGCTCCCCGCATGTCTCGCACTGCTCCTCAAGCCGCCAGCGACGAACCCACGCGTCGCCGAGTGACGTTGCAGACGTCAGCGACCGCGACACTGCTGGCCTGCTGCAAGGCGACTCGCAGTAGCTCGTGACGATCTGACGCCAACCCACGCCTGCTGAAAAGTCGATATAACCAGCATCAAAGTTGGCAGTTAATATTAACTAAACAACAGATGGTGAAAAGAAATAAACTTTCAGCAGAGATCGGGAAAAAAATTGCGATGTCAATGAATCCAAAAAGCTAAGATCTTTTTAATCTAACAATAGGTCCGATTGCTGTTAGTTTAATTAATGTATGAACCAGTTAACTATGCTCGTGTGCGCCAGCTAGTGACAGGGCTGTCGCCTGTGCCTACCTCTGCTCTGCGGTCGCTCGCTGCCGCCGAGCTGTGACTGCTTTCTCTGGCTGCTCAGCTCCGCAGGTCGCGCGGCAGTGCGGCTCATGCGCCGCAGTCTCTTCTCCCTCCGGCTCCCAACGGGATATTTCCCCTGTGCGGCACATCCACAGAAACATTAAGGTCCGATTGACCGCAGTTTATGAAAAAATAATCGTAATGCGTTGATAATAACCTCAATTCTTATATGATATTTGATCAGCAGTATCAACGCTGCAGTGTTCTATCTCTTAAGGTTTAGCAGTTCTATCATTACCGTGGCACCAAAATCTGATGATTAATTCTTATAGAACTCTACGAAACAAACTGAAAATGAAGAGTAAAATATTTTGATATCTCGCTTGGTTTTCGAGATATAGAATGTCAAAAATCAGTTTTAGGGACAGTTCCTTTTAATTTTGGTGACTTTTCTTCTGATCCAGGCTGTAATTAAACCTAACAACAAACACTAGGAAGAAAATAAAACATCTATAGTGCATATCCACCATGTATACATAGCTGTTTTTGGTGGAATTTTTTTCTGGTCCAGGCCGGTTCTCTCACTAAACTCCTTACTTTTGAAATAAAATATCTCGAGAACTAATCGAGATATCGGAAAATGTTATTCTTTACTTTCAATTTGTCTCGTCGAGTTACATAAGAATCCATCATCATATTGCGACGCCACGGTTATCGTAGAATCCCCATATTTTTAGGACACTGCATCTTATCACTTACCTTCATACAGCTTGGAGCTGAGCGTAGCGAATCGAACCTCTTGACCAGCTGCAGGTCGTTCAGCTTCGAACACATGCAGTAGCTGCTGTGATGGCGTGTTCTTCCTGTTGCCGACCAGGACGGGTATTGCGTTAGCGGCTGTGCTTAGTCCGCCTCCGTCCCAGTCGGCGTCGCTGTTTCGTCTGCCGCTGTCCCGCTACAGACCTCCTTATATAGAACCGCGACAATGGGCCACTGTAGAGCCATGGAAACGGCGGTGAATCCATAGCAACGGTGATGAAACCATGGTAACAGAGGCCACGGCGCATCCACCATTCTACGTATCTTTCAAGCAAATTATATCTTTTAAATACGCACCCATCGTATACTTTCACCGTTGACTGGAGAAAACAATGCTGAACTAAATTCGATGCTCTGTTTTTTGGGTAATTTTCGGAAGCAGAAATTGGTGACCTCGTCAACAGGACTGCTTATTTCAACTTCACAAAGCACGTAAGTATTTTACTTCTGTTATACGTTGTTCCTCTTGCTTCAGATTTTCTAACTCGTCACGTCACTGTGGACTTCTGCCGTGTTTGGATTTTCCCATTCCACTCATTTCCGCATCAGAGCTCAGACGATATAAGTGAAAACGGTAATGAAATGAAAAAGTTCAGATTACTGTGTTTTCAGATATCGTTTGAATATTAACTTTATTTTTCGTTTTATATATATATATAAATGAACCTTTACGGCTAATAGATGTAATTAGAAATGGAAGAGCATTGTGGGAAAGCCATGGAAAATATGTAAAACCAATTTCTGGATTCCCTGGTAGCTGATTGAAAACACATTCCTCAGAAAATTATGCTCCAAACATTTCCGCTCACCTACTATAATTTTTCGATAACAGTGATGCAATACTCCAAAATATTTTCAATAATATTGATTTTAATTTGTAAAGTTATAACATTTTCTGCTCTTTCTCGATTATTTTTACTGGAAAAAAATTTCTCATAATTTCATTACACAAGTAAATTTCCTGAAGAAATAAGAATATCGAATTCGGCTTGATGTTAAAAATTTGTGTATTGTTTTCCTTATAAAATGATATGTTTCAGGACAAATGTCTCCATTATTCTACTCGTTATGAAGGTATCAAGCTTTTGACAGCATTTCCTGGCCTCTTTAACGGGGCAAGTCTGGTAGAATGCTTCACACATTTTAAACTAGGTTGCCAGCAACTTCAGTTCGCATGTGCCAGATGTGAAACTAACTGTAAGTTAGAAAGTAGGAGTGATCTGTTTTTTTCTGTAGCAATCTAAACTAATTTTACCTAAATTTGCGTACATATTTCCGAGGCCCATTGCTTTTAGTAAAATTAGGTTAAACGCAATTACACCGTGTTTTTAACCTATAGCTAGCCTTATGTGTTGATAAGTCAGTCAACCTAAGTAAAATTGGGAACGTATTTTACAATCTAAGATTTAGATCATTAACGAATTTCGAAATCAGCTACGAAGTTATGTTATAATCAACGCAATACTGTTTTTCGTCCTCAATATTGCGATGTATTATTTGAATGGATGCAATTACATACGGACATAATGGATAATCGGGACGGTAAGTAATGCAGACCGAGGTTAAGGAGGATCCGGCTACACTCGCCTGGCCACCTGATCGCAAAAGCAAGGGAGAGCGACAACGGGTCACCATACCTTGACCACCGACCTTTATGCCTGCGAGCAAGGAACGGGAAAGAAATTCGGCCATGGCTTTTTTGAATGAACCATCCCTGCATTCGCCTGGTGATTTCGGACGGAAGATTCGATCCCGTTTCCTGCCGAATGCGAAGCCAATGCCTTACCGCTTACCTACCACATTCGGTAGGCTGGAAGGACGTGTAAAGAGAGCACCGTTAGAAATAATGGAAAAGTTGTGAAGCTACGTCGTAAAGTACAGCGATAGGATGTTCAAATGTTGGTGGATATGTGAATAACAACTCACGATTGAACAATAGCTTATATTGTTTATTAGTTATTAATGTTCGTGTATTCTGTGCGTATATGGTCAGTAGGAAAGCCGATCGACTTTGACAACAGCGTTGCTGGTCAGCTGTGGAGAGAAGAACAGCAGGAGACTTCCAGGAGAGTGCAGCGTGTTACATGCGATCTGATGTGCTGAGCTCCCGTAGTGAGCGAGTTTGCACTATCCATCAAATGTGCAGCCTAATGGATTGCAATCCAGCAAAGCGGGATCCCGCATCATTAGACAGTCTGGCGGATCCCGCACAAAATTAAGCGGATCCGCAATCCGCAAAATCCGGTGGAAACGCGTATCAGTCTGCGTTAGTCGCTGCCCCACTCGATCTCTATCGGATGTTTTGCACTGTTTGCCTGTACCAGAGCAGTTGGCATTTGACTCATGTGAACAAGCGTTTGTTTTTGTCAACCTTCGTCATTTGTAAGTAAATAAATACACTTTTACGTATTCATCAAAACTTACGTTTGTTTCGGGTACACATTTCTGTAATTTGAATTATGGTGCGTATTTAGTACGATTTTCTAACTATATAATTATTTTTTAAGTGTCGCACACGTTATCTGAACTACACGGTTACAGCTTTTTATTCACGGTTTCATTATTCCCATTTTCTGTATTTTCAGATAAAGTAATTGTGACAATTTCATAATTTGCGGCTGAAAATTTGATTATTCGTTGATATGAAATTAATGTTATCGTAATTTTAACGATCGCGTACCTATTTATTTAACAGCTATCAAAAGGAAATTGTATATCCTTTGACTTATTGTTGTTTTGGCCGCTGCCTCAATGTGTTTCTTTGAGGAAAGCCGCCTATTTACATGTGCCGCACAGGCTATATATTAATACCTCTTCTCCTTGTTATTATTTCGACTAAAGGCAAAAAAGTTATAATGAAATTTTCACGGGTGTATCGACGAATTGTGTTGTAGGAACACCATACTTCGACGGCTGCCTCCGCCGTTTTCCTCACGTGTGTATTTCGTGTGTTTGCAATGAAATCCGAAGATACAACCTGTGAGAACTTCACTGCAATCATTCGCCGAGAAAGCCTCCTTTCTTACTAAAAAATAATAATTTCCACTCTTAAAACGTCATTACGCCACATAAGTAAATCTGAAATACTTGACAGTTTACGTATTGGTGATTAGTTTCTTTTAATAACATTGAATCAACTGTAATATCAATCAAGGAATCAGGAAATATAATAATGAATCACGCAAAAAAAGAAGGTCAAGTCTCGTCCTTGTGCAGTGACAAAAAGTTATGAGATCTTGTTCTGAGCCAAGTCTACACTTTACAGAGTATATTCACTTCACTTTGTGAAATGGAATGCTTTTCTCGGTGTTATGGAACGGTTATTTAGATTAAAAAAAATATATTAAAAAAAAACCTGGTAACTTGGTCTATAAGCACACCATATTTTTAAACTTATGTGATGTATTGTAAGGCATATAATATGACCTAAGACTCAATATTTTCCATTTTTATTATTTATTTAAAAATTGGTTTAGATTAAAAAACAAAAATATAAAACCTCGAAATACACTTACGACACGCTAAAAAGTTTTAATGTCATTTTACCAATCAAAATATTGTTAACTGTTAATTTTATCATTTAACATTAAAAATTATTTATTAATTTAATTATTATTTAATTTATTAACGTTTTAAGTAACTATGTTTAAAATATATATATATATATATATGCGTTAAAAAACTGTTTGTACCAATCCCGCACGGACCCCGCGGGATTGGTGCAAATCCCACGCGGATCCCGCGGGATTGAAAACACCGAGGGATTGTAATCCTTAAGCCTAACGCTTTGATGCAATATCAGCGCCCCTCCCCTCAGCGGAATGGTGACGACGTCAATATAAAATGACTATACGCCCACTGTCAATCTGAAACGACTTTCGTTATGAATCGAGTCCCATGTTCTATGACTATTAAATTCATATTAAAAAGAAACAGAAAAGTTCCAGTTAAGAGCTGCTTACACTCAGATTGCTTGTCCTTGTCTAAATAAACATTCAACATTTCTTGTTAATAAATTATATTCTTTTGAAAAGCTTAAAAAAAGAGCGATCTTATTATTTCTGCATGATAATATCCCACTTTCTCCATACCTTAACTTTATTGATTCATCTATCTATACTACTATATATCTGTAAGCAAGCTGCGTTTGTCTCTTTACTGTAACGGGTATCGCGCAATAAGTACCGTAACAATTTGGATGTGTTTTTCACGTTTTTTGAGCTAATGGTGCCAGTCAAAATGTGGGAAAACAGCTAATGACTTTTATGTACCATGGGAAGGAGTAAGCAATAAAAAAAATTAAAAATCTTTCTGTATGGAAAATTGTGAGCTACAGATCATTATGCACTTTCAGACACGCACTACTTTCATATAAATTCAACGAAAATTAACATAGCTTAACTGATGTTTCTGTTTAATATTTTTACCTCGAATATTTAGTTTTTCAGTTTTCTGGGCTTCAGTAAATCAACGGAATGCTTGAATCAAACGTAATGATCATTACTAATATTTAATTTACTGTAGAAATGACGCGTTTCAGCGTTTGACTAACGATGAATATACTAATCTTTAAATTGTTTATACAGCATTTGTCTTTGGCTGTAATTATTCGATTTTCGTAATTAGCTATTCAAACTGCTATATAATATATTAACTCTTCAATAAGAATAAAAGAATTTTCATATTTACGGTAAGTAACTTATTGCTTAATATGGGTATAAAGGGTTTTATTGCCACTGCAATTTGATTGTGAAATCCAGGCCGCATTTCAACCTAACCACAACCGCTAACTTTACATTGCAATACAGTGGATTTATTATTGCGAGTGTTTTAGCCCTGTTCAGTTCAAAATGGTGTAATAAGAAATTGATTGATATAATTTATGCTCCTAAAATAGACAATGTTATCATTACCCAAACTGGCGATCCTACGATACCCGAGTTACTGAAATTTGATAAATTTTATGATCGATTCGTATATATCTCGACAAATCGATAGTAGATAATTTTTTTTTTTTTTTTTTTTTTTTTTTTTTTTTTTTTTTTTTTTTTTTTATATCTTACTCAGTTATCGAGATATCGTGTGCCACAGTTGAGGTGGTTAGGTTGAAAAGTGGCCTGGAACTCGACGAGAGAATTCGAAAGTAAAGAATACCATTTTTTAATACTTCTCTTAGTTCTCGAGATATCGTATCTCAAAATTAAGGTGATTGGGTTGACATGCTGCTTGGACCAGAAAACAAATTCGCACTAGGAACTACACGGTGAACATGCACAATAGGTGTTTTGTAATCTTACGAGCTGTGGCCTTAGGGTTGAAATACGCCCCGGGCCAGAAGAAAAACGTCACCAAAAAAACAAGGAATCGTACCTATAAAATGATTTTTAACATTCGATATCTCGATAATTAAGCGAGATATCATAAAAGTTTATGCTTTGCTTTCGATTTGTCCCATTGACATATTCAGGAATCAACCATTACATTTATCAAATTTCGGTGGCTCGGATATCGTAGTATTGTCAAAAAATGTAGTTAATGAAATATTTAATGTTTTTAGGTGTATCTGAAATGTTTTATTTTATAAGGGCAATAGGTTGAAATATAGCCTGACCCAGAATGTTCTTTCAAAAACATATGGAATGAGAAATTCAATTATTGTTAATTAATAATCTGTTTTAATGAATGCCATGTTAATGATGACGTGTATCGCGAAGTAAGCTACTCCCGGAAACAAAACAGCTATGTGCTTGTGTAGAGTGTATTACCAGATGGCTTTGGCGAAATTTGTTTATGGTCCAGGCTACATTTCAATCTAACTACTTCAGTTTTTAGATACGGCGATGGAAAAAGGTTCGAAATGTGGGTTGTTGTATAGACGTTATTAAGAAAAAAAATACATGTTATTAATCACGGGATATGATTGTATTCATATGGAATTACGAAATCTCATACATCCTAAATTCTCGTTGAAAATAATGGTCCAGGCTGTATCACAATGGAATTACTGCTTGCAAATAATATGTCTTGCACTGACTACAGCAGAATTACAACGATATTATTTAATGTTGTTGTAGCAGAATCGCGATCTCCAATAGACCCGGCATTTCTGGGAAGGGGGGGGGGGGGGGAGCTACCTACTACTGGTACTAACCATTTGAAATTTGGATTAACTGATTCGTTATAATGTTCTATTCACGTTTTGCACTCTCCTTTTTCGGCAAATCCACCACAATTTAAATTAAAAATGCCAAAATATGAGAGCGACGCCCAGCTATTAGTTGCCGCCGGCGGTGCAAATTAATAAATTGTCTTGAAATGTTGGTTAAATCGCGGAAGGAATTTCCCGTAAACTTTTTTCTCGTGGTCCAGGCCGAATTTTAAGCTATCCAAGATCTCTATAACAAAACGAGATTGTTTAGGTACCGATACTTTGTGTCAATTTTACAGTGCTGGCAATATTTCGCGGCTGCGCACTCATATTTCGGCATTTTTAATTTAATATGTGTCAATTTTTCCGAAAAAGGAGAGTTCAAAACGTGAAGAGGACATTTTGTGGAAGAAGTTGTTCCGAATTTCAAAAGGTTAGTACCAGTTTCGGAAAGAGGCAGACCACACGAATTTCTACACGCGTTAAGTTCCGCGCCTGCGAAGCAGCGGGTAAATGCTAGTAACCTATAAAAATTATAAAGACTTAAGTGATTTTAAATATGACTAGGAATAATATAAAATTTTTGGATGTAATTTTTTTTAGCCAAAAATTTTGGTAAGTTTAAAATCAATCGATTCATGTCTTTACTAAGATCGCGTTCGTTATAACAAATTAAATTATTTGTAATTTACTTTAGGTAGGTAGAAAAGCATGTGTTATTTTATAAAACATATATGCCGCACCACGTTAAGCGTGTTTGCTTGATTTATACGTGTTTGTCTACGTTATCGCTTCTAGAATGAGTAAAGTTCGCTAGGAAGCGATTGCATTACATGAGTAAAACCACATTTTGTTCGCTAGGAAGTGGTTGTATTGTTTAAAAGTTCGTTGCGAGAGGCAGCATGCGGTGATTGGCAGCTTTTATTTATCCGGAACGAAAGAAAAAGATTATAGAAGACTATCTTTTAGAGCCTAGAGTAAGTTCTGGAACATCGCATGTAGATGGTAAATATGGGAGACCCACAGGCAGCGCGAGACAGCCATCGCAAAGTAGCCTGTACGAGCGGCATGCGGGGAAGCAGCGCACAAGGGGCACGCCGACAGATGCAGGATTAACGCAGTGAAGTGTCAGTGACGGTGCGAAGCATTTCACGGCCGAGTTCGAGGTTCTGAGAGTATGAGCAGTTGCAAAGAGTTGATAGTCACGTAACAGTTACAGTCGAGGGTAGTAACGAAGCAGACATATGTTCAGAGAAAGCTTTCTTCTTGACAAACCAGAAGAACGTTGGTACTGCTTTAGAGAGATCGATATTATAGTCTAGTAGAAAAATTCAGTGGTAGAAATTATCAAGGAAACTGCTTATGAATAAGAACTATTCCTACTCAATTTATCACCGAATACTACGTAATATAACGCAACACTTCTTGTTAAGTGACAGCCATAACCATAATGCGACACGATTGTTAGTACGCAGAACACAAGGTAATGACAGTTTGCAACTGTACTTTCTAAATTAATGAATGCGATATGGGTAGCAAATAGTTTAGTATTAAATAAAACAAGAAGACTTATACAAAATACGGATGAAAACTTTGACCTACCTCACAACACGTTACAGGCATATACTAAAACAATAACCGTCTAGGAGCGCAGCAAACAAACAGCGTATACCTGGAACAGAGAAGAAGCTTTTAGCACTGTTATACAGAAAGCCAGAATACTGCCAAACACATAGGTTTCTTTTGCTAAAAACATAATATTAGTGGTCAATATTACGTAAAGAAATCGCTTTCAATTTAAGGTATATCAGCCAAAATGGCTAGAAGAGTTTTTTAATTAAAAGTGTTAATAGGATGTTACCAAATTACACTCATTGTGAGACTCTTTCACGTTTTCTCATACCTCAACTGTGATATTTTGAACGATTAAAGAGCCATCAGAGCCGCGACTTAACGCAGCAGTTGACACACTGGCTAGCAACAAAGTGTTTCTTATGTCCACCGACTAAACAGTTTGAAAAAAGTAAATATGATCGATTTATTTAAAATTATGTAACTTGACAGATTTGAAGTCTTACCTGACAGAATTTTCCTAATTTAATTTTATGAGCGACTATCTAGGCACTTTGTCCCTACATATTTTCTTTACCACCAACACTAAGAACTAGTCAGAATTGTAACATGTTTACAACAGACATAAATGTAGGTGGTATGGTAAGAAAAACATGGTTTCAAATTGAAAAAGATAACAAAAAATTAAGACTTTTGTGAAAAGTTTTCTTCTTCTATAACATATTTGCAACAGACTTGAATGTACGTGACATGCTTCTTAAGAACATAGTAAAAAAGAAAAAAACCCTTGGTTTCTAGATGAAATTAATAGACAACAAATAAAGATTTTTATGAAAAGTTTTTTTCTTCTTAACTTTCGAGGATATTAGGCCGTTTGGTCTTTTCTGACTTCCCCTTTACATCCTTTACCTGTGCCTCTTCTTCCTTTCGATTTGTATTCATATAACATTTTTGATTCTATTTCCCCCCATTCCACTTGGATGATCAGTCACATTTTATTATTTTCCTGGATTTTTTCGTTTATTGAAAATATTTTAAGTTCATACCATGTACAAAAGGATCATATTGTTTTCCTTTCAATCCTAAATGATTATTGTTGACAAGAGTGATATATTCGCCTCTATGGGGCATACTTGCTGACTATCCTCCGAGGCTACAAAGGAAGGTCCATTTTTTGTTAGAGCTATTATTTTTTGATGCGTCACCTGCAGGAACTTAACAGAAAGATTATTTAATACGAGAGCTGAAAACATAAACATAATAGTCACATGATATGGAGGTAGAGACACACTACATGTCGAAGTAACCAGCATCGGCGAAGAGCGAAGGTATTCAAATCGGCCCAGTTGCCATACTTATAATAACCACTTCCTCATTTCTCGAATGCTTCCCGTCATCGTGTAGAACGTGATGTGAAGCTTCAGACGAATAAAGAAAATACAGGGTGAGTCAAAAGTCGCAGTACACGCTTTTATTTCAAAAACTCTGCAGGAATTGGGAAACCTGAATATTCCAGTAAGGTATTGGTGAGGTGGTCTATCTTTTACGGTATGTACCGAACATGGGCGCCATCTTGAAATCGGCCATCTTGAATCTAAGTCAATTTTTTTAAATGGAAAGGGGGTCGTGTGACACATCAAATAACATCAGAATTTTCTCACAAGTTCATTCCTGTAAACAGATTTGAAATAGCAGTTGCGGTTCAAAAGTTACATAGCTTTTTTGTTTCAGATAACTGAAGATGGCTTTGACCAAGGAGGAGAGAATTGAAATCATTTTGATGTCTGGAAAACGAAGTTTCCGTGTCATAGCTGCAGATTTTAACAACCGGCACGCAGAAAGACCTCCAATTTCACACAACACTGTCAGGTGCTTAATTTCCAAATTCTGAGAAACTGGGACTGTGGCTGACAAGGCACGGAGTGGCCGTCCAAAAAGTGCTACTGACGAGACAACCTCAACAATGGTTTTGGCGTCCTTCGTGAAGCGCCCACGACGTTTGTCAGCAGAATGTGGAATCAGCCAGTCATCGATCATACGAATCCTTCATGCCCATCGATGGTATCCATTCAAGATTCCGTTACTCCAGCACCTAGCAGAGGATGACCCAGACAGTTTTGCACGTGGGCCTTAGAGGATCCCTCTTTTGCACAAAGCATCTTGTTCAGTGATGAGGCAAACTTTTATGTCAGTGGTGAAGTTAACCGTCACAACCACGGTTGTTAAAATCTGCAGCTATGCACGGAAACTTCGTTCTCCAGACATCAAAATGATTTCAATTCTCTCCTCCTTGGTCAAAGCCATCTTCAGTTATCTGCAACAAAAAAGTTACGTAACTTTTGAACCGCAACTGCTATTTCAAATCTGTTTACAGGAATGAACTTGTGAGAAAATTCTGATGTTATTTGATGTGTCACACGACCCCCTTTCCATTTAAAAAAATTGACTTAGATTCAAGATGGCCGATTTCAAGATGGCGCCCATGTTCGGTACATACCGTAAAAGATAGACCACCTCACCAATACCTTACTGGAATATTCAGGTTTCCCAATTCCTGCAGAGTTTTTGAAATAAAAGGGTGTACTGCGACTTTTGACTCACCCTGTACTTCATAATAGATGATCCGTGCGAAAATTTCGCGGATAAAAATACGATGATTAGGGAGATTTTTGGCTGTAGCAAGGTGAAAGAAAAACCTGCTAATTTGTAGCAATATCTTTCTGATTTTACCTGATGTATACTATCCTGTTTCCTTCTACTTTGACGTAAACACCTGAAGTTACGCCTTCCCAGGTTCTGAAGTATCACAAAGGTCATCGAAATTCAACTAGGTCGAACAAAACACAGCATATAAATGTCTGTGTGACATGTGGCGCTGCTGTCTAGTGCTAATGCGATCAATTGTTATAGAAACTAGTGAAGACTAGCGCTTTGACTCTGAGCTGTCTCTTACACGTGACCCTGATAGTTAATACTTATCCCCTATAAGGGTCAAACTCCGAAAAATTCCTTTCTTAAAATACTAAGATGTCACCAAAACGTAGACCTTAATCTTTAAAATGAAACCTCATTTATATATTTACATTAGATATAAGGGGAGATGAATAGTTCGTAACAAAAATAACTTTTACAAATAATATATAGGATTTTATTTTCGTATTTTGAAAACTGGTTTTGATAATGTAAACAAACGACTTCTGCAGTACTGCACGTACTTGGCGTTACTCCCGCTGTATATTGTAGTGGTTAGGTATGGCTGAACTTTATTCTCGAAGGATCTCTCACTCTACTGAAGAAACCATTACTGAACAAATAAAGTGATATTAACTAATTCCACAGTCCTGTGGCATGTAAGCATCAATGTAAAAAAGAGTGTTATTACCAAAGGATCGTTTAGAGTAAGCGACGGACAGAAAGTTCGCTACTAAACCTTGTACGAGTGGAAGCCCTGTTTTCAGCTTGGCTGACCGCACTGCATTTCAACGTATTGATTCACGCGTCAGAAGTCACACACAATCGCCACCACAATCGACCGGCGCGTTATTAAAATTTGTGGTCCACTGAATACGCGGAACTCGTGCGGAAAGGCATCAGCTGTCTCATTACCAAGTAGCTCGTTATTTCGCTTGACATCTGCGGTGGGAAGCATAAATATTTGGCGTCCCTCATCCGCCAATTGATAATTAAATTCACACATCACCGGGGTGTGGTGTTTCCGTCTGTCTGTTTGCAGTCGGAAATGAATTAAACATCGTGAATCAAAAATTGCAGATCGTCGATATTGCGGCATTAGAGTCAGGTAACAAGGCCGGTACGAAGCAGACAACTCAGGTAATTTTTGGAAGAGATATAAAGCAATGGGTACAAGAGAAGACATCAAATGTAACTTATAATTATACTTATAACCAAACATTCATCAGTTTTAGAATTGAGTCAGCTTAGCCTGGATTGGAGAAGAATGATGAATTTCCAAAGTTCATTTTCATTCAAAGATTTCTCAAGGCACCACGAAAGTCACATCCGTTTCTATAAATGAAAGGTTGATTTAGTATAGGAGGTAAGAAGGTTTAATTCGCGTCGTGTTGGGCATACCATGCGAAACAAAGACAATTTTTTTAATTAATAGTCCCCTTTGGCGCGACTGAAATCGATATACTGAATGCATGATAGTCTCTAAACCAATGACTCTTTCCTATTTATGATTCGATTCAAAATCTGCTCCGCTGTCTGCCTGGTACACAATCAACTCTTCCCCCCCCCCCCCCCCTGTCCTCCCTTATCCATGCGAGAACAAATCGTGGTGCTAACTACAGCATCTCGATAATAATTTACAAAGACAAAGAAGGGTATGTGGAATTCGAATTCCACCAGTACCACGCTGATCCGAAGCGACGGCTTCTCTATGTTTCCGTTTAAATCAACACCACAGAAGTTTTTCTCAGCGACATATTGTCGCAATTACGTGGTTACAGAAGTAAAAAGTTCATCTAACTTCTGTGGCCAACGTCCAGCTGAAATGGTGTCTGGACACTGCTGCCGAACTACTTTTGTACCAGTGAACTGCCGTCTAATGCAGCTGCCAAGCGTTAGCATAAGTGCCAAAAGTAGCTCTCAAGGCAACGCGATTAGGACAGGTAGCTAGGATTTACTACACTTTGAGTCTGGGAAGGATTTCGTGCCTCAGAAAAAACAGGTAGCTACACAGGTGGCATAACACTGGAACCCTGCGGGAAGACTAGAAGTCTCGCCGTAGTGATAAATGTCTTTTGTTGGTTGGAGTTTACCTGAAAAATTCTCGCTCTCGGTCATAATGCTGACTATTCTCGGTAATAATTTCAAACAAGGAAAAATTATCATTCAAATTGGCACATTGCCAGCTGCAATGTGTCGTTAAGTCATGCAGAGTATAACCGCATTAAATATTTCCGCAGTCGCCGAGATGTGCAGTTGTAACAGGACGGACACTAGATCTTTTTAAAAGCACCGATGCTCTAGGCAACCATTGGAAATAAGTTTTCAGAATATCGTAAGATCCTTACAGTTGGAAGTAGACAATAGCGATCAGCAAGTTTTTGTGTATTTTAAATTTTGCATTGAGAAGATAGAATCACCAGCTATAAACCAGGCCGAGAAACCTCCGGACAATTCTCGAAAAAAATAAAAAATAAAAAGAAGGTTCTGTTTTCTTTGTGTGCCTGATATATTATTCGTAAGTTAAGAATCACGCATACATCCCGTTCGGTAGTTATTAGTGACCTTATCCAAGTCACGAGTGTCACATTTTCTTACATTTTTGCATACAAAATGTAAACATCTTTGGAGTTAGTGCTAGAAGCAATTTTCAAAAAACAGTAGCAAAAATTAATATCAGCACTAATATTCATTGCTATCTTTCATAAGTCATGATTTGTGTGATTGAACTGGTCTGTTGACATTGCTTAGCCTTTCAAGAATTCTGTACTTGTTGCTGCAGGGACGAGTGGGGATCATACGACGCGAAAGGAATCAGAGATTCCTTGAAAACTGCTAAATAATGTTTTTAAAAGCCATAACTGTTACTACTGAAGAATAAGGAAAGATTTACTTTTTTAAGAATTATTGTTTCAATGATTCCTTTTGCTATCTACGTTTGACGCATTGGTTGCTTCACTGTGATAGTGCTTGACGCCTGACACGGAGTTAACAGGTTCGAGTCCCGGTGGTGGTTAAAGTTTTCACTATCAGAACTTGGCAGGCACGTTAAGACAGGTGGTGGGCACAATTACTAATCACCAGATTGTGCGCAAAACTCCTGGGCTGAATCCCAAACCTCTCTGCAGTGAGTGAGGATTGAGGGCAGATGACACTGCTGATTCGTTAAGCCTGGTGTGTCCTCCCTTCTTCCATATTCCATTCCTCTACAATAGACAACATGAAAAGCACATGACGCTGAATAAACACACATCAGTCAACCAGAAAACTCAATAGAAAAGTAAATACGCTCCCTTAATTGGGAAGGCCAGGGGAAACCAACCCGGTCTAAATTTCCCTTGAAGAAGTGTACCAACCAACAGAACAGTTGAGGATAAAAATAAAAAATCTTTCAAACGTAGATTTTTAGATTTGTTTTAATTTTTGTGGTTCTCAATTTTATTGCGTTCTTTTAAAAGAAAGTAAAAAAAGTATCATAATTTGGTGACATTAGACCTTCTAGATTTTATCACGTTGGATGATACTCTCTACCCCCGGTTTTTTTTTTCTCGTGTGTCTTTCTGAATATGATAAATCGAGTCCATACGTTGTTTCCGTGTGAGCTTCAAGAACATCGAAGAAACAAGTTAACAATTTCGCTTGTATAAACGGGTAGAAATATTCACATAACCAGCAAGTAGTACACTTAAAAACAAATGAATACAATTATGGTTATTATGAAATTTTTTGAAACTTGTTGCAGATGGATTGAAGAGTAACCGTCAAAATTTCAATGTCCCATATAATAATTTTTTAAAAGCACAATTCTCTTCACATACCAAAACGTCTTATTTGTCGCTACCATAAATACTAGTGTATTATCTGCGTCGTTTCTTTATACTTCTGCGTGAAAGAACAATCTGGCATAATTTTTTATATTATCTTATGTTATCCATTAGGTTTTTTAAATTCGTCAATCTCAATAAAATATTTCCAAACAGTTGAATATACATTAAACGAATTTTGTGCACCTTGACAAGTTGGTCCTCCTGGATACCTTTTATTCGCTTTCCAAATTACGACTGATTTAAATTGTACTGTAAACGATGAATTAAATGTTGATGAACATGTGTTGGTCTCTCAACAGGTAACCTTGGAATTTAACGGGTTATAGGAAAGCAAAAGGAAGTATCAAATGAATCACCAAAAATCATTGGTTATAAATATCGGATTACAGAAAGAAATATAGGGATTTTTTTTATGATACTACCATTTCTCATATTAATACTACGACCGCAGTGACATTTATTAATGGATTAACTTGGGGTACACCGAGCGCGTTGCGTGAGCAGTAACGAAGACGCGGGTTCGAATCCCAGTCCGGATTTGTGTTTTCCATATTTTCGCCAAATCACTCCAGGCGAATGCCGGGATGATTCCTTTAAAAGGCAATGGCTGAAATCCTTCCCGCTCCTTGTATTCTGTACTTTCACGCCTTTAACGACCTCGACGTGGACGAGGCTTCAATTCTTATTTATATATAAAATAATATCTGTGGCGGTCACGTGACCCCAGGCAGACGTAAACGTTGAAACTGCTGGTATGGTAAAAGAATTTATAAGGAAACAAAACCAATGAATAAATATGGAGTAAAATAAATGAAAGCATTCGTTAGTAAAATAAATACTTTTTTTGCGATAGAAAGAAAGCCAGCTGGCTGAACTCGGTGCTTCCCTCGGTCACCTGTGTGCGTACAAAAGAGAGATAGATAAACAGCGATGAGACTCTTGCGAAAGAGAGAGATGCGACCCGTATGAATCGTGAGTGTGCGTGTGTAGTGAATTCATTTACCCATGTGTCTATGCAAACACAAAGAGAAAGGAGTTAAAACTCATTGATGTATGTTGTGTAGATATGCGCAGAAAATAAACCGCTTGTTGCATCAGTGTACATATTTTTAACCTCAAATTAACAAATAAAATAGAATGGTTATAATATATTAATAGATGATTTACTAACCATTCGTCTGGATCGGTAGATTGTGTTTCGTAAAGAAAATGTTGTGCACGCGTATTAGACATTTGACCATCTTTAATTTTTTATTTCTTCCTGGCCGCTTAGTCGTTATTGTCACTCATATTTGAACTCAACAACACTGTCACCAATTTAAGAACTTTAAGCACTCAAGCACTCTTTTAAAAACAAAAGTGAGTAGAGAGCGGGAGCGGAAAAGCATAAGAGAGAGTCATGCTGTTTGCTGCCACCCCACATAGCAGGCAGGCAAGTATATGACTTTAATTGTATTACTGATTCCTGAATGAGTATTCCAAAGACCATTTCAAGCTATCACTTGTGCAATTATATATTAAATGTACACTTTTTCGCATTTAACAGCTTCCTCTTTACATAACTTTTAAAACTAACTGATGTTACACTTATATATCTTCAAAAAACGTATTACATACGAAAAGAATTTTTTTTTTTTTGGTCACCAGTCACTCGTTGGTTTGACCCAATCCTCCGTCTCCTCCTATCTTCAAATAATCTCTTCATCTGAACCCATTACAATCAACGTGCTCAATTATGTGCCTCACATATTTTAATCCTTGTATTCTTCAACAATTCTATTACTCTTTCCTCCTCTAACAAGTTATCAAGTACCGGTTGACTTAGAATGTTTCCCACCACTTTGTGTCCCTTTTTCTATGAGACTCTTCCACACACTTCTTTCCTCGCTTGTCATTTCGTTTCTTATCCTGCCTCCTTAGCATCGAGTGTACTATGTTTCGCTATTCGCCATAGAAGAAGCTGTTCCTAGGGATCGAGTGTGGTGGTGAGCGGTAACGCTCTGGCCTCGCATTCGGGTGGACGTGGGTTCGAATCCACGTTCGGCCATCCAGATTTGAGTTTTCCGTTGTTTCCTGAAATTGTTCCATCTGAAGGTTATGGGCGAATTCTTTCCAGTTCTTTTCCTTTTCTTTCCACCTCTATCGACGTCGATAAGCGTGACGCCATAAGCAAAATAAGGAACATACCCTTCGGAAATTTTCAACCAGCCAGAGAGAGTATCTAGGGTTGTAAGTATAATATGTTTAACTTTAACCAGATGGCCTCCCCAGTGGTTTATTACCACCTGTGATTTAACTAATACAGCTGTATTCCACATACAATAAACTGTTGCTTAGACGTAAACAATTTGTGCCTTGTATCAAGCAGAAAACGTTAACAATTGCACCGATTAGTTACGGGAACGCCACATCCGCTTAAAATATATTTTATTTAACAACATACTTGTACTATACACAATATTTTTAAATAAAAAATTCTTCTTCCTGAACTACTTTTTTGAGGCAGTAAACACGTGTTACATTGTTACATAATGTTATAAATACCTACAACAAAGTTTAATAAATCATTTAGATTACTTTTGAGGGCACTGAGTGACTAACAGACATTGATTAAGATTTTGAGTTATCGACAAAACTCCCAAAGCTGATGCTATGAACTTATACAATTCAATGAGTAATATTTTTTACTACTCTTTTGCATATTCCAGTAATAATTGATGTTCAAGAAATCTAGTGGAATAATTTTAAATGGATATCCCAGAAAAATTAAACTTAGTATAATTAAAATCTAAAATTGAATGGCTCGACTTTGCTTTGTACACTGAAACAACTATTTCCACTGCAGAAAAGATATAACCTATATTCTTTATTTTGAGTCTGTGTAGTATTTAAACTGTTTTTCTAAATTTTCAGTTTAATTGTCTTTGTAGGCAGTACATAAACTTGACGCAGAATCTGCTGTAAAATTACCAGAGTGTCGGAACTGCTCCATTTTGGTGATTTGCCCCCACACATCGGGGAAATTGGCGTTGCCATAAGATATCTCTGTATGTATGAAGCAAATCGTTGATCCCTCCCGGATAAAATGTGAGTCCGTGAATAATGGATGAGACTGGTTGGGCCAATCCGCGTCTGATATGCGTGTGCCCAAAGTACAGCGAATATGCATGCAGCAACTCGCTCCAACAGCTGGAGCCGATGAGGGATTGCACTGCTCGTCGGTGGTGCAGTGGCCAATCAGTGGGGAGGATGTTACAGATGTAAATTCAGTGGTGTTTTTCTATCTGCGATTGTCTGTACCATAGACAACGTGTTTACGCAGTACACGTTTATCTGAATTATCTCTCTTCCTAATGGCCTAAAAAGGTGCTAAACACGTTGTAGGCCTATGACAGCACAATAAAAGTATACATTGAATGCTACCTTATCAATAGCCTTCTTATGAAGAAAATCAAATTATGATTTTCTTTTTACGAAAGTAGAGCTTTATTACGCACATACAGTCAGAATAAGATTGTTGACGAACCACGGGAATAAAAACAGTTTTATCCTTGATACTCATCGGAACGATTTCGATAAACCATGAAAACCGAATTCTGGATGGCCGGAATCGAACCTGGATCTTTCCCTATGCCAGCCGGAGCTTAAAAACCAATGCATTTGACGTCGTAATTGGCTTTCTAGAACTATGGCTGTTGTAAATTCTACATATATATGTATGTACAGAGGCTATTCTACTGAATTATGACCGTGATAAAAAGCCCTACTTGATTTTTTCTGAACTTTAGTTTGTTAAACTAAGAAGCGGAACTCTTTCCATGTCAGTAAAAAACAAAGTTTCCAGTATTTTTACTTCAATTTTTCCTTCGGTGGTGGTCTATGATGACTTACAAATTGAACCGATTGATTTTAAAATATTTTATTTACCCTGTAAAACACAACATCTTTTCTGGAGTTGCGATAGACAACGGTTTCATAAGAAATTAAAGGTTTTATGGAAAATACATGCTCAAATGTAACCGAAGAAAAGAAATATAGACCATAAAGTGAACAAAGAACTATTGTATTAGTGAGCTTTGGGTGAAAGCTAGAGGAAATGGAAGGTAAAGGAAATATTTAGAAAATAAAATTTGTTTACTCTTGAGTTAATTCTAAAATTGTGAGAGATTGAGATACTAAATGGTTAGATATTTGCGAATAGCAATACCAGAAAAACTTTTTTTTGTATCTAAAAGAATTTTAATAGTGTCTTTGTATATTCTTCTGCTTTGACTTATCATGTAATTTCATCTATAGAGTGAACACGAAGAACAAACGTATAGAAACATGTACCTAAAAAAACACCAAATTTTAAATCGGTACATGACATTTACTAATTAACCAATATTTGCTTAACTTCCTGATTTATGCCATTAAAATACAGCGTGAACAGTTTGGGACTAAATTGCAGGCTGAATCTTACTATCATGTTTGTTCCTTTAAATTATTTTTGCGAATTTTTTATATCTTTTTGAAAGTTCGCTTTCGATTAAGAACGATAATTCACTTTTCATATGCTCAATGGTATTCAGTCAATTATATGAGTCATTTAGTTGGTGCTTGCTAGTTAAATGAAAAATAAGGATCATATCATGGTTATATGTATATATTTTTTTATTGTTTTACTTTGTTCAAATACAACCGTGAAAGTTTTTTTAACAATATGAAATTTATATTTCGAGACTACTAATAGGTGACTGTGCTTAAGGTACCAACGGCGCCCTGACTGGATGGCTCGCTCACGCACCGATTGCGTTTCGTGTCGAGCTGCGTGTGGGTCAGCTGGAGGTCAACACGCGTGATCGATGCAGGTGCCACGCGGCCACCTGTCGGCAGTCACCGCCGAGCTCAGCTCGGGGCACTGGGCCGCCTGAAGAATAGGCAGCCTGGTGCAGCAAACTGCACGGGGCCCAGCGTATTGGAATCTCATATTGTTAATACCACTTCAAAGGAAACGGAATAAGCTGTCTTAATATTGTAGTTTGACATCACAGCAAGCGCTAGCTCAGTAAAAGTGCACGAAACAAATTTAATAATTTAATTTTATATTATACGAGGCGCGTCCAGAAAGTAAGTTCCGTTTCAATTTATCTCCGCTGCAGCGTTGCGATTGCAGTTCCACACATGCGCTATAGACGATGTGTATCAAGGGGAAGAACGTGCGCCATTTGGAGATAGCTGTCAGTTACGTACGCTTTGTTGTGCTTGTTTGAAATGTCGGCGTTGATTGAAAATCCCGCCGCCTGTGAAATCAGGTCTGTGATTCGGTTCTGAATGCGAGGAAAGTGAAACCAAGTGAAATTTATCGGCAAATTTGTGATGTTTACGGACCAAATGCGATGAGTGATTCGATGGTGAGAAGATGGGTCCGACAGTTCAATGGCGGGCGTAGTGATGTGCACGATGAAGAACGAAGTGGGCGTCCACCTTTGGTTACAGAAGAACTGACAAGACTTTCATCTGTTCTTACATCTCAAGTCTTTCCTTGGCGGTCATCACTTCACCAATGACGACGAGCTGAAAGAAACTGTTTCCAACTGGTTGAAGACACAGGCGGCAGATTTCTATGAAGAAGGTATACAAAACCTGGTGCCACGCTATGACAAATGCCTGCAAAATTTCGGCAGTTATGTGGAAAAGTAGTTTAAGAGTTGTAGAATTTTGTGCAATAAAATTTATTCTGTATCTGTATACAATTTCATTTTATTACCAAACGGAACTTACTTTCTGGACTTGCCTCGTATAAATGATACAAGTGTAAACTTCCCTGTAGCCAAAATGTTGACACATAATGAAAATGTACTTTTATTAAATTACGAAAATACAGACTAAAAAAATAGTTTTCGTTACGTAAGTGAAGAAATAAATAATTAATTCAAAATTGAAGGATTAGATGGCAAAATAAGAGATAGAGTAATACACGCAGGACAATAAATTAGATTTTAAGCCATTTCATAAACATTAGCATCACATAATCTTAATTTTAAAAAATTTAGATCACAGTTAGTGCCAGAAATGTAATTTAGAATACTGAAATAAAAGAACTGTTATAAAACTAGCGTCAAAGCCCGTCAGAAAAAGATGGGTTGAACGCGGTGTTCTGGCAAGTAATGTCTTCTTAGTTGCTTAGCTAAAGACAATAAATAGTTATAAAATAAATTTCAATGCACTTCTTCGTGACTTGCGCTGTAGTAAAATGTCCAGATTGCATTTCATCCAAACCACAAACTCAGCTAATATTGCCGCTAGTAAATGAATGTTTTAGTCATACGTGAATTAATACAGTCACTGTATCGCATGCTAGTGGCATGCATTGCGATGAAAACTTGATTCGAAATATTCACAGATTCTTACAAATTTCTTTTTTGTTGATCGTGGTTCAGACCGATATTACAACGTTTGAATAGCTGACACAGTTACATGTGGCTGAAATAATAACCTCAGTAATATGGCGTCTGTGAATTCAAATTAAAATAGAAATAAATCTTAGCAACTCACGTTATAACACGTAATATTAGTTTTAATTGTAGTCTAGGCTGCGAAGATCGCAATCAGTGTGGAAATACTTTCGTTCAAACGAAGCAATGATTACAGTAATAGGTCACTCATGAAAACAAATTAAATTATCTTTCTTCTTTTTTAAAAAAAATTACTCATGCCCTCTGCAGTAAGGTCAAATGCCAGTTGTAATTCTGACCGAGGCTAAATAACAATTTAATCAAACCTGACGCTAATATTGCTAATCAAAAATTAAAGCTTTTGTCTTACATATTAATGACCAAATAATTTAATGAATACTTTATTTAATATGTCGATTTAAACAAAATGCTTACTTTTTTAGTATTGTGACAATTCATTTGTTCGCGGATGCTTAATTAAATGTAACTGTTAGTGAATAACGCACATAACCTACAACAACATCTCTGGTCGTTATAAGCAGAGGTGTGATGCGTGACGTCATAGCGTGTCGTCATAGAGTGACGTCACCGCGTAACAGAACATCTTGTCCAAGACTGGCATTTTATAGGTATAGATAAATTTAGTTTACAAAATGGTAATATTTTAGGTGTAAAATACATCTTATCCGAAAACGAAAGCATAAATGTAATGAAAAAAAAATCATTCTCTTTTTGATCACAGTGCGTAAATTTATCACATTCTTTATGATCGGTGGTCGAGTATGATTTTAAAAAAATTATCTGCACTCACACTTCTCAAGAATTAGCAGTTACGGCAATTACTGAAGAATAAATATTGAATATATTGTTGTTTAATGGGTCCTCTAAATTTCTGACTGTTTTCAGCATACTGTCTTTTTCAGTGACATAGACTGTTTGTAACAAAGAATCGACAAAATTTTTCAAATCCTTGTTTATAACATAATTATATGATTCCTTAAGGAATCTTTGGAAAGTTGAATCCCAGTATTAACGAATAACTAATTTTTTTTATCTTAAAATAGGTAAATTTCTTAAATATCTTTCTGTTTAAAAATAAATAATAAATATTCCATTGGAGATCTAAGAACTTATTTTGATATAAGGTATTTGTGCTCATTTGGCGTCGTATTGTTACGTTACTTCGTTTTCATATGGAATTCAATTAATCATTAACAAACACTGTGACTGCTTTGATGGTTCACTGAGGCTATGAAAGCAGATGTCCATGCTAGAAGTTATGGATATTCTTTCTCTCGTGGAAACTGTATGTCAAACTTTTCCAAATTATTTCATCTTTCTAACCATAAAATAAATATTACAGTCAACAATGGGTTGAATGTAGCCCTATCCGTAGCCCTATGTAGATTGCTTTAACTAATCCCTCAACCAACTTTTCGCTTACAACGTGTCACATATGCCGATCGAATACTTAGCAACTTACCATTTCAGTTGGGTACGTCCTTACTCCGTCTTATCATTCACTAATGTTGGCCTCTAGCGAGTGTCTGCAAGCACTCTAGTGAGGTAATCTAACTGATAAATCCCAATTAATTAACGGCAGGTAGTGCATTAGGGCCCATCGCGTTGGGTCAGTCGGCTGCGGCACCGTAATGGTGTCTGGCACCTGTCAGCGGCTTGAACTTGGCCTGCAGTGCAGGACAGGTGGTGGTGCACAATTCCTAATCATCAGATTTTATATCAAAGTCCTGGGTTAAACGCCAAACCACTCCGCAGTGCGTATAGAGTGAGGGCATACGACAATGATGACGGCGATTTGTCCGTCGGATGAGGACATTAATTTTGGCGGCCCCTTGATGCCTTGGGGAAGAGTAAACTTGAATGGGTAAATGCCGGGTTCGAATCTCTCCCTTCTTTCATCTGTCGTCCCAAACACAAACAATACTCTGCACTTAATGCGCACACTACCACAGTCACCAACACTTACAGCGACACTTATCAGCACTGTGACAGTAGCAAAGGCAAAGGGAAACCTTCATCTTCCCAAACGTTTCCATGGAGGAATAAATATTTCCGGTGGAAATCGCCTACATCAGAACCAGTGGTAGAAAACAGTTTATAAATCCAGGAGTATTTGTTACTCCTAACTTTCAGACTCAGGCGTAAAATGAATATGTTCAGGGGTAATTATATTAAAATTATGAAAATACAGATTTTATAGCTTACAACCTACTCCAACACAATTTAAAATTGTAAAAAGGTCTAGGAAAAAAAGTATGGTATGCAAATATATTATATACCAAGATTGTGAAAAAGGTTAATGCAATTATTGAATCTTACACACTGATCTTCATCTTCAGAGGTAATTTGTTCAATTCCTAAATATTTTCGAATTTTTTACACTTCATCGTCACAGGATTATTTCTTTTTAAATACAAATAAATGAACACGTAAACTAAAAATTGAAAAGTATTTTCCTTGATGTACAAATTCTAAACATAATTTTATTTCATACATTTGCAGCACAATATATCAGCAAGATCGCTGAAACAAAAACAATCTCTTTATTTAATATTCCGTAGCTACTTGTCTTTACAACTGGTATAAAGTCAGTAATTTTATGAGACATCACTTCCTTCGGTAAACTAACAACGCACGCACTAGAATTGTTTTTTACTTCGTGGTACTTCCCCTACACTGTTGCCACATCTTCTCAACTTCAGAAACGTATTATAGATCAACAATACGACAGTAATTATAATTTAAATTAATTATTAGAATTAAACCTTGAACACGCAAAACTGAAAATGAAGTGCTGAAATGTAATTTTAAGTTTTGTTGCCTGGGCGTATTTTCTACGCCTTTGAAGGAGATTGCAGGCGTAAAACGAAAAAATTCAGGCGTAATTACGCCTAACGCCCGGTCAATTTCGAGCACTGATCTGGACATAGTTAAAGCGTTTATCGCTGAAGAAGTGTGTTAGAATTAATTGAAATTATAAGCTGAATGGCATTTATTGAAGTCAAGAGAAATGTTATCTGAAAATCACGGAAAATTGCCTCTTCGATTTCAGCCTACAACAAATAATTGACTTGAATCCTTCTTTAGTTCTTTCTATAAGCATAGAGAGGGTAGCGTGAAATATAATAAAAACTTAAGAATCTTTGCGATATTTTTTACTACATGGTCACACACGGACTCTCCAACATGACATTCACTTCATTATTCCGAAAATACCGCCCGAAACTTAGTACAAAAAGAAAGATCTAGTATATAGATGAGTAATACAACTGGCTGAAATCTACGTGAATCACTGCCCAGTGAAATATATTCACTGGTTTGCTATCTTTAGAACCAGACTATTAGACGCCTGTTACTTTTAGGCAAAACTTCAACTCATTGTAACATAACAGTGCCATTGAAATTACTAAAACATCTGTCTGTCAATTATTTTCGGTATTATACAGTACCAGCATGTTTTCAGCAACTGCGATTACTGCCAACAACATGGACATTTTACGAATTCAACCAAATTACCAGCGTAATGTTTATTAGGTTCTGCTTTCTAATCAGGGATTTTTTGTTTAAATTGCTACACTGTTAAAACGACTTTTTTTATTAACGGTGTATTGTCGTATTGGCACTGATAGCAGGAAGTCGTCATGGTACTGGGATTCACAATTCTGCTGGAGGGACTTATCTGTTAACCATCCTTTTTGACCACTTCTATTTTCAATGAATACTCTGTTTGTCAGAAACATCCATATAGTTCATTCCTGAAGACGAACTGATTCACTAAGGTTTCGTATACATAGTACAACTAACTGACTACGCGATGAATTAGTTGATAGTAACATTTTCTTCGCCGAATCTGTAACTTACGAAGAGAACTGTGTGCTACAGTGGCTTAATAATTTTTAAAGCTTCATTAAGCGAATTTAAAGAATTTTTACGGAACACTTGTGGTAACCCAACCACGTAATTAAGGAGAACAATTAACGTTTATTCTACAAGTAATGCTCTCGGGTGACTAGCCGAGTTATAGAAGTGTTATAATAATCACACAATATTTCGGCACTCTGAATCGTTGGCTCCATCTTCCGGTGAAGTGAGCAACAGCAAGAGAGCTATTTTCTGCTGGATCTTTTCCTAGCAGATTGTGGTGAAGGTTTTGTCTATTGACATTTCCTTCAATTTACTGTTTGGTCTGTCATTGTTTTTGGTTTGTCATTTCTGTTTGCTCAAGATGTTGTCTTGTTTATTGAAGTATTGACAGTGGCCGTTTATGCTTGTCAAAAGCGGTGTTGTAAGCGCCAAGGTTGGCTATTAATGGGTTGTTAGATTTTCTTGCCTGCCTATAGAAGGATTCGGTTAATGTCCTTATCCTGTCTTTGAGCAGCGGGATTCCTGCGGCGGTGTGCAGGTCAGCAGTCGGGAACCTGGGTGGGACGTGCAGCGCTCGTCGCAGCGCCCGGTTCTGCATGGTCTGCAGTCTGGCCAGCCGCGTCCTGGCCGCGTACCCCCACACCGGGCTCGCGTACTCCATTAGCGGTCGGACCAGGCTGCAGTAAATGTTGACTCCTGTGCTGGGGATCAGCGTGCTGTTCCAGTTGAGTACCGGATAGAGTTGGTGAAGCCGAGCAGCTACTCGGTTCCGTAGTTCCTCTATGTGACGAGTCCAGGTCAGTTTGCAGTCCAAGGTCACTCCCAGATATCTAACTGTTTGTGACCATGGTATGCTCTCCCCGTCGAAGGTGAGGTTCGGGGGTTGATTTTGCTGACGGGGGCGCTTCCCCCGGCGCCTTGTCAGCATAATAGCTTGCGTTTTATTGGCGTTTATGGTGATACGCCACCTTCTTGCCCACGCGATGGTTTGTTGTAATACATCTTGCAGTCTTCTTAGGGCGATTGCCCTGTTCCTGTGAGCTACAAAGAAGCCTGTGTCATCAGCGTACAACGCTGTGCGAACGGTAGCAGGAACAGGGACGTCAGCAGTAAAGAGGTTATATAGTATAGGTCCCAGCACAGAACCCTGCGGGACGCCAGCATTAATTGGGCGCCTAGTGGACATCTTGTCACCGACTCGCACCCTGAACGATCTACCACATAGGTAGCTCTTTATCAGCTTCACAACAGGGGTGGGGAATCCCTGCTGGAAAAGCTTATACAGAAGACCCTGGTGCCAGACGGCGTCGAAAGCTCGCGCCACCTCCAGCAGTACTAGTGGACAGTGTCCCTTGTGGTTAAAGGCGGTTGTAGCACGTTCCACAATGCGCATAATTTGGTGAGTGGTGGAGCGGCCTTGTTGAAAACCGAACTGGTAGTCGGGCATGATGTGTTCATTGCTGATGTGAACGTTCATTCTCCTGAGCAAGAGTCTTTCGAACACCTTGCTGAGGGCTGGCAATAAACTGATCGGCCGGTAGTGTTGTGGAAACGTGCTGTCATTGCCAGGTTTGTGCACCCCGATCACGACCGCAAGTTTCCAGAATCTGGGGAACCGTTGAGTTCTGAAGATGTTGTTGAACAGCTGTGTTAGATGGTAGATGGCCTCTCGTGGTAGGTTCCTCAGCATTTGGTTTGCAAGCTGGTCTACACCTGGAGCCTTTCTTGGTGGGAGGCGGTTTATGATTTGCCTGATTTCTTCTTCTGTAGTTTCCTCTATGTGGTAGTCGTCTTCAGCTGCCAGGAATGTCGCCAGCCGCCGTCTGACTTCCGCTGTGTGGTCAGGGTCGTGGTCATCAGCAGGGCGGAACTGCCGCTCGAAATGGTCTGCGAGTGCTTGCGCTTTCTCTTCGTCGGTGAAGACCAAGCCTCTTTCCCCATGTAGTGGGGGGATGCGAGCTCGGCGTTTGGTGAAGCGCCGAGTCTCGTTCCATAGGCTGCCATCGCGTATATTCAGGGAGGCTAGCCTGGCTGACCATTCCCTGTTACGGTGTTCCGTAATGGCGGCTTTTAGTTCACGTTGGAGGCGGTTGAGAAGGCGCCTGGTAGCAGGTTGGCGAGTCATTTTCCATTCCCTCGCCACACCGTTTTTGTGCCGGATCTGAGCGAGTATTTGCGGAGGCAACGAACGGGACTGCTGTTTGGTGACAGGTGGTGGGGTGGCATTCTTGGCTGCCTGTACAATGGTGGCGGAGACCTGCTTTAGCTCCATCTCTGGGTTGATTGGTTGGCTGTTTTCTATGGAGACTCTGATAGTTTCACGGAACCTATCCCAATCCGTTTTGTTGAGGTTAAGATAGTTGGAAGGGAGTTTGTGCCACGTTCCGACATCCATGTTGACAATCACCGGCGAATGATCAGATGATAATTTGTTAACTGTGTTGGCGGCGATGAAGCCTGTGATACCCTTGGTGATGGCGATGTCCAGAACGTCGGGTCGATTGCCACTCCACGGGTGGTGCGTGGGCTCGTCCGGCCCCCAAGCTTGCATGTTGTGACGCAGGCAGAGTCGATGTAGTTGTGTGCCTGCAGGGTTTCTTACGCGGGAATTCCACTCAGGGTGCTTCGCATTTAGGTCCCCACCAATGAGGAGCTTGCCCCTGAGGTTGAACATTTGGAGGAAGTCATCCTCTACGAAAAGTCTCCGTGGTGGCCTGTATGCTGCGACGACAGTGATAAGCCCTATGGTTGTTGCTAACTCGATTGCTCGTGCTTCTAGTTGGAGTGTGGGTTGAAGCATGATGTCGTGGTGTGGGAGACCATGTTTTATGTAGATGGCTACTCCCCCTCCAGCGGTGGGTCTGTCGGATCTGTAGCAATTATAATTAGCAACGGAGGCTCGTATCCCGGGCTTCAGGTGCGTCTCAGCAACCAGGCAGATGTCCACATTTTCCTCCCGTAAGAATTGCCTAAACTCACCCATTTGTTGGTAGATGCCACAGGCGTTCCATATACATAGAGATAAGTTTTCAATGTGAACTCGGTCCATTGTTGTTTTGGGGAGTTTCTGGTTGAATGGGACCGTGGTCCCTCCTTACTGCAGCTGTAAAGTCTGCGGCTAGTGCGTCAAATTTAGCAATCAGGGAGGTCATCAGATTTGTCAAAGCCACGATGGCGTTGAGTAAGTAATCCATCGCACCACCGTTGTTGGTCGCCTCAGGGTGTGGACTTGGCTGGTGGCAGTGGTGGCAGTCTTGCCTGTTCTGGCTCTGGGCTGGTGTGGCCTGGGACCTGGTCTCGTCCAGCTCTTGCTGGGTCCCACTTTTTGTTGCTGCTGCATAGGAAGACGAGGAATTCTTGGGGTTTGCACTCCTTCTTCCGGTAGCTGCCTTTTGGCGGCTTTTGGTGGTGGATTGGCTGCCTTGGATGGTGCAGGCTTCTCAGTTTGTTGCACCTGGTTTTGGTTTTTTGTAGCCTTCTGACCTCCATCTCGAGGTGCTCGGTTTTCACCGAGATTCGCTCTCTTACTTGTATCACGCTTCTTGCGGGATGAGTCAGCCTGCTCGGCTGTGTTCCCGCGCAGCCTGTCTCGGGCACGTTTAAAGGCAGGACAGCCCTTGTAGCTAGCTACGTGCTGCCCCTGGCAATTGGTGCATTTTGGGGTGTCGACTCCCTTCTTCAGCGTGCAGTCGTTGGATAGATGGGGTCCCGCGCACTTGACACAGACCGACGGCATGTTACAGTGCCGGGCTACATGTCCTAGTGCCTGACAGTTGAAGCACTGCGTTGGGCCGTTCGGAGATCTTAATTTCTCGACTGTAATCCGCAGCGACATCAGGGACTCCAGTGAAAAGATTTCTTTATTTTGTAGCCTGTCCGGGAGGACTACCAGAAACAAGGGCATCAGGTCCGGTCCCCCGGGTCGCTTCAGCTGCACGACGGTGCGTATGTCGAAGCCCTGGTCCTCCAGTTCCTCTTTGATGTCAGCAGACGGCATGTTTATCGGGATACCTCGGAGGACTGCCTTTAGCTGCTTTTCGGCGGCAGAGGGAAAGGTATAATATGCAATCCCCTTCCTCTGTAGTGCCGCGGTGACTTTGAGGTACTCCTCAGTTGTGTTAAAGGTCAGCTTGACTTTATCGCCGCCTACAGATTTAGCTTGGAAAGGGTGGCCTTCCAAGATCCCTTTCACCAGTTGGTGGAGTTCTTTGTAGGAATTTTTGAATTGCACCACTATGGGCGGAAGTTGTTGCCTTGGGGTGTGCAGCTGCTGCTGTTGTTGTTGTGGCGGCTGCTGCTGTTGTGGCGGCTGCTGCTGCTGTTGTGGTTGATCTTGTTCCATATCTGCCGTTAGGGCGCTGTATGGGTTAGACATCTCCATCGGTGCTTCCTGCAGGGAGCCCCTCTGTGCGGGCCGGACCGTTTTTCTGGCGATTTGGAAGTCATCCGCCGCAGGTGCTTGTGAGACAGTGGTGGTGGTTTGTATAGCTTCTTTAAGCATAGACGACTTGGCTGATGTTACTGATCTGGGTAGTTGTAACTTTTCAGGCCTTTTGCTATGCTTGACCTTGCTTTCTGATGGGGCAGGTTTGGTCTTCACCGATTGCCTCCTTATTTTTGAGCCTATAGAAACTGCTGGCCCTGACTCTTTACTGCCTCGCTTCTTGAGGCTGTTCGTTATCATGCGGTCCACATCTTTGTTTATCCCCATGACATTTTGAAGAATTGGTGGCAAGTTAGTTGCCGGTGATGACGAGGTTGTAGCTATGGATGATGATACAACGCTGCCAGAATTGTCAGAGACATACCTATTATCCAAGGCTGGAAAATTTCTTAAGTAGGCTTGCTGGTTTCCAAATGCAGGTGGGGCGACGTTGGAGGCACCAGCCTCCAAGGACTCGTCACAGGTGTTGAAGTCTGTACCTTCCATCAGCTCTTCAGGTGCCGCTTGGACGGTTGTTGTGCTCCGCCCGGAACGGCCCTAAGGCCTGACGAACGACGGTTACTACGCAGAACCTGACGATCGGAGCGGACAGCCCCAGCCGACGGACCACCGACAGGGAAGCGCGCTCCCAACAACAGGCCACGAGGTTGCTAGCATACGCCAGCAAAACAAAAGGAAAAACAAAAGGAACGGAAATTCTGAGGAGGTACCTCGTGGAACAACAAGGAAACTCCCCAGCGGAACAACACGGAAAACAAACGTTAACGAGAACAAGGAAGTAAGTATTAGAACAAGGAAGTTATCGGTAGGAACGCACGGTTCAGAATGACCGGTGAAGTGAGGTCAGGAACATGCGAAGCTGCTGAGCTAGACCAGATTCCCACTGCTAACCTCTGATTGGTCGGCTGTGGAACCAGTCGTAGCAGGGGTCAAATCTCGTTGCGGCTTGAATCGATGCCAAGGTGGAGTTACGGCTAGATTTGATGTCCTTTTTCACATGACATATAGCGGATGGGCTTAAAATCACCGCTCCTTCGAAGAAGATATCCGAAAACAAAGCCTTCACGATAAATTGTTTGTCCAACTGATGGGTCAACACGAATCCATTGCGGGCCTCATATTGAGCCATGCTGCCACGTGATTGGTCAGATTTGTAACCAATGGTAGCCGGGGTCCTGCCTCGTAGTAACTCATCGTTCGGTAGAAGGAAAAGTCAGAAGGCAAAAACTTACCCATAAGCTGATCATTAATGCCTGAGCAACAAATTTCTCGCTTATGTTACTACCGAACTTTCCGTTGATCTGGACGCGCCGTGTAATGCGTCTCGGTCGCGCTGTCGACCTATAGTATTGATGATTGGCGTCCAGGCTTCACTCAGCTGGTACCCGCTGTCGCGGTTGACGAGGTTAGACGCGAGACGAATTTCTACTGCTTCTGTAAGGATGCTATTCCAGAAGCTACCAGTATGCGCCAGTACTCTGGTATTTTCGAAATCGAAACCATGGCCATGTTCTAGACTGTGTTCCGCCACCGCAGACTTTTCTTTCTGCCCCAGACGAACGTGTCGTGCATGTTCTAGACAACGTTGGTGAACACACCGCACCGTCTGGCCAATGTAGCTCTTTCCACACTCGCAACTAATGCTATATACCCCAGGTGTCCGCAAAACAAGGTCATCCTTGGGGGAGCGCAAGATGTTCTTCACCTTCGGTGGTGGCAGGAAAATGGTCTTGATTCCACTTTTTGCTAGAATCCGTCCTATCTTGGACGTTGTGATACGTTTCATTCTGATGTGATGTATCAAGCTGAGAATTATTTTAAGTGTAAGTTTTTCTTTCAACGTGATTTGTGCATTAACTACTGGTAGATTTTGGTGGGGTTTATATTAACGCCTAGCTCTTAGCCCAGTGGGAAAAATAAAGTAAGCTTCATATTGGTGTGCTATAAAAAATTGAGGGATTTTTCAAATTAGTATCAAATTTTCGTTGAACGCAATTGATTTAAATACTGCTGGTCGCATTTTTATGGGGTTTCGAATAATATACAGCCTGCCGTCGCGAAGGTGAAACAAAATATAGTGAAATAATATCTTGAGTTGACTATTCCAAGACAATTGCAGAAAATTAAACTTTTATCACTGTGCTCAGTAAACAAAATAGCTGATGACATGAACTGCCAAGCATGGTGGTGCCTTAAAATACACATCAGAACAAACAAAATGAAATTAAATAATATGTATTACATAATAACAGCTATTGTAGTACTGTTAACTGTTTTTTGTGAACCGCAATACTCTTTTCTCGGAATACAGAATTCCAAACGAACCGACAAGTTTTAGGAGGCAAAATTTAATTTCTCTGTGGGAAAGCGGTTTCAAACACACGTATATGAGGCAGAAGATAATAATAACAATCGGGAAAGTTTACAGACCGTTAGAGTTCCCTGGGTTCTACTATAATGCTGCCCCGTAATATGCAGGAAATAAACAAAATTCACCGCAGGATGAACTAACACAAAAATAATAACACGGCATACAGTCTGTAAAAAAAAACACTGAAGTGTAAAAACACCAACGACGGTTCGTTGATGGAGTACTCATTAAAATATCACCACAGCTATTTAATAATTAAATACTTTCCAGCAGGATAACGAGTTAAAATGTGGATTGTAATTAGTGATGCCTTCATGAGGCCAGTCTCATTGTCAGTTCGGTGAAGCAAAATTAATTAAATGCCTATACGGAGAGGACACTTCATTAAGCACGCAGCTTCGCTACGCGTCGGGCACCTGTCGAAGCAGATTTAGAAACGGCTAACGATAGTGAATCCCTCATTTCCATCGCACGATGATCCGCAGGATTCAATCAAAAGCATTACGTAACAGTCAATGTATGATTGTAGCAGGAGCGTGTTATGAAGTAGGAGCAAAATAGACAACTAGAAAAAAGCAAATACGAAACTATGCATCATAAATGGAATTTGTAGAAGGAGTATACAAACATACGTGAGAGTTTATTTGAAATTAATTACTAGAAATAAGTAACTGAAAAAATTGGGCAGTGAGATACGCGTAAAACTGTTTATTTTGTTGCCGAATTCTAATGAAATATTAATTAGTGCTTGATGCCCGACAAATCGGCAAAATAATAGCATCATATTCATAATTAATTTGTGATTTCCCACCTAACGATACTTTCATTTTTGAACCAAAACAGAGGAGAAATAAAGGCATGGACACAAGAGCCTCTCAGCTGTATTATCACTGACTGCAATAAATATCTGAGACATAACTGGTGCACGGATGCTACTACTAACATGAATTCAGCCATAATCAACTAAGTACCTTCTAATTTCACTTGAATTTGTACCGGTACAGATAATAGCAAACTTCACCTTCTCTGTGTATAGTTCTAAGCAGATAAGAAGGCAGAAATCCTTTTTGTGGGACAGAAGCATTAGCAGTGAACTGCAGATGTAGATAACAGTTTGTTGGATTTATGAATCTATCTTCTTTTTAACCGTTCTGATGCAATGTTCAAGTTTTGCCGAAACTAAATTAATTGAAAGTCCATCGTGCATGGGAAAATTGTACAAGAGCGTATGCACAGTATGACAGTGATGAATACTTTCGTAGTACATGTTAGTTATTTGCTGCACTTAATTAATACCTCCTACACAACAGGTCATGTAAGTAACATGATTGTGTTTTTAGTATTTATTTATCATAAGTGAGATGACAATTATTCCAAAGAAGTTTTTTCTACACAAATTAGGATGAGGTCTGAATAGTAAAGATGTATTATAAATCATTTTTAGGAGCAGTGTTATATTCTTTCCTTCTTTAAAGCAACAGTATCTTTTCCAGACGTATATTGCAACTAGAATCTATCAGAACAAAAAGATTGTTAATCATCGTAAGTCATGAATCATTCTCATTTTTTTTAGCGTAGTTATGTTTTTACGTCATCGTTTTGAGTTCATGCCTAGAGAAACTGTGCTTGTTTTTTTTTGGGAAAACTGTTTAGCACAAATAGACTTATTTCAGGCGATGATCAATCCTTGACCCAACATCAACAAATAAAATATTCATATATTTTATTACATCGAAACTAGGAGCTAACAAAAAGGATAGTAACCCATGTTTGCTTTATCTATTGTGAAAAGGGGAAAGTAAAACTTGAAATACAAATCAATATTTTTGTTTTATTTTAGGATTTAAGGTCGGTTATAGAAATGTATGCTAAAGGATTTTGTAAAATAATTTAAAATATTTTTTTTAGTAAAATTTAAATATTTTTTATAATTTGATATAAATACGTGGTTTAATTATTAATTTACGTTACGCTTTTCGCAGACTTCTTCAGGGCCTTGTGTTTCTTACGTAAAAAACTTTATTGCTTTCAAAAATGATCATGGTATTTCTTTATTAGTGTATAAACTAAAAAACGACGTTTTTTAACCTTACGAAAGAAACATATTTGTAGATTATTTCTTTTCTATCTGGTCAATAACACTCCGATTTAGTGTCACGTATTAAATTTAATTATCTGGAATAAGAAACTTTATTTCCTATTGCAATAACTTTATTATTTGTTTTTTAGGGATTTTACAATCAGAAAACTCAGTAAAGTGGATTCAGTTGTTAACTCCGCATCACATATCTCAATACGTCCAGAAAAAAATTGAATTAATAAACAAATAATAGTCTATCGTATTATTAATTCTTAGGCATCCGTACAAGCAGCTTCAATTAGCTGTATGATAATCCTCAGTCGTATAGAAGTTTAGAAGATCTCAGGCCATGTTTTGAAATAAGAAAATGACTGGAATTTTTAATCATTATACAGAAAAAAAGTAGAACGATTAATGTTAAATACAAATATGTTTTACCTATTAATGATTATTAAGTAATAATTTACTTACTAAACTACGAATTTTATTCGTGTCTTCCATTGGAATGCAGAACAGAATAATCTGATAATTGCCTACATTTTCATCAGGTCCTCTGCTACCCTAAATTCTAGCAATGTGTGAGAAGAAAATACTGGACTGAACAATCAATATTAAGGCAATCTGCTCATTGTGTCAATGTTGAAACTCCATTTGATCCATCTGAAAAATAATGATTCCTTGTTTTGAACACCGTACATAACGTTGATTATTACTTTAAATTAACGAAATAATCGAGATAAAGAGCCATGAATCATTAGGACGATGAGACGTTGGAAGAGGTTTTAGTGCTGACTTGCACGAGAATCAGTAGACTAAATTGGCTACTTTTCGTGAGACGGTCTTGTATTGTTGCGGTGCTGTTACTCAGAAGGTGTTTTATTAAGACAAGGATCTTGCAACTCAGGAAACTCCATTCAGGTTGTTAAAGCTCTTATAACTTATGACCAGCGCTTTGAGAGGAAGTTTTAATGCTGTCATTAAAGTTTCACTCATTGCTAAAATATCGAAGTTGGTCAAGAAAGGATCCTTTCAGAGAACTTCCGGGCTCTAAGAGAGGCTTCGCCTAAGACCCCAGCAGTGTCGCAGTCTTACAACTTTTGACAACCACATTAATTAATCTGTTGTCTCGGTTCTGGTGTAACAGTGGTTAGTGCTACACAATAATTGGCATTATCTGAATTGAGGTGTTGTGCAGTATGATGTGTGAAAGAAACAGTAAATGTGGTACAGAACGTGTGTTACAATTTTTTTTGCGTGATACGAAACCGATAATTAATTGTGATTCCGTAATGCGTTGGTAATCAGGCTATAGGTTTTTTTAATTAAAATGAATCTCTGGTATAGCTATTGACTTTTTTGGCGATAAAACAGTCTAAGTGAAAAATTTATCCAGTAGTTGCTAAAGGACACAAATATTTAAAGACCATAAAGTTCACTGATTTTTCGCAATTAAGGAATTAGTTCTTCTTTAATACTGCCTCTCTTAAGGGTAACATAGTTAGAATATAAATCTGGATCCTCCAGTTCATTTATTTTAAAGGATGGTGAACGAATTTTTACGTAACACAGGTAACTAGTTAGAGCCAAAAAAATCGTGTTTCCCTGTCATTATTACTTTATTTTTCAGTATTGTAAATGCTGTCTGCCACTATCAGATAATCATCGGAAAATATATTTTACCGAGCACACGTCACAACACATTAAGTATGTGAAGTCTCACAAACTAAAAGCCTTGATTAACCCTTACTAGTAGCGATACACAAAATTTTTTTAAAAAAATTTCATTCCTCCCAGCCTTCAGCCGAACTAAACTATGTGGAGGGAAGGGGGATGGAAGGAAGTCGACCGTTGGCTTGTAAGGAACCATTCCAGCATTCGCCTTGAGTGACAAGGTAGCAAAAACCACTGAAAACCCCTAGTCAGGATGGCCGGAAATTGAACCACGTCCTCCAAAATGGTATGTTGGAGATAAAATAAGTTATCTTTCTATTTCGGTCGTTACAGAACAGTTATTTGTTTTTAATTATATGTCGGGTTGTAAAATCTCGACTGCAAGAAACAACTTACGTTTCGTTGAGCATGTTCTTTATTATGAACGGTAAATAATGGCCAAGGAAATAAGAATAAAAATAAAAAAAGTAAAATAATGAACGGGATTCACGGAAGAAACTAACGCTCGAATGTATAGCCTATGGGTGTTCTTCACTTTCATCTGAAATCGGAAAGTTGAGCGGTTTAAGATAAAAGTGTTAAGAAACTCGTATTGTTTTTTCGTTGAATGTGATTCATGCAAAGACTATTCGTCGGGTTTTGATGGACTTTTGAATAACACACAACCCATAGTCACGGAGATAAAATACTGTATGCTTCATTTTGATGTTTAGCCGGGACTGTATCAAAAAATTAGTACCCATTTTTCGATGAACGCTGTTCACACAGAAACTACTGGTTTGAATATGGTGGACCTTCGAGTAATTTACAGTTCACAGTCACGGAGGAAAAATACGATACGTTTCATTATGGTGTGAAATTGGAAAGATGATAAATTTAAGATAAAAATCCATAAATAAGTTTATCTATTTTCCATTGAACGTAATTCATGCAAAAAGGACTGGTCGGATTTACTTATCTCTGCCATTCGAAATGTTTAACTTGACTTCAGTCTAAGAGCGGCGTCATATTAGTTGTTGTTTGTCTTTCTTCCTTTTCTTTCCTCCTTTGCGAAAGGTTTAAGTGGGAGTTCCTTACTTTAACACTTCACGTGAACGAAGTTGCAACCAACAACCAGCTGCGTAAAAAAAGAAACGATGGTATTTAAACCCGCATTGACAGTCTAGAAATCAAGACAGTTGTAATCAGCCAAATGTCGTGCAGCAAACAGAGTTCCTATAATCGCCAGCCCATGTTGCGTATTCTGCTCACACAATGTTCATGAAATGTATTTGTGATTTCATGACCAGAAAATATTAAGCCAGTGGTCCGCTAGATTTATGGCAGCAATAATATGTTTGTGATGACGTATAGCCTGCGTCATGCACAGACAATTAGAAGATGCAAAATATGGGAAACATCGGTCGATATTTATTGATGCCGTGTAGCATATGGTTGAGTAACATCTAAAATAACTGAAGGTTCTTCCAGTTATGGTTTCTAATAGTAAACCAAGATGAACTGCTAGAATAAATAATGCTTTAGTGCACGAAGGTATGGATTAAGTCGTGTTTTTGTTACGCGGATACAAAGTCGTAAACTCCAAGAAATATTTCGACGATAGATTGAGTTACCATATTATTTTATCTGAACATGATATGTGTGCTGTAATGTTCGGTACTAGCCTTAGGAAGGGCGCAGATTCGATGCTCTGTCAGAACATCAAGACCCATATTTTCCATGGTTTTTCTAATTCAATCCAAGTGACTGGTGGAATGGTTCCTACATAAGATCGTTGCCAATTGTACAACCCTATTTTTTTTTTAGAAAAAACTATAACTAATTTAAAACAAACTGCGCCATGAAGGAAGCATCTGACAAAAGATATTGAGTCCGTTGGTTATCTAAACTGTTTTTGCCCCGCTTAACATAGGGGAGCGGAAAGGTAGTAAACAATTTCAAATAAAAGTCTGGCGACTGATGAGGACTAACTGCAACACGAAAAAAAGAATTTAAAAATGTTTATGAGGTTTGATTGATTGTTATAAAATAAAGACGCTGGGGGAAATGTTAATTAGAATTAATGCCATCATTTGTCTTTTATCATTGAAAGTAGAAAGTTATTGCTCTCTCCCTCCAAATTTCCCGTAAACCAAAATATATTGCTTCCTTCCACTAGCGAGCAGGAAATTTAAAGCATGATAGTAAGTGTTCTGACTTAAGTCAGGTCTTTTCATGGCTTGTTGTGATATAACCGTATATTTTGTGGACTATAAATATAAAGAATTCAATCCTTTTGTTTTCAACAGTTACACAACTTGTATTCCTCTAGGAACTACATCGAACTTCTGTAGTATTCGAAGATGCAAGGTTCTTCAGCAATGAATGATTTAAAAGCAACCGATGTGTCTCTATGTCACTAGCCTTTAAGTCTTGATTGATTTCTTTATCTCCATAGCAACCTACACTTCTTTTCTTTAAGAATAAATATATCGATTTTTGTCTACTTTCAAGGAACAAAAATATAATTTTCTTATGAAATGTTTCGTTATGTACAATACAATACATTCATTTTCGATTGATCCCAATATAAAAGACTGGCTCTGTGGGATGTGGAAAGTTGTCAATTTACAGATAAACAGTTACATAACAAAATAATACGTACACCAGTAGATCTACACTCATAGCATATATGGTACATTAAACAATTCCATAACAAAATAATACATACACCAGAAGATGTAAAGTCATAGCATACATGGTAAATTAATTATGTAAACTACATTTACAGAAGCTACTGGCAGTTATTTTGTAGATACCTTAGAAATAAATTCTTCGACAGAGTCACATTGTGTTCTCTAAACTTTCTCCATGCGTTTCTATTTTCAGCCTATCTTCTCGTTCCAGTGTATCAATCTGCAGTTTAATACATCTACCATCGATTTTTTTATTTTATTTTTACGATAACTTCCAAGATGTTGTTCTGCCATCTGAAAGAGTTTGGCACAGCGATCTTGTGTTTAATCTCTACCACCTAGGGTTTGGCGGCTCAGTGGGTGAACGTGCATTTACTGCTCGAGTAGGAGAAACACTTTCTCCCTGCTCCCAATTGACGATGGAGTGTCATAAGAGTCAGTAGTAGGACCTGTATTGATTAACCTGTACAGCACAGATATTACTGCACCTGCCAATGTCCACACCGTCTAAAGATAATAATACAGCGATCCTTGGCACTCACCGTAGCCGATTCGTCACCACGAAAAAATTCCACAGTGTCTTGCAACAAACTGAACAATGCATGCGCAGATGGTGAATTACTACACATTACTACGAAGACGTGATCAATGTTAATAAGGCACTTCAAGAAACTTTCAATAAGTGTAGAAGACATAGAGCCGGAAACATACTCAAAGCACCTTGGAGTGACAATAGATGTTCGCTTGATACGATAGTGTCATGTGGAGGACCTGCATAACACAGGTAAAGCATGAAGTCCATAACTAATGTGCTACAGCTTCAAACTTCACCTAATGCTGCCTCCAAGCAAAAGACGATGTTGCTAGAAATGATGATGTCATTAATTTCTAAAGCGTCTAGTCTGTTTTATCTTCTTTTTCTCAGAGGCCAAGTCTCTGCATTTGTATAACACCACGCTCCAAACGAAACGTTTAATGGTTCCTAATTTTTTTTTTCCTGTTGAATGTTTCTTTAGATAACAAAATACTGCATTTTTTTCCTGCCCACATTTCATATCTTCTGTCACTAGAAAACCAAGTAGTTTGAACACTTTCACTTGCTTTAAATATCTTTAAAGTCTCAAGCAAATCGTCTACGGCATTTTTGGCTGAGATACCCAGAAAGATAATTGAGCCGCCAAGTGATAGAGCTATCGATTCTTCGCGCAATGCACATCTTGTTGTAGCTAACTAACCTAACTCGGTAGTCCTACCGAGTATAGGGGACCTACAGTTTAAATAGGATTTGAACCTCGTAAGCGGTATGGTGAACTTCATATTACTCAGCAAGCTGTGACAGAGGTGAAGGGCCTCTGAAAATCCCAGCCGAGACAGGGACTACGAACCAGGGAGCTTTAGATTCCCAGCCAGACACCTTAACCACAGATCCACCAGACCGCTAAAGACTGAAGTGAATGTTAACTAAGGCGATACACTTTTCTTTAAACGAATTTAGCAAAGCTGTGGGTGTATTTTCCGTCTTACAAGGTAACTGAGGTGTTGTTGAAAAGTTGAAACGATGGGATATTGTTAACCACGGGAACCGTTTTATGCCTTATGATGTTTTTAGAGAAAACCGACAAAAGAAAAGAGAAATATGTGAAACATGTGGTAATCCGTTTATCCGTGACTTCGTTTTATTGGGAAGAAATATATATAGTTCTTCTCATTCACGACTGCATGACCCCAAAACATTAATGGCACTAATAACAAATACGAACAAGTAATTTGATATTTGTCGTATAAATTAAAGCATCTTTAGCGGTTCTTTATGGTTCTGTACTCACACTCCCATTTAATCCCATATCCACACACCATTTTACGTCTTACATGCCAGTATTTGAACACGAAGATGTATGATACAAAGTTACTATTAGCCTGTGTATTTTCCATGGTTCAAAATATTACTTGAGCAAAATGCTGTGAACGATCTTAAACGGTAACTGTAATTATTACACCAAGTAATCAAAAAAATATTACTGCCTACTGTATCTGAATACATACCTAATAACACCGAAACTTAAATACGTACGCACCTGGTTCCAAAGTGATGAAACCGTACCATCAATATGCGAATACTTTTGTCTAGAGAAGTTATTATCATAAAAAGTTTGGTAAATAGAAATTTCTGTTATGAAGTCTTCCATTATTGTTTCGCTTTATTATCTATGCGTCAAGTGAAAACAATTTCTAAGAATCTTAGTAAGGCTCTTTAAACAGGGAGACAAATATTAGTATCTGCTAACACATGTGGATAGAAAGCGGAATAAGTAGTCGTCTAATGTTCGTTAGTAGCAACTGGGTGGCCACTGTAATGTAGACTGATATCACATACAGAGGGATACAGCAGTTTCGAGGGCGCTGATGGTTTGATTTACTTATTCACTTGTTCGTCATGTGTCGACCATTCCACAGCTCTACTACCTTCATTCAAACAGGAATGTATCACTTTTCGCTTTAGCGGTCTGGTGGCTCTGTGTTTAAGGAGTCTGATTGGGGATCGAAAGGTCTCCTGTTTGAATCCCCCTCTCAGCTGGAATTTTTATTCGACAATCACCTCTGGCCCAAATTGTTGTGTAATGCGAAGTACACCAGAACGTACCATGGTACGTAATACTGTAGGTCCCCTATACCCGGTAGAATTACTGGTTTAAGTTAGTTAGCTACGACAAGAGGTGTATTGTCCGAAGAATCGAAAACTCTGTCACTTGGCGGCTGAACATTCCTTCGGGATATTCCGGCGAACATTACCATATGACGATTTGATTTTGACTTCAGACTTTAAAGATATTTTGATGATATCTGAAGCTAGTGAAAGTGTTAAAAAATTTGGTTCTCTAGTGACAGAAGATCTGATATGTGTACTGGATATGAAAACTTTTTTACGCGATACAATACTCCATTTTTACAGGAAAAAAATTTAGGAATGATTAAATGTTTCGTTTGGAGCCTGGTGTTATGTAGTGCAGAGACTTTTTTTATGGCTTTACGCCTTGTCGACGTCGAGGCCATTAGAGGCGAGATGCGAGTGGGGACAAGGAACGGGTAGGAATGCGGTCATGGCATTTTGAAGAAAGCATCTCGGCATTCACCCGGAGTGATTTGGGGAAACCATGGAAAACCCAAATCTGGATGCCCGGACGGGGATTCGAACCCACGCCCTCCCGAATGCGAGGCCAGAAGGTTAACCACTCACCCACCACGCTCAATCAGAGACTTGGGATCTGAGAAAAGAAGAGGAAATAAGACTTGAGGCTTTTTTTTTATATCGCTGTGAGGGAGGATGGAATATATCATTACTATCATTAATGAGAGGAATAAATGAAATTATTAGTACAGCATATGTACAAAATTTTAGATGGTTATAAGATCGAAAAAGTGTTTTTAGTTTCCATGCTGAAAACATCCTACACAGGCAGGTAGTTTTTTTTTTTTTTTTTTGTAACAGTTTAACGTCCCTTTTTAACAACGTGGTCTTTAGAGACGGGAAAGGATGGGGGCAAGGAATGGGAAGGAATTCGGCCATGGCCCTTTTGAAGGAAGCATCCCGGCATTCGCCTGGAGTGATTTGGGGAAACCATGGAAAACCCAAATCTGGATGCCCGGACGGGGATTCGAACCGCCGTCCTCCCGAATGCGAGGCCAGAACGCTATCCGTTACACCACCACGCTCGGTGGGCAGGTAGTTAAAACTGTTTCAAGGTATCCGAATCATCAGCTATCTATGTAATCTAGTAGGTCAATGTTAAAGAATCTGAATGATGATGAAAATGTTACCAGTTTGAATCTCGGTTTGGTCCTTTGTCTTGTTCGCTTAGATTGTACGCTAAATTGTCACCGTTAGTCTCGGCGGACATGACAGAGGCGAATCTCACTGCTATTTGTACCTCTTTCTTTAATATGAGGTATTAACAGTGCTAAGAACATATTCTTATATATTTTCATTACTGTGGTGTATAGAATACTTGAAACGGGTGTCATTTGGTTTAGAATGCTTCCCTTCTAACAAATTATGTGATTTTTGTGCCATGCGCGATCTCCGAGGAGCAGGTGTAGTCCTTCCCTTCCAAGTGCCCAGCGAATTCTTGAACTTCTGTAGTTTCTCATTCATCAATTTATAGTTACTGTAGATATGTGGATGACTAAAGCGTCAGTCAAGTTCCGTTTGCTCTGATCGTTCTGGCACCATGATCGGCTCCTACCACGGACTTATCTGCCTTAGCCCAAGGTGGTGGAAAAATTTTCATCGCCGGGAATTAGCCTGCGATGAGGCACAGTCTCTTACCGGTTAGAACGAAGACCTTTCTCCAGTGAATATGGGTGGAAACCATACGATGGTGATTTATTTTTCTGATAACTGGTCGACCCTTTGGCGTCTTTCGGAACAGTAGACCTGACTAGGTTTTAACATCGCATAAAACACTACGTAAATCGTCTTCAACACATATACAACAGCAAACAGAGTCACCACTTTCATCCTCGTTATGCAAACAAAATCCACACTTAAAATTACAAATTACACGTTTTATGGACATACTGGGACATTTTAATTTCCTCCTCTTACCAGAGATGTGACAATTTTACTTACAAACATAGTTGCTGCACTTTCACAGCAAATAGCCGACACAGCGCAAACCTGTAAAACGCTTCGGAATGTTTGTTAAATGCACTGACTTTTCCATAATGTACATGAGGATGAAAAATGGTACCGAACCCAGTAGCTGAGTCATTTAACGTTCGAATCTGGCATTCGGGAGTATAAGACGTCAATCCTTCTGCCGGTCGCCCAGGATTGGTTTCTTCTATACGCCACGCGCGAATTTACATCCGTTCCTTACCCACAATCTTCTACAGGCTCTGATGACATCAACTTTCACTTTAACGAAAAAACAAACAAAAACGATGTTGTTTAAATCACACCAATTCTTCCAAAAAATTTCAAGTGAGCCAGAATTGATGTTTCCTTCAACAGCATCAACAATGCGTGTGCCATATCCCCATACGCATTTCACACCTGGAGATTATGACCTTCTTTGTACTGAATGATAACATTTCTTTTACCACCTGGGCTTGATTACTTTTTTTGCGTCTTGCGTTACGATTCGTTGACTTTAAAGTGATTAGAGCTGGGAAAGGATGGGTGACAAGGTATGGTAATTAATTCTGCATTAGTCTAGAGTGATTTCTAGCGGCCGCGGAAAACCGATAGCTGAACTGTCTGACGGGGATTTGAACCCACGTCCTCCCTGAATGTGATGCGAGAGAAACTACTCACCTACCAGGCCTGGTGCGGTGCTGAAACAAGCAAACTCCACGTGCTATAGCGATGTCTATAAGGAGGCTGATTTAAGAAGTTATTATATACTAAAATGCTTCTTTGGTCACTGTTTCTGTGTCATGGCCTTCATTACTGGACTAATTGAAACCAGAAATTTTACTGGTTAATGAGGTTATGTGAATTATTTAATAACAGTTCCATTTAATTAAACAACAACGAATAAATTGCCAGAACTCTGAAAGAAAAGTATTTATTGCGTTTAAATTAACATACTAATCATTAGTTGGTTTTGTTCATTTGTATTCAGGCTACGTAGATGTTTTCTTATACGCTCTGTCCAAAGATATCGATGTTATAGTAAATTAAGAAATATGTGCTACATTACGTCATTTTTATGCTAAGATCATCAATAACATTTGTATATTGCTAAGCAAGTGCGAAGGAATAAACTGCTAGAACCCTGTGTTAAACCCGTTTAGAAGCTGCTAAACGATAATTTCCATGAACTTTTACACTGACCTACATGGAAAGTCGGAGATCTTTTAGGACTGGCACGTTTTTGCTGCCGCAGCTGAACATTTTTTTTTTCGTAAACCTTGTTAAAAGCCATGATTTCAAGACCCGTGTCGAATGCAGCAGTTAATTAAGGACTCTGGTTCGTCTGGCTGCCGTGTCGCACCTAGAGACGCAAGTTCGGATTTGCCTCTCACCCTGCCCGTGCCGTATTTGCATATCGTAACTCTTGTGGACATTTTCTTGCGCCTCAGCTGCTCTGCTAGTTGGATGCAGATAATGCAATTTAATTAACAAAGCCCATTATACTTTTAATGAGATTTGTTATGAAAAGCCTTGGAATGAGAACTCTGAAGCAAATTTAAAATTCGTGACCTCCACCGCTGTCTCTTTGTTATCTTGAGTTTACTTGTGAGAATACTGCACGAAAAACCACTACTTCTTCTCGTATACAAAATGCTGATATAATGTCATATAACATTTCTGATTAGGTCTTCGATTATGCTGCAATATTTTTAGTAACTATGGCCTTTAAAATTACATTACTTTTTTAAGGTATATGGGATCGTAAATAAAATGTCATCTGTATGATATTAATTCCTTTTTAAAATACAACCAGACAATTCTCTGTTTGTCAGCGATATCTGTGTCTGTGAAATTGTGTTGTATGCTCGCAAGTAGGAGGTGAGCAGTAATACTTAGTTGCTGTAATGTCTGCGTTCTGGCACAGCTGACTGACGTGAAAAGTGGTCACAATTGTGTATGTGGTCCGTTTTCTACTTTTAACAAGAAAACTGCAAGACACAGAAAGAAATATGTTAGGTGTGTTTTTTTCTCTCAAGTAGCTTGTCAAAAATAGGAAGCTATAAGACTGTTGGGTGATTAAACCGAGCGGAAGCTATTATGCGACAAATCCCGTTAGATTCGTTTCGACAATCACGAAGATATTGATTTGATCCCTTGTCCGTGAACTAATGTCGAAAAATTAGCTTAAATCTTAACTTAGTAAAGGAGCATTTTAGGCAGTACAGACTATCTTCTGTTAGTATTGTGGCAAATGTTCTGACTGAATACTTAACATGTTTTATCTACGTATAAATACTCTTAGATATTTACTTTGTGATCAAGGTTACTTTGAAGGAAACACACGGCGTAGACATAAACTGTTGGTTATTTATTGGTAAACATTGTGGAGGAAACATGCACTTATACAAACACTTCAAATAATGATGTTATTTTATAAACCCACTAAATGGAAGACAATTATGATGCACCGATGGTACTAGATATACATTGCGTAATATAGGTAGTAGGCTTGGAACTGATTCGACCTATAGCTTCTATTTGGAGGACTGAGTGACTTAAGATGGAATAATTCCTGATATGGTGGAATTATGAAATAATAAGTTGTCCAACATGGAATGTATATAGGAAGCAGCAGATCTACCTCAGTGAAGAGATGTTGTGAGTCTGCTAGTTGGTCCACGTGTTACAAGCGAGTATATTCTCTGGTCAAACGAGGGGCAGTGCTTTAGTGGAGGGAGTAAGCCTTGTCTCTGATTCACTAGTTGCGATTTTAGTAAGAACAAGTGCTCGGATTGGCTACTGATGACGTCTACGAGGTACAAGGTGAAGGGGAAGAGCCTTGTGTAGCAGCTTGGTTGCTGACGGTTGATTTCATGACCTTCAATCACAACTTCACATCTCACATGTAATTGTGCAACTATAACGAGCTGGTATAATGTTACACGAGTGTCGCGGTTGATAATACTCAACAAGTTGAGCAGAGTATCCAGCTTCTCTCGACTGTTACGAACGAAATGAAATAAAGACTTTAAATTATTCTTATACCCCTGAAAAGCAATCATGCGACAAGACTTTTCAAAAAGTACTAAAAAGCAGTATTGACTCGTATTAAACATACCGAGAAAACATGAATACTAGCTACGACTTCTTGAGTTGAAATTACCTATTCGAAAACAAAATATATATATGAGAATTCAGTTTTTACCGGCGTATAAATGAAACAAAATCTACACGGGTTATCTGCCGGATATCATCTTTATTAAACTTAATTTCTTTAATACACAACGTTTCGGCAGCAATCTACGCAGCCTTCGTCAGGTAAGCTGTCATAAAGAAACTAAAAATGTTACTGCGAGTCCTGACTTCTATAAGTTGCTTTCAGTATTATGTCTTTATTATTGTTTGAATAAAGTAAATAATGAGTTTAAATTCTGCTGCAGCCTGGTGAGGACAACCAAGATGGATTCCAGTCAGAATTTTCGTCTTCTTCGCATTTCCCAGCAGAGCCACAGCGTAAAATTGTACTGTATATCTACGACAACCCTGTTTATTTGCTGCCGTGTCACGAGAGCTATTCAATGGCCGTTCAAGAGTTCCTATCTTCATGTGAAGAGTGTCTGTGAGAAATACAAGATTGCTAAACAGTTCAGTAATTCAGTACTCTAGGTCTACACGTAAAATTGCTTAAAACATTCGATTATTAAGAATTAAATTGTTGTCTAAAAATTTTGAGGAAGCCTCATGGTCCGATTAACACGATTCTGACAGAAACTGAGATACTTAAGTTTATTTTTCGAAACTATACCTGCAATTCAAAATGTTGTATAGTTATCTAATTTTCCTTTGCGTTTTATAGCTCATTGGCGTCGTTAAAGCCGTGAGGGGATGGGGGCGAGAAATTGGAAGGAAAATAGCCATGGAATTTTGCAGCAATCTTCAGACTGGCAGAAATTTTCATTATTATACGTAGTAAAAGCGAAAGATGCAACGTATCTTACTAACTATCAGGTAGTAAGCTTCCTGAATGATCCGTTGCTTTACGTACTCGTTTGACGGTTTATTTAATTAGTTTCTGTGATTTAAAAAATATGAAACTCATATGGTAGAGGTACAAAAATATTTATTTATTCCTCAGAATCCCAATGCTACTCTTATTCGTAGTAATTGAGTTAGAAAAACTTTTCCATGGCGTCTTGTACTTTAAATCCGTAAAGCAGTATTCTGTTTCTAAAAGTTGCTCTCATTCTCGAGGTTCAAATGACCATCATCCATATTCCGCTTTCCTCAGAGATGAGTAACGATTTCCGAGAAGTGAAGCCACTCAGTGGAAGAGCTGGCCAGTCGACTGATATGAGAATATTTCCACTTTAATTTCCCAAGAGGTGGTCGTACTGAAGTGTTTGACGGTCTAAAATTCCGCACTTTCTCCAGTAGGCCTAGTTTTAATTAAAGGTTGACTTAGGCATGTTACATGACAGTAGACTGGTGGGTCATTAAAACTGTAGGGAGCATTAGATCTCTGGTTCGTCTCTTAATCTCGACTATGTTTTCAGGAGGTCAAGAAGTGATAGTTTTGTGTAAGTGACGTACGCTAAATGTCTCTGTCGCTGGTGTTACACGTAAAACCGAACGTACCCTTTACCCAGCAGTTTTACCAGTTTCTAATGGTTGATCACGACACATGCGCGTTGCGTGGCCAGTTGACACCCTATTGGAAGATATCCGAATGCCCTATGGAATTATTAGAGAGTGTTTGTTACTGTATCGTAGTGGCGAAGTAAGTATGCATATAGAAACTACTGGTACAAATTGAAGTAAGTCAATGTCTTTCATGGTAGTAAAACGTCTAAAGGAAAAAGTATAATCTGCTTCCTGTGAGTAGCGTGGAGTTAATGTTTGTCATGTAGCAGTAAAGCTTGTTCAGTTTGGGAGGAGGAACATCACAAATTAGAAACATTCTGATGGTCATAAACAATTTCCAGGATGCAATGATCAGGGTTAAAATATTCACTTTGAGAAATTAGAATCGCAACACCCACACAGGAATGGTGGAATTTTAGGAAACTTTGTAGATATTTTTGGCGTCACACCCAGAACAAATTGAATTATTACCTATTGATACAGTTGTCAATAAGAATTTGAGCCACCGAGTGTTGTGGGTGAACGGTTAACGCTCTGGTCTCGCATTCGGGAGGACGCTGGTTCGAATCCCCGTCCGGGCTTCCAGATTTGGGTTTTACATGGTTTCCCTAAATCACTACAGGCGAATGCCGGGATGTTTCCTTCAAAAAGGCCATAGCCGAATTCCTTCCCGTCCCTTGTCCCCAATTCCATCCCCCCTCTAATGACCTTAACCGTTGACGAGTCGTAAAGCTCTAAGTAAAAAAAAAAAAAAGAAAAAGAAGTGAGACCATCGAAGGCACCAATATATTCGTGGATCCTTAACGGCATTGAATAAACAAGTGTTCGGATGCCTTCTTTGGATACGTCTCTTTACGCCTACATGTTTCACGCAGTCAGTTGCTGCACAGTTTGTGCTGGATGACTAAGTGATCTGATGTGTCTACTCCTGGCATCCCAGACATACTCTATTGGGTACAAATCTGGGGACCGTGCGATCCAAATTGTGATCTTAACCCTTTACAAAGTTTGTGTTTTGATGGTCACAGTTTGTGGACGGGTATTATCCTGTTGGAAAATGCAATTTTTTGGTGGACATGGAAGGTACTGCACCACGTCCTCATATTGGTTGGCTGTCATTATGCTTTCAACAACCAACTCAGTCCTGCTGTTGAAACTGATTGCCGCTAAACCATGACACCAGTGGCTGCACCTGTCTGACGTTCTGAAATCATAGCAGTGTAAGCCGTTTCTTTGCTACGCCTGCGTACATGTTCTCGATTATCACTTTGCCACAGACAGAATCGGGACTCGTCTCTAAACACAAATGTACGCGATTCACGTGTCCATTTGCGTTTCGCATTACACCAGGTTAGACGACGCTGGCAATGAAATCAGATTAATGGAACACATTGCATAGGAGTCAGAAAGTGAAACCATACTTCAAACAATTGGTTTACAACCGTCTGGGGTTTGGGAGGGGGGGGGGGTGAGTCTCTCTGTAACCACTGCTTAGATGCGGCCTGCAATCATCCGTCTATCAGCAACAGCCACCCACACAATTTGGTAGTCTTCGCGTGCTGATATCCAGCGTACTATTACATGTAAACCTTTCAATTTTTAATCATTTAATACTCTTCATGTCGGGATACTTGGGGCCAAATGTCATTCATCAGAATTCCGTCTGGGTGTTGGGATTTTAATTTCCGCCAGTGAATCAGAATCGTCCTCCCGAAAACCATCCTTTCCTGGTGCGGCCTATTTTCTATGTATGAGGCTCGAGTTAATAATTCTCGACTAATGAGTATTCCATTACTTACCAACTGCTTCCATATTAGAGGGTGGCAACGTACAACCTCTTTGAAGTAAGAGGCAACGAAAAACCGTGGTTTTGAGGGCTCAGAAAGTCTCCTAAAGAAAGATGATCTTATAAATTTGCATTGTTATGTCATCCATCTGCGTAAAATATTCCTTAGTTAAAATAATCCTTTAATCTGATCCTCAGGTGGGAACAAGGTATCGAAAAGAAAACAGACAAAAGCGATTTAGGCGTGGAAGCTCAGAACGTTAATAATCAGGATCAGAAAGGTATGTTAGATAATAAAAAATGAAGATGGGTAGGATTTATTTGGATGTGGTTCAATTTATCAAGGTTAAACAGAATAACATGCAGTATTCAGGCTCTGTATAATTTAAATTAGTTAGTCAATAACTAGAATGAGATGTATGCTGAATGAGAAAAACAGTACAGTGATTGAGTTATTATTAACCATTTAGTAACAGAATAATCATGTAAATGAATTAAGATTTTTAGTAGGTGTACATAATATGAAAACTTTGTAAGACGAAATGATGGAATGGAGATTACAGAAACTATCAGAAAAGAAGTAAAGAATATTTCAGGGAGTTCAGATTTAGGAGAAATAAATTGGGAAGGAACTACGCTTTCAGAAGTTGATAACAATTTGAACTAGATTTAGTAAACTGAACGTTTAAGATTAGTTGAGTACTACCAGAAACCGAAGGGATAAAATAGAACATTCCAAATCGTTTCGTCGCTGAATAAAGATTCAAAAATAAATTTCTGGACCTAAATCAGATAATTGTTACTGTATAACAGTTACAAATGGGAGAGCAAAATACAAGATAGTAAAACCGAATGCATATAGAAAATTAAAATAACCTAAGATAGACGAGAAGTTTACAAAATCTCTGAACATGTATCATCAAAAAAGGGATGGTAAAGCTGAAGGGCGAGATGATTAAAGCAGATACAGAAAATCTTGGTAAAAAGTTACAGTGGAAATACTTTACGCAATAGACCAGAGGAAGTAGAGAAACGTCTAGTGGAATAAAGGGCGCAGAATATTTGGAAAATTATGATGCATTACTAAAAAAGCTTCTATTCAGAAGAAATAGATTGACTTTTGCGAACAGTATTTGACAGAAAATTCCAAATATTTAAACTCCTAGAAGTGAAAAGAAGTTAATTAGATCGTCCATAGCTAAATCTCACAAGAGAAGAAGGAATTTAAAACGTTATTGAAATTGACATCAAAAGTTATAAATTAAAAGATATTCCTACAGATTTCTAAGACGTATATGAAACTTATCGCACCGCATGTTTTGATATCAAATGTTTCAGTAGTACTAATTAGGTTAATATATAGAAGGAAGGGAAAAAATATGAAAGAAAAAATAATGAATTAAATGAATGTAAAGTAGGCATACAGGAAGAAGTTCTGGCGCTGCGATTAATTTTAGCAGGGCGGGTCATGAACAAGATAAGTACTTATCTGGAGCACTTAGCGAAGATAAGTGAACACGGTTTTCAGGATTTTAACTTTCAAAATATCATTCTAGAATAAAAAATCAAAATCTAAATAAGAATCAAGTGACTATAGCTATAAAAGGGAATCTTGAGAGACATGAGAAATATACTGAGGGGCAGGGACCGAGCGTGGTGGGTACAGGGTAAGCGGTAACACTCTGGCCTCGCATTTTGGAGGAGACGAGATCGAATCCCGGTTCGGTCTTTCAGATTTGAGTTTTCCATGGTTTACTCAGATCACTCCAGGCGAAAGTCGGGAAGGTTCATTTAAAAGGTCATGGCTGAATTCCTTCCTGTTCCTTGAACCCAGTCCTTTTCCGCCTTTAATTAATTCTACGTCAACGAGGTGTAAATTCGGGAAGTGAAAACAAAATTTGAGTGAGGCATATAGGTTCAAGAATTAAGAGTCAGTATGCAGAAATTTAAAAATGATCTTGCCTTATTCACTGATAACGACATGGAGAAATTAGTGGATAATGTAAAGCAATTGTTGTTAGATGAAGTTGAATTGAATATAAACAAAAGAAAAGAAAAGAGGTAGTAAAAAATCTATATATCAAAACAAGAACCGATCAAGAATCACTGGAAGAATTCTGTTGTTACTATAAAACAGTAACGAAGGAACTAGACAGAATTTCCTAAACTTCATGGATAGACCATAACACTTAATGAGCGTGGGAAATGGGAATACTAGAAAGAATGAAATCAACAATTCTGAATCGTGACATTATAGAGGAATGTGTAAAATTAAGTGCACAGAATAAATACACTAAATGAACAGCTTTTGGAAATGACAGATAGAGAAAGTAATATGTAGAATAATAATAATAATAATAAAATAAGAGTTATAAGGGAGAGGCACGTTTTGAAACGTGCAGTTCTGGTTTCTTTGTTAACGGATAAAGCAGTTAATGAGAAGAAAGGTAGTCAAACGTAGACACTGTGTAACAGACATCTGAGAACACTGCTAGGAACACATATTTAGGTATCGAGAAATCAGGATGGAGCGAACCGAATGAACATATTTTACTGACGAGATCGTAAGAAAAATAAAAATAAAAAAACGAAAACTTTGTTACAACTTGTGTCCTGTCTATGGTGTTCGTTGAAATGATTTGTGTATGTTCTAAAAGAATTCATCACCGTCGGATACAATCACTGGCTAACTCCATTGTAATGTCATGGTTATAATGTTTCAGTTATTTTGAATCGCTGTATGAACGGTAGCACAAAAATCATCTTCTCATGAAATATTTATCTCACAGTACACAGAATCCAAAAAAAGAAATTCTACCGCTGTGCTAGGGCGAAATCAGTTAGTTGAATTTCTAACAAAGTTTTTCTAGCTCCTTTTGTTTTTCATATAGTAATGCCTCCTGTTATGGAAAATGTAATATAGAGTTGTAGTAAATATTCCATTCGAAACTCAAAAAATGTCCGAAATATTTTGAGATTCTTTTTACTCTGGGAAGTTTTACATTAAAAACTTTTGTTTTTTCAATTACGGGAAATGGTAATAGACATTCCCAAACTGTATTACCAGATATGTAATTCCGTACTGCTTAAAAGGGTCACTCCGGTACTTTTCCAGATTAATTCATTTTTTATAGTATTAGGTCTCATTGTAGTCGAGATCATTAGAGGCGGGATAGGACTGGGGTCAGAGCGTTACCGCTCAGTCACTACGTTCGGTTTTTAATTAGCAAATTTTACTGAAAATCTATTTCGAACATGATGATTATAACATATGGAAATATATAATCCGTCATTACCCTTTGCTGTGAATGGGAAAAATAAATTCATTATTTGATGTGACGCAGAAAAATATACAATGCTGTTTGCAGAGACCATATCCTGACGAATTCCATTATTTATTGCAAGATGCAATCAATGCAGTGGACTGTTTTTCTAAACTAGGTGTTTGTTATTAATATTCATGTCAGTAACATACTTTTCGTAACGTCTTGGTGGTTGGATAAAAATTTTATACTTTTTTTTTATATATACTCGTATAAACTGGCATTCGGCCTTGTAGCCATTCAGTCAGCAACTGAGGAGTGTATATAGAATTATTATTGATGATAACAAGTGACAGGACAACACAGGACAAACACAACACTTAATTAAAACCACGCATGCCCTGAGCCGGACTCGAACCGGCGACCCCTGCGACGCTATACCAGCTCCCTACCCCAGCATTTTTATACTTGTCAAAGTATAAAATTATATATTGCTATGTGATACGATGTGTCATGTATAAACATGTAATCACGAGAAAAATAAGTTAAATTTTAGTCATTGCTCCTCGACGATAAGTAAGCTATTTAGTTGAGTGTACTTGCGGAAGATTGGCGGAGAAGAATGAACACTACCCAAGAAAAGACGCTGTTATTAAAAAACATTTCTATTGAATTCTGAAGAAAACTACTCGGTGAGAGTGGCGGTGAGATGGAGAAGGTGATACCGGCTTACCTGTTACTCAAGATTAAGGTCTGAAATGGGGAGGAAGGGGGATTGCTGTCGCACGCTGGTACCAGAAAATGTAATAGAAATAAGTGAGTGCATAAAATCAGTAAGACGTCCATACGGGACACTCGCTGAGCGTTGCACCTTTGAGAATGACGCAAACCGTCATCCCAGCGTCTGGAGTCAAAGAGAACTAACAGTGGGGAGTGGAGGGTGGGGGTGATTGGGGTGGGGGTGAACAATAGGCAAGCTTGTGAGGAGGATTGACAGCATTGAAATGGTTTCGTGCTTGGAGCGACTAAATGAAAGCAGCAGAATTGGAGGCAAAAACCTGTTGTGAAAGGGTTTCTAGTAGATGAGGTTTGGTTGTTATTTTAGTAACATTCCCTCACTACTTTCATTGATTCGTGAATTATTACCTTTAATATTTTACATAATTTAATAATTACCCTCGAAGTTGACTTTAAAATAAAAGTTTCTGGAAAATAGGGTGAAACGATATTTCCTCTTTATCAATGCAACATTGCCGTAAGTTGCCGTTTATTAGGTACTCTTTACGGCTAACACACAGAGGCGTATTTAATTTTAATATTAATACAAGGAGGGTCAAACAAAATACAAAGCACTGCCTCGTCTTCTATTTGACAATAAACAAAGAAAAACAACTAAGGATTTAGTAAATATTATTGAAACAAACTAAACATATTGAAACTTTACAACAAATGATAATATTTCTCATTTGACGGACCTGATCTTCCCTTTAAACAACCAAGAACGATCTTTACGATTCCAATGATTGGAACCAAAATCAAAACAAATTACATTATTATGATCTGTCGGGCACTAGGGTATTTTTACATTATTTACAAAGTATGGTGATTGAAAGTTCACAAAAGTTTGTCCATCTTTCAACACAAAAACTTTTAAATAGCTAACGGCTTTTAAACAAAAATTACCTCAATTTATCGGAGGTGAAACTCTTAATCCTTCAGCACCATTACTGAGATAGTTTCAATGACTTGGCCAAATACACACTGTTGAGTTCGTAGTACAATTACCGTGAACGGTGTAGAGTGCTTCGGCGTCGTAGATAGTGGTACTTAAGTCAACTATGACCCAAGTACATCTGTTAATTTTCCGTCAGCCAAGCCTTCGTTCTCCGGAAGCCTGGTATGGAATGAGTGCTCACTCAGGTTGAAGATCTGGCACCAAGTGTTTTGTCCTCTCACTCGGGAGGCATGGCGCAGTATCCCGAATTCCGTCCTTCGCCGTTTCCTGCTAGCCGCGTATCCCATGATTTTCTTCCAAACCATGCTTCTTCTCCAGCATACTCGAGATAGGGTTAAATTCACAGAAATTATAAAATATCCAGAGGTTTTTGTAGAAACGATTGGTTCTGTAAGGTCCCCTCTTCCTCAAAAGTGATTTCATTGGTTAGAATCGTTTTCTGGCGTCTCGTGAGAAACCGGCAACATTCGGGAAGTAAGCCACCGAAAATCCCGGGGGTAACTAAAAGTCAACGGTGAGTAAACCACCTTACGTCGGATATTCCCGGAACCAGTGATTCCTACAGGGATAACAGCTCCGTTTCTGAGAGTCAAAATCGCTGTCTACTGTTCAAGACTCGAACCCTGGCGTCGGACAGTCGGGCGTTCCGTACTAGAAATTTTCGTCCTTCGCTCGTCAGTCGTAGCCACAAAAATCCGATCCTTGTAAAATTCCTCATATCACTGATGGGATTTTATATTAATAATAAAAAAATTATACGAGATGAACCACTTTGGTCATTCCATTACAAACCCAATCTCCAAGGATGGTCACTTCACGTCAGTCAACGTGTGCTGTAATTTCCATTGTTAATTGAAAACCTGAATCAATTTGTACTCGGTTAACTGTGCATCGTTCAGATATCGATGACTGCACTTATACCAATGGGGTTTCTTAAAGAAACATTTCAACTTGGGTTCCCACTTCAACAATATTTACTGCAATTTGGATAGGAAAAGGTTCCTTAGAGATCTTAAAACATTTCGTCTTAGGAAAATAGCGCTGCAAATACCTATTTACGACGAATTTACCTTTGAGATACTGGAGTTTAGTAACAAACTGGCTTTACTTAGCTATTTTCTTTGGAAACAATTTCTCAGCTCATCAGAAATCATAGAATTTTGGTGTTGTCTGAGCGTTCGTATAGACCATAATTTCTTGTCAGCAGGTACGTACCTGGATGTCCTACACGTGGCATCACCCATCGCTGGAAATGTTTACGTCCAGTGAAGAAAAATGAGTCTCCAGTGTTAGGATTGGTGAGAGTGACCTACATGTTGATCAATGTTTGTAATCTCTTACAGATTTTAAACATCTTATCTAGTTTTATTTAATCCACTACTACTGTTATATTTAATGCAGAATTCTGTTTCAATTTTCTACTAATTTACTTATTCGATCTCAAAGGCTCAGTCAAATTATTTTATTCGTATGTACTCCAGAATTTTGGGTATAATAGCTGATGAAACTGGAATATTTGAAATGAAAATACAATGAAATTAGACTGTTAACATTATGAACATCAATAACCTACATTTTAGGTCGAATATTTCATTACAAAACCAGAAATACAATGATCAGCCAGAAAATTACGACCACCTACCAACTATCGATATAAACCAGTCCAGGAGATAGCTGCGTCACCTGACGAGGAATGATTAGTAGTCAGACCCACGCACGGTGCATGTAGTGTCAGTGAGCGTGCTACCCGTGATTGGAATGTGGAAGGGGCGCAGTCTATCTGAGTTTGACCGAGGGCAGATTGTGATGGCCTGGAGGCTTGGCAAGAGCATTCCGGAAACTCCACGATTTGTCGTGTGTTCGAAGAGTACTGTGGTGAGTGTCTTCAACTTTGCGAAACCAAGGTGAAACCACGTCCTAACGTCGAGGGGTTGGGCGCCACCTCTCATTACAGATGTCGGACGTCGTAAGCTGGGCAGACTGGTAAAACAGGACAGGCGGAGAACTGTGGTGGAACTAACATCGGATTTTAATGCTGGGGAGAGTACAAGTGTGTCTGATCGCATAATGCACTCCTAACGATGGGCCTCAACAGCCAACGACCCATGCATGTGCCAATGTTAACACCACGTCCTCGGCAACTACGACTGAAATGGGCACGTGACCTTCGTCACTGGACATGGGCGCAGTGGCAAAGTGTTGTATGTTCTGATGAATCCCGATACCTGATTCATTATGCCGATGGGAAGATGGGAACCTGTCTTTTACTATGGGAACATCTCCTTGACACCTGTACTGTGGGACGGAGACAATCTGGCGGCGGCTCAATTATGCCCTGGGGAACATACACGTGGGCATACAGGAATCCAGTGGAGCTCATGCAAGGCACCATTTTCGGCCAATAAGTATCGTAAATTGGTTGCAGGCCAGGTACACCACTTCATGACGATCATGTTTCCAACCGACAGTGGCATTTTTCAACAAGATAACGCTCAATGTCACAAGGCCAGGAGTGTGATAAAGTGATTCGAGGAAAACAATGGTGAGTTGTGCTGGCCCCACAACCCACCAGATCTGAAACGGATCGAAAACATCTGGGATGTGATTGAACGTGGCGTAGGAGCTCATCCCCCCTCCCCAGAATTTACCGGAATTAGGTGACTTGAGTGTGCAGATCTGGTGCCAAACCCCTCCAGCGACCTACCAAGGCCTCATTGCTTCCATGTCAAGACGCGTCGCCGCTGTTATCCGTGCCAAAGGCAGGCATACCGGCTATTCCGTAGATAGTCATCATTTCTGGTTGATCAGGGTAGTTCATACAGTTCCTGTCTTGCTAAAATAAAATTATGATTACAGTGTGAGCTGGAACTAATAATTAGCAAAAATGAAGTATTTTGAGAAGTTGTAATGCTCATACAAAGCAAATAGCGTGCAAAAGACTAGTGCGTCCGCATTTAGAATACTGTTGTGGAATTTGGGATCCGTATCGCAAGGGATTGATTGACACGTTAGAGAAAGTACAGAGGAGAGCCGCTCGATTCGTGACTGCTAGTTACAGTCCTTACGTAAGTGTCACAGAGCTGATACGTGGGTTGGGCTGGGATTGTTTGGCGGACAGACGACATCGTTTTCATTTGAATTTGTTGGAGAATATGCGAAAATCTTTAATTTACGAGTGCAACGAAATACTCCTTCCGCCAACCTATTTAGGTCCCAACGACAGCAGGGATAAGATTCGAGAAATAATATGCCGTACTGATACATTTATGTAATCTTTCTTTCCTCGTTTTGTTCGGGATTGGAATGCACTGAAATAGGTTTGGTGCTTAGCACTCTCTGCCACCCACAGTAATTGTGAATTAGAATGGATCGATACTGCATAAACAACTGCGTTCGTACTAGATAGACAATAACTACAACTGCAGGTTTGAATATCGTTATTAATAACAAATGTTTGGCATAATCTGATGGACATTCCAGTGTACGAGCATCATTGATTTGTGAGGGTATGCAGAAGTTGATTCCACAAATTGCTATAATCAAATTAGCACTGAAATTGGTGATAATCACTGCAAAGGTTTCAATTATCCTCTAATGGTAGCTAATGCGTGCAGCTCATATCCCCTGAAAGGTTCGTTTGATAAATGATAGGCTTTGTGTTCTCAAATAAACTCTCCTGCCGCTTATTAACAACTTAAGTGCAGATGGATCGATGTAAAATGAATCTGTGAGAATACCACAATCAAGCACCACAAGTGTTATTTCTTTGTCTTAGATATAGTTTCAATAGATCGCAACATTTTCTACGGTTCACAGATTTTGTCACATGATCGCGAATCAGATAAATAATATTTCTATGAATCCAGAGAATGTGTGAAAATATTTCTATCAGCATTGATCGTAATAAACGCAATACAAATTTTGCGCAGTGCAATACCTGAAAAATTAATACCCAAAGACTTCCAGCAGATTGATTATCTCCGAGACGACTTCCTATATCCAGCTCTGTGAAAAGCAAATAGAAAAATAAGCGAAACTCTGAATAAATCTGCATCACAAAAAAACACATTGCCATATTCGGTTATCTATGTTTTTAAAAAACGTATTTTCTCTAAAAAAGCAAAAGTGCATACATTACAGTCGGTGTGAACAGTGGCATCCACAAATTAATTTACCATATAATATTTTCAACAACTGTGTAATATCAGCATGTGGCTTAACTGTATTAATAATATCTCAGCGATAAACATTTTGTAATTTTTGGATACTATTATACAAATCACAGTTTTCCAGTGCTGAAGAATAAAATTAAAAGATTATACAAGCATTACGGTCATTAAAGTAAACAAATAAGAAAGTCAAAATTTCTGGAATAAAAGTTTCACTATTTCTCTTCACAGGGTATAGGTTTTTACTCTTTTGGATTACTAGCTGGTACCCACGACTTCGTTCGTGTCTGTAAAGAATTTGTATTGACAGCTACCGACATCTAACAACCACCATATCTCCCACACTACCACAGTTGCTGAAATTTGGCCGACGTTGTGATCGAAAGGTGACTCTGTGTTGCTACCACACACAAACGCCAGTGATCTGCGATAGATAGTTTTCGCTGAAAAGTGATACAACAAGACACATGCGTCTTTGGCAGAAATATGGAAGTGCCGCAGGTCGACCACTATCAACCACCATTTCTCCCACACTCCCATAGCTACCGACATCTAACCACCATTGTACACGATGGGAGACATGTTATTACTACCACACACAAACACCAATGGTCTATGCTATGTAGTTGTGGCAGAAAAGTGACAAATGCGTAGACACATGTCTTTGGTCGAAATACGAATATATCATTGATCGGCCACTTTCAACCACCATATCTCCCACACTACCACAGTTACTGAAATTCGGCCGATGTTGTGATCGAAAGAGGACTCTTTGTTACTACCACACACAAACGCCAGTGATGTGCGATAGATAGTTTTCGCTTAAAATTGATACACCATTACACATGCGTCTTTGGCAGAAATATGAAATTGCCGCAGGTCGACCACTTTCAACACCCATATCTCCCACACCCCCATAGCTACAGACATCTAACAACCATAGTGCACAACAGGAGACACGATTCTACTACCACACACAAACACCTATGGTCTATGCTATGTAGTTGTGGCAGGAAAGAGAAGTATAAGAACACACAAATTATTGGTCGATATATGAAAACGCCCTGCATTGGCCAACTTTTTAATCATCATTCCCACAGCTATCGACATTCGGCCAACGTTGTGCACGACAGGAAACTCCATGCTGCTTCCACACACAAAGATCAGTGATATGTGCTTGGTAGTGGTGGCTGAAAATTGAAATATATGAAAACACACGTCTATTTTTTTATATATATATATAAGATTTTCGTATTCTTTTAAGAGTGGATTTTTTTCAAAATTGTGGGTGCGGGTGTTATTAACATCTTTCTATCTGATTCTTACTAAGGAAAGAATTAGATTAAGGAAGAAAAAATTAATTGAATTGTCCTGTTGGGTACTAGCAACAGTTCAAAAGTCAATATCCAAAGAATCTGGAATGACCACATTTTTAATGACTTATTTCTGAAATTTAGGAGGCAAAAAAGAGGATTAGAACTCTGGCTACAAGTACAGATTTGAAATAAGAAAACACCCCGCATGTAGTATTAACCATCATTTTTATCGTATAAACAAACAACATCTCGCAAAATTCTATTTCAGATTATGACACCCTTTTTCTCTTTTGTTGAGAACAAAAAATTGTGTAAAGTGTCTCAATATAATTAAAGGACTTAATGGAATATTATTTGGACACATTGTTGCATCTCTCTCTCTCTCTCTCTCTCTGAACGAAATACTACAGTCTAACAATTACAGTTTTACAATTGAGCAATAATGGTGAATACTGCTAACACTTTCAGACGAATGTGACAGTCACAGAGAAACAACCAAATACATATTATATTTCATGTATTAAAACCTACACTGTGCGAGAAAATTTAAATGAATAAAATTGAAATGATGGGTTAAAAAGGTTTCCCCTATATATTATTTCATCTAATTCGTTTATATAAGTTCCTGTAGCGTCCAGATTTAAACTATTAAATACTGTAACTTATTCTAAATGAGCCCATTAATAATTAACGGAATAAGTATTTCTTTATTAATTCATTGAAAAGCAGAGGATTATATTTCTATACTTCGACAACCCACTATATCATTTATTTTTTAACAGGAATGTTAATTATTGTTAAACTAACATAATCAATACTTCTATTATTGCTTCTTATGGTTTACCATATGTTAGGAAGTGTATAAACGTTCACTCTTGTTAGTTATTTATCAGCATCTTTATGTAAATCCTACTATCTATGATCTTTACGGTAGCAAACAACACAGCCAGATGCTTATAGGCAAACCATGAAACATGTATCTGTAGAATGAGTTACTAATAACATATTCACTATTGAGAAGTTCGGCAAGATGGGCGCTATAATAGAAAATCACTTAAACGTATCGGTTCCTAATGGAGAATGGGACTTGTTGCTTGCCATTAGCATCGGGAAGAGCCTGTCTTGTAATTATTATAGGGGTAAGATGGTTTTGACAAAACTTCCCCCATCTCCCCCCCCCCCCCCCACACACACACACACACCAGTCCCCTCATTCTTTAATAAACCCTTAGCACTTTCTTCCAGCAGATAAAGAGAGAAAAAATTGGGTTCTTTTAAATATAGGAACCGTGCTATGGAGAACTTGTATTACCTTTGGGCAGTACTTCATCGACTAAATTGAAGAAGACTCTGAATGTAAGTACAGGATGATCTCGCTAATGAGCCCGGTGCTGGGGCCAGTATACCTCCCAGCCTTCTTGAAAACAAGCTCCTCCCGTTTTTCACCCCGTGTAGTGCGCGGTGTTCATTCCGGCCGCGCTTCAAAGTGCTCCTCAGCCTGCCATTCAGCGAGCAACAGCTGCAGAGGTTGCGCCCGTATTTAACGTGTCCGCTATGAATATTCCGGCAGCCATACATAAATGAACACGCGCGGCTTATCAAAACAACAAGCGTAAAGAAACCTCGCGCTTGCCAGACAACAATATTCTGCTCTTTCATTTATTTTCCTGTTCTCATTTCTTTGTTTCAAAGGAAATGAAGTACAAATAGAGAAACACGGATTCACAAACAGATTTCTCATTCGTCGTCACCTTTAAAGAGAAGGCGCGCTTCAGTTCTTTCGTACGCTGAGGGTTTAAATGTATCTTTTTCGTTGAACGCATCATTATTTGATACAATACAATGTGAAAACATATCTTTTTTCTCTGTATTTAAAAAGTCAATGTGTACTCAAGTTCGGAAATGGAAAGTAGCTAGCTGTATACGATTTCTTTTTTCGCTAATTGCAACTTATGTTATCTCGGACGTACTCTTTCTTGTCTCTCTTTTTTCTTTTTGTCTTCTTCAAGTGGCTTTACGCTCTATCGGCGTCGAGGTCATTAGAGGTGGGAAATTACTGGGGACAAGGAAGGGAAGCAACTCGAACATGGCCTTATTGAAGGAACCATCACGGATTCGCCTGGAGGTATTTCGGGAAATCATGCAAAACTCAATGGGATTCGAATCCACGTCCTCCTTTTCTATGGGAAGTATGGTGTTGAGGTTCGTAGCACTTTTTGTGCATGCTGGATGTTATTTCGTTAATTTTGTTTATACCTGTTTGCACGGCTGCCTCCGCCGTCTTCCTCACTTGTGAAATTTCGTGTTTTTACAATGAAATCCGGAGACACAACCTATGAGGACTTCACTGCAATCATTCGCCGAGAATGTCTCCTTTCTTATCAAAAATTAATAATTTCAACTCTAAAAACGTTGCTATGCCACATAAGTAAAACTGAAATACTTGACACTTTACGTGTTGGTGAGTAGTTTCTTTTAATACCATTGAATCAACTGTAAGATCAATCAAGGAATCAGGAGATATAATAATGAAACCCACAAAAACAATTCTTGTAACAAAAAAAAAAAAAAAAAAAGGCCAAGTCTCGTGCTTGTGCAGTGACAAAGAGTTATGAGATCTTGTTCTGAGCCAAGTGTACATTTTACAGAGTATATTCACTTCACCTTGTGAAATGGAATGCTTTCTCTCGGTGTTATGGAGCGTTTAATTATAATTAAAGAAAAAAAGTCTGGTAACTTGGTCATTAAGCAAACCATGTTTTTTAAACTTATGTGATGTATTGTAAGGCACATAATATGACCTAACACTGAATTTTTTAAATTTCTTATTATTTATTTAAAAATTGGTTTAGATTGAAGAAAAATTCAAAACCTTACTTAAGACAAGCTAAAAAAAATTAATGTCATTTTGCAAATTAAAATATTGTTAACTGTTAATTTTTATAATTTAACATTAAAATTGATTTATTAATTTAATTATTATTTAATTTATTAACGTTTTAAGTAACTATGTTGTAAATACATGCGTTAAAAAACTGTTTGCGCCAATCTCGCACGAATCCCGCGGGATTGAAAACACTTGCAATCCTTAATCACGATGTATATGCGGGAGGTCTGCCCATCAGTTCCATTCTTTCCGGAGCCGGTGATTCTTCACATGGAGTTAAGGTTTCTGGCTATATCGTCCCCATTTCCATCTGATGAAGTGTATGGTTAAGCTTTACACTCGACAGTTTAGAGTCAATCTGGAATTCTTTAAGGCATTGTTCCTAGTTATATACCACCTCAACCAAATTACAACCATTGAACTTAAACGTGTCCCCTGTCGTTGGCAAGATGTTTATTGTTTTATACTAATTTTACTGCATGCAAATAAACAACATGACCTGTGCTAATGCATATTCCCGTAGAATACTTTGAATACTGTTACAATGAAGAATTGAAAGCAAAAATTTTCCAATATTGTGTTACATAAGTCTCTTTTAAACAAATGTCACCATTTATCATAGACCGGTACATCCACATTTAACAGATAGGATTCGGCAAGTTGGCTGTTTGCCAGTGATATTTTGATGAGAGATCACAGCCGTGATTAGTTCCTAGGGTGACCTCTAACGCTACGGTTTAGAAATTGGGCGCATAATTCTCTAAAATAACGTCATGTTGATTGCTTCATTATTCTTTAGAGCTCGTGGACACCGACGTCGCTGTAGAAGCGGGTCTCACACATATTACTTTCAAAAATTTCTACAGGAAACAGAAACATCTACTCATTTCGAAAGCAGGGTTCAGAATTTGTGAGAATTGTTACCACAATTTGAGAGGAAAAACGACATAAAAACTCTCTGTTAAGATAACAAAAGCAGTCAGGAGCTAGGTTGAGCAGAATTAAGTTCTTTCAGGGGTTTACTCCTTGTTCATGTCAAGGTTATTAGAGGGGGGAGAAGAGATGGGACAAGTAATTCGGCAACGAACGTTTGAAGGAACCAATTGGTATTCGGCACAAATTGATTTCGTGAAGCTATATAAATCCGGAATCTGGATTACCGGACGGGGATTAGAATCCGCTTCCTTCAAAACTGGACTACAGCGTTACCGTTTACACACTGATTTCATTATAAACATGTATTTGGTCCTTACACCCATTAAATCACAACACTGTCCGTATGTGCTAAAGCGCTGCTATCTATACTAGAAACGAAAATATAAAACGGACCAGGTTAAAAATATGGCTTAATTCAATTACTGTTTGCATAAAGTTTTTGGTGGTCATTGGGCCAACAGCTACGACTATTCGACCTCATCACACTAAGAAATACACTTTACACAAACAGAATAACTCAGACCATGCCATAGCATACATGGATCGCAGACAGTGGAAAAACTAGAGATCCCATTTTTGGATATACCGTATTCGGTTAAAAAGGTTTGCACAATAAAATGAATCTGGGCGCAAATCATAACGGTAGCGGAATGATGAATTGTAACATTTACTGTTTTAATAATGTGTAAAAATGTTATAAACTAGCTGGTACCCACGACTTCGTTCGTGATTGTAAAGAATTCATATTGACAGCTATAGATATCTAACCACCATAGTGCACGATAGGAGACTCGATAATATTACCACACACAAATACCAGTCTTCTGCGCTATGTAGTTCCGGCAGCAAAGTAAAATTTACGGATACACACAAGTCTTTGGATGAAATACGAAAATATTCATGATTGACCAATTTCAAACCATATCTCAAACACTCCCACAGTTACCGAATTTCGGCCAACGTTGTGATTGATGGGAGACTCTGTGTTACTACCACACACAAACGCCAGTGATCTGCGATTGATAGTTTTCACTTAAAAGTGATCACCGTGACACATGCGTCTTTGGCTGAAAAATGAAATTGCCGCAGGTCGACCATTTTCATCCTCCATATCTTCCACACCCCCGTAGCTACAGACATCTAACAACCATAGTGCATGACAACAGACACGATTCTACTACCACACATAAACACCAATGCTCTATGCTATGTAGTCGTGGCAGAAAAGTGAAATCTACGGAGACACATGCCTTTCGTCGAAATACGAAAATATCCTTGGTCGGCCACTTACAACCACCATATCTCCCACACAACCACAGTTTCTGAAATTCGGCCGCTGTTGTGATCGAAAGGTGACTCAGTGTTACTACTACATACAAACGCCAGAGATCTGTGATCGATAGTTTTCGCTGAAAAGTGATACACCATGACACTTTTGTCTTTGGCAGAAATATGAAATTGCCACAGGTTTACCACTTTCAACCCACATTTCTCCCACACCCCCATAGCTACCGAAATCTAACAACCATAGTGCACTGCATGAGATACGACTCTACTACAAACACAAACAGCAATGCTCTATGCTATGTAGTTGTGGCAGAAAAGGGACATATGCGGAGACAGTAGAAATACGAAAATATCCTTGGTCGGCCACTTACAACCACCATATCTACCACACAACCACAGTTTCTGAAATTCGGCCGCTGTTGTGATCGAAAGGTGACTCTGTGCTACTACTACACACAAACCCCAGTTATCTGTGATCTGTAGTTTTCGCTGAGAAGTGATAAACCATGACACTTTTGTCTTTGGCGGAAGTATGAAATTGCCACAGGTCGACCACTTTCAACCCCCATTTCTCCCACACCCCCATAGCTACCGACATCAAACTACCATAGTGCACTACATGAGATACGATTCTATTACCAAACACAAACAGCAATGCTCTATGCTATGTAGTTGTGGCAGAAAAGTGACATATGCGGAGACAGTCGAAATACGAAAATATTCTTGGTCGGCCACTTACAACCACCATATCTACCACAGTACCACAGTTTCTGAAATTCGGCCGCTGTTGTGATCGAAAGGTGACTCTGTGCTACTACTACACACAAACCCCAGTTATCTGTGATCTATAGTTTTCGCTGAAAAGTGATACACCATGACACTTTTGTCTTTGGCAGAAGTATGAAATTGCCACAGGTTTACCACTTTCAACCACATTTCTCCCACACCTCCATAGCTACCGACATCTAACAACCATAGTGCACTACATGAGATACGATTCTACTACCAAACACAAACAGCAATGCTCTATGCTATGTAGTTGTGGCAGAAAAGTGACATATGCGGAGACAGTCGAAATACGAAAATATCCTTGGTCGGCCACTTACAACCACCATATCTACCACAGTACCACAGTTTCTGAAATTCGGCCGCTGTTGTGATCGAAAGGTGACTCTGTGCTACTACTACACACAAACGCCAGTTATCTGTGATCTATAGTTTTCGCTGAAAAGTGATACACCATGACACTTTTGTCCTTGGCAGAAGTATGAAATTGCCGCAGGTCGACCATTTTCATCCTCCATATCTTCCACACCCCCGTAGCTACAGACATCTAACAACCATAGTGCATGACAACAGACACGATTCTACTACCACACATAAACACCAATGCTCTATGCTATGTAGTCGTGGCAGAAAAGTGAAATCTACGGAGACACATGCCTTTCGTCGAAATACGAAAATATCCTTGGTCGGCCACTTACAACCACCATATCTCCCACACAACCACAGTTTCTGAAATTCGGCCGCTGTTGTGATCGAAAGGTGACTCTGTGTTACTACTACATACAAACGCCAGAGATCTGTGATCGATAGTTTTTCGCTGAAAAGTGAAACACCATGACACTTTTGTCTTTGGCAGAAGTATGAAATTGCCACAGGTTTACCACTTTCAACCCACATTTCTCCCACACCTCCATAGCTACCGACATCTAACAACCATAGTGCACTACATGAGATACGATTCTACTACCAAACACAAACAGCAATGCTCTATGCTATGTAGTTGTGGCAGAAAAGTGACATATGCGGAGACAGTCGAAATACGAAAATATCCTTGGTCGGCCACTTACAACCACCATATCTACCACAGTACCACAGTTTCTGAAATTCGGCCGCTGTTGTGATCGAAAGGTGACGCTGTGCTAACTACTACACACAAACGCCAGTTATCTGTGATCTGTAGTTTTCGCTGAAAAGTGATACACCATGACACTTTTGTCTTTGGCAGAAGTATGAAATTTCCACAGGTCGACCACTTTCAACCCCCATGTCTCCACACCCCCATAGCTACCGACATCTAACTACCATAGTGCACTACAGAGATACGATTCTACTACCAAACACAAAACACCAAAGGTCTATGTTATGTAGTTGTGGCAGGAAAGAGAAGTATACGGAGATACGAATTTTTGGTCGAAATATGAAAACGCCCTGCACTGACCAACTTTAATCATTATATCTCCCACATCCCCACAGCTATCGGCATTCGGCCAACGTTGTGCACGACAGGAAACTCCATGCTACTTCCACCCACAAACATCAGTGATCTGTGCTAGGTAGTGGTGGCTGAAAAGTGAAATATAGGAAAAAACACGTCTATTTTTATATATATATAAGATTACGCGTTATAGTTATCGCGGAATCCCCGCTTCAATAAATACCGAAAAATATTTCTTAGAAAATATGATCAAAATAGATTTCTAGCTATACAACAACTTTTATAACTATTGTATAAACACTAATACAGAAAGAAAAGCTTTATATTCACAAAATTACTGTCGGAAAAATAGCGTCGAACCAATGTAAACAGTCTTTTAACTTCTATTAACACAGCGCGGCAAAAAAATAGTTGAAGAAATCACTCTAGGAATTTTTAAATAGTAATTTCATTAACGATTAACAACTACACATGCTTCTGCGAAGCAACAGTCATATTGAACACATTTAAAAGAAACTACAATGAAATGTTCGAAATAACTCAAAATGTAGACCCGCTGATTAAAATCACAAATTACAGATTTGTGTTTAGTAAAAGGCTCCTCTAACTCACACGTTTCTAAAATACCTTATATTCTAACGTTTTATCGTAGTATGGTATTGTTGTATAACATAACAGATAAACTTACTTGGACATTTTGACATTCCGGAATTCTGTGGAATAGAAATCGCTGTTTGATGCAAAAAAACATTACCAGCAACATCACGTCAATTCTGGGTAAATTAGAGCTATTTGCCTTGGTAGGACCAACTTCCATTTCGAGTATAAGTGGAGCAATTGTTTTACAACCAGCACTGAAACCTTAAAATTCTTAAATAAGCGACGGAAAGATCGTCAACAAACGTAAATACACGGGAGGAAAACAGGCGCGAGCTGATAACTGACGTCATGCGCTCCGATTGGTGTTTCGTATTACGTGACTAACAGTTGTCTTTTTGTATTTTTATTTTATTAAAAATAGTGTATTTTAACCGCTATCCCACAAATAAAGTTGGTTTTCGGTATCCTTACCACTTATTCTATCAGTGTAAATTAAAGGCCCAGTCAAACAGAGCGCGGGCAGACTCTGTGGTACATAGTATTTATTGCATCACCTCAGTCAAACAGAGCGCGGAGTACAGCGCGGTGGAAGCCCAGACAGGCGGCGGTTGTGAATTCCTCAGAGTTCGCGGCGGACAATCGCGTCCTAGACAGAAGGTCTCATTCATTGCATTCGAGAATATTCATTATTACATGACTCTCGGCATTCCGAGTACAACATGTCAAGAAAGCAGAAATGTGAAATGAAATAGCTGAAAAGCTCAATCAGACTAATAAGTGTACATTTATTTATTTTATACAGCATGTTTTATTTTCCATAATCCATAGATACAATAATATGCTGGTATAATTATTATAAAATTAAAATGAATTTACATTGTTGAAGTAATTTAGAAAATGGTTTCGTACCGCATACGCAGCATCAGTTGATCTCTCTCAATCGACTTGCGGTTGAGAAAGCATTGGCATGTTTATTTGTCATAATTGTATAACCTTGTAGTTCAATTTCAGTGAACTGTTTTGTGTTACTTCTTACGAAATTGTTAAGGCAACATGTATCTTTGACAACATGGACTCCGGTATTTACATACAACTTTATAGGCCTAAAAATATACGCCACGTCTGAGCTAAAATTCCAAAGGAATTTTCCACTACACGTCGTGCCCTATAAAAATGTTTATGGAATTTTTTCGCTTCATCGTCAGCTGTAGTTTTTGCACAAGGGCGCAGTAAGTAAGTTTGTAGTTTGAATACTTCATCGCCTAAAAATACGTATGGAATGGTTTAGGTGGCAGGATAGTTTTGTGAAGTATATACTGACTTTTTCGCCTTCAACTATTAAAAGCAAGCTGAAGAAGCAATTCTTCTTCGTTGGATGAACTGCTAGACATGTTAGTAAGGAAGGAGCAGACAAAAATAAAAATAAAATGAATTACTCCTTCCTTCGTCCACGATTACTTCAACACTGGTCCTCTCTTCCGCTGCCCGCACTCTGTTCATCCACTACAACTTCGGCGGACTGCTGTCAGACCGCCGCGTTCTGCCCGCGCGGATAGTCCACGAGGACAGTCCGCGCTCTGTTTGACCGGGCCTTAAGGTTCCTTGGTTTCATAGTTAGTGTCAAGTACTCCATTCGAGTACTGCGCTTCTGACAGACTCAACTGTCGCCTCACGAAAGTGGAAGGTCAAAAATTTTCTGTTATTACTGTCAAAGTAATTGGAAATTCAGAAAACACTTATGAAATTGTTGTATAGCCATCTGTTCCAAATACATACGCAAAATATCAAAGGATTTGGACGTCAGGAAGGGGATGAACATTATACGGGTGACATATATTCTCTGTCCCACAAATTACTGTGAATAGGAGCCTGATGACACAGACGTGCAACTAACAGGGGTAAAGGAAGTATCTAAAACTCGAATTGTATGAGGGAAGAAAGAATTCGTACAAACATCAAATTTCAGAATCTCTATACTTATAAAGAAGCGGCCTGGTGGATCAGTGTTTAAGGCGTCTGAATGGAGATTGAAATGTCCCCGGACCGAATCCCTGTCTCGGCGGTGATTTTCATAAGTCCGTAATCCACTTTCACCTCTGGCACAGATTGCTGTGTAATGTGAAGTACGCCAGAACGCTTCCGTGGTTCGGATTCCACGTTAAGCTGTAGGTCCCCTCTACTCTAGTTGTAATACGGTTCTGTGCACATTGAAAAGCAAAGATACAAGACAAACGAAGGTTTAACGTACTCCTAGTTGACCCGAACGATGCTACATTCGGGAATAGCCTAAAGAGATTCTAATACTTGGAAAGGGGAACAAACAGTCAGTCAGATGAAAAATCTGAATATCACGCTCGTCTCTTGTCTCTGAGCTCAACATCTTGATCTGTACATAAAAAACTTACACGCACTCATGAAATGATAAGTTTTAAGAAGGATTTGGACGGGTATAAGACAAATGGATGTGGGTATTGTGGTATGACAGAGTCATCCCCAATGAATATTAATAAATGATTATAATTAATATTCAGATTTTGTTATATTTGTTTATTTAAATTGTAAAGTGTAGGGTTAATTCATACGTAAATAATTATGTATTAAACCTGGGCGGCCAAATTTATTATTATATAATTTAATTCTGCACTGTTAAGAAAACATTAAATATGGAAAATGGTTGGAACTGCCGTTTTGAGCGTTGGGATAGCTGGACAATGCTGAAGGCCGGCGACAATCAGGCGCCCTCGCTCACAATGGAACGGCAGTGAAGGGCAGGCAGAAACAGTTATCTGGCGATGTCGATGGCCCCGACTCCCCTTTGACGAGGGGAAAGGTCAGGCAAAATGTGCTCGAAACGAGTGAGGAATGCTAGCTACAGCGCGAAACACGTGATTGTGGGATACATCGATTCACCAATCGTGTATGGCTACAGGGTTCACATTTGTTAATCCAAGGCTTCTGTTCCATGTATGGAAAGAGGGAAATTGGCTTTTCGGTGGCAAGGGAAGCAGACGCCATGAGAGGGGACTTGCTGTTCCGACGAGCTGAAGTACAGACGTGTCGCCCGACACTCTCCTAGCTGTTGGTCGATGACTGCATCTAGACGCATTCTAGCTCAGATGTGGCTGGAAACTGAGCGTTTCACCCACTAGAGGCAATAAGCAGATGTGCTAGCGTGGATGGGTCCGTATACTGGCATTCAACAGTGACACAGAGCTTATCACACCTCGTCGAGTAGATGCAACAACGGTAAAGTACCAACACAAAGGTCCACGGTTCCATAGGGTTCTAACGAGGCTTGCTAACCTGTAAACGGCTTCTGAGATAAGACTCTGCTCTCATCACAACAATTACTGAGCTAACCATTTTTCCATGTTCATAACTTCAAATTTTAAGCATCTTGCTCATTATATTTAATTCAAATGATGCTTTTCACTTTAAATGGCGCCCCTGGGATTGTTTTGTAAATGTTAACTTTAATTTGTTGGCCTGCGATGCCACATTAATGTATGTTGACTTTGCAAAAAAAATTGAGATATTTTAATTCAGGTTATGTTTGCATTTATCCGGCAAATTGTAAACGCCGGGTATTGCTTGCTTATTTTCTTTGGATATTGTGTTTAATGTAACTTTAAATATGCCCAGCATTGTATAAGCCAGAAGACAAAATAAATTGAATATTATTTTGTGTAACTTAAATTCTTGCAGCAATCAAGGTTCTAGTTCACCTATTAACAAATTAATATTAATATTCACAATAATGAGAGTAGAGGACGTGATGGTGGTCTCATCCCCCCACCCACTCCGAACCAACAGCTTTATACAGTATGGACAGTGTAGGTAAAACAGGAGTGGTAATTGTAAAGAATATACAGCAAACAGCGGGAACAATACCTAATGAGGAGATGTACACAATTTTTCTATCATTTGATTCATCCTGGAACCAGAAGAGTATCCATCAATTACAGATACCCCAGGTACCAAACTGTTCACATTATCATTGTCTCGCCTCTCACACACCTCAGCCCTCTTTTGCCATTTAGTAACATGTGTCCAGGTACCAAACTGTTCACATCATCTCATATTGCCCACATAACAATATTCTCTGCCACTCAGTAACATGTGCCCCCTAGTACCACGAATGCATGAGTAGATTCAAGATCCTTTCTTAACACATGCCATACTTTGGATGGTGTTGGGCTATTACAATTTTATATCAAGGTAATTTCCCTTTAGACAGCAGCTGTTTGCCGTTCTGTGTGTAAGTTTCTTGCAGTATTATGGCGATTCTGCTCAACCTTTTCAGCCAAACATTACCCACGAGAGTTCTCCATTGAGCTGGAACACCACCCATTTGCCGCCAACCTTCAGATTCCGGACCAAGTATGACATTTGTTTGTAATTGCATCCTTTGTTCAACTAACCAGCGCACACGATAAAGTTATCATACAGCTCTTAGCTAACAGGTAGCTTCATGATCGTCAATCAGACATCATAACCCAAATTTTCATAGAAGATATCCACACATCGACAAGTATCCAAAATGTCACCATTGGTATAGACACAAGTTCCATTACGCCAAAAATAATGCACACACTTGGACTGTTGTAAATTGTTAGGTCATTCATATATAAAAGTGGGTGTATACGCATCTTATCCACCTAGGCCTCATCACCTGAAGTCTGGTTCCAGATTGTGATCATGGTCAACTTAGGCTCCATATGCCGCTCAGAATTCTTCCTCCAATTTCCATTCTAACATCCTTATTCGCCATATACAGCTCCAAAACTCTTCCAGTGATATCCAGCCCAGCTCCTGCATTATGTCAGTTGTCGAATGTGTTCCACCAACAAATCTAGCTGCTCTCCCTTGCACACTGCATTTCATGTCAAAAAATGTAAACTCTATATTCTGACAGTGGATTTCTGACACAAGTCCTTCGCTTCTCTGGTACGTTCCCTCATCACAATTTTTGCCCCGAAGGACATGTAGTGAACAACGTGAGAAAAACAGTTCATATCCAAAAACAAACGGCAGCAAACTGTAAACAGCACAGTGAACTGGAAGAGTGGCTACTCCCTGTAGAAACAGTGGCTACAAGCACATATTGATGGTGTAATCTCGACGTCGAGTAGGCTTCTATCAACATATATTTTAGGCATAAATCCACACACATACATATGTCCATGCATACACCACATTTCCATACGTCACCACACACGTACAAGTAACTGGAGGAAGGGGACTGCACACCCTACATCCAGACATACAAGTTAAAGGTAGGCCCACTCTCCTCCAATCACCATATTTACACATACACACACACACACACACACACACAGACAGACTTGTCCATGCATACAGCGAGTTCTACAGAACTAACAGCAAGCATCATGGAAACGAAGATGTGGGACAGAACGGTAGTGACTATTGATTAATTGGGCAGAACTCTCGTTACAAAAATCATCAGTCATACGCCTTCGAAGAAGGTCGAGTAATCACCATATTTACGCACATGCTACTTTTAGGAGACTGATCCAAAATTTCAAGGATTTCAGGAGAAGGAGAAGAGGAAATGTAGTAACAAATGGACGGAAGAAGAAGGAAACAGCAAAGTGAAAGGATGAAGAACTATTGGAAGTCAACAAAAGATAGATCGAAATAAATGCACGGGATTACTTTTTGTGGTCATTAGATGGCCGATATCGAAGAGAATAAAATAACGTACTTCTTTCTATATCATTCATTTTTTCTATCCAAAAACACAATGTATTTTCATATGATTGAATACATATTTTTTAGTACTTCTAGATTCAGATACTTACGGCGTTTGATTCGGGTATGGAAGGTTCCCGGTTCAAAATCCAGGTCTTGGATGCAATTTTTACAGGTCTTAAAATCGACCTTCATGTCTGGCGAAGCTTTGATTTGTTAATGTGAACATGCAAGGATTCTACCTACATTTTACGAATTTCAATAAACCTAAAGTTAGGCTGAAAAAAAGGACACTTTTGTAAGGCAATCAGTAACGCCAGAACGACATTTAGTCGTAAAGGAGCGGAAATTTCCGAACTCTTTCTGTACGCGTCTCCACATCCACCAACTCAACACCGTCCCGCACCGTCAAAAAGTAAACCAAACTAATAACGGTCGAGTGTTGGCCGAGTGTCTGACGACATGTGGCGTCATTTGAAATCTCTGTAATCGAATGAGCGACAACATTAAGAAAAGTGTCGGTGCGGGCTCGGTGCGGTCTAGTGTGGTCCGACCTTAACTGTATTTTCCTCTTTTCCTTCTCCCACTACCACATTTCAATTACCCATGATTATTATATTTTGATCCTCCTTCATATAATGGATTAATTCAGTTTCATCGTATATTTTCTATATTTCTTCATCGTCTTCTTGCGAAGTACATAAATACACTTGCACTTACGTGGCTGGGGCGGGTTTAGTTTCTATCCTCATCAAAAAAATCCTGACACCAAATTGTTTGTAACCACTCCCCCATTTCCCTACTCTCTTGTTCGTTATAAATACTTCACCAGTAACTCCACTGATGGCTTTTGTGATAATTATTCTGTGTTCTGCAGAGCAAAAATCCTGTTCATCCTACCGCGTATCTCAAGAATCCCAACAAAATTTAACTTAAGTCGTTCCATCTCCCTTTTTAAGTTTTCTAATCTAACTGTCCTATTCAGACTTCTAAAATTCCATGCTCCGATTTTTAAAATGTCTTTGTCCATTCTGACGACTCCTCCCTGAACAGTTTCTACCCAGAGATCCGATTTTTGGACTATTTTACGTT
>CM061920.1:255720464-255816892 GCA_031002005.1 Vandiemenella viatica | reverse complement strand
TCGAAGAAATTATTTGTCAGGACACTGCCTCCAACCCGTCGTGTTTTTGACAAGATTAGAAGTTAATACGATAATAATTTCTAAGTCTTCCAGATTACCTTTAAGTGGGCAAGCAATTTCTAAAACGAATTGTCAGATTGTTGTACAAATCTTCGTTATCAGTTCAATAAACAGCTAAGATTCCGCATTTAAACAATTTCCTCCCAAGCAATATATTTTGGGAAAAATAAAAATACATACACACTTCAGATCAGCGACTGGATCAAAGCTGTTTCTCTCCATGACTGAATTTGCTCTGTGAGAATCAGATACATGGAAAAACTAGCCATTCAACTGCTCTCAGATAATACTTTAGTCGTCGTCTACTGGAAGCAATGTGAATCTCGGCGGTATAACAACCACGATTGGCTGTGCCATTACTAAAAAGTAACAGAACCCAGAAAGAATGATAGAAATTTCTAACAGTTTGTCCGCAGACATAATAATATAGGAAATTTTTGTTGTGAATATGCGATTAAAGACCAATAAATTAATGACGATTGTGAACCATGGTCCATCATAATGTTTAATGATCCTGTCTGTTTCTCCTTCTCCCTTTTTGTAATGGTTTGTGTATATTGCTGAGGAAGTAGTGAGATAGGGGTGCAACATCAAAGTCTTGCAATGAGCATATTTTTCTGTTAGATTTTTCTTTTGTTTCATAGATGAAATACCCCAGTACTAATGCCTCATGGACTTGCCTTCCACCGTATTTTTTTTTTTTTTTTTTTTTTTTGTGACTTTACGCCTCGCCAACGTCTAGGTCATTGGAGGTGGGAGAGGACTGGAGGCAAGGTACGGGAAGGAATTCGGCCATTGCCTTTTGAAGGAAGCATCCCAGCGTTCGCCTGGAGTAGTTTGGGGAAACCATGGAATACGCACATCTGGATGCTCGGACCGGGATTCGAACCCGCCTCCTCGCGCCTGCCATCCACTCCCGTTAGTTACAGTCTATAATAGACTGCATTTACCCTGAGGCAACTCTGTTTCGGCTTCAAGAACGAGGGAGAAGTTATTCCTGAAAAATGCTAAAAGAATGACGCAGAAGCATTTTTCAAGATTGTGTTTTCCTGTCATCCATCGTAGCAGAGCATCCTGCTGATTATAAAAAGTAATTGATTAAAATTTTTTGTGAAATATGGCAATGGGAATTGTTATATTACTGACACTCCATAATTATGACAGCTTTGTTGTAAAAGCATCATGTAACCGATGAAAGTGCCTATTTACATACTAACATAGAGCACGCTGCTAGTTAATAGTATCTGGGACCGTGAGCTCTGGTCAACCTGAACTGATCACTAACCGGAAGTCGTTATGTTCAGTTGCGTGGAGACCATTTGAAGCCGTTCATGGCCTTCATGTTTCCAAACAACGATGTACTTTTCCAGAACGTCAGTACACCATGTCATGGTTCAAATCGTTCATTATTGATCTGAGGAACATTCTGAACAATTCTAAAGAATGATTTGGCCCTCAAGGTCGCCAGATATTAATCCAGTTGCAGAAAACAGGGAGATGATCGAAAGGTTCGTGCACTACGTCCTGCATCTTCGACACTTTCGCAATTATGGACGGCTGAAGGGGAAGCCTCACGGGACTTCCGACGTCTTGTTCAGTCAATACTAATTCAGGTTTGTGTACTTCGCCAGGCAAAACGAGGTCCCAAACTATATTGTGAAAAGTATCCCATGACTTTTGGGTTCATAGTATTACCGTTAGTAGATACAGAAAATATTTTGTGGGAGTTTTTCCAAGATTGTAAATAACAGATGACATTATTTCAACAAGTTTTTCTTTACATCACAAAGAAAAACATTTAGCTCCACTTAAAACAAACTGAGAGTCAAGGAACGCGAAACATGGATTTTGCATGATCATTATTAAGAAAATATCAAGATTAATCGTCTCTTTGAAACATTCAGTCATAGTAATTCGAAATAGGAGTTACTTCCCTTGACGTTATCATTCAGTATTCAGGATGATATTCAAATTTATATTGCTATATTAATTATAGACAATTATGATATAAAAGTATTACTGAATTCAATGAACAACTTTCCAAACTGCAGTAACTGCCCGGAACATCTATTAAATTTCAGTCCGATCGATTCAGTAAATAGCTTTTTCACTTTTCGGAGTATAATGAAATCACTGTGACAAATTTTTAATAAATGTCTACATTTTTTTACCTGTATGAGAGTTCTGATCCCGATTAAGAATTGGGCTTCTAATTAGCGTCCTTCTCTCCACAGAATTTACTTATATCTCAATAAAGGAAGTGGAGTTAAAAGGGTCTAGCGGAATAAGACAGTGAAAAGTGGCTCTACCCCATCCCGTTCATGGTGCATAACATTTCATAAATCTTGGTTGGCATAGCCTTCTGACCGATTTTTTTTCAATGCCAATGAATTTTATGCCATCGGGTTGCCTACCACACAGGGGCTCTAACGGTGATTACGCATGTCATAGTTACAGTTGTGAGACGGGTGCTACAATATTATTTTCTGGATTTCTAAGTTATTTGTTTGTCAAATGAAAGGAGCGGCTTATAGGATTAATAAAAGCTACTAAATAATCCATGAAAAAGAAGAACTTAATATATTTTTCAGGCATTTCTTGCTAAGAAAATATTTTTGCAGTGCAAAGCACTCAAAACAAAATCACAGGACGTAACAACATTTTTCCCCACTTAAGTTTAATCTTCGTCGCTATCCGTTTCTATAACAGGATTTGCATGAACGTCCTCAAAAAGCCTGCTTAGAACTTGAGACGGTCGAACATTTTTGGATAAGTATCGAGCATTTGAAAGGTAATAAATTACCGCAGCTACATGAGAACAGCTTCCCATCTGATACCGTTAGCGCATTCGCAGTAGTATCGCTTAATACCCGCATAACCTGTGGACTCGGCGAATAATCGATATAGCATCTGTAAGTCTTGGCGTTAATATGGCATGATCGAACTTCGAATAGCGGAGATTGATTGCGTTATCATCGTTTAACATTTATGCCAAATATGAAACAGCCTGAGACAATTATTACGAGCCCGTAAATATCAACCCGATGGCATCGAATTCAATGTTTATCTTTTTTCGCTATGTTGCACCACTCGGACAGGTCTGAAATCTGAACCGTAGACATAGTGCCTATAGATGATTATACAGTAAAAATCTAAACGTTGTCACTCAAGGAAATGACTTTGTTAACTAGGGACTTGATATAAACAAATTGCGATAAAACATTGTAAAATGCGCCAAAAAATTCCACAAAAATACTAAATATTTCCTGTAGCAATGTGCACGTCCCTGATTTTTTTTCAGAATTTTCCCGCATTGATTTCACGAGTTATGCATTTAAGCCCCAATGGCACATTCACCCCCTTAGCGCCCCCTAGAGTGGCGACATTGAAATAAAAATCGGTCCGAAGGCTATGCCAACCAAGATCTATGAACTGGTATACCCTATGAACGGGATGGGCCAGGGCTACTTTTCACTTTCTTATTCCGCTGAACCCTTTACATCAATGTGCATCTAATAAAAGTTAAAAATAAACGATTCTACAATCGCAACAACAGTTTATTTTTTATTTATTTTTTTATGGCTTTTGGCATCTTAGGCCACACAGCCAGCCTGATGAATTTTTCAAGATGGTTAGACACACCACAGGACGGACATGACATTCACAGACACAACAGTTAAACACCCATGCCCGCGGCCGGACTCGAACCGGCGACCTTCGGCACGCGGAGCTAACACTCTAGCCCCTACGCTACCGAGGCCGGCCGACAACAGATGGCTGGGAGGAAATTGGAGGTAATTACTTACACAGTTGTAGTTATTGTTTACCTAATACGAACGCAGTTGTTTATGCAGTATCGAACTATTCAACTTCATTTTTTGTGATTATTAGTTCCAGCTCATTTTTTCACAATGTAGTCATATTTTTTTTAGCAAGACAAGAACTGTATGAAGTACACTGATCAACCAGAACATTATGACCATCTACCTAATAGCCGGTATGTCCGCCTTTGGCGCAGATAACAGCGGCAACGCGTCTTGACATGGAAGTAATGAGGCTTTGGTAGGTCGCTGGAGGGAGTTGGCACCACATCTGCACACACAAGTCACCTAATGCCGGTAAATTCTGGGGAGGGAGGGGATGAGCTCTGACGCCACGTTCAATCACATCCCAGATGTGTTAGATTCGTTTCAGATCTGGTGAGTTGGAGAGCCAGCACATCGATTGCAACTCGCCATTGTGTTCCTCGAACCACTACATCACACTCCTGGCCATGTGACATGGCGCGTTGTCTTGTTCAAAAATACCACTATCGGTGGGAAACATGGTCGTCATGAAGTGGTGTACCTGGTCTGCAACCAGTGTACGATACTTATTGGCCGAAATGGTGCCATGCGCGAGCTCCACTGCATCCATGGATGCCCACGTGAATTTTCCCTAGAGCATTATTTAGCCACCGCAATATTGTCTCCGTCCCGCAGTACAAGTGTCAAGAAGCTGTTCCCTTGGAAAATGACGGATTCCCATCTTTCCATCGGCATAATGAAGCAGGTATCGGGGTTCATCAGAACATACAACACTTTGCCACTGCACCCACGTCCAGTGACGAAGGTCACGTGCCCATTTCAGTCGTAGTTGCAGATGACGTGAACATTGTCACATGCATGGGTCGTCGGCTGCTGAGGTTCATCGTTAGGAGTGTTCGGTGCATTGTAAGTTCAGATACATTTGTACTCTACTCAGCATTAAAATCTGATGTTAGTTCAGCCACAGTTAGCCGCTTGTCCTGTTTTACCAGTCTGCCCCACTTACAACGTCCGACATCTGTAATGAGGGGTGACCGCCCAACCCCTCGACATTAGGACGTGGTTTCACCTTGGTTTCGCCACTTGTTGAAAACACTCACCACAGAACTCTTCGAACACACGACAAATCGTGCAGTTTCCGGAATGCTCATGCCAAGCGTCCAGGCCATCACAATCTGCCCTCAGTTAAACTCAGATAGATTGCGCGCCTTCCCCATTCCAAACACGGATAGCACGCTCACTGATACTACATGCACCGTGCGTTGGTCTGACTACTAATCAGTCCTCGTCAGGTGACGCAGCTATCGCCTGGACTGTTTTATATCGATAGTTGGTAGATGGTCGTAATGTTCTGGCTGATCAATGTATTTCTGGTTTTGTAATGAAATATTCGACCTAAAATGTAGGTTATTGATGTTCATAATGTTAACAGTATATTTTGAATGTATTTTCATTTCAAATATTCCAGTTTCATCAGCTATTATACCCAAAATTCTGGAATACATACGAATTAAATAATTTGACTGAGCCTTTGAGACCGAATAAGTACATTAGTAGAAAATTGAAACAGAATTCTGCATTAAATATAACAGTAGTAGTGGATTAAATAAAACTAGATGAGATGTTTAAAAACTGTAAGAGATTACACACATTGTTAAACATGTAGGTCACTCTCACCAATCAGCCCCAACCCTAACACTGGAGACTCATTTTTCTTCACTGGACGTAAACATTTCCAGCGATGGGTGACACACGTGTAGGACATCCAGGGATATTTACCTGCTGACAAGAAATTATGGTCTAAACGAACGCTCATGCAACATCAAAATTCCATGATATCTGATGAGCTGAGAAATTGTTTCCAAAGACACTAGCTAAGTAAAGTCAGTTTGTTACTAAACTCCAGTATCTCAAAGGGAAATTCGTCGTAAATAGGTATTTGCAGCGCTATTTTCCAAAGACGAAATGTTTTAAGATCTCTAAGGAACCTTTTCCTATCCAAATTGCAGTAAATATTGTCGAAGTGGGAACCCTAGTTGAAATGTTTCTTTAAGAAACCCCATTGGTATAAGTGCAGTCATCGATATCTGAACGATGCACAGTTAACCGAGTACAAATTGATTCAGGTTTTCAATTAACAATGGAAATTACAGCACACGTTGACTGACGTGAAGTGACCGTCCATGGAGATTGGGTTTGTAATGACCAAAGTGGTTCATCTCGTACAATTTTTTTTATTAATATAAAATCCCATCAGTGATATGAGGAATTTTGTAGGATCAGATTTTTGTGGCTACGACTGACGAGCGAAGGACGAAAATTCCAAGTACGGAACGCCCAACAGACCGACGCCAGGGTTCGAGTCTTGAACAGTAGACAGCCATTTTGACTCTCAGAAACGGAGCTGTTATCCCTGTAGGAATCACTAGTTCTGGAATATCCGACGTAAGGTGGTTTACTCGCCGTTGACTTTTAGTTACCTCCGGGATTTTCGGTGGCTTACTTCCCGAATGTTGCCGGTTTCTCACGAGACGCCAGAAAACGATTCTAACCAATGAAATCACTTTTGAGGAAGAGGGGACCTTACAGAACCAATCGTTTCTACAAAAACCTCTGGATATTTTATAATTTCTGCGAATTTAACCCTATCTCGTGAGTATGCTGGAGAAGAAGCATGGTTTGGAAGAAAATCATGGGATACGCTGCTAGCAGGAAACGGCGAAGGACGGAATTCGGGATACTGCGCCATGCCTCCCAAGTGAGAGGACAAAACACTTGGTGCCAGATCTTCAACCTGAGTGAGCACTCATTCCATACCAGGCTTCCGGAGAACGAAGGCTTGGCTGACGGAAAATTAACAGATGTACTTGGGTCATAGTTGATTTAAGTACCACTATCTACGACGCCGAAGCACTCTACACCGTTCACGGTAATTGTACTACGAACTCAACCGTGTGTATTTGGCCAAGTCATTGAAACTATCTCAGTAATGGTGCTGAAAGATTAAGAGTTTCACCTCCGATAAATTGAGGTAATTTTTGTTTAAAAGCCGCTAGCTATTTAAAAGTTTTTGTGTTGAAAGATGAACAAACTTTCGTGAACTTTCAATCACCATACTTGGTAAATAATGTAAAAATACCCTAGTGCCCGACAAATCATAATAATGTAATTTGTTTTGATTTTGGTTCCAATCATTTGAATCGTAAAGATCGTTCTTGGTTGTTTAAAGGGAAGATCAGGTCCGTCAAATGAGAAATTTTGTCATTTGTTGTAAAGTTTCATTATGTTTAGTTTGGTTCAATAATATTTACTAAATCCTTAGTTGTTTGTCTTTGTTTATTGTCAAATAGAAGACGAGGGAGTGCTTTGTATTTTATTTGACCCTCCTTGTATTAATATTAAAATTAAATACGCCTCTGTGTGTTAGCCGTAAAGGGTACCTAATAAACAGCAACTTACGGCAATGTTGCATTGATAAAGAGGAAATATCGTTTCACCCTACTTTCCAGAAACTTTTATTTTAAATTCAACTTCGAGGGTAATTATTCAATTATGCAAAATATTAAAGGTAATAATTCACGAATCAATGAAAGTAGTGAGGGGATGTTACTAAAATAACAACCAAACCTCATCTACTAGAAACCCTTTCACAACAGGTTCTTGCCTACAATTCTGCTGCTTTCATTTAGTCGCTCCAAACACGAAACCATTCCAATGCTGTCAATCCTCCTCACAAGCTTGCCTATTGTTCACCCCCACCCTCCACTCCCCACTGTTAGTCCAGTCGCTGGGATGACGGTTTGCCTCATTCTCAAAGGTGCAACGCTCAGCGACTGGACTTCTTACTGATTTTATGCACTCACTTATTTCTATTACATTTTCTGGTACCAGCGTGCGACAGCAATCCACCTTCCTCCCCATTTCAGACCTTAATCTTGAGTAACAGGTAAGCCGGTATCACCTTCTCCATCTCACCGCCACTCTCACCGAGTAGTTTTCTTCAGAATTCCATAGAATTTTTTTTATTTATAGCGTCATTTCTAGGGTAGTGTTCATTCTTCTCCACCAATCTTCTGCAAGTACACTCAACTAAATAGCTTACTTATCGTCGAGGAGCAATGACTAAAATTTAACTTATTTTTCTCATGATTACATGTTTATACATGACACATCGTGTCACAAAGCAATATATAATTTTATACTTGTGAAAGTATAAAAATTCCTGCCCCGGTAGCGCTGGGCTAGGGAGCTGGCTTCTCGTCGCAGGGGTCGCCGGTTCGAGTCCGGCCAAGGGCATGCGTGGTTTTAATTAAGTGTTGTGTTTGTCCTGTCACTTGTTATCATCAATAATAATTCTATATACACTCCTCAGTTGCTGACTGAATGGCTACAAGGCCGAATGCCAGTTTATGCGAGTATATATAAAAACAGTATAAAAATTTTATCCAACAACCAAGACGTTACGAAAAGTATGTTACTGACATGAATATTAATAACAAACGCCTAGTTTAGAAAAATAGTCCACTGCATTGATTGCATCTTGCAATAAATAATGGAATTCGTCAGGATATGGTCTCTGCAAACAGCATTGTATATTTTTCTGCGTCACATCAAGTAATGAATTTATTTTTCCCATTCACAGCAAAGAGTAATTACGGATTATGTTATAATCATCATGTTCGAAATAGATTTTAAGTAAAATTTACTAATTAAAAACCGAACGCAGTGACCGAGCGGTCCCTGACCCCAATCCTATCCCGCCTCTAATGATCTCGACTACAATCAGGTGTAATACTATAAAAATGAATTAATCTGGAAAAGTACCGGAGTGACCCTTTTAAGCAGTACGGAATTACATATCTGGTAATACAATTTGGGGAATGTCTATTACCATTGAAAAAACAAAAGTTTTTAATGTAAAACTTCCCAGAGTAAAAAAGAATCTCAAAATATTTCGGAGATGTTTTGAGTTTCGAATGGAAGATTTACTACAACTCTATATTACATTTTCTATAACAGGAGGCATTACTATATGAAAAACAAAAGGAGCTAGAAATTCAACTAACTGATTTCGCCTAAGCACAGCGATAGAATTTCATTTTTTGGATTCTGTGTACTGTGAGATAAATATTTCATGAGCAGATGATTTTTGTGCTACCGTTCATACAGCGATTCAAAATAACTGAAACATTATAACCATGGCATTACAATGGAGTTAGCCAGTGATTGTATCCGACGGCGATGAATTCTTTGAGAACACACACAAATCATTTCAACGAACACCATAGACAGGACACAAGTTGTAACAAAGTTTCGTTTTTTTAATTTTTCTTACGATCTTGTCAGTCCCTAAAATATGTTCATTCGGTTCGCTCCATCCTGATTTCTCGATACCTAAATATGTGTTCCGAGCAGTGTCCTCAGATGTCTGTTACACAGTGTCTACGTTTGACTACCTTTCTTCTCATTAACTGCTTTATCTGTTAACAAAGAAACCAGAACTGATGTTTCAAAACGTGGCTCTACCTTATTATTCTACGTACTACATTCTTTATCTGTCATTTCCAAAAGCTGTTCATTTAGTGTATTTATTCTGTGCACTTAATTTTACACATTCCTCTATAATGTCACGATTCAGCATTGTTGATTTCATTCTTTCTAGTATTCCCATTTCCAACGCTCATTAAGTATTATGCTCTATCCATTGAAGTTTAGGAAATTCTGTCTATTTCCTTCGTTACTGCTTTATAGTAACAACAGAATTCTTCCAGTGATTCTTGATCGGTACTTGTTTTGATAAATAGATTTGTTTCTACCTCTTTTCTTTTCTTTTGTTTATATTCAATGCAACTTCATCTAACAACAATTACTTTACATCAGGGATGGCCAACCCGTGGCCCGCGGGCCGTTTGTGGCCCGCGGTAGGTCATTTTGTGGCCCGCGGAGCTGGATCATTAATTCATTATATACGTAAGCTTTGACTTTCAATGGTGATATCTACACTAAGTTAAGTTGATATTCAACCAAGATCATCGCTCGATTGATCTTGCGGGCATGGACAGTGCGGGCGTACAGTACAATCGAGCCTTATCACGGCTTATGTTCCTGTAACTTTCAGCGCGTTAGTGGTTCGTCTGACTGATTCATGGAGCGCTTGAGTCGGCTATTGAGCTCCTAGCAGTTAATCTTTCTACCCATAGATGGGAAGTACGCTCTTTGCTTTGATTGTATTTGATTCGAAATGCATTGTCTACATTCCATGTGTCTGTTGTACTGTTGTATTTGTGGTGTGTTCTCGTGATCGACTTTTAAGAACTAGTTTCTGTTTTATATAAGTCGTGTGTATGTAAGTATTACTATTGTTAAAAATACGTGATATTTGTGTTGTTGCATCTTTATCCGAATATGTTCCCGTTATTATTATTTTAAGCGTTGTGATTTTAGTAGTTTTTGCATAATACAAGCACTTTATTCATTTCTATTTCAGTTAAATAATGGCGTCAAATAGTAAAGATGCTGGATCAAAGAAGCGTAAAGCTGCAGATGAATTGTAAATTTTTCAGGATAAGTGGACAATTAACTTTTTTCTTGTAGAATTTAAAACAAAGCCCATGTGCTTAATATGCAAAGAATCTGTTTCTGTATTGAAAGACTATAACATGAAACGGCATTATGAAATTAAACATGCAAATAAGTTTGAGTATCACGGACAATTTGATTATACCAGGTAAATGACTTAAAAAGAAAACTTTCCGCACAGCAACAGATATTCACTAGTACTGCCGCAGAGTCAAAATGCCACGTAAAAGCGAGCTATGCAGTAACTTCAATATTAGCCAAGAAATCGAAGCCGTATTCAGGTGGTGAAATGGTGAAAAAATGTTTGGAGAGCATGGTTGAAATTATGTGACCAGAAAAGAAAAAGGAATTTTCAGAAATAAGCCTCTCTCGTCAAACTATTACCAGAAGTGTGTAGGACATTGGGAAACATATTGAAGATAATTTGAAAAGCAGAGCGTCTGATTTCGTATATTATTCTCTATCATTGGATGGAAAGCACAGATCTAACAGATACTGCCTAAGTAGCGATTTTCGTAAGAGGTGTTGATATCCATTTAAACAAATCAGAAGAATTAGCGGCTCTATATCCACTTAAGAACAACTACAACTGCACGCGATTTTTTAGTCAAGTACAACCAACATTAAATCGTTTTTCGTTAAAACTTCACAACTTATCTGGTGTGGCGACGGATGGAGCTCCCGCAATGGTTGGAAAACATGAAGGTTTAGTAAAACTGATTGAAAATGAAGCCTGCAAACTTGATAAATTTTCATTGCATTATTCGTCAAGAGAATTTATGTGTCAGTCTTCAAAAATGGATCATGTCATGAGCATGGTTATCAAAATAGTCAATTTCATTAGATCGAAGGGGTTGAACCACCATCAATTCCAAGAATTCCTCAGGCATTTGGATTCTGACTGTTAATGACCTTACAATTTATACTGAAGTAAGGTGGCTGTCCCGTGCAAAAATGTTAAAAAGAGTGTTTGATTTGAAGGAAGAGATACAATCATTCTTTGCAAGCAAGTTGAAAAGTAACCCAGAGTTTGAAGACATGGCTTGGGTTTGTGACATTGCGTTTCTAGTCGACGTAACTAGCCATTTAAATAACCTGAACTGTCGTCTGTAAGGCAAAGACCAATTGGTTAATAATATGTTTGATGTTGTTGCCGCGTTTCAAATGAAACTTGAGCACTGAGAAAAACAGTTGAAAAATAAAAATTTCACTCATTTTTTCACGCTATCATTGCAAACAGGCGTGACACAGGCGTTGGCGATTAAGTACATTTCATTGATATCAAACTTGAACCTTGAATTTGAAAACCAATTTCAATATTTCAAAAAACATCATATTCTTTTATATGTATTTTCAACGCCATTCTCCGTTGATATAAATTAATTGCCAGGAAATTTGCAAATGGAATATAGTGAATTGCAGTGTGACGCACAGCTTAAGGATAAATTCCAGCAGAATGGTTTGAAAGAATTCTACAGAAAATATTTGGACAAGGAGAAATAGCCTGCATTTTACAAACATGCTTATCGGATGATTTCGCTATTTGGGAACAGCTTTTCAGCTGGATGAACAAGTCACAAAACAGAACACGAATCACCAATGGTCATTTAGAGAACTTTATGCGTGTAGCCACAACTTCTCTCGATATCAACATTTATGCCCGTAGTTCGGTAAAACAATGTCAAAAGTCGCATTGAAATAGTTGTATATTTAATTATATAATATTTATTTATTCATTAAATATCTATATTTCATTATAACCTTTTTTTTCCTTCATGAAAATATTAAAGTATTTTTTCGAAGAAAGTAATGTATGCTGCCCGGCAGAGAGTTGTAGTACTAAAATTTGGCCCGGCTGCTGAAAAGGTTGGCCACCTATGCTTTACATTATTCACTAATTTTTCCATGTCGTTATCAGTGAATAAGGCAAGATTATTTTTAAATTTCTGCATGCTGACTCTTAATTCATGAACCTATATGCCTCACTCAAATTTTGTTTTCACTTCCCGAATTTACACCTCGTTGACGTCGAATTAATTAAAGGCGGAAAAGGACTGGGTTCAAGGAACAGGAAGGAATTCAGCCATGACCTTTTAAATGAACTATCCCGACTTTCGCCTGGAGTGATCTGAGTAAACCATGGAAAACTCAAATCTGAGAGACCGAACCGGGATTCGATCTCGTCTCCTCCAAAATGCGAGGCCAGAGTGTTACCTCTTACCCTGTACCCACCCGCTCGGTCCTTGCCCCTCAGTATATTTCTCATGTCTCTCAAGATTCCCTTTTATAGCTATAGTCACCTGATTGTTATTTAGATTTTGATTTTTTATTCTAGAATGATATTTTGAAAGTTAAAATCCTGAAAACCGTGTTCACTTATCCTCGCCAAGTGCTCCAGATAAGTACTTATCTTGTTCATGACCCGCCCTGCTAAAATTAACCGCAGCGCCAGAACTTCTTCCTGTATGCCTGCTTAGCATTCATTTCATTCATTTATTTCTTCTTTCATATTCTTTTCCCATCCTTCTATGTATTAACCTAATTAGTACTACTGAAACATTTGATATCAAAACATGCGGTGCGATAAGTTTCATATACGTCTTAGAAATCTGTAGGAATATCTTTTAATTTATAACGTTTGATGTCAATTTCAATTACGTTTTAAATTCCTTCTTCTCTTGTGAGATTTAGCTATGGACGATCTAATCAACTTCTTTTCACTTCTACGAGTTTAAATCTTTGGAATTTTCTGTCAAATACTGTTCGCAAATGTCAATTTATTTCTTCCGAATAGAAGCTTTTTTAGTAATGCATCATAATTTTCCAAATATTCTGCGCTCTTTATTCCACTAGACGTTTCTCTACTTCTTCTGGTCTATTGCGTAAATTATTTCCACTGTAACTTTTTACCAAGATTTTCTGTATCTGCTTTAATCATCTCGCTCTTCAGCTTTTCCGTCCCTTTTTTGATGATGCATCTTCAGAGATTTTGTAAACTTCTGGTCTATCTTAGGTTATTTTAATTTTCTATATGCATTCGGTTTTACTATCTTGTATTTTGCTCTCCCATTTGTAACTGTTATACAGTAACAATTATCTGCTTTAGGTCCAGAAATTTATTTTTGAATCTTTATTCAGCGACGAAACGATTTGGAATGTTCTATTTTATCCCTTCTGTTTCTGTTAGTACTCAACTAATCTTAAAAGTTCAGTTTACTAAATCTTGTTCAAATTGTTATCAACTTCTGAAAGCGTAGTTCCTTCCCAATTTATCTCTCCTAAATCTGAACTCCCTGAAATATTCTTTACTTCTTCTCTCATAGTCTCTGTAATCTCCATTCCATCATTTCGTCTTACAAAGTTTTCATATTATGTACACATACTAAAAATCTTAATTCATTTACATGATTATTCTGTTACTAAATGGTTAATAATAACTCAATCACTGTACTGTTTTTCTCATTCAGCATACATCTTATTCTAGTTATTGACTAACTAATTTATATTATACAGAGCCTGAATACTGTATGTTATTCTGTTTAACCTTTATAAATTGAACCACATCCAAATAAATCCTACCCATCTTCATTTTTTATTATCTAACATACCTTTCTGATCCTGATTATTAACGTTCTGTGCTTCCACGCGTAAATCGCTTTTGTCTGTTTTCTTTTCGATACCTTGTTCCCACCTGAGGATCTGATTAAAGGATTATTTTAACTAAGGAATATTTTACGTAGATGGAAGACATAACAATGTAAATTTATAAGATCACATTTCTTTAAGAGACTTGCTGAGCCCTCAATTCCACGGTTTTTCATTGGCTCTTACTTCAAAGAGGTTGTACGTTGCCACCCTCTAATATGGAAGCAGTTGGTAAGTAATGGAATACTCATTAGTCGAGAATTATTAACTCGAGCCTCATACATAGAAAATAGGCCGCACCAGGAAAGGATAGTTTTCGGGAAGACGATTCTGATTCATTGGCGGAAATTAAAATCCCAACACCCAGACGGAATTCTGATGAATGAAATTTGGCCCCAAGTATCCCGACATGAAGAGTATTAAATGATTAAAAATTGAAAGGTTTACATGTAATAGTATGCTGGATATCAGCACGTGAAGACTGCCAAATTGTGTGGGTGGCTGTTGCTGATAGACGGATGATTGCAGGCCACATCTAAGCAGTGGTTACAGAGAGACTCACCCCCCCTCCCCCAAACCCCAGACGGTTGTAAACCAATTGTTTGAAGCATGGTTTCACTTTCTGACTCCTATGTAATGTGTTCCATTAATCTGATTTCATTGCCAGCGTCGTCTAACCTGGTGTAATGCAAAACGCAAATGGACACGTGAATGGCGTACATTTGTGTTTAGAGACGAGTCCCGATTCTGTCTGTGGCAAAGTGATAATCGAGAACATGTACGCAGGCGTAGCAAAGAAACGGCTTACACTGCTATGATTTCAGAACGTCAGACAGGTGCAGCCACTGGTGTCATGATTTGACGGTAATCAGTTCCGACAGCAGGACTGAGTTGGTTGTTGAAAGCATAATGACAACCCACCAATATGTGGACATGGTGCAGTACCTTCCATATCCACGAAAAAAATCGCATTTTCCAGAGACATACCCGTCCACAAACTGTGACCATCACAACATAAACCTTGTAAAGGGTTAAGATCACAATTTCGATCGCACGGTCCCCAGATTTGTCCCCAATAGAGTATGTCTGGGATGCCAGGAGTAGACACATCAGATCACATAGTCATCCAGCACAAACTGTGCAGCAACTGACTGCGTGAGACATGCAGGCGAAAAAAAGACATATCCAAAGAAGACATCCGAACACTTATTTATTCAATGCCTTTAAGGATCCACGAATGTATTGGTGCCTTCTATGGTCTCACTTCTTTTTTTTTACATAGGGCTTTACGACTCGTCGACGGCTAAGGTCATTAGAGGCGGGATGGAACTGGGGACAAGGAACGGGAATGAATTCGGCCATGGCCTTTTGAAGGAAGCATCCCGGCATTCGCCTGTAGTGATTTGGGGAAACCATGTAAAACCCAAATCTGAATGCCCGGGCGGGGGATTCGAACCAGCGTCCTCCCGAATGCGAGGCCAGAACGTTAACAGTTCACCCACCACCCTCGGTGGCTCACTTCTTATTGACAACTGTATCTGTAGGTAATAATTCAATTTGTTCTGGGTGTGACGCCGAAAATATCTACAAAGTTTCCTAAAATTCCACCATTCCTGTGTGGGTGTTGCGATTCTAATTTCTGAAAGTGAATATTTTAACCCTGATCTTTGCATCCTGGAAATTGTTTATGGCCGTCAGAATGTTTCTAATTTGTGATGTTCCTCCTCCCAAACTGAACAAGCTTTACTGCTACATGACAAACATTAACTCCACGCTACTCACAGGAAGAAGATTATACTTTTTCCTTTAGACGTTTTACTACCATGAAAGACATTGACTGACTTCAATTTGTACCAGTAGTTTCTATATGCATACTAACTTCACCACTACGATAAAGTAACAAACACTCTCTAATAATTCCATAGGGCATTCGGATATCTTCCAATAGGGTGTCAACTGGCCACACAACACGCATGTGTCGTGATCAACCATTCGAAACTGGTAAAGTTGCTGGGTAAAGGGTACGTTCGGTTTTACGTGTAACACCAACGACAGACACATTTAGCGTACGTCACTTACACACAACTATCACTTCTTGACCTCCTGAAAACATAGGCGAGATTAAGAGACGAACCAGGGATCTAATGCCCCTGCAGTTTTAATGACCCATCAGTCTACTGTCATGTAACATGCCTAACTCAACCTTTAATTAAAACTAGGCTTACTGGAGAAAGTGCGGAATTTTAGACCGTCAAACACTTCAGTACGACCACCTCTTGGGAAATTAAAGTGGAAATATTCTCACATCAGTCGACTGGCCAGCTCTTCCACTGAGTGGCTTTACTTCTCGGAAATCGTTACTCATCTCTGAGGAAAGCGGAATATGTATGATGGTCATTTGAACCTCGAGAATGAGAGCAACTTTTACAAACAGAATACTGCTTTACGGGTTTAAAGTACAAGACGCCATGGAAAAGTTTTTCTAACTCAATAACTACGAATAAGAGTAGCATCAGGATTCTGAGGAATAAATAAATATTTTTGTACCTCTATCATATGAGTTTAATATTTTTTAAAACGCGGAAACTAATTACATAAACCGTCCAACGAGTACGTAAAGCAAATTAAAGCAACGGATCATTCAGGAAGCTTACAACCTGATAGTTAGTAACATACGTTGCATCTTTCACTTTTACGTATAATAATGAAAATTTCTGCCAGTCTGAAAATTGCTGCAAAATTCCATGGTTGTTTTCCTTCCAGCTTCTCGCCCCCATCCCCTCACGGCTGTCACGATGCCAATGAGCCATAAAACGCAAAGGAAAATTAGATAATTGTAAAAAATTTTGAATTATAGTTTCGAAAAATAAACGTAAGTATCTCAATTTCTTTCAGAATCGTGTTAATCGGACCATGTTGCTTCCTAAAAAAATTTTGGACAACGATTTAATTCTTAATAATCGAACGTATTAAGCAATTTTACGTGTAGACCTGGAGTACTGAATTACTGAACTGTTTAACGAACTTGTATTTCTCACAGACACTCTTCACATGAGGATAGGAACTCTTGAACGGCCATTGAATAGCTCTTGTGACACGGCAGCTGATAAACAGGGTTGTCGTAGCTACACAGCACAATTGTACGCTGTGGCACAGATGGTAAATGCAAAGAAGACTAAAACTTGGACCAGAATCAATCTTGGTTGTCCTCACCGGGCTGTAGCGGAGTTCAAGCTCATTATTTACTTTATTCAAACAGTAATAAAATTTTAAACAAATTTTTTGAAGTTCTATTAGATTCGGTAATTTCAACTCAAGAAGTAGTAGCTGATATATCATTTTTTCTCGCTATGTCTAATACGAATCAATACTGATTTTTAGTATGTTATGAAAAGTCTTGTCGCATGATTGCTTTTCAGGGGTATAAGGAAACTTAAAGTCTTTATTTCATTTCGATCGTAAAAGTCGAGAGAAGCCGGTTAGTCTGCTCAACTAGTCGAGTCATATCAACCGCGACACCCGTGTGACATTATACCAGCTCCTTATGGCAGCAAACAAGCTGCTGCACAAGGCTCTTCCCCTTCACCTTGTACCTCGTAGACATCATCAGTAGCCAATCTGAGCACTTGTTCTTACTAAAATCTCAACCAGCGAATCAGAAGCAAGGCTTACTCCCTCCACTAAAGCACTGCCCCTCGTTTGACCAGAGAATGTACTCGCTCGTCAGTCACGGACCAACTAGCAGACTCACAACATCTCTTCACTGAGATAAATCTGCTGCTTGCTATATAAATTTAATGTGGCGAAACTTAGTATTTCATGATGGCACTATATTAGGAATTATTCAATCTTAAGTCACTCAGTCCTCCCAACAGAAGCTATAGGTCGAATCGGTTCCAAGCCTACTACCTATAATACGCAACGTAAATCTAGTATCATCAATGCCATCATAATTGTCTTTTATTTAGGGTGTTTATAAAATGACGTCTTTATTTCAAGTGTTTGTATAAGTGTATGTTTCCTCCACAATTGTTTACCAATAAATAACCAACAGTTTATGTCTACGCCGTGTATTTCCTTCAAAGTAGCCTTGATCACAAAGTAAATATCTAAGAGTACTTCTAGAGAAAACATGCTAAGTATTCGGTGAGAATATTTGCCACAATACTAACAGCAGATAGTCTGTACTGCCTGGAATGCTCCTTTACTAAGCTAAGATTTAAAATAATTTTTCGACATTAGATCACAGACAAAGGATTAAACCGATATCCTGGTGATTGTCCAAAAAAATGTTAACTGCTTTGTAGCATAATAGCTTCTGTTCGCTTGATCACGCAACAGTTTTGACAACTTAGTTGAGAGCAAAACCACACCTAACATATATCTTTCTGTTTCTTGCAGTTTTCTTCTTAAAAGAAGTAAACGGACCACACACACAATTGTGACTACTTTTCACGTCAGCCAGCTCCTCCTTGTCCAGTCATTCGTGTTGTCTGTCAGAACATAGACATTACAGCAACTAAGTATTACTGATCGCTGCTACTTGCGAGCATACAACACAGTACCACAGGCACAGATATCGCTAACAAGCAGAGAATTTTCTGGTTGTAGTTTAGAAAGGAAATAATATCATATAGATGACATATTTTATTTACAATCCTATACACCTTACAAAAGTTACATCATCTTTAAGACCATAGTCACTAAAAAATTGCAGCATATTCTAAGATCTAATCAGAAATGTTGTACGACGTTATATCGGTATTTTGTACACGTGAAGAGGTAACGGTTTTTCTCCCAGTATTCTCCCAAGTAAACTCAAGATAACAAAGAGACAGCGGTGGAGGTCACGAATTTTAAATTTGCTTCAGAGTTCTCATTCCAAGGCTTTTCATAACAAATCTCATTAAAAGTATAATGGGCTTTGTTAATTAAATTGCATTATCTGCATCCAACTAGCAGAGCAGCTGAGGCGCAAGAAAATGTCCACAAGAGTTACGATATGCAAATACGGCACGGGCAGGGTGAGAGGCAAATCCGAACTTGTGTCTCTAGGTGCGACGCGGCAGCCAGACGAACCAGAGTCCTTAATTAACTGCTGCATTCGACACGGGTCTTGAAATCATGGCTTTTAACAAGGTTTAGGAAAAAAATGTTCAGCTGTGGCAGCAAAAACGTGCCAGTCCTAAAAGATCTCTGACTTTCCATGTAGGTCAGTGTAAAAGTTCATGGAAATTATCGTTTAGCAGCTTCTAAACGGGTTTAACACAGGGTTCTAGCAGTTTATTCCTTCGCACTTGCTTAGCAATATACAAATGTTATTGATGATCTTAGCATAAAAATGATGTAATGTAGCATATATGTCTTAGTTTACTATAACATCGATATCTTTGGACAGAGAGTATAAGAAAACATCTACGTAGCCTGAATGCAAATGAACAAAAACAACTAATGATTAGTATGTTAATTTAAACGCAATAAATACTTTTCTTTCAGAGTTCTGGAAATTAATTTATTCGTTGTCGTTTAATTAAATGGAACTGTTATTAAATAATTCACATAACCTCATTTTCCGGTAAAATTTCTGTTTTCAATTAGTCCAGTAATGAAGGCGTTGTGAACACGACACAGAAACAGTGACCAAAGAAGCCTTTCACTATATAATAACTTCTTGAATCAGCCTCCTTATAGATATCGCTATAGCACATGGAGTTTGCTTGTTTCAGCACCGCACCGGGCCTGGTAGGTGAGCAGTTTCTCTCGCATGACATTCAGGGAGGACGTGGGTTCAAATCCCAGTCAGACAATTCAGCTATCGGTTTTCCGCGGCCGCTAGAAATCACTCTAGACTAATGCAGAATTAATTACCATACCTTGTCACCCATCCTTTCCCAGCTCGAATGATTTTAAAGTCAACGAATCGTAACGGAAGACGCAAAAAAAGTAATCAAGCCCAGGTGGTAAAAGAAATTTTATCATTCAGTACAAAGAAGGTCATAATCTCCAGGTGTGAAATGCGTATGGGGATATGACACACGCATTGTTGATGCTGTTGAAGGAAACATCAATTTTGGCTCACTTGAAATTTTTTCGAAAGATAGGCGTGATTTAAACAACATCGTTTTTGTTTGTTTTTTCGTTAAAGTGGAAGTTGATGTCATCAGAGCCTGTGGAAGATTGTGGATAAGGAACGGATGTGAATTCGCGCGTGGCGTATAGAAGAAACCAATCCTGGGTGACCGGCAGAAGGATTGACTTCTTATACTCTCGAATGCCAGGTTCGAACGTTAAATGACTCAGTTACTGGGTTCGGTACCATCTTTCATCCTCATGTACATTATGGAATTGTCAGTGCATTTAACAAACATTCCGAAGCGTTTAACAGGTTTGCGCTGTGTCGGCTATTTGCTGTGAAGGTGCAGCAACTATATTTGTAAGTATAATTGTCACATCTCTGGTAAGAGGAGGTAATTAAAATGTCCCAGTATGTCCATAAAACGTGTAATTTGTAATTTTAAGTGTGGATTTTGTTCGCATAACGAGGATGAAATTGGCGACTCTGTTTGCTGTTGTATATTGTTGAAGACGATTTACGATGCAAAAACCTAGTCAGGTCTACTGTTCCGAAAGATGCCAAAGGGTCGGCCAGTTATCCAAAAAATGAATCACCATCGTATGGTTTCCACCCATATTTATTGGAGAAAGGTCTTCATTCTAACCGGTAAGAGACTGTGCCTCATCGCAGGCTAATTCCCGGCGATGAACATTATTCCACCACCCTGGGCTAAGGCAGATAAGTCCGTGGTAGGAGCCCATCACGGTGCCAGAACGATCAGAGCAAACGGAACTGGACTGACGCTTTAGTCATCCACATATCTACAGTAACTGTAAATTGATGAATGAGAAACTACAGAAGTTCAAGAATTCGCTGGGCACTTGATAGGGAAAGACAACACCTGCTCCTCAGATATCGCACATGACACAAAAATCACATAATTTGCTAGAAGGGAAGCATTATAAACCAAATGACACCCGTTTCAAGTTTTCTATACACCACAGTAATGAAAATGTATAAGATTATATTTTTAGCACTGTTAATAACTCATATTAAAGAAAGAGGTACAAATAGCAGTGAGATTCGCCTCTGTCATGTCCGCCGAGACTAACGGTGACAATTTAGCGTACAATCTAAGCGAACAAGACAAAGGACGAAACCGAGATTCAAACTGGTAACATTTTCATCATCATTCAGATTCTTTAACATTGACCTACTTGAGTGATATAAATAAATAATTATTATCATACTAGCTTTGAACTTCTAGATTACATAGATAGCTGATGATTCGGATACCTTGAAACAGTTTTAACTACCTGCCTGTCTAGTATGTTTTCAGCATGGAAACTAAAAACGCTGTTTCGATCTTATAACCATATAAAATTTTGTACATATGCTATACTAATAATTTCATTTATGATAGTAATGATATATTCCATCCTCCCTCACAGCGATATAAAAAAAAAGCCTCAAGTCTTATTTCCTCTTCTTTTCTCAGATCTCAAGTCTCTGATTGAGCGTGGTGGCTGAGTGGTTAACTTTCTGGCCTCACATTCGGGAGGACGCCGCTTCGAATCCCCGTCCGGGCATCCAGATTTGGGTTTTCCATGGTTTCCCCAAATCACTCCAGGTGAATGCCGGGATGCTTCCTTCAAAATGCCATGACCGCATTCCTACCCGTTCCTTGTCCCCACTCGCATCCCGCCTCTAATGGCCTCGACGTCGACGAGGCGTAAGGCCATGAGAGAAAAAAAGTCTCTGCACTACATAACACCACGCTCCAAACAAAACATTTAATCATTCCTAAATTTTTTTCCTGTAAAAATGGTATTGTATTGCGTAAAAAAGTTTTCATATCCGTACACATATCAGATCTTCTGTCACTAGAGAACCAAAAATTTTAACACTTTCACTAGCTTCAGATATCATCAAAATATCTTTAAAATCTGAAGTCAAAATCAAATCGACATATGGTAATGTTCGCCGGAATATCCCGAAGGATTGTTCAGCCGCCAAGTGACAGAGTTTTCGATTCTTCGGACAATACACCTCTTGTCGTAGCTAACTAACTTAAACCGGTAATCCTACCGGGTATAGGGGACCTACAGTACTACGTGAAATTCAAACCATGGTAGCGTTGTGGTGCACTTCGCACTACACACCAATTTGGGCCAGTGGTGATTGTGGGATTAATGGCCTTTGAAAATTTTAGCTGAGTGGGGGATTCAAACAGGAGACCTATCGTTCCCCAGTCATACTCCTTAAACACAGATCCACCAGACCGCTAAAGTGATACATTCCTGTTTGAATGAAAGTAGTAGAGCTGTGGAATGGTCGACACATGACGAACAAGTGAATAAGTAAATCAAACCATCAGTGCCCTCGAAACTGCTGTATCCCTCTGTATGTGATATCAGTCTACATTACAGTGGCCACTCAGTAGCTATTAACGATCGTTAGACGACTACTTATTCCGCTTTCTATCTACCTGTGTTAGCAGATACTAATATTTGTCCCCCTGTTTGAAGAGCCTTACTCAGATTCTTAGAAATCGTTTTCACTTGACGCATAGATGATAAAGCGAAACAAGAATGGAAGACTTCATAAGAGAAATTTCTATTTACAAAACTTTTTATGGTGATAACTTCTCTAAACAAAAGTATTCGCATAATGATAGTACTGTTTCATCACTTTGGGACCAGGTGCGTACGTATTTAAGTTTCGGTGTTATTACGTCTGTATTCAGATACAGTAGGCAGTAATATTTTTTTTATTACTTGGTGTAATAATTACAGTTACCGTTTAAAATCTTTCATTGTATTTTACTCAAGTAATATTTTGAAGCATGGAAAATACACAGGCTGATAGTAACTTTGTATCATACATCTTCGTGATCAAATACCTGCACGTAAGACGTAAAGTGGTGTGTGGATATGGGATTAAACGGGAGTGTGAGTGCAGAACCATAAAGCACCGCTAACGATGCTTTCATTTATAGGATAAATATCAAATTACTTTGTTGCATTTGTTATTAGTTCCATTAATGTTTTGGGGTCATACAGTCATGAATGAGAAGAACTATACATATTTCTTCCCAATAAAACGAAGTCACGGATAAACGGATTACCACATTTTTCACATATTTCTCTTTTCTTTAAACGGATTTATCTAAAAACATCATTAGGGTTAAAACGGTTTCCATGGTTAACACATCCCATCGTTTCAACTTTTCAACAACACCTCAGTTACCTTGTAAGACGGAAAATACACCCACAGCTTTGCTAAATTCGTTTAAAGAAAAGGGTATCGCCTTAGTTAATTTTCACTTCAGTCTTTAGCAGTCTGGTGGATCTGTGGTTATGGTGTCTGACTGGGAATCTAAAGCTCCCTGGTTCGTAGTCCCTGACTCGGCTGGGATTTTCAGAGGCCCTTCACCTCTGTCACAGCTTGCTGAGTAATGTGAAGTACACCATACTGCTTCCGTGGTTCAAATCCTATTTATACTGTAGGTCCCCTATACTTGGTAGGATTACCGAGTTCGGTTAGTTAGCAACAACAAGAAGTGCATTGCGCGAAGAATCGAAAGCTCTATCACTTGGCGGCCCAATTATCCTTCTGGGTATCTCAGCAAAAAATGCCGTAGACGATTTGTTTGAGACTTTAAAGATATTTAAAGCAAGTGAAAGTGTTCAAACTACTAGGTTTTCTAGTGACAGAAGATATGAAATGTGGGCAGGAAAAAAATGCAGTATTTCGTTAGCTAAAGAAACGTTCAACAGGAAAAAAAAGGAACCATTAAACGTTTCGTTTGGACCGTGGTGTTATACAAATGCAGAGAATTGGCCTCTGAGAAAAAGAAGATAAAACAGACTAGACGCTTTTGAAATTAATGACATCATCAGTTCTAGCAACATCGTCTTTTGCTTGGAAGCAGCACTAGGCGAAGTTTGAAGCTGTAGCACATTAGTTATGGACTTCATGCTTTACCTGTGTTACGCAAGTCCTCCACATGACACTGTCGCATCAAGCGACCATCTATTGTCACTCCAAGGTGCTTTGAGTATGTTTCCGGCTCTATGTCTTCTACACTTAATGAAAGTTTCTTGAAGTGCCTTATTAACATTGATCACGTCTTCGTAGTAATGTGTAGTAATTCACCATTTGCGCACGCATAGTTCAGTTTCTTGCAAGACTTTGTGGAATTTTTTCGTGGCGACGAATCGGCTACGGTGCGTGCCAAGGATCGATGTATTATTATCTTCTAGACGGTGTGGTAATTGACAGGTACAGGAATATCTGCGCTGTACAGGTTAAGCAATACAGGTACTATTACTGATTCTTATGACACTCCATCGTCAATTGGGAGCAGGTAGAACAGAGTTTCTCCAACTCTAGCGTCCACCCGCTGAGCCGCCAAACCCTAGGTGGTAGAGATTAAACACAAGATCGTTGTACCAAACTCTTTCACATGGCCGGATAACATCTTCGATGCCATCGTAAAAGGAAAATAAAAAAATCGATGGTAGATGGTATTAAACTGCAGATTGATACACTGCAACGAGAAGATACGCTGAAAATAGAGAAGCATGGAGAAAGTTTAGAGAACACAATGTGACTCTGTCGAAGAATTTATTTCTAAGTTATCTACAAAATAACTGCCAGTAGCTTGTGTAAATGTAGTTTACATAATTCATTTACCATGTATGCTATGACTGTACATCTTGTGGTGTATGTGTTATTTTGTTATGGAATTGTTTAATGTACCATCATGTATGCTATGACTTTACATCTTATGTATTATTTTGTTATGGAATTGTTTAATGTACCATATATGTTATGAGTGTACATCTACTGGTGTACGTATTATTTTGTTATGTAATCGAAAATGAATGTATTGTATTGTACATAACGAAATATTTCATAAGAAAATTATATTTTTGTTCCTTGAGAGTAGACAAAAATCGATATATATATTCTTAAACCGACAACGACAGTGGGAGCAGACTTGTGCTACTCTTGATTACAAACGAGGTGGTCGTTATTGGAAACGGTTCAAAATCCTTACAGGACAATACTCTTCTCCTTCCCATCCACTGACTGTCAACAACATTACATCAACATGTGATTCAGATAAATGCGACATGTTCGCGGAAACGATGAAGGAAATCTACTCATCACCGAGTGACCCCCTATTTGATGATTCATTTCAAAAAATCGTCAGACGCACCCTTCCGTCCATCCTGCACTCACCTCATGTCCCAAACGAATTACAAAATTCACTTATCACTGAAATAACAGATATGGAAATATAAAGTGCCCTCTACACAGGTAGAAATTCATCAACCGGTCATGACAGAATAACCAGATTTATTCTCCGTTCGTCACCTCGACATGTAATCATTCCCTTCCTGCACCTCCTCTATAACTCTTGTCTGTCATTCTCATACTTTCCTCCTCTCTGGAAACGCGCCCAGATCATTATGATACCGAAACCTAAAAAACAGCTCCATGACCCTCTCTCATATCGTCCCATCTCTCTTTTACCCGTTCCTGGAAAAATCTTTGAAAAAAATCCTTCAATCACGCATCCTCTGTTTCGCCAACTCACTGAACTTAATACCACAATTTCAAGTCGGATTTCGCCCTCATCATTCAACATCTGATCCCCTACTTGCATTAACATCCGACATCACCAAATCTCTAAACGCAGGTCATGCAACATTCGCCATATTTCTGGATATAGAAAGGGTTTTTGACAAGGTGGGGCACGATGGACTTATTTACAAGCTTTCTTCCTTTGGCTTTCCCCCCACTTTTCTTCAACTCATTCAAAATTTTTCTCTTTTCGGACTTGCCAGATCAAAATTCATGATACTCTTTCTTCCCCTTTCACTCCTCAGGCCGGCGTACAGCAAGGCGCCATGCTCTCTCCCATACTTTACATATTGTATATTCTGATATCTCTAGACCTCTCCTGAAATCTGAATCTATGGTACTATACGCAGACGACACCGCGCCAATAGATATCTAACGACACTTGAAAATTATTTTAAAAAGTGGCGGATTAAACCTAACCCCACAAAAACTCAATCAATCTTATTCCAACATAGACATAAGACTTCCACTCTCTACCAGTCAGAATCAAATTTAAAAGTTAAAATCTGGAATACAAAAATCACTATATCCCCTTTTGTAAAATATTTAGGCATATACCTGGACAAAACCCTCAACTTTAATCAACATTTCAAATCCCTAATACAGAAGCTATTTTCCCGCACTAACCTTATTAAATGCATCCGTCCGAAAATTTCTTTCAGCTCTCAACCCACTTTACTTTTCACCTACAAAATGTTTGTCCGACCCATCTTGGAGTATGCCGCCCCTATTTCCTCTCTCCTCCCCCCCCTCCAAAATTGAGCATCTCGAATTTCGTGAGCGCCGTATCCTTCGTAACATACTTCGTCTCGATCACACCAGCCCGTCTGCTTTGGTTTACTCAATATCCAAACTAGAACCACTTCGGAATAGACTATTTTTGCTCAGACAGAAATATGGTCAACGCCTTCTTGCAAACCGCCCCGATCTCCTTACCTTACTCACTACGAAACTTATAAACCCCAAGCAAAAGTATATATATCCTCCTCACATAATAGCCCTCTCAGTTTTAGAAGAATGCAGTGATGAAGACACCAGAAAACATTTCTCACATCTAATATCGCAGGCACTGCCCAAACATTGCAGTCCATTTATACCGAATACTTCTAAGCATTAATAGTCTAAAACCATTACCAATGCAGTAAATATTTTGATATATACAAAGGACAAGTACAGTCCCAAAATCAATACTCACCCATCTTTTCGTCTCATCGTCATTAAAATCCTAAAGATTATAGTCATTGTTATTATTTATAGTAAACTGTTAACTATCACAAAAATTCTATTATTAAAATCACTAAAAATTCTGTATCAATGACTGCTGAATGTTGTTTCAGTTATTAAGTTTTTAAACACCTTCATCATCAAAAGCTCCGATTGATGTTAAATTGTTAATTGCTGCTACTTTTCTAAAGCTGTTAAATGTGTCCTTTTTTATTTTATAATATAAAAAATATGTAAATACTGTTACTTCTAAAAAATGTACTGTCTAATTGCTACCATTGTAATTAATAAAAACTCTTGGGAGCATAAGGTATCAAAAGCCGAAAAGGGCAATTGTTATGCCCTCCAACGGCTCCCCCCTGGCCCTCAGCTGGGGGAATGGGAAAAAAAAACTCTGTAACGACCGAGGTAGAAAGGCGGCATATTTTCCTTCTTACTTACCATTCTGGAGGACGGGTTTCAAATTCCGTCCAGCCATCCTGAATAGGGGTTTTCAGTGGTTTTTCCTACCTAGTCACTCAAGGCGAATGCTGGAATGGTTCCTTACAAGGCCACGGCCGACTTCCATCCTCCTTCCCTCCACGTAGTTTAATTCGGCTGAAGGCTGGGAGGAATGAAATGTAAAAAAAAAAAAAATCTGTGTATCGCTAGTAGTAAGGGTTAATCAAGGCTTTTAGTTTGTGAGACTTCACATACTTAATGTGTTGTGACGTGTGCTCGGTAAAATATATTTTCAAATGATTATCTGATAGTGGCAGACAGCATTTACAATATTGAAAAAACTGAAAAATAAAGTAATAATGACAGGGAAACACGATTTTTTTTGCTCTAACTAGTTACCTGTGTTACGTATAAATTCGTTCAACATCCTCTAAAATAAATGAACTGGAGGATCCAGATTTATATTCGAACTATGTTACCCTTAAGAGAGGCAGTATTAAAGAAGACCTAATTCCTTAATTGCGAAAAATCAGTGAACTTTATGGTTTTTTAAATATTTGTTTCCTTTAGCAACTACTGGATAAATTTTTCACTTAAACTGTTTTATCGCCAACAAAGTCAATAGCTATACGAGAGATTCATTTTAATTAAAAAAAACCTATAACCTGATTACCAACGCATTACGGAATCACAATTAATTATCGGCTTCGTATCACGCAAAAAAAATTGTAACACACGTTCTGTACCACATTTACTGTTTCTTTGACACATCATACTGCACAACACCTCAATTCAGATAATGCCAATTATTGTGTAGCACTAACCACTGTTACACCAGAACAGAGACAACAGATTAATTAATGTGGTTGTCAAAAGTTGTAAGCCTGCGACACTGCTGGGGTCTTAGGCGAAGCCTCTCTTAGAGCCCGGAAGTTCTCTGAAAGGATCCTTTCTGACAACTTCGATATTTTAGCAATGAGTGAAACTTTAATGACAGCATTAAAACTTCCTCTCAAAGCGCTGGTCATAAGTTATAAGAGCTTTAACAACCTGAATGGAGTTTCCTGAGTTGCAAGATCCTTGTCTTAATAAAACACCTTCTGAGTAACAGCACCGCAACAATACAAGACCGTCTCACGAAAAGTAGCCAATTTAGTCTATTGATTCCCGTGCAAGTCAGTACTGAAACCTCTTCCAACGTCTCATCATCCTAATGATTCATGGCTCCTTATCTCGATTATTTCGTTAATTTAAAGTAATAATCAACGTTATGTACGGTGTTCAAAACAAGGAATCATTATTTTTCAGATGGATCAAATGGAGTTTCAACATTTACACAATGAGCAGATTGCCTTAATATTGATTGCTCAGTCCAGTATTTTCTTCTCACACATTGCTAGAATTTAGGGTAGCAGAGGACCTGATGAAAATGTAGGCAATTATCAGATTATTCTGTTCTGCATTGCAATGTAAGACACGAATAAAATTTGTAGTTTAGTAAGGAAATTATTACTTAATAATCATTAATAGGTAAAACATATTTGTATTTAACATTAATCGTTCTACTTTTTTTCTGTATGATGATTAAAAATTTCAGTCATTTTCTTATTTCAAAATATGGCCTGAGATCTTCTAAACTTCTATACGACTGAGGATTATCATACAGCTAATTGAAGCTGCCTGTACAGATGCCTAAGAATTAATAATACCATAGACTATTATTTGTTTATTAATTCAATTTTTTCTGAACATATGGAGATATGTGATACGGAGTTAACAACTTAATCCACTTTACTGAGTTTTCTGATTGTAAAATCCCTAAAAGAAACAAATAATAAAGTTATTTCAATAAGAAATAAAGTTTCTTATTCGAGATAATTAAATTTAATACGTGACACTAAATAGGAGTGTTATTGACCAGATAGAAAAGAAATAATCTACAAATATGTTTCTTTTGTAAGTTTAAAACACGTCGTTTTTTCAGTTTATATACTAATAAAGAAATACCATGATCATTTTTGAAAGCAATAAAGTTTTGTACGTAAGAAACACAAGGCGCTGAAAAAGTCTGCGAAAAGCGTAACGTAAATTAATAAATGAACCACGTATTTATATCAAATTATAAAAAATATTTAAATTTTACTAAATAAATATAATAAATTATTTTACAAAATCCTTTAGCATACATTTCTATAACCGACCTTAAATGTTAAAATAAAACAAAAATATTGATTTGTATTTCAAGTTTTACTTTCCATTTTTCACAATAGATAAAGCAAACATGGGTTTCTATCCTTTTTGTTAGCTCCTGGTTTCGATTTAATAAAATATATGAATATTTTCTTTGTTAATGTTGGGTCAAGGATTGATCATCGCCTGAAATAAGTCTATTTGTGCTAAACAGTTTTCCAAAAAAAAAACAAGCACAGTTTCTCTAGGCATGAACTCAAAACGATGACGTAAAAATATAACTACGCTAAGAAAAAGGAGAATGCTTCATGACTTACGATGATTCAAATAGTGTTTGCTGAAACAATCTTTTTGTTCTGATAGATTCTAGTTGCAATATACGTCTGGAAAAGATACTGTTGCTTTAAAGAAGGAAAGAATATAACACTGCTCCTAAAAATGATTTATAATACATCTTTACTATTCAGACCTCATCCTAATTTGTGTAGAAAAAACTTCTTTGGAATAATTGTCATCTCACTTATGATAAATAAATACTAAAAACACAATCATATTACTTACATGACCTGTTGTGTAGGATATATTAATTAAGTGCAGCAAATAACTAACATGTACTACGAAAGTATTCATCACTGTCATACTGTGCATACGCTCTTGTACAATTTTCCCATGCACGATGGACTTTCAATTAATTTAGTTTCGGCAAAACTTGAACATTGCATCAGAACGGTTAAAAAGAAGATAGATTCATAAATCCAACAAACTGTTATCTACATCTGCAGTTCACTGCTAATGCTTCTGTCCTACAAAAAGGATTTCTGCCTTCTTATCTGCTTATAACTATACACAGAGAAGGTGAAGTTTGCTATTATCTGTACCGGTACAAATTCAAGTGAACTTTGCTTAGTTGATTATGGCTGAATTCACGTTAGTAGTAGCATCCGTAACACCAGTTATGTCTCAGATATTTATTGCAGTCAGTGATAATACAGCTGAAGAGGCTCTTGTGTCCATGCCTTTATTTCTCCTCTGTTTTGGTTCCAAAATGAAAGTATCATTAGGTGGGAAATCACAAATTAATTATGAATATGATGCTTTTATTTTGCCGATTTGTCGGGCATCAAGCACTAATTAATATTTCATTAGAATTCGGCAACAAAATAAACAGTTTTACGCGTATCTCACTGCCCAATTTTTTCAGTTACTTATTTCTAGTAATTAATTTCAAATAAACTCTCACGTATGTTTGTATACTCCTTCTACAAATTCCATTTATGATGCATAGTTTCGTATTTGATTTTTTCTAGTTATCTATTTGACTCCTACTTCATGACACGCTGCTGCTACAATCATCCATTGACTGTTACGTAATGCTTTTGATTGAATCCTGCGGATCATCGTGCGATGGAAATGAGGGATTCACTATCGTTGTCCGTTTCTAAATCTGCTTCGACAGGTGCCCGACGCGTAGCGAAGCTGCGTGCTTAATGAAGTGTCCTCTCCGTATAGGCATTTAATTAATTTTGCTTCACCGAACTGACAATGAGACTCGCCTCATGAAGGCATCACTAATTACAATCCACATTTTAACTCGTTATCCTGCTGGAAAGTATTTAATTATGAAATAGCTGTGGTGATATTTTAATGAGTACTCCATCAACGAACCGTCGTTGGTGTTTTTACACTTCAGTGTTTTTTTACAGACTGTATGCCGTGTTATTATTTTTGTGTTAGTTCATCCTGCGGTAAATTTTGTTTATTTCCTGTATATTACGGGACAGCATTATAGTAGAACCCAGGGAACTCTAACGGTGTGTAAACTTTCCCAATTGTTATTATTATCTTCTGCCTCATATACGTGTGTTTGACACCGCTTTCCCACAGAGAAATTAAATTTTGCCTCCTAAAACTTTTCGGTTTATTTGGAATTCTGTATTCGGAGAAATGAGTATTGCGGTTCACAAAAAACAGTTAACAGTACTACAATAGCTGTTATTATGTAATACATATTATTTAATGTAATTTTGTTTTTTCTTATGTGTATTTTAAGGCACTATCATACTTGGCCGTTAAAATCTTTAGCTACTTTGTTTATTGAGCACAGTGATAAAAGTTTAGAGTATTACCTACAATTATCTTTCAAAATTATGCAATAGTCAACTCAAAATATTATTTCACTATTTCCTGTTTCACCTTCACGACGACAGGCTGTATATTAATCGAAACCCCAAAAACTGCGACCAGCAGTATTTAAATGAATCGCGTTCAACGAAAATTTGATACTAATTTGAAAAATACCTCAATTTTTTTTTACAGCACATCAATATGAAACTTACTTTATTTTTTACACTGGACTAAGAGCGAGGCGTTATTCTAAACCCCACCAGAATCCACCAGTAGTTACTGCACAAATCGCGTTAAAAAGAAAAACATACACTTTAAAAAAAGTATTAGCTTAAAACATCACGTCAGAATGAAACGTATCGTACATTACCCGCACAACCAGGGGCTGTACCTTAAACGAAACCAATTCATAATGCAGTAGTTTTTTCGAGAATCTCTTTCATTTCAATTTGGAAACAGACACACCATTTTTTTAAATGATTACATCGCTGTATTTTATTAACATTATCTGCAAGTCATTATTAAAAAAAAAAATAAAAAAAATAAAAAAATCTCAAATATATATACTTTCTCATTATACGTTGGCCTATACGATTACAGTAATGTCGATAAATCCTTAGCAGTTTCAACGAAACAGTGCAAGTACAACATACCGACGGGCAGAATGATCTGTTTCCCTCGAAATAACAATGCACTGGACGAATTCGATGCCCATTCAAGGGACATAAAGTTTCATACCTGAGAAATGACGTAACAAAATAACGCAGTTTACTTAGCAAGAAGATTATTTTACTGACATTAAGTTATTCCCTTAGTGTTAACAGCACGTTTTTATGTAAATTCGTGAAACAGAGACTGTTAGGTTGCTGGTCCGTCATTGGCTAGTGTTATGAGATGGAAGTGAACCAACAGATTGAGAGTTTGTCAAAAAAAAGTGGAAGAATACATTTGATTTTATTACTTTAAGAAGATAATTAATCTGTTCTGTGTTTATATACGAAAATTGGTGAATAGATAAAGGCATTCATAGAGTTAGAAGTCATGGTCTGTGTGCCGCGTCAACTATCACCTTTAAGAATTACTATCATAAATCTTGCGGCCAAATAGAATAACGTTAATTGTTCTCTTTAATTACGTGGTTGGGTTACCACAAATGTTCCGTAAAAATTCTTTAAATTCGTTTAATGAAGCTTTAAAAAATTTTAAGCCGCTATATCACACAATTCTCTTCGTAAGTTACAGATTCGACGAAGAGAATGTTACTATCCACTATTTCATCACGTAGTCAGTTGTACTATGTATACGAAACCTGACTAGATCAGTTCGTCTTCAAGAATGAACTGTATGGAGGTTTCTGACAAACAGAATATTCATTGAAAATAGAAGTTGCCAGACAGGATGGTTAACAGATAAGACCCTCCAGCAGCATTGTGAATCCCAGTACCATGAAGACTTCCTGTAACCACTTCCAATACGACAATACACTGTTAACGAAAAAGTCTTTTTAGCAGTGTAGCAATTTAGACAAAAATCTCTGATTAGAAAGCAAAACCTATTAAACATTACGCTGGTAATTTGGTTGAATTCGTAAGATGTCCATGTTGTTGGCAGTAACCGCAGTTGCTGAAAACAATGCTGGTACTGTATAGTAACAAAAATAATTGACTGACAGTTGTTTTAGTAATTTAAATGGCACTGTTATGTTACAATGAGTTTAAGATTAACCGTAAAGTAACAGGCGTCTAATAGTCTGTTTCTAAGGACAGCAAAGCACTGATTATTTTGCATTAACTCTGTGGCCGTAATATATTCGTATTCATGTTCCAAATGTATATTCTTTGCCACAAAAACTATTTAAAGCGAGTTTCAATGTTTTTCGTAAGTATTTGTTAATGTTATGTGTAAAGAAGTTATTTTTCTTTGCAGAGGACAGTCTTGTATGACGTCTACTAGAAACGTTTTCTCAAAGGTACAGACCTACCATCGTTAGTGGGAAAATAAGGATCGCAAAGTAGGCTAGAGAAACGGTCCCAACCTGCCGTTTAGCAGTGTTTCATATAGATTTCCGCCAATTGTATTACTCTATCTACTAGATCTCGCTTTTTGTATGAAGTTTCAGGCGGTCTTTTTGGAATAATGAAGTGAAAGTCATGTTAGAGAGACCGTGTGTGACCATGAAGTAAAAAACATCGCAAAAATTCCTAAGTTGCTATATTTCACCCTACCCTCCATATGCTTATACGTAGAAAGAGCTAAAGAAGGATTCAAGTAAATTATTTGTTGTAGGCTGAAATCGAAGAGGCAATTTTCCGTGATTTTCAGATAACATTTCTCTTGACTTCAATAAATGCCATTCAGCTTATAATTGCAATTAATTCTAACACACTTCTTCAGCGATAAACGCTTTGACTACGTCCTGATCAGTTCTCGAAATTGATCGGGCGTTAGGCGTAAGTACGCCTGAATTTTTCTGTTTTGCGCCTCCAAACTCCTTCAAAGGCCTAGAAAATACGCCCAGGCAACAACACTTAAATTAAAAAAATTACCTATGAGCACTTTGTTTTCAGTTTTGCGTGTTCAAGGTTTAATTCTAATAATTAATTTCAATTATGATTCCTGTCGTATTGTTGATACGTTTCTGAAATTGAGAAGATGTGTCAACGTGTAGGGTAGTACCACGAAGCAAAAAAACAATTCTAGTGCGTGGGTTATTAGTTTAACGAAGGAAGTTAAGATGTCTCATAAAATTACTGACTTTATACCAGTTGTAAAGATAAGTAGCTACGGAATATTGATTAAACTGAATGATTTTGTTTCAGCGAGGTGCTGCAAATGTATGAAATAAAATTAATTTTAGAATTTTTACATCAAGGAAAATACTTTTCAATTTTTAGTTTACGTGTTCATTTATTTGTATTTAAAAAGAAATAATCCTCTGACGATGAAGTGTAAAAAATTCGGAAATATTTAGGAATCGAACAAATTACCTCTGAAGATGAAGATCAGTGTGTAAGATTCAATAATCGTATTAACCTATTTCACAATTTTGGTATATAATATATTTGCATACCATACTTTTTTCTAGACCTTTTTACAATTTTAAATTGTGTTGGTGTAGGTTGTAAGCTATAAAATCTGTATTTTCATAATTTTCATATAATTACCCATGAACATATTCATTTTTCGCCTGAGTCTGATAGTTAGGAGTAACAAATACTCCTGGATTTATAAACTAGTTTCTACCACTGGTTCTGATGTAGGCGATTTCCACCGGAAATATTTATTTCTCCATGGAAACGTTTGGGAAGATGAAGGTTTCCCTTTGCCTTTGCTTTTTTTTTTTTTTTTTAACTGCTTAACGTCTCCTATAACAACTAGGTCTTTAGAGACGGGAAAGGATGGGGGCAAGGAATGGGAAGGAATTCGGCCATGGCCTTTTGAAGGAAGCATCCCGGCATTCACCTGGAGTGATTTGGGGAAACCATGGAAAACCCAAATCTGGATGCCCGGACGGGGATTCGAACCACCGTCCTCCCGAATGCGAGGCCAGAACGCTAGCCGTTACACCACCACGCTCGGTTTGCCTTTGCTACTGTCACAGTGCTGTAAGTGTTGGTGACTGTGGTAGTGTGCGCATTAAGTGCAGAGTGTTGTTTGTGTTTGGGACGACAGATGAACGAAGGGAGAGATTCCAACCCGGCATTGACCACTCAAGTCTACTCTTCCCCAAGGCATCAAGGGGCCGCCAAAATTAATGTCGGCATCCGACGGACAAATCGCCCTCACTCTATACGCATTGCGGAGTGGTTTGGCGTTTAACCCAGGACTTTGATACAAAATCTGATGATTAGGAATTGTGTACCACCATCTGTCCTGCCCTGCTGGCCAAGTTCAAGCTGCTGACAGGTGCCAGTCACCATTACGGTGCCGCAGCCGACTGACCCAACGTGATGGGCCCTAATGCACTACCTGGCGTTAATTAATTGCGATTTAGCAATTAGGTTACCTCACTAGAGTGCTTGCAGACACTCGCTAGAAGCCAACATTAGTGAATAATAAGACGGAGTAAGGACGTACCCAACTGAAATGGGAAGTTGCTAAGTTTTCGATTGGCATATGTGACACGTTGTAAGCGAAAAGTTAGTTGAGGGATTAGTTAAAGCAATCTACATAGGGTTACGGATAGGGCTAGGGAGATTTCTACATTCAACCCATTGTTGACTGTAACATTTCTTTTATGGTTAGAAAGATGAAATAATTTGGAAAACTTTGACATAATTTCCACGAAAGAAAGTATATCCATAACTTCTAGCATGGACATCTGCTTTCATAGCCTCAGTGAACCATCAAAGAAGTCACAGTGTTTGTTAATGATTAATTGAATTCCATATGAAAACGAAGTAACGTCACAATACGACACCAAATGAGCACAAAGAACTTATATCAAAATAAGTTCTTAGATCTCCAATGGAATATTTATTATTTATTTTTAAACAGAAAGATATTTAAGAAATTTACTTATTTTAAGATAAAAAAAATTAGTTATTCCTTAATACTGGGATTCAACTTTCCAAAGATTCCTTAAGGAATCATATAATTATGTTATAAACAAGGATTTGAAAAATTTTGTCGATTCTTTGTTGCAAACAGTCTATGTCACTGAAACAGACAGTATGCTGAAAACAGTCAGAAATTTAGAGGACCCATTAAACAACAATATATTCAATATTTATTCTTCAGTAATTGCCGTAACTGCTAATTCTTGAGAAGTGTGAGTGCAGATAATTTTTTTAAAATCATACTCGACTACCGATCGTAAAGAATGTGATAAATTTACGCACTGTGATCAAAAAGAGAATAATTATTTTTTCATTACATTTATGCTTTCGTTTTCGGATAAGATGTATTTTACACCTAAAATATTACCATTTTGTAAACTAAATTTATCTATACCTATAAAATGCCAGTCCTGGACACGATGTTCTGTTACGCGGTGACGTCACTCTATGACGACACGCTATGACGTCACGCATCACACCTCTGCTTATAACGACCAGAGATGTTGTTGTAGGTTATGTGCGTTATTCACTAACAGTTACATTTAATTAAGCATCCGCGAATAAATGAATTGTCAGAATACTGAAAAAAGTAAGCATTTCGTTTAAATCGACATATTAAATAAAGTATTCATTAAATTATTTGGTCATTAATATGTAAGACAAAAGTTTTAATTTTTGATTAGCAATATTAGCGTCAGGTTTGATTAAATTGTTATTTAGCCTCGGTCAGAATTACAACTGGCATTTGACTTTACTGCAGAGGGCATGAGTAATTTAATTTTTAAAAGATAATTTAATTTGTTTTCATGAGTGACCTATTACTGTAATCATTGCTTCGTTTGAACGAAAGTATTTCCACACGGATCGCGATCTTCGCAGCCTAGACTACAATTAAAACTATCGTGTTATAACGTGAGTTACTAAGATTTATTTCTATTTTAATTTGAATTCACAGACGCCATATTACTGAGGTCATTATTTCAGCCACATGTAACTGTGTCAGCTATTCAAACGTTGTAATATCGGTCTGAACCCGATCAACAAAAAAGAAATTTGTAAGATTCCAGTGAATATTTCGAATCAAGTTTACATCGCAATGCATTATTGCTAATAGCATGCGATACAGTGACTGTATTAATTCGCGTATGACTAAAACATTCATTTACTAGCGGCAGTAATAGCTGAGTTTGTGGTTTGAATGAAATGCAATCTGGACATTTTACTACAGCGCAAGTCACGAAGAAGTGCATTGAAATATATTTTATAACTATTTATTGTCTTTAGTTAAGCAACTAAGAAGATATGACTTGCCAGAACACCGCGTTCAACCCATCTTTTTCTGACAAGCTTTGACTCTAGTTTTATAACAGTTCTTTTATTTCAGTATTCTAAATTACATTTCTGGCACTAACTGTGATCTAAATGTTTTAAAATTAAGATTATGTGATGCTAATGTTTAAGAAATGCTTAAAATCTAATTTATTTTCCTGCGTGTATTACTCTATCTCTTATTTTGCCATCTAATCCTTCAATTTTGAATTAATTATTTATTTCTTCACTTACGTAACGAAAACTATTTTTTTAGTCTTTATTTTCGTAATTTAATAAAAGTACATTTCATTATGTGTCAACATTTTGGTTACAGGGAAGTTTACACTTGTATCATTTATATAATATAAAATTAAATTATTAAATTTGTTTCGTGCACTTTTACGGAGCTAGCGCTTGCTGTGATGTCAAACTTCAATATTAAGACAGCTTATTCCGTTTCCTTTGAAGTGGTATTAACAAGAGGAGATTCCAATACGCTGGCCTCCTGCAGTGTGCTGCACCCGGCTGCCTATTCTTCAGGCGGCCCAGTGCCCCGAGCTGAGCTCGGCGGTGACTGCCGACAGGTGGCCGCGTGGCACCTGCATCGATCACGCGTGTTGACCTCCAGCTGACCCACACGCAGCTCGACACGAAACGCAATCGGTGCGTGAGCGAGCCATCCAGACAGGGCGCCGTTGGTACCTTAAGCACAGTCACCTATTAGTAGTCTCGAAATATAAAATTCATATTGTTAAAAAAACTTTCACGGTTGTATTTGAACAAAGTAAAACAACAAAAAATTATACATATAACCATGATATGATCCTCATTTATCATTTAACTAGCAAGCACCAACTAAATGACTCATATAATTGACTGAATACCATTGAGCATATGAAAAGTGAATTATCGTTCTTAATCGAAAGCGAACTTTCAAAAAGATATAAAAAATTCGCAAAAATAATTTAAAGGAACAAACATGATAGTAAGATTCAGCCTGCAATTTAGTACCAAACTGTTCACGCTGTATTTTAATGGCATAAATCAGAAAGTTAAGCAAATATTGGTCAATTAGTAAATGTCATGTACCGATTTAAAATTTGGTGTTTTTTTAGGTATATGTTTCTTTCTATACGTTTGTTCTTCGTGTTCACTCTATAAATGAAATTACATGATAAGTCAAAGCAGAAGAATATACAAAGACACTATTAAAATTCTTTTAGATACAATAAAAAGTTTTTCTGGTATTACTATTCGCAAATATCTAACCATTTAGTATCTCAATCTCTCACAATTTTAGAATTAACTCAAGAATAAACAAATTTTATTTTCTAAATATTTCCTTTACCTTCCATTTCCTCTAGCTTTCACCCAAAGCTCACTAATACAATAGTTCTTTGTTCACTTTATGGTCTATATTTCTTTTCTTCGGTTACATTTGAGCATGTATTTTCCATAAAACCTTTAATTTCTTATGAAACCGTTGTCTATCGCATCTCCAGAAAAGATGTTGTGTTTTACAGGGTAAATAAAATATTTTAAAATCAATCGGTTCAATTTGTAAGTCATCATAGACCACCACCGAAGGAAAAATTGAAGTAAAAATACTGGAAACTTTGTTTTTTACTGACATGGAAAGAGTTCCGCTTCTTAGTTTAACAAACTAAAGTTCAGAAAAAACCAAGTAGGGCTTTTTATCACGGTCATAATTCAGTAGAATAGCCTCTGTACATACATATATATGTAGAATTTACAACAGCCATAGTTCTAGAAAGCCAATTACGACGCCAAATGCATTGGTTTTTAAGCTCCGGCTGGCATAGGGAAAGATCCAGGTTCGATTCCGGTCATCCAGATTTCGGTTTTCATGGTTTATCGAAATCGTTCCGATGAGTATCAAGGATAAAACTGTTTTTATTCCCGTGGCTCGTCAACAATCTTATTCTGACTGTATGTGTGTAATAAAGCTCTACTTTCGTAAAAAGAAAATCATAATTTGATTTTCTTCATAAGAAGGCTATTGATAAGGTAGCATTCAATATATACTTTTATTGTGCTGTCATAGGCCTACAACGTGTTTAGCACCTTTTTAGGCCATTAGGAAGAGAGATAATTCAGATAAACGTTTACTGCGTAAACACGTTGTCTATGGTACAGACAATCGCAGATAGAAAAACACCACTGAATTTACATCTGTAACATCCTCCCCACTGATTGGCCACTGCACCACCGACGAGCAGTGCAATCCCTCATCGGCTCCAGCTGTTGGAGCGAGTTGCTGCATGCATATTCGCTGTACTTTAGGCACACGCATATCAGACGCGGATTGGCCCAACCAGTCTCATCCATTATTCACGGACCCACATTTTCTCCGGGAGGGATCAACGATTTGCTTCATACATACAGAGATATCTTATGGCAACGCCAATTTCCCCGATGTGTGGGGGCAAACCACCAAAATGAAGCAGTTCCGACACTCTGGTAACTTTACAGCAGATTCTGCGTCAAGTTTATGTTCTGCCAACAAAGACAATTCATCTGAAAATTTATAAAAACAGTTTAAATACTACACAGACTCAAAATAAAGAATATAGGTTATATCTTTTCTGCAGTGGAAATAGTTGTTTCAGTGTACAAAGCAAAGTCGAGCCATTCAATTTTAGATTTTAATTATACTAAGTTAAATTTTTCTGGGATATCCATTTAAAATTATTCCACTAGATTTCTTGAACATCAATTATTACTGGAATATGCAAAAGAGTAGTAAAAAATATTACTCATTGAATTGTATAAGTTCATAGCATCAGCTTTGGGAGTTTTTTCGATAACTCAAAATCGTAATCAATGTCTGTTAGTCACTCAGTGCCCTCAAAAGTAATCTAAATGATTTATTAAACTTTTTTTAGGTATTTATAACATTATGTAATAAACCACTGGGGAGGCCATCTGGTTAAAGTTAAACATATTATACTTACAACCCTAGATACTCTCTCTGGCTGGTTGAAAATTTCCGAAGGGTATGTTCCTTATTTTGCATATGGCATCACGCTTATCGACGCCGATAGAGGTGGAAAGAAAAGGAAAAGAACTGGAAAGAATTCGCCCATAACCTTCAGATCGAACAATTTCAGGAAACAACGGAAAACTCAAATCTGGATGGCCGAACGTGGATTCGAACCCACGTCCACCCGAATGCGAGGCCAGAGCGTTACCGCTCACCACCACACTCGATCCCTAGGAACAGCTTCTTCTATGGCGAATAGCGAAACATAGTAAACTCGATGCTAAGGCGGCAGGATAAGAAACGAAATGACAAGCGAGGAAAGAAGTGTGTGGAAGAGTCTCATAGAAAAAGGGACACAAAGTGGTGGGAAACATTCTAAGTCAACCGGTACTTGATAACTTGTTAGAGGAGGAAAGAGTAATAGAATTGTTGAAGAATACAAGGATTAAAATATGTGAGGCACATAATTGAGCACGTTGATTGTAATGGGTTCAGATGAAGAGATTATTTGAAGATAGGAGGAGACGGAGGATTGAGTCAAACCAACGAGTGACTGGTGACCAAAAAAAAAAAAAAAATTCTTTTCGTATGTAATACGTTTTTTGAAGGTATATAAGTGTAACATCAGTTAGTTTTAAAAGTTATGTAAAGAGGAAGCTGGTAAATGCGAAAAAGTGTACATTTAATATATAATTGCACAAGTGATAGCTTGAAATGGTCTTTGGAATACTCATTCAGGAATCAGTAATACAATTAAAGTCATATACTTGCCTACCTGCTATGTGGGGTGGCAGCAAACAGCATGACTCTCTCTTATGCTTTTCCGCTCCCGCTCTCTACTCACTTTTGTTTTTAAAAGAGTGCTTGAGTGCTTAAAGTTCTTAAATTGGTGACAGTGTTGTTTAGTTCAAATATGAGTGACAATAACGACTAAGCGGCCAGGAAGAAATAAAAAATTAAAGATGGTCAAATGTCTAATACGCGTGCACAACATTTTCTTTACGAAACACAATCTACCGATCCAGACGAATGGTTAGTAAATCATCTATTATTATATTATAACCATTCTATTTTATTTGTTAATTTGAGGTTAAAAATATGTACACTGATGCAACAAGCGGTTTATTTTCTGCGCATATCTACTCAACATACATCAATGAGTTTTAACTCCTTTCTCTTTATGTTTGCATAGACACATGGGTAAATGAATTCACTACACACGCACACTCACGATTCATACGGGTCGCATCTCTCTCTCTTTCGCAAGAGTCTCATCGCTGTTTATCTATCTCTCTTTTGTACGCACACAGGTGACCGAGGGAAGCACCGAGTTCAGCCAGCTGGCTTTCTTTCTATCGCAAAAAAAAAGTATTTATTTTACTAACGAATGTTTTCATTTATTTTACTCAATATTTATTCATTGGTTTTGTTTCCTTATAAATTCTTTTACCATACCAGCAGTTTCAACGTTTACGTCTGCCTGGGGTCACGTGACCACAGATATTATTTTATATATAAATAAGACTTGAAGCCTCGTCCACGTCGAGGTCGTTAAAGGCGTGAAAGTACAGAATACAAGGAGTGGGAAGGATTTCAGCCATTGCCTTTTAAAGGAATCATCCCGGCATTCGCCTGGAGTGATTTGGAGAAAATATGGAAAACACAAATCCGGACTGGGATTCGAACCCGCGTCTTCGTTACTGCTCACGCAACGCGCTCGGTGTACCCCAAGTTAATCCATTAATAAATGTCACTGCGGTCGTAGTATTAATATGAGAAATGGTAGTATCATAAAAAAAATCCCTATATTTCTTTCTGTAATCCGATATTTATAACCAATGATTTTTGGTGTTTCATTTGATGCTTCCACTTGCTTTCCTATAACCCTTTAAATTCCAAGGTTACCTGTTGAGAGACCAACACATGTTCATCAACATTTAATTCATCGTTTACAGTACAATTTAAATCAGTCGTAATTTGGAAAGCGAATAAAAGGTATCCAGGAGGACCAACTTGTCAAGGTGCACAAAATTCGTTTAATGTATATTCAACTGTTTGGAAATATTTTATTCAGATTGACGAATTTAAAAAACCTAATGGATAACATAATATAAAAATTATGCCAGATTGTTCTTTCACGCAGAAGTATAAAGAAACGACGCAGATAATACACTAGTATTTATGGTAGCGACAAATAAGACGTTTTGGTATGTGAAGAGAATTGTGCTTTTAAAAAATTATTATATGGGACATTGAAATTTTGACGGTTACTTTTCAATCCATCTGCAACAAGTTTCAAAAAATTTCATAATATTCATTTGTTTTTAAGTGTACTACTTGCTGGTTATGTGAATATTTCTACCCGTTTATTCAAGCGAAATTGTTAACTTGTTTCTTCGATGTTCTTGCAGCTCACACGGAAACAACGTATGGACTCGATTTATCATATTCAGAAAGACACACGAGAAAAAAAAAAAACCGGGGGGAGAGAGTATAATGTAAGGAGTATCATCCAACGTGATAAAATCTAGAAGGTCTAATGACACCAAATTATGGTACTTTTTTTACTTTCTTTTAAAAGAACGCAATAAAATTGAGAACCAAAAACATTAAAACAAATCTAAAAATCTACGTTTGAAAGACTTTTTATTTTTATCCTCAACTGTTCTGTTGGTTGGTACACTTCTTCAAGGGAAATTTAGACCGGGTTGGTTTCCCCTGGCCTTCCCAATTAAGGGAGCGTATTTACTTTTCTATTGAGTTTTCTGGTTGACTGATGTGTGTTTATTCAGCGTCATGTGCTTTTCATGTTGTCTATTGTAGAGGAATGTAATATGGAAGAAGGGAGGACACACCAGGCTTAACGAATCAGAAGTGTCATCTACCCTCAATCCTCACTCACTGCAGAGAGGTTTGGGATTCAGCCCAGGAGTTTTGCGCACCATCTGGTGATTAGTAATTGTGCCCACCACCTGTCTTAACGTGCAGGCCAAGTTCTGATAGTGAAAACTTTAACCACCACCGGGACTCGAATCTGTTAACTCCGTGTCAGGCGTCAAGCACTATCACAGTGAAGCAACCAATGAGTCGAACGTAGATAACAAAAGGAATCATTGAAACAATAATTCTTAAAAAAAAAAAATCTTTCCTTATTCTTCAGTAGTAACAGTTATGGCTTTTAAAAACATTATTTAGCAGTTTTCAAGGAATCTCAGATTCCTTTCGCGTCGTATGATCCCCACTCGTCCCTGCAGCAACAAGTACAGAATTCTTGAAAGGCTAAGCAATGTCAACAGACCAGTTCAATCACACAAATCATGAGTTATGAAAGATAGCAATGAATATTAGTGCTGATATTAATTTTTGCTACTGATTTTTGAAAATTGCTTCTAGCACTAACTCCAAAGATGTTTACATTTTGTATGCAAAAAAGTAAGAAAATGTGACACTCGTGACTTGGATAAGGTCACTAATAACTACCGAACGGGATGTATGCGTGATTCTTAACTTACGAATAATATATCAGGCACACAAGGAAAACAGAACCTTCTTCTTCTTATTTTTTTTTTTTTTTTTTTCGAGAATTGTCTTGAGATTTCTCGGCCTGGTTTATAGCTGGTGATTCTATCTTCTCAATGCAAAATTTAAAATACACAAAAACTTGCTGATCGCTATTGTCTACTTCCAACTGTAAGGATCTTACGATATTCTGAAAACTTATTTCCAATGGTTGCCTAGAGCATCGGTGGTTTTAAAAAGATCTAGTGTCCGTCCTGTTACAACTGCACATCTCGGCGACTGCGGAAATATTTAATGCGGTTATACTCTGCATGACTTAACGACGCATTGCAGCTGGCAATGTGCCAATTTGAATTATCATTTTTCCTGGTTTGAAATCATTACCGAGAATAGTCAGAATTACGACTGAGAACGAGAATTTTTCAGGTAAACTCCAACCAACAAAGGACATTTATCACTACGGCGAGACACCTAGTCTTCCCGCAGGGTTCCAGTGTTATGCCACTTGTGTAGCTACCTGTGTTTTCTGAGCCACGAAATCCTTCCCAGACTCAAAGTGTAGTCAATCCTAGCTACCTGTTCTAATCGCGTTGCCCTGAGAGCTACTTTTGGCACTTGTGCTAACGCTTGGCAGCTGCAGTGAGCTGTGCTTAAGCCCATTCATCCCGAGAGCCGCTAAGTTTCAGTGAAGCATAATCTGCCGGCTGATGTAAGAGAGGGGAGGAGACATTAGACGGCAGTTCACTGGTACAAAACTAGTTCGGCAGCAGTGTCCAGACACCATTTCAGCTGGACGTTGGCCACAGAAGTTAGATGAACTTTCTACTTCTGTAACCACGTAATTGCGACAGTATGTCGCTGAGAAAATCTTCTGTGGTGTTGATTTAAACGGAAACATAGAGAAGGCGTCGCTTCGGATCAGCGTGGTACTGGTGGAATTCGAATTCCGCATACCCCTCTTTGTCTTTGTAAATTATTATCGAGATGCTGTAGTTAGCACCACGATTTGTTCTCGCATGGATAAGGGAGGACGGAGGGGGGGGGGGGAAGAGTTGAATTGTGTACCAGGCAGACAGCGGAGCAGATTTTGAATCGAATCATAAATAGGAAAGAGTCATTGGTTTAGAGACTATCATGCATTCAATATATCGATTTCAGTCGCGCCAAAGGGGACTATTAATTAAAAAAATTGTCTTTGTTTCGCATGGTATGCCCAACACGACGCGAATTAAACCTTCTTACCTCCTATACTAAATCAACCTTTCATTTATAGAAACGGATGTGACTTTCGTGGTGCCTTGAGAAATCTTTGAATCAAAATGAACTTTGGAAATTCATCATTCTTCTCCAATCCAGGCTAAGCTGACTCAATTCTAAAACTGATGAATGTTTGGTTATAAGTATAATTTATAAGTTACATTTGATGTCTTCTCTTGTACCCATTGCTTTATATCTCTTCCAAAAATTACCTGAGTTGTCTGCTTCGTACTGGCCTTGTTACCTGACTCTAATGCCGCAATATCGACGATCTGCAATTTTTGATTCACGATGTTTAATTCATTTCCGACTGCAAACATACAGACGGAAACACCACACCCCGGTGATGTGTGAATTTAATTATCAATTGGCGGATGAGGGACGCCAAATATTTATGCTTCCCACCGCAGATGTCAAGCGAAATAACGAGCTACTTGGTAATGAGACAGCTGATGCCTTTCCGCACGAGTTCCGCGTATTCAGTGGACCACAAATTTTAATAACGCGCCGGTCGATTGTGGTGGCGATTGTGTGTGACTTCTGACGCGTGAATCAATACGTTGAAATGCAGTGCGGTCAGCCGAGCTGAAAACAGGGCTTCCACTCGTACGTGGTTTAGTAGCGAACTTTCTGTCCGTCGCTTACTCTAAACGATCCTTTGGTAATAACATCTCTTTTTTTTACATTGATGCTTACATGCCACAGGACTGTGGTATTAGTTAATATCACTTTATTTGTTCAGTAATGGTTTCTTCAGTGGAGTGAGAGATCCTTCGAGAATAAGGTTCAGTCATGCCTAACCACCACAATATGCATCGGGAGTAACGCCAAGTACGTGCAGTACTGCAGAAGTCGTTTACATTATCAAAACCAGTTTTCAAAATACGAAATAAAATCCTATATATTATTTTTAAAAGTAATTTTTGTTACGAACTATTCATCTCCCTTTATATCTAATGTAAATCTATAAATGAGGTTTCATTTTAAAGATTAAGGTCTACGTTTTGGTGACATCTTAGTATTTTAAGAAAGGAATTTTTCGTAGTTTGACCCTTATAGGAGATAAGTATTAACTATCAAGGTCACGTGTAAGAGACAGCTCAGAGCCAAAGCGCTAGTCTTCACTAGTTTCTATAACAATTGATCGCATTAGCACTACACAGCAGCACCACATATTACAGAGATATTTATTTGCTGTGTTTTGTTCGACCTAGTTGAATTTCGATGACCTATGTGATACTTCAGATCCTGGGAAGGGGTAACTTCAGGTGTTTACGTCGTAGTAGAAGGAATCAGGATAGTGTACATCAGGTAAAATCAGAAATATATTGCTACAAATTAGCAGGTTTTTCTTTTACCTTGCTACAGCCAACGACCTCCCTAATCATCGTATTTTTATCCGCGAAATTTTCGCACGGATCATCTATTAAGAAGTATTCTTTATCCGTCTGAAGCTTCACATCACGTTCTACACGATGACGGGAAGCATTCGAGAAACGAGGAAGTGGTTATTATAAGTATGGCAACTGAGCCGATTTGAATACCTTCGATCTTCGCCGGGTGTGCTGATGCTGTTTACTTCAACATGTAGTGTGTCTCTACCTCCATATCATGTGACTATTATGTTTATGTTTTCAGCTCTCGTATCAAATAATCTATCTGTTTAGTTCCTGCAGGTGACGCATCAAAAAATAATAGCTCTAACAAAAAAATTGACTCGGAGGATAGTCAGCGAGTATGCCCCATAGAGGCGAATATATCACTCTTGTCCCCAATAATCATTTAGGATATAAAGGAAAACAATATGAACCTTTCATACATAGTATGAACTTAAAATATTTTCAGTAAACGAAAAAATCCAGGTAAATAATAAGATGTGACTGATCGTCCAAGTGGAATGGGGGGAAATAGAATAAAAAATGTTATATGAATACAAATCGAAAGGAAGAAGAGGCACAACAAAAGGATGTGTAGGGGAAGTCAGAACAGGCCAAACGGCCTAACATCCTTGAAAGTGAAGAAGAAAAAAACTTTCCATAAAAATCTTTATTTGTTGTTTATAATTTCATCTGGAAATCAAGGATTTTTTTCTTTTTCACTATGTTCTTAAGAAGCATGTCACGTAAATTCAAGTCTGTTGCAAATATGTTATAGAAGAAGAAAACTTTTCACGAAAGTCTTAATTTTTTGCTATCTTTTTCAATTGGAAACCATGTTTTTCTCTACCATACCACCTACATTTACGTCTGTTGCAAACATGTTACAATTCTGACTAGTTCTTAGTGTTGGTGGTAAAGAAAATATGTAGGGACAAAGTGCCTAGATACTCGCCCATAAAATTAAATTAGGAAAATTCTGTCAGGTGAGACTTCAAAACTGTAAAGTTACATAAGTTTAAATAAATCGATCATTTTTACTTTATTTAAATTGTTTAGTGGATGGACGTAAGAAACACTTTGCAGCTAGCCTATGTCTCAACTGCTGCGTTAAGTCACGGCTCTGATGGGTCTTTCATCGTTCAAAATATCACAGTTGAGGTATGAGAAAACGTGAAATGGGTGAAATTTGGTAACATCTTCCGTCTTCCTATTAACACTTTTAATTAAAAAACTCATCTAGGCATTGTGGCTGACATACCATAAATAGAAAGCGATTTTGTTACGTAATATTGACCACTAATATTATGTTTTTAGCAAAAGAAGCCTATGTGTTTGGCAGTATTCTGGCTTTCTGTATAACAGTGCTAAAAGCTTCTTCTCTGTTCCAGGTATACGCTGTTCGTTTGCTGCGCTCCTAGACGGTTATTGTTTTAGTATATGCCTGTAACGTGTTGTGAGGTAGGTCAAAGTTTTCATCCGTATTTTGTATAAGTCTTCTTGTTTTATTTAATACTAAATTATTTGCTACCCATATCGCACTCATTAATTTTAAAAAGTACAGTTGCAAACTGTCATTACCTTGTGTTCTGCGTACTAACAATCGTGTCGCATTATGGTTATGGCTGTCACTTAACAAGAAGTGTTGCGTTATATTACGTAGTATTCGGTGATAAATTGAGTAGGAATAGTTCTTATTCATAAGCAGTTTCCTAGATAATTTCTACCACTGAATTTTTCTACTAGACTATAATATCGATCTCTCTAAAGCAGTACCAACGTTCTTCTGGTTTGTCAAGAAGAAAGCTTTCTCTGAACATATGTCTGCTTCGTTACTACCCTCGACTGTAACTGTTACGTGACTGTCAACTCTTTGCAACTGCTCATACTCTCAGAACCTCGAACTCGGCCGTGAAATGCTTCGCACCGTCACTGACACTTCACTGCGTTAATCCTGCATCTGTCGGCGTGCCCCTTGTGCGCTGCTTCCCCGCATGCCGCTCGTACAGGCTACCTCGCGCTGCCTGTGGGTCTCCCATATTTACCATCTACATGCGATGTTCCAGAACTTACTCTAGGCTCTAAAAGATAGTCTTCTATAATCTTTTTCTTTCGTTCCGGATAAATAAAAGCTGCCAATCACCGCATGCTGCCTCTCGCAACGAACTTTTAAACAATACAACCACTTCCTAGCGAACAAAATGTGGTTTTACTCATGTAATGCAATCGCTTCCTAGCGAACTTTACTCATTCTAGAAGCGATAACGTAGACAAACACGCATAAATCAAGCAAACGCGTTTAACGTGGTGCGGCATGTATGTTTTATAAAATAACACATGCTTTTCTACCTACCTAAAGTAAATTACAAATAATTTAATTTGTTATAACGAACGCGATCTTAGTAAAGACATGAATCGATTGATTTTAAACTTACCAAAATTTTTGGCTAAAAAAAATTACATCCAAAAATTTTATATTATTCCTAGTCATATTTAAAATCACTTAAGTCTTTATAATTTTTATAGGTTACTAGCATTTACCCGCTATTTCGCAGGCGCTGAACTTAACGCGTGTAGAAATTCGTGTGGTCTGCCTCTTTCCGAAACTGGTACTAACCTTTTGAAATTCGGAACAACTTCTTCCACAAAATGTCCTCTTCACGTTTTGAACTCTCCTTTTTCGGAAAAATTGACACATATTAAATTAAAAATGCCGAAATATGAGTGCGCAGCCGCGAAATATTGCCAGCACTGTAAAATTGACACAAATTATCGGTACCTAAACAGTCTCGTTTTATTATAGAGATCTTGGATAGGTTAAAATTCTGCCTGGACCACGAGGAAAAAGTTTACGGGAAATTCCTTCTGCGATTTAACCAACATTTCAAGACATTTTATTAATTTTGCAGCGCCGGCGGCATCTAATAGCTGGGCGTCGCTCTCAAATTTTGGCATTTTTAATTTAAATTGTGGTATCTTTGCCGAAAAAGGAGAGTACAAAATGTGAATAGAACATTATAACGAATCAGTTAATCCAAATTTCAAATGGTTAGTACCAGTAGTAGGTAGCCCCCCCCGCCCTTCTCAGAAATGCCGGGTCTATTGGAGATCGCGATTCTGCTACAACAACATCAAATAATATCGTTGTAATTCTGCTGTAGTCAGTGCAAGACATTATTTGCAAACAGAAATTCCATTGCAATACATCCTGGACCATTATTTTCAACCAGAATTTAGGTTGTACGAGATTTCGTAATTCCATATGAATACAATCATATGCCGTGATTAATAACATACAATTTTTTCTTAATAACGTCTATGCAACAATCTACATTTCGATCCTTTTTCCTTCGCCGTATGTAAAAATTGAAGTAGTTAGATTGAAATGTAACCTGGACCATAAACCAATTTCGCCTAAGCCATATGGAAATACACTCTGCACAAGCAAATAGCTTTTTTGTTTCCGGGAGTAGCTTACTTCGCGATACACGTCATCATTAACATTCATTAAAACAGCTTACTAATTAACAATAATTGAATTTCTCATGCCATATGTTTTTGAAAGAACATTCTGGGTCAGGCTATATTTCAACCTATGCCCCTTATAAAATAAAACATTTCAGATACACCTAAAAACATTAAATGTTTCACTAAATACATTTTTGGACAATACTACGATATCCGAGCCACCGAAATTTGATAAATGTAATGGTTGATTCCTAAATATGTCAATGGGACAAATCGAAAGCAAAGCATAAACTTTTCTGATATCTCGCTTAATTATCGAGATATCGAATGTTAAAAATCATTTTATAGGTACGATTCCTTGTTCTTTTGGTGACGTTTTTCTTCTGGCCCGGGGCGTATTTCAACCCTACGGCCACAGCTCGTAAGATTACAAAACACCTATTGTGCATGTTCACCGTGTAGTTCCTAGTGCGAATTTGTTTTCTGGTCCAAGCAGCATGTCAACCTAATCACCTTAATTTTGAGATACGATATCTCGAGAACTAAGAGAAGTATCAAAAAATGGTATTCTTTACTTTCGAATTGTCTCGTCGAGTTCCAGGCCACTTTTCAACCTAACAACCTCAAGTGTGGCACACGATATCTCGAAAACTGAGTGAGATAAAAAAAAAAAAAAAATATTCTCTACTATCGATTTGTCTCGTGGAGATATATACGAATCGATCATAAAATTTATCAAATTTCAGTAGCTCGGATATCCTAGGATCGCCCAGTTTGGGTAATGATAACATTGTCTATTTTAGGAGCATAAATTATATCAATCAATTTCTTATTACACCAATTTGTACTGAAACAGGGCTAAAACACTCGCAATAATAAATCCACTGTATTGCAATGTAAAGTTAACGGTTGTGGTTAGGTTGAAATGCGGCCTGGATTTTACAATCAAATTGCAGCGGCAATAAAACCCTTTAATACACTTATTAAGCAATAAGTTACTTACCGTAAATATCAAAATTCTATTATTCTTATTGAAGATTTAATATATTATGTAGCAGTTTGAATAGCTAATTCCGAAAATCGAATAATTACAGCCAAAGACAAATGCTGTATAAACAATTCAAAGATTAGTATATTCATCTTTGGTCAAACTCTGAAACGCGTCATTTCTGCAGTAAATTAAATATTAGTAATGATCATTACGTTTGATTCAAGCATTCCATTGATTTACTGTAGCCCAGAAAACTGAAAAACTAAATATTCGAGGTAAAAATATTACACAGAAACATTAGTTAAGCTATGTTAATTTTCGTTGGATTTATATGAAAGTAGTGCGTGTCTGAAAGTGCATAATGATCTGTAGCTCAAAATTTTCCATACAGAAAGATTTTTAATTTTTTTTATTGCATGCTCCTTCCCATGATACATAAAAGTCATTAGCTATTTTCCCAGATTTTGACTGGCACCATTAGCTAAAAAAACGTGAAAAACACATCCAATTTGTTATGGTACTTATTGCGCGATACCCGTTATAGTAAAGAGACAAACGCAGCTTGCTTACAGATATATAGTAGTATAGATTATGAATTAATAAAGTTAAGGTATGGAGAAAGTGGGATATTATCATGCAGAAATAATAAGATCGCTCTTTTTTTAAGCTTTTCAAAATAATATAATTTATTAACAAGAAATGTTGAATGTTTATTTAGACAAGGACAAGCAATCTGAGTGTAAGCAGCTCTTAGATGGAACTTTTCCGTTTCTTTTTAATATGAATTTAATAGTCATAGAACATGGGACCCGATTAATAACGAAAGTCGTTTCAGATGGACAGTGGGCGTATAGTCATTTTATATTGACGTCGTCACCATTCCGCTGAGGGGAGGGGCGCCGATGGTGCATCAAAGCGTTAGGCTTAAGGATTACAATCCCTCGGTGTTTTCAATCCCGTGGGATCCGCGTGGGATTTGCACCAATCCAGCGGGATCCGTGCGGGATTGGTACAAACTGTTTTTAACGCATATATTTAAAACATAGTTACTTAAAACGTTAGTAAATTTAATAATAATTAAATCAATAAACAATTTTTAATGTTAAATGATAAAATTAACAGTTAACAATATTTTGATTGGTAAAATGACATTAAAACTTTTTAGCGTGTCTTAAGTGTATTTCGAGGTTTTAATTTTTTGTTTTTTAATCTAAACCAATTTTTAAATAAATAATAAAAATGGAAAATATTGAGTGTTAGGTCATATTATGTGCCTTACAATACATCACATAAATTTAAAAATATGGTTTGCTTAAAGGCCAAGTTACCAGGTTTTTTTTTTTTTTTTTTTTTTTTTTTTTTTTTTTTTTTTTTTTTTTTTTTTTAAATCTAAATAAACGTTCCATAACACCGAGAAAAGCATTCCATTTCACAAAGTGAAGTGAGTATACTCTGTAAAGTGTAGACTTGGCTCAGAACAAGATCTCATAACTTTTTGTCACTGCACAAGCACGAGACTTGGCCTTTGTTTGCGTGATTCATTATTATATATACTGATTCCTTGATTGATATTACAGTTGATTCAATGTTATTAAAAGAAACTACACACCAACACGTAAACTGTCAAGTATTTCAGATTTACTTATGTGGCGTAACGACGTTTTAAGAGTGGAAATTATTATTTTTTAGTAAGAAAGGAGGCTTTCTCGGCGAATGATTGCAGTGAAGTTCTCACAGGTTGTATCTCCGGATTTCATTGCAAACACACGAAATACACACGTGAGGAAGACGGCGGAGGCAGCCGTCGAAGTATGGTGTTCCTACAACACAATTCGTCGATACACCCGTTAAAATTTCATTATAACTTTTTTGCCTTTAGTCGAAATAATAACAAGGAGAAGAGGTATTAATATATAGCCTGAGCGGCACATGTAAATAGGCGGCTTTCCTCAAAGAAACACATTGAGGCAGCGGCCAAAACAACAGTAAGTCAAAGGATATACAATTTCCTTTTGATAACTGTTAAATAAATAGGTACGCGATCGTTAAAATTACGATAACATTAATTTCATATCAACGAATAATCAAATTTTCAGCCGCAAATTATGAAATTGTTACAATTACTTTATCTGAAAATACAGAAAATGGGAATAATGAAACCGTGAATAAAAAGCTGTAACCGTGTAGTTCAGATAACGTGTGCGACACTTAAAAAATAATTATATAGTTAGAAAATCGTACTAAATACGCACCATAATTCAAATTACAGAAATGTGTACCCGAAACAAACGTAAGTTTTGATGAATACGTAAAAGTGTATTTATTTACTTACAAATGACGAAGGTTGACAAAAACAAACGCTTGTTCACATGAGTCAAATGCCAACTGCTCTGGTACAGGCAAACAGTGCAAAACATCCGATAGAGATCGAGTGGGGCAGCGACTAACGCAGACTGATACGCGTTTCCACCGGATTTTGCGGATTGCGGATCCGCTTAATTTTGTGCGGGATCCGCCAGACTGTCTAATGATGCGGGATCCCGCTTTGCTGGATTTCAATCCATTAGGCTGCACATTTGATGGATAGTGCAAACTCGCTCACTACGGGAGCTCAGCACATCAGATCGCATGTAACACGCTGCAATCTCCTGGAAGTCTCCTGCTGTTCTTCTCTCCACAGCTGACCAGCAACGCTGTTGTCAAAGTCGATCGGCTTTCCTACTGACCATATACGCACAGAATACACGAACATTAATAACTAATAAACAATATAAGCTATTGTTCAATCGTGAGTTGTTATTCACATATCCACCAACATTTGAACATCCTATCGCTGTACTTTACGACGTAGCTTCACAACTTTTCCATTATTTCTAACGGTGCTCTCTTTACACGTCCTTCCAGCCTACCGAATGTGGTAGGTAAGCGGTAAGGCATTGGCTTTGCATTCGGCAGGAAACGGGATCGAATATTCCGTCCGAAATCACCAGGCGAATGCAGGGATGGTTCATTCAAAAAAGCCATGGCCGAATTTCTTTCCCGTTCCTTGCTCGCAGGCATAAAGGTCGGTGGTCAAGGTATGGTGACCCGTTGTCGCTCTCCCTTGCTTTTGCGATCAGGTGGCCAGGCGAGTGTAGCCGGATCCTCCTTAACCTCGGTCTGCATTACTTACCGTCCCGATTATCCCATTATGTCCGTATGTAATTGCATCCATTCAAATAATACATCGCAATATTGAGGACGAAAAACAGTATTGCGTTGATTATAACATAACTTCGTAGCTGATTTCGAAATCCGTTAATGATCTAAATCTTAGATTGTAAAATACGTTCCCAATTTTACTTAGGTTGACTGACTTATCAACACATAAGGCTAGCTATAGGTTAAAAACACGGTGTAATTGCGTTTAACCTAATTTTACTGAAAGCAATGGGCCTCGGAAATATGTACGCAAATTTAGGTAAAATTAGTTTAGATTGCTACAGAAACAAACAGATCACTCCTACTTTCTAACTTACAGTTAGTTTCACATCTGGCACATGCGAACTGAAGTTGCTGGCAACCTAGTTTAAAATGTGTGAAGCATTCTACCAGACTTGCCCCGTTAAAGAGGCCAGGAAATGCTGTCAAAAGCTTGATACCTTCATAACGAGTAGAATAATGGAGACATTTGTCCTGAAACATATCATTTTATAAGGAAAACAATACACAAATTTTTAACATCAAGCCGAATTCGATATTCTTATTTCTTCAGGAAATTTACTTGTGTAATGAAATTATGAGAAATTTTTTTCCAGTAAAAATAATCTAGAAAGAGCAGAAAATGTTATAACGTTACAAATTAAAATCAATATTATTGAAAATATTTTGGATTATTGCATCACTGTTATAAAATTATAGTAGGTGAGCGGAAATGTTTGGAGCATAATTTTCTGAGGAATGTGGTTTTCAATCATCTACCAGGTAGTCCAGAAATTGGTTTTACATATTTTCCATTGCTTTCCTACAATGCTCTTCCATTTCTAATTACATCTATTAGCCGTAAAGGTTCATTTATATATATAAAAAACGAAAAATAAAGTTAACATTCAAACGATATCTGAAAACACAGAAATCTAAACTTATTCATTTCATTACCGTTTTCACTTATATCGTATTTAAAATCTATCATTTGCTTGAAAGATACGTAGAATAGTGGATGCGCCGTGGCCGCTGTTACCATGGTTTCGTCGCCGTTGCTATGGATTCACCCCCGTTTCCATGGCTCTACAGTGGCCCACTGTCGCGGTGCTATATAAGAAGGTCTGCATCTCGGCCGCGGCAGATGGGACGGCGACGCCGACTGGGACGGAGGCAGATTGAACACGGCCGCTAACGCAACACCCGTCCTGGTCGGCAACAGGAGGAACACGCCATCGCAGCAGCTACTGCATGTGTTCGAAGCTGAACGACCTGCAGCTTGTCAAGAGGGTCGATTCAGCTACGCTCTGCTTCAAGCTATATGAAGGTAAGTGATAAGATGCAGTGTCCTATAAATCTGGGGATTCAACGATAACCGTGGCGCCGCAATTTGATGATGGATTATTATGTAACTCGACGGGACAAATTGAAAGTAAAGAATAAAATTTTCCGATATCTCGATTAGTTCTCGAGATATTTTATTTCAAAAAGTGAGGAGATTAGTGAGAGAACCGGCCTGGACCAGAAAAATATTCCACCAAAAACAGCTATGTATACATAGTGGATATGCACTATAGATGTTTTATTTTCTTCCTAGTGGTTGTTGTTAGGTTGAATTACAGCCTGGATCAGAAGAAAAGTCGCCAAAATTCCAAGGAACTATACCTACATAAAACTGATTTTTGACATTCTATCTCTCAAAAACCAAGCGAGATATCAAAAAATTCTACTCTTTACTTTCAGTTTGTTTGGTCGAGTTCTATAAGAATTCATCATTGGCACCACGGTGATGATAGAACTGCTAAACCTTAAGAGATAGAACACTGCAGCGTTGATACTGCTAATCAAATATCATATAAGAGTACGTTTCGAATTGAGATTATTATCAACGCATTATGATTATTTTTACATAAACTGCGGTGAATCGGACCTTAATGTTTCTGTGGATGTGCCGCACAGGGGAAATATCCCGTTGGGAGCCGGAGGGAGAAGAGACTGCGGCGCATGAGCCGCACTGCCGCGCGACCTGCGGAGCTGAGCAGCCAGAGAAAGCAGTCAGCTCTGCGGCAGCGAGCGACCGCAGAGCAGAGGTAGGCACAGGCGACAACCCTGTCACTAGCTGGCGACACGAGCCTAGTGAACTGGTTCATACATTAATAACTAACAGCAATTGGACCTGTTGTTAGATATAAAAGACATAAGATTTTTTGATTCATTGACAATTTTTCTCCCGATCTCTGTTGAAAGTTTATTTCTTTTCACCATCTGTTGTTTGGTTAATATTAACTGCCAACTTTGATGCTGGTTATATCGACTTTTCAGCACGCGCGGCTTGGCGTCAGGTCGTCACGAGCTACTGCGAGTCGCCTTGCAGCAGGCGGTCGCTGACGTCTGCAACGTGGTTCGTCGCTGGCGGCTTGAGGAGCAAGACGGTAACAGCAAACCCAAAGCCTGGAAAACAGGAAAATATTTAAGTTATAAATATAAATGGCGGAGAAGCCAAGCCGAAGAAGGCAGTAATGGAGAGCGAAAGGACGGCTGTAAGGGGTGGAGGAGGCCGATAAAAAAATAAAAAGAAAAAAAAATTAAAAAAAATAAAAAAAAAGGAGCAGTGCGAGACGCGAGACATGCGGGGAGCTACCAGAGAGACGCACAGCAAGTGTGCTTCATAACGACGTGGTGCATGAAACACTAAACGTGTGCAGTTGTAGGTGTAGGGTGAACAAACTCTTACGGGTATAGGGATTATGACTGAACGTTGGCACACATACCCACCGTCTCCTCAGGTGTGCGAGTAGAGGTTTGATTCAGTCTATAGACGCATGTCGCCTGCTAGGGCAACCGCGAACAGCCCCGCAACTTTCTGCCGACTAACATGTTCCTTACAGTTTTCATGGTACTCCGAGTACAGTCGCTTCGAATGTTTAATCCTAACGTCTCAGCCACCTTGCTGTGGCTCTCTTCAGGGGACTGCCATGTCTGGAGACGCTGCCGCCTGTCTGAAGTGCACGATTACGTCAGCATGTTCTCACAGGCAGCGCGGACGGTCCGATTGGGTCGCGTTTTTCCTGAACAGACTTTACCATATTTGGTCAAGCTGCAGCCCACTGTCCGCGTTCGACTCACACGCCCACTGTATGCTTTCACGAGACAAAACACTGGCGTCACTGAATAAAATAGCGCACCCACTGCCGGAGGAATGGTGCACCACAGCCGACCTGCTGACGTCACAGAACGATTAAATTTAACAACGTCAGCAGATCAGCTGTAGCACAACATACCTCCGACAGTGGGCACGCAATTTTATTCAGTGACACCAGTGTTTTGCCTCAAGAAAGCAGATAAAAATATGAATCATATGAACGCGGACAGTGTGCTGCAGCTTAATCAAATATGGTCATGTCTGTTCAGGTAAACGCGCGCCCCCATCGGACCGCGCGCGCTGGCTGTGGGAACATGCGCTCCAGGCACCTTGAGGTGGCAGCGAACTCAGGCAGGGCAGTCCTCTGCAGAAAGCCACAGCAAGTAAACTGAGACGTCAACGCGTAGACAGGGACTGGGGAAGGATGTCTCCGCAGCCGACCCGGGCTCAAAACCACCCTCGCCGCACTGGGTGGGGGGAAGGCATCAAATATCCATTGACGCACCGTGCTTCTATAACCAAGTGTATGGTCAAAAGTCGGTATGAAAGTTGCGAGGCTATACGTGTCTTTCAGTTACATCTGTTACGAGCGCCAAACGCTCTTTTTAGTGCATGCCTGTTGGGACGGTGGGGGATAAAGTTATCAATCATATAAGTGATCCAATCTGAAGTGGGGTATGCTAGGAGACACCTGTACCTCCCTGTAGGAGGGGTGCGAGTGTAAACATTACTAAGCACATGCATTATGCGCGGAGTAGGTGGACGGCTGTGGTCTGGCCGTAATGTTTGTGTGTGGAGGCAGAGAAGCAAGTGAGCTGTGGTGGAGTGGCCAATGATGCGATTAGAACTCGCTATGGAAGTTCAAGAGGCAGAGCAGCCTTGTGTGGTAGATTTCAGACTCAAGAAGTTACTATGCTTCAATCGCGTGGGAGTGGCAGAGAAAGTGCAGGGATAAACTGAACATGTGATGGGCAGAATAAGTATCGACAGCATGTATGTGTGTACTGGCTGAAAAGTCAGTGAGCTATGGAGGAGAGGGCCAATGATGCGATTAGAACTCGCTATGGAAGTTCAAGAGACAGAGCAGCCTTGTGTGGTAGATTTCAGACTCAAGGAGTTACTATGCTTCAATCGCGTGGGAGTGGCAGAGAAGGTGCAGGGATAAACTGAACATGTGATGGGCAGAATAAGTATCGACAGCATGTATGTGTGTACTGGCTGAAAAGTTAGTGAGCTATGGAGGAGAGGGCCAATGATGCGATTAGAACTCGCTATGGAAGTTCAAGAGACAGAGCAGCCTTGTGTGGTAGATTTCAGACTCAAGAAGTTACTATGCTTCAATCGCGTGGGAGTGGCAGAGAAAGTGCAGGGATAAACTGAACATGTGATGGGCAGAATAAGTATGGACAGCATGTATGTGTGTACTGGCTGAAAAGTCAGTGAGCTATGGAGGAGAGGGCCAATGATGCGATTAGAACTCGCTATGGAAGTTCAAGAGACAGAGCAGCCTTGTGTGGTAGATTTCAGACTCAAGAAGTTACTATGCTTCAATCGCGTGGGAGTGGCAGAGAAAGTGCAGGGATAAACTGAACATGTGATGGGCAGAATAAGTATCGACAGCTGTGGTCTAAACAACATGTATGTGTGTACTTGCAGAAAAGTCAGTGAGCTATGGAGGAGTGACCAATGGATATTCAAGAGGCAGAGCAGCCTTGTTTACTGTGTTTTCTAAATTTAAGTTTGTTACAATCGAGCGGGAGTTGCAGCGAAAGTGCGCAAACAAAATGAACATGTAGGATGAATTGATTCATTTAATAAAAAAAAGTAGTTAATTAAAATTATTTAAGTACTGTGGTGACTTAATGTTATTTTATAATCATATATACCTGTTTCTAAAGATAATGTTGAATAAACTGTGTCCAAGTGGATTATCTGTTTTATTGTTTGAATTTACAGTACTCTTACTTTCAGAGTTATAAAGTTGAGTTTCGGAAGTTATCTGAAACAGATGTCTGTACTATTTCCGTGCACGTAATGTAGATTCAATAATAAACGAGCGGTAAATTCGCCCCCTTTACATCTACGCTGGCTGGTAAAATAATTAATACATAATTTGGCAGAGCTACACAATTAACAAATTGGCAACTCATTGATAGGATGAGAATAATTAACGTCCAATACCAACAACATAACAGCTGCGCCTTAGCTAAATGTCAGGTCACACTGGAAGGTAGTATCAGCATGTGAACGTGGCAGAATGATTGGTATGCGGAAAATTGGTTTATCGAACAGTGAAATTGCTGGCACTGGGACTCGAACCAGTAAATCCTGCGTAGAGACACAGTTAGTGTTTTAAACGACAGCCAACTACAGTTAACAGCAAACTCACTTCGAGGTTGATTGTCCTCGGCGTCCTATGAATGTCGACCTATCCACTTGAGCCTGCATTTGTCTTCTGTGCTGAAATAATTGCTTCCCATTAAGGTTTTCTTGAGTTTCATCTATGAGTACTGATGTCTAGCGCTGATGTCTCCCATCAGCATGAAGACACTGAAGTTTGTTAGATAGTGTAAGAATCTGAAGGGAAAATTATTTCGTGGTGGATTACATACGTATGCTACCAGTACGTTGGTATCATGTTGTCTTGCTATTATCATCTTTACTGCCTCTAAGAGGCCGTACTGGATCGGTAGGGAACTTGCCTGGCAGGTATGTCGTTTTGTACAGCTGCTGCCCCTCCTCTGATGTCTTGGCTCAGTTTAGTATAAGTCGAAAATCCTCAAAATCTAGTTTGTTTGCCGTTGTGGTCCTACAGCTTGTCATATTTTGTCCTACAGTGGTCCGAGTCCACAAAAGTTAACAAATAGGAACTTACTGTGCTGAGATCACTGATTGCGTTACAATAAGTTGTGCTATATGCATGTTTTCCGATATTGATATATTGCCTTAACCCCTGTTAGTTCTGCATCTACATTATTACGTACGTATTCATAGTAATGTGTGATATAAAGAGTGTTTGGCACGTATGTAAAAACCTTTTCTATGTCAAGAACATTAGAAACATTTAAAAGTATTCATCCTGCGACATGGAATTGAAAAAAGTGTAAGGCAATGTACATAACTAACAAAAGGAATCTGCTAAAAAGTACGAAGCTAACAGCTCAGATATTGATATGAGTGATTCCCTGAGGTATGCCTACGTAACAGTACAAAGCAACATGAAAAGGAGACCAGCACATGACATCGGTCGTAGGCAGAGGTAATTCTAGACTTCGATTCATATTTAAAATTTTGAATTACTTTAACACTTGAACAAAGGAGATTGCGTACAAAATCCTTTATTTATACTGTTGTTGTACTGTATCGCAACGGATTTGTAAGATACATTACATGGTCCTTGCTAGAAATTATTTATAAATGTATTAGGGATATTCACTAAACATCGATGCATCGTATCCAGTCGATGTTCACCTTACGATACATCGGATTGATTCGATGTTTTGACAAAGAATTTTTCTAATCAATGCATCTATTTTTTTATATAAAAACATCCGAGTCACTAAAAAGTTAACTCTGGTTAATAATGAAAAAAATAATATAAATAAATGTTAGGATTACTAAATTTTCTCAAGATTAAATTAAATTATTTCAATTTGAAGTAACTGACATTAACAGGTGGTGACACCAGTTATAAGATTTCTTGTTATTTTTAATAAATGATATATTCAGTAACAATGTTTATTTTTCCATAAGCATACTGAATACATTAAACAAATAATAAAACTAATATTCTCTCACAGCAGAATCCTTTTCTCTACGATAATAGCTGCCTGGCAACCAAACAACCACCAATGCTCCGTCTTCCCACTAGCCACGTCAGAGATGCTATTAACTCTTCTCAAATAAGAAACTGTATAACAGGCACAGGTCATATTTAAAAAAATATAAATATATAATCAAAGTGAGGAAACTTCGTTTCCTTACATATCCCTCCTGCCAATTTGTCACTAAAATTATACAATTTTATGTGATATACCATGTCAAATAATTATTTTTTATACAGTATCACTAATATTTTTTTAAAACCCAAATGGTTTACAGATTTTGAATATTAAAGGCAATATGTATTTTGTGAAGGTTTTCCGCGATTATGTAAGGTAACTCGCAAACATAAAAAAATTTGCTATCTGGGCATTTATACAACTGGATTTTTCATGCGTTCCCAAGTACCAATTCACCTACTTTATTATTTTCGTGCACGCCGATCATATGTCTTTTTCTGAAAGATCCTCTTCCACTTCTTGGTGAAACTATCATTTCCCTTTCATTTTGACTTTTCCCTTCGTTGCTTCTTTTTCCTTGCCCTCTCGGCCATCCTTCTTCTTTTCGTATTTTATAATGTTGCTGCCTTCATTATATATATCAAGCCCTCTCTTTTTCTTCACTTTGCCTCTCGTTGATTCTTCTTTATCATCTTCACAAACTTTTTGTTTCTTTATGAGAAAGCATTTTATATTCTTTCCTTCTTCACTACTTATCTCTTGGTCACTTTCTACCTCTTCTTCGGTATCTTCATATCTCTTCTCGTCTTCAGTTTCCAAACCATAATTTCTGTCATCATTCCTAGTAGAAGTAATAACCGCTTCATCTTTCTTTTCCGTCTCTACTTCTGTATTTCCCACGTTACTGTCCAATGTATCCATTTTTGCCACGTTAATTATCTCGTCTTCTTCCACTATATCCTTTCCATCATAGTTAATTTCTCCTCTGTTTGCTGTAGACATTCCCACCATTTTACTGGTCCACTATTCTCACACATTGTATTGTTTTCTTCATCGTCATCTCGCCGATTTTCACCGTTTTCTTCTCTCTCATCCTCCTCAATTTCATTCCTAACTTGTCTTCGCACACCCTTCCTACTTCTTTAATCCAGCGATCAGTTTCGTCTTCTGTTCCTTTGTCAATCGCGCCTTCAGAATTTCCAACAGGATGATCGTCTTGATCGTCATTATCTTTAATCAACTTCTCTTGACACTTTATTCCCGTAAAGTCTTCATCAAAATATGGCGCTACTTCTTCCAAGATTACTTTTTTGTGTCTATCACTAGTCTCTCTATCTAACTTCATTAACATGCACCGTTTTTCTTGCTTCGAGGTTCTTGGCCCTTTAACCTTTTCGGCTTGAGAACGGACCGCTTCAAAAGCCGCACTTAATTTCCCTTATTACATTCTACTTCTCGCCTTCTTTCATCTTCTCCCTGAAATCTTCCACCACTTCCTTGTTAAAACCTCTTGTTTCTCCTCCATTCCTTCTGATATCTTCTTGTCGTATGTGCGAGAAACCTCTTGGATCGGTTACCGATCGTGCTTCGCCTGTACTTTGCCTCGTGTTCCACTGGTTCTTGTTATATCCTGGACCCGTGTACTGCTGGTATCCTTTGCCATTATTATACTTCCCCAACTCATTAAGCCCAGGTGTATTCTGCTCTCGTTCATTCGTTGCATCCCACCTGTCTATCTTTTCCACGCCTTCTAGGAATTGCTGGATGTTTTCCCATCTCATTAGCAGCATTTTTTCCTGTAATTTCCGTGGCATCTTCTGTTCCAATGTTTCCAATATTTCATCTTCTTCTATCGGACGTGATAGATATTTCAGGTTTTTCAGTAGTCTCTCAATATAATTTCTTAAACTACCGAATTGCCTTCTATAAGGTAGACTGTTTCTGAATTCTTGTTTTACTCGCCGCTGTTTTTCGTCTGACCAATATTTCTTTAGAAAAATTTGCAGAAATTCCTCATAACTTTTGCCACATCCATCCACTTTACAAGCCCATTCCAAAGCTTCATTCTCCATCAACATTTTAATATATTTAATTTTTTCTTCGGCCACCCATTGTTTCGGAAAGGAATTTCTATATATTTCCACAAATACATACGGGTGTAACTCTCCTCCAGGTACAAACTTCAATTCAGGTAATTTTGTTTGCACTGCTGACAGTACCATATTGTTGACAGTACAGTTTGCTCTCCTGCCTTGAACATTGTTGAAATGTTGACTCAATTCATCCAAATGTTGTTCAGTCGTCTCCTTGTAATTTTCCATTTCCCCACGCAGATCTGTTATTCTACATTCATATTCTCTTACGTTTTCCAGCACTGGCGAAATTTCTTGCTTGGTCTCCTGGAGGTCGTTGACAATTTCACTGACTTCTTCCTGCTTGTCATATGTTTTGATGATTCTTCCCATTTATTTATTTCTTTCCTTACCAGGGTTCGAACCTCTCTCAATATTAAATTTTCTCGTTCAGAAATGTGTTCATATACGCGTCCAAACTGGGTATCCATTATGGAATAAATTTCATCTCTTTCTTTTTCCCACAGTCGTAACGTTTGCTGTTGATTATTATTAATGTCTTCCATCTTCTGTTCCATCTTCTTCTGTTCTTGCAGAATTATCGCTAGTATTTTTTCAACGGAACTATTCTCTTCCCCGTCACATTCTTTTTCCGTGAAACTACTTACTGGGACATCATGAAAAATACTAGTATTATCCCCTTCAATTTCTAATGGATCATGATACTCATAACCTGGACCGAATGAATTATATATACTCGGGAAGCAACGCAGTAATGAAAATGAAATGCCGTATAGAACTCCCAAACCATCATGAAAAACACATATTACCTGTACATAAAGAAATTTAACATTAATCACTTAAAATCTAATGCATGCACATGCAAAGGTGCGTAATTGACTACTCTTTTATGATGAATGTTTTAAAATTTCATTAAAAGGAAACATCAAAGAATCTTACTATCACTTTTTTTTTAAATATAAAATGAGTTCTGATATTTCTCACGTTTACTTCACTAACCTTTTTTGTTTTTAAATTTGACAAAATTTCCGTCTTTGTTTTAATTGAACTGCACTTTGTCACTATTTTGATTAATTTAAATTGTCTTTCTTATCCTACCTTTAACGCAGTTTTAACACCCGAAGATTTCATGGTTCTTTTATTACAGAATTAGATAACTAATTCTTTGTCGTAGTCACGCGGCGCCATTTTATAAGATTTCTCTTATATTAATAAATTATATATTCAGTAACTATTTTTATTTTTCCAAAACCATACTGAATACATTAAACAAATAATAAAACTAATATTCTCTCACAGCAGAATTCTTCTTTTCTCTACGATAATAACTGCCTGGCAACCAAACAACCACAGATGCTCCGTCTTCACCAGCCACGTCAGAGATGCTAATAACTCTTCTCAAATAAGAAACTGTATAACAGGCACAGGTCATATTTAAAAAAATATAAATATATAATCAAAGTGAGGAAACTTCGTTTCCTTACAACAGTGAGCAACTAACGGGACATAGCAACAATGAAGATGAATTTTTCTCGCGGTTGGCTATCCTGTCCGTATAAGTGAATGAATAAAATCAATTTCTTAGGTTCATTCTTACCGGATTTTTATTGTAATGGTCTGGTATCATTATCAAATAATTCTGTTAATATGCAATTTCTATATCCCTCACAAAGCTATACCTCACTCATCACTCATACAACACTACTTAAGCAACACCCAGTATCATAAAACTATTTTTTTAATGTTAGGTGAACGGTAATGCTCTGGACTCGCATTCGGAGGACGTTGGTTCGAATCCCCGGTCGGGCATCCTGGTTTGGGGTTTTCCATGGTTGCCCCACATCACGCTACGTGAATGCCGGGATGTTTCCTTTAAAAGGCCATGGCCGAATTCCTTCCAGTTCCTTGCCCCAGTCTTTTACCGCCTGTAATGACCTCAAAGTAAACGAGGTCTAAAGCTATAAATGAAAAAACATAAAATTAAAGACATCATTACAGCTAAGCACTACACGGCTGAAATAGTGTTAGTCTAGGTTCACACAGAGACCAAGCGAAAGGCAATGAACTATCTGCGTTCAACTGAAATTGGTGAATATCAAACTATTGTCACATTTTCTCTTGGCGATTTTAAAGGAAGAGGCAAGAGATAAATGAAACGACAGCTGCCGACGAATATTGTTGGTTTGTATTTGTTGAACTAAGAAAAACATGAAAGTATTCGATGCTGCAGAAACATCGGTGTTCTTAAGTGATGCATCAAAAAACATCGTTTCAGGGTTCCGATGTTTTACATCGAACAAAAACATTGACGTACTTTCTAAGTGGACATCCGTAAAATGTACTTGTATAAAAGCAAGGTCATATAGTGTATTATTAACCTTTGTGATTTAGTTGATAGGTCAAAGAAATCGATAGTGATGGTCGGGAGTATCTTTGGCAGACATATGGAGAGAAGATATATGAAAAAAAAAGAATGGTTTAATGGAAGCACGAACGAGAAATGAGGTTTCAAGAAAAGCTTACAATTAAATTGTATCTCCCCTTGTAGTTGACGAGATTGTGAATACGAGGGTTGCCATTTAAGTTTTTACAAAAAGTGAAACAGAAACGAATAAGTTCGAAACAAAGTGTTTTAATGCTTTTCAAAATATTCCCCCTTAAGGTCTATACATTTTTGCATACGATCAAACCAATTCTGGAAACATTTTTTCCACTGTGAATCTGATATTTCAGAAACATGGTTTTGAAAGTCTTCAACAGCTTCTTGAGGTGATGAAAATCGCTATCCGCGCATCTTTTGTTTGACAGTGGGCAACAAGAAAAAGTCATTAGGCGATAAATCGGGTGAATACGGGCAATGAGACATTAATTCGATGTTTATCTCCTTCAAATATTCAGTTGTTTGACGTGCTTTATGGGAGCTGGCATTATCGTGATGAAGAATTATGCGACGTTTTTTGTTCTTTTTCCTTATTTCATCGAAGACCGTTGGCAAACAAACTGTTGTATACCATTCGGCATTAACAGTTCTTCGATCCTCTAATGGAATGGTTGCGACGTGTCCAGTACAACAGAAGAAACAAGCGATCATTTTCTTGGAAGTGCTCCGTGAACGAACAACTTTAGTGGGATTGGGTTCATCGTCAAACACCCAAACAGTAGACTGTTATTTGCTTTCAGGTTCATACGAATATATCCAAGTTTCGTCTCCTGTAACAATGTTGTATACGGATTTTGAACGTCCTCGATCGAATTTTTTCAACATTTCCTGACACCAATCAACACGACCCTTTTCTCTGCGCTTCGGTCAAATTATGCGGAATCCATCTGGAACATATCTTCCTCACACCTAAATGTTCATGCAATATTGATTGTATTGCAGTCTGCGATATCCTAAGAGACGCCTCTAACTGTCTGTAAGTCACATGCCGAACTTCTTTGATCATGTTGCGCACAGCATCCATGTTTCTAGGAATGACAACCGATTTTGGCTGACCTTCTCGACATTCATCACTGACGGCGCACGACCATGACGAAATTATGCAAACCAATTGTAAACAGTCTTCTCTGATGGTGCTTCATTACCAAAAGTTGCACAAAGCGATTCTATGGAATGTTGTTGAGTAAGCCTTTTTTGAAATCATAAAAAATCATCCAACGTAAGCCTTCACGGGTGATTTCCATTTTGCACAAACTTGCTTACTTTTAAACTATTCACCATCAACAACTTACTCAGCCAATTTCTAAATTGCCACTGGCTTCACAATAACAAACGTCATTGTTCACAAATACCGTGGTGCCACAACTCATTAACGCCACTTATTGTTCGATTGTAAAAAATTAAAAGGCAACCCTCGTAATTGTTAGTAAAATGTGTACAGCCCGAAGGCAAAGAAAAAGAATTGGTTTATGACCTGTGAATGTTGTGTGTCAGTAGAAAATAAAGTATTGATAAAAGCCCTGAAGATAAGTATTAATTATGTATTATAAAATATAGCGTAAGACTTAAAATCAAATTATATTTTTGATTATTTAAGCGAAACTGAATGAATTATTTGAGAAAATAAATTTTTAATTATATTAAGATTAGGATTTTTCAGATGTTAAGGTGTTGGATGAGTAACAGATAAAGCCAGAAAGAAGAAATACAAATTATGGTAAATATCTGGTAAGTATAAAAGTAAAAGGCAAAACCGTGACCACGTGTACGGACAACCGTCACATACACTAAAAAGGGGCGAACGCATACAGACTGGTTGATTGTATACAGAAAGTGCAGAAAAGAGCCGCTCGATTCGCGACTTCTTGCCACACAGTCCTTAGGAAAGCGTCACGGAATGCATTCTTGGATTTGGCTGGAAAGACAGATGGGGTTTGTTTCGTTTGAATCTATTGGTAAATGTGGAAACAGCAGTTTCATTTACGAGTTTTATGAAAGTCTTCATACCAACCAACGACGGGAGAAATAAGATTAGAGAAATAAAGTACAGTACCGATACTTTATAATGAATTCTTTCTTCCGTCGTGGGATTCGGGACTGGAAGGCACAGACATAGTTTTTGTGCATAGCTCCCCCTGTCACCTACACTTTTGCGAATTGCGGAACATAGTTGTGGATGTGAGCTATGATAGGACGTTCCATGTTTCGAATTACATGTTACGCTGTAGTTCCCACAGGAAACGAACTGGATGTTCTACCTCTGAGACAAGTACTTAGGGTGCCTTCAACAAGCATTCGGGTGGAGGGCTAAGTTAGTTTAGTAGATATAGCAAGGATTACTATCAAGATGTCCTATACCTTTCAAAACATGCTGGATGTTTTGTATTGCGAAGATGAACCAGAATGCTCTTAAGCTGCGTTCCCACGATCTCTTGTAACGGAGGAGGCGCCTCATTAGCCGAAGTGTAGGGACGAGCGCGCGCCGCAGGTTAGCCCTCGCTTACCTCACCGCCACCTCCTCACCACATTGCCTAGTGTCGTTTGGCACAGAGCACTTTACAACAGAAGGAGTGCGCACCGCTGCTGCAAAACCGATGCAACAGTGCACCGCTACACGCACCTGTGATGTTTATCGACACAGAGTGGGTAGCTGCTTCTCGTTCCCGATACCAGAGGCGGCCCCGGGAGTTTTGTTGAGTATCCGTCCCGTCCCGTCCCGCCTTCGTTACAAGACATCGTGGGAACGCGGCTTTATAAAGCTATCTTCGTCGAAACTTGTTTGGAATTAGTAGCAGGTACAGACACATTGTGAAATTCCTATGAGCACAAATTGTATCCCAGTGCGCTTGCCTTAATGGTTTAAGCGGCTGTCGAGACGCTGAACCAATATAGCGTACTAAATTCTAGAGTTCCGTTGTGCTATGTGAACTCCAAATCCAAATATACTGTCACTTTTTTTCTCGAATATGCACCAAACATAAAGCGACGGTCAGATGTAAGCTGGTTATTGCTCCCTCCTGACAGCGCTTAAGACGTCGTGTGACCGCTTGCCTGGTTCCCATATGAGAACATTGAATTAGATTTCACGAGAAAACAAAGCATTCAGTGTGTTATGGTGTGGTATTCGGAAATCGTAATAAATCTTCCTTCGAAAATGGAGAAACACAGATCGTGTATGATATGAACCAAGGATAAATGCACCAGGTGACCGAAATGTCAGCATACTAATTCAACTACTTAGAAAAATTTAACTTCATTTCTGTTCAGAAATTTCTTAAAGTTTACATCTGCTTCATCACCTTCAAACATTTTTACACTAGATCCGGAACGTGTGACCTTATTGTAATGCATATTTACTGTGATCTAAACTAAATTCTCTACCGAATGAACTATACGATTTCTTGTATAAAAAATACAGATATCGTATAGTCAACTGCACTAACTGTGGAACCGTATTATTTTGATGTTTTCAGTAGACAAATTAAGGTTTTGCTTTAACGATTCTGGATGGAGACTGCTCAAAATGTGGTTAGAACAGGAAATATACACCGTGTTTATATGCCTTGCTGCTCCTATGGTACAAATTTTGTTTGTCAGTTCCTAAAAAAAATTATGAGCAGCAGAAGCAGATATAGATTGCAGCCACTGTGTTTGCATTACAAAAGTCAGTGGACTTGTCTGAAAGCGGAATAGATACCAGTATATTGCACGCATATAACACAGAAACAGCTCCTGTTAAAGAAAATCGCCAAATAAAAATAATCCGCTGTTGTCACTTACCTCGATCCCAATAGTTTCATAAACCTGGAATATCTTGAACACAACTCGTTATTCCACTAAACAAAAAAGCTGACACACAATTCAATAGCAATAACACAGAATAACGCCTTCTTCCACATTACAGCACGCAGTTTAGCTGTGGTTGATATAGAATATTTTCAAATAATGGTACTCTATCAGACTTTGCCATGGCCGGCCAACACAGAAATATTTATCACTCAATATTGGGAATTCGAGGTAAGAAGGGAACAAACAATACAGAAAAACACGGAATATTATTATGAGGATATGATAAAAAAACAGCTTTCGTTGAGTCACTTTACCGACAGAAATCAGTCGATATTTTAATCAGTTGCTCCGTGATCTTGGAGACATAGCCAGTATCTTTGAAATGCATATAGTATTGTGAAGGCGGATTCTGGTTGGTTTCATTATATTGTAAGACCTTTCATTTTATGAAATGTTTTATGGTTCTTGTGTTTGGCTTCATTTAACTACCGACCTGCATACATTTTTGGTTTGTGTCAGTTATGTAGAATCATATTTCTCCCGTTATACAGTTCTCAAAATCTCCAAGGAGAGTGTTCTTTAATTTTGATTGATTGATTGCATATTTTATCATTAATATTATATGGTTATTTAAAACAACTGATTAAGGAAGGCAGCGGGATTTCATTGTATAATTACAAAACCACTGTATCTACATTTACACAAGTCACAGATTTATTTACAAAGAACATTCAGCAACCATAGATCATCATTAATACAAAAAATTAATATCTCTCATTCTGGAGCATAAGTTCATTTTCTCTCAATAATTCAGTTTGTAGAAACGTTATTTTCGATTAAAGTTTGAAGCGTACCGATTAGGTGTACCTTCCATTTATTCATTAATTTTGATTTTGATTAAACTTTACATATTCTATCATTAAAATTATATAGTTATGTAAATAACTGATTAAGGGAGGGAGAGGTATTTATTTGTATAACTACAAAACCACTGCATCTATATTTTGACAGGTCACAGATTTATTTACAAAGAACATTCAACAACCGTAGATAATCTTTAATACAAAAAAATAAATTAATTTCTCTCTTTCTGTATGGAGTTCTCAGGTCAACATCTAACTCACAAACTATTTTGGTGTACAGTTTATTTGTTTATGGTACCGTTATCGTTGTGGTCTTAAGTTGTTGCGTTAGGATCTTCTCTGATATGTATTATATATGCTCTTGATGGCGGCATATAATCGTCGCACTATGATTACACACAATGTCAACAGCGTCTTCAAACTGCGTCCCTTTCCATAGACACACATGGAAGGAAAAAAAAAAAGTCACATTAATATGCCGCGCTGCACTTTCGACAATAGCTGTCTCTAACTACCTGACGCGATCATGTGACGCGGTGACGTGACACGGTTGCCTCTGATTTCTCTCAGCATGCACGAACAAAAAAAAATATTATTGTAATTTATTTATTTCGCAAAAATAATGATTTTTCGCACATCTTGAATTGACTTTGAATTAGTATGTTCAATTTCACGTCTAGAGGTGCAGCAGTTTTTTCAAAAAGTGTACCACAAGAGTGTATAAATCGTCGCCAAGTATAAGGGCTAGCATCGCTCGCCCTAACTAATGGACCAACCGCGCTTGGGGATGTTTCATCATTTGTCATCGACGGAGAACGTCCGGTCAAGAACAAAGTTTTATTCTGTGGCAGCCTTAAAAATAGCATTTGCAGCCGGTTATTTACCAAAACTGTCTGAGTTGGTATGTTGCCATATACGAGTAGTAAAGTTGGTTGGTAGTTTATTGTTACTTTTCAACGAAAATGAGGATTTTAGCATAATTACTCCAATTAGTTTTCTTTCGTCGGAACTAGCAAGGACTAAGTTTATATAAGTGTGACCAGAAGTGAATCACTTTAGGGAAGCAACAAAATACGAACTTAATTAATTATTATTCGAAACTAAGCGGTGGCACAAGTGTTAGTGTTATATAATCATCGTGACTATTCTGCTGTCTATATTCGTAGGAGATTTTGAGTAAGTTAGAAGCAGTGAATCAGACGTCATGTATTTTACTTTTATAACTGTGCAAGTAATTGAAAGGAATTGCTAGAAACTTTAGTGACTGGAAATAGCAAATTTACAATATTGCACAACTTGATTGTTATTGAAAGAATTCGATAGGGGTTATTAGCGGATAGGATCATGAAGCTTTAAAGAATTATTACTGGTCGTAGCAGAACTGTGTATCAGTTTGCTGTGGAATGAGATATTATTAACCAAAAGAAAATCTGTTGTTTAAGGAATCTCTTGATAGTAATTTACATAAACTACCGGTCGTTGAGTATAAGGAATTTAAGAGCATTAAAGACTTTAGTGGAAATTATTTAATCTCTAACTATCTGTTATCAATTAGTAGTGTTTGAGATTTCCTTCCAAACTTTTGTAAGTTTCAGAGGAAGGTTTGAAGTTACTCTCGACCCTAGAAGAAGAGCTTTATATTTCATAAATTACTTACTTGACATTACGAAGGTAAGGCGGAAAGTAAATTCCCGTTAAGAAGAACCTATGTGAGAAGTTAATTTGTTGGTAAATGCACAGGCCAGAAGCTTCGTAAGGTTCCAGCGCTTGAGTGACTGAATGTATATTTTATTACTGGTATAAGTGGTTCTTGCAGACAATCCAGATAATACGGACGATTGATTTGCCACCTCGCTAGTTATACAAAGCTTCGGTCTTGACGTGCGCCTGGTCTCTAGGTGTGGGAATGTTCCACAGAACACTGCTGAAAGTAGCGACACGACACCGATACATTGCGACCGGTCATCATCTCCCAGCCCATCAATACAGCCCCATTCAAATAGTCGAATTGCAACAACAGCTGTAAGATTTTTTTATGAATGGTGCCATTTGCAAACTGTAGAAACATTTGCTTGCGAAAATGCAAGCCTGCGTTGTTACTAGGTAGGTTAAACTGTGCATTGATGACGTCTGCTTGATTTGCGTGATAAATTATCGCTCTCTTCAGTCTTCATTAAACTTGTGGTGGGACGTAGAGTGAAGGGGGGGGGGATTTTATAAATTTTATTTATTTATAATAATAATAAATCAATTATTGGGTTGGCAAGAATCTTAACCTTGCCAGATCTCAATGAAACTGACATAGATAATTTATTATATTCATTTGGCTACTATACCGCTAGGCATATTTAATGTTACCATTAACACAATAATCACTAACATATCAATGCAAGCATAGCGATTACAACTGGCCGATTCATTCAAGCAAACAATCATATGAATTTTACTTTAATTGAAAATCTTCTGACGAAGTTACAGTTAGTAAGCGGGAACAAATGTTCACAATACGCTACAACTAGAAAAACAGTCAGCTATCAAAATGAATACATGAAATGAACATGCGTCTCGGGCGCCGTCAAATAACAAGGAGAAAAACAAGGAACTCGCTATATGCAAAGGTTCCCACAATGTTCAACAAAATGCCGGCTAGCTCAGGGTCAAAATTGGCTCAAAGAACACAAGTCTCTTTCTCAAGTCGCTTACGGGTCTTTCGCAGTCTCATAAGAACACAACGATGCAAGACCTGGCGTTAACACTTTACCATAGCGTAGGCAGCAACACTGAAGTCCGTCGCGCTATCAGCCCAGCGCGATAGAAAGATCACCAGCCAGTGATCATAGGCAGGTCACTGTACTGACCAAGCACAACAGTTCTGGCCTGGCAAGAAGTCGGATCGACCACTCTGCACCGTGGTCTGGACAGAAGTTCGATCGACTGTCCTGGACCGTGGTCCAGCAAGAAGTCCCCTCGTCTTCTCTGCCCCGTGGTCTGGGCAGAAGTCAGTCCTTCGTCTTCGGAAGGCGATGGCGTCCCTCTCCCGCGTAGGAACATGGCGGGCAGAAAGAAATACACCCTGAATCAACTTGTGAAGACCCCTACCGATGATTTCATAGGCAGGTTGGAAATCACGTGGTATCGTGGCACACTCAGATTCGCGGCATTTCGCTAGCGTCCCTCTCCGCGTACATGCTTGTTGACGCAGGGGGCGGAGGGAAAGGTTGACCTTCACCGGTTTGCTGTGCGAACCGTTTGGGGTTACTGACTGGCCTTGGGGTGGCGACAGCGAGGCGGTCCATTGTGTCCGTTCACTGGGAATTTACCGTTTCACTCCGTCCCCAGCCTCAGATATGCGATCTTTCGCTTAAACAAATCTTATGCTCACAACATTTTCCTGAGCCTTCTCAAATGAAATACCCTTGCATATTCATTTAATTATATACAATTTTGGGCTGCCCGAGATCAATTTTAATTAATTTTAATCTGAATAAATTTAAATTAAACACAACTTAATAAAAATATAAATTGTAGCGTGGCGTGATAACGTCACGTTACAATATACGGCCAACTACGGGAAAATAAAATTATTACAATAATTTTATTTTAAGCCCTTCTAACTCCCTTCCACTGTAACCAGTAATCGATATTTTTACATACAGGGACCCACAATGCTATGATTCTTGCCACAGATACTAAACTGAACGAATGTCCATGACCTTGGACTGTTTTACAACATGTGGACAACCATACATGATTTCTTTCCTGCCTTTCATTTTAACTTATTAATTAAAGATTCTTATACTAAACAACACAAAACATAATAAAACATGAAATAAAAAAAATTGACAAATACAAAATTATGTACATCTGAATGAAATATTTCTTTATCTAATTATTACGCAGGTTCTGCTCATGTCGGAGTCCTGTTATTTTTTTTTGTGAAACTCCAAGAACTAAAGCAAAAAGGAAACCGCGGAAAACTGGAATGATGTTGCATTTCTAGACCAGATTGTGCCATTCTCCTACTTAAGAATGTACCAAAAGCATCGTTATAATTTCCAAACAGAAAGAAGAAAGGAACCGCCATTGACTTTCAATTAAAACATCTCCATACAAATTATTACCCCGAAGATTCTACTGAGGGTCTTATGATTTCATTCAATTACTCGGGCCATAGATCATCCCGTATAACAGTGAGTTTCGAGTATGTGTCTCACGCAATATGTGTCATTTCGACAAGTTACAGTGCATCAGGAAGTGATTTCGATATAATCTTTTACGTCGTTTCTCGTCAATACGTGCTACTTACGGATTATTTGCTGAATGGATACACGCAGGGGAAATAACATATGTACTTCTGCCCTTGGGTGAGGAACCTATGAAGGACTTTTATATCCTACTCCCGAAAGGTACATTTATACAACAAATGTGTCCTGGCCTTTATGTCAGTGACAACAACAAAATAATAAATAATTACTTCCGCATTCCATTCACAATCTCCGAATAGCATAACCCGAGAATACATTTCGGCGCATATATCATATCTCCTTAGTCTCCCGACACCATGTTATTGCCAAACAAACTACATATTTTCAGTTATGGTTCGACAAATACTCATTCATTCAGTTGCAGCTGTAGTCTGAATGGGACCCCGGCTTACAAGCAATGACCGTTCTTCTACCTGCGTCTGGCAGCTTTAGATAAGAATCTACTCGAAAATCTGGCCGCTCCGGTCCAGCCCTGAATAACGGTTTCGCAGTCCGCTTATGTGTTAGTTCAACAACACGCATTCTCCGCAATATTTCTTAAGAAACAAATCCTACTTCACTATTTAATTACATTTTGTTCCTAATCCTATCACTTTATGTATTCCTTAATCGGAAACTTCATCATGATCATAACAGGTCTATGCAGAATGGTAGGATCTAATACTTCTAATTTGTTGTGCGAATTTTAATACAATAATCATCGCTAATTTATTTACAACTCACATTTCAGAAATTGGAACTGACATTACCGTCTGTTCTGTTTTTAGCTTTCGTGAAAAATTGAGCTAATTTTCTTTCGACAATTGCTTAAATAATCTCAATGCAATTCTTGTTTACCGATCTCTAAATTATCAATGGGACTTAATGGTCGACAGATAACAATATTGAAACTTCTTGCTTCCATTCGCATATAATAATTCAATGTCACGTCATCGTATGTGAAAGATTTAACCTCTAACTTACTTTTAACACAACCTTTTCCTCCCCACTTGTCAGTGAACTTGTCCTTCTTACAACTGCCAATAAATGTGGACTAAAATTTTCCACACAGATAATTACAGTAGACGTAATTATCATTTGCCGTAGCAATAGAAAAAACCATTGGACTTATATTCCATGAATGCCAACAAAAGAAGAATCGCCACCTTTGCGGTACAAGACGATCTTACATAATGATTATTTCAGCAGTCAACATTGTAAGGACCCAAATACTGAAAAGAAAAGGAATCTTATCTCTCTCTACCCCAACTACTATTCTGAAGGTTTTCTTTAAATACGACTGGCCGTGACAATCTTTATCAGATGGCTAAACAAGCGTACCTTTGTTTCTTTATTAACCTCCCTTAATTATTAGAGACGATTTTACTCAAGCAGTAAACACTTGTTCACAAAGCTTTGCTCTTTCAGATCGCGAAGTGTTTTATTTGACCGCAACAGTCGTCAGAAATTTATTTGATAATGATGAGTTCTGCTTACAACGGTAATTTATTATTACTTCCTACTTTTAACCCAGAACCATTCCCTAACTTTTTATAATACATCAAAATTCATTTTGCTGCAATTTAGAACAATTTTGTCTGCATAGATACCCGCGTACTCTAACAATTCAATTTCCTTGTAAGAGAAAATCCAAAATTTGTTTCCTCCATTCCATTTTCAAACGTCCCATGTTTAAAATGGAATAAAGTCCTGTCTTTGGACCTAAAACCAACATTCAATATTACATCAAATTTTAATTTACTGTTGCGTCTACTCATGCGATCACATTGAGCATATTTCCAGTATCCACCCCTGTAGTTGAGTATCGTTTTTTCGGCAAACGGAGCTCTCGAAATTTGTTTCTAACGAGTTTCGTTTCAAGAAACTGGTCAGCTGAAATCTGCCGATAGGACTATCCTCTTTAAAGCTAGCAAGCAACCCGCCTCCCAGGTAATGAACAGTTTGGAAGGCCACGGTCATTAGAGTCTCACTACCCAAATTCCAGGAAATTCTATATCCTGACTCTGTGAAGTTCCCTCCATAAATCAGACACGATACATTTGCCCTGATAAAATTCGCGTATCCACGATCTCTGTGAGCACCACCAAAATTAACCGATTTTCGTGGCGAGGAACACATCTCAGCTATTTCCCTTTGAATATGCAACAATTTCTGGGAAATTTCATTTATTTGTAATCTAATATCTGCTCCCTTTAACTGATTACTGTCTTCTTTCAAACTGATAACCGAGGTAGCGACTTTATCAATTTTTGCACTGACTTGAGAGACTTTCCCTTCCATTTCACCTCGTACCTCATGCATATAGCTAGACAATTGTCCATTTGTTTCCCTCGTTTCAATCTCCAAATGGGTTATCGCGGATTGTACAGTGGCAATGGATGTATTTGAAATTTCATTCTCTTTTTCCAATCTGTCGCACCTAGCTATTGCTTGCTCAGATTTCTCAGACAAATCAACGATTTCCGTTCTTATATTTGCCTGAAGATCTGCTACCTCTCCACAGATTTTTGTATGAAAAACAGAGAACTTTTGATCAAGGCTTTTGCCGATTTGATCCTGCCTCTTTTCCAAAGCTTCGATCCTACTGATAGTAGAATCCAATTCTTGGATAGATTTTCTTGCCCTTTGTTGAAATCTGCTTTTAAATCCGCCCTTAGATTTTCTTGCCCCTTTTTAGACTTTCTTGTCCCTTGTTGAAACTTTCTTGTCCCTTTTTGCAACTTTCTTGCACCTTTATCAACTCAGCCATAATTACTTGGACCCAGGGAGGCATTTCTGGTGGATATTGTATGGTGGGTGAGGCTTCCATATTGATTTCTTTACATTATGTCCGGATCTCAAATGCATAGGACTATTAAATGGCACATGAAAATTCCAATGACGACTAAAGATTTTAGCAAGCAACGTTTTAAATTACAAACATCGCGATCTTTAATACAAGTCAAAATTTTAGAAATTTTCATCTAACACAGGCACAAATCCCATCAAGAATATTGAGCATCAAACCATTCAAAAATATGTGCAAGACCACATCACAACGTTGAATCATACGACAACGAACAACCAACATGAGCAAAATATGCACCAATAAATACTTAGTTGCTAACATATTGCACAGACAAAACACTGGCTCGACATTATATGCATTCAAAATGAACTTCGCATATTAAAAAAATTAATTGCAAATTAAAAGTCTGAAACTGATTTAACATGAATCAGATTGCCTTGAAAATTATCATTTGCAAAAGAAATTCATCACTCAGATTGAATTGAATTTTACAAAAGCAATGACAAATTATAAATTTACTTTCTATGTTAGAAAAATAAATGCCTAAGGTCATGAACTTGGTTCTTTTGAGACTTTGAAAACATCTGATTATTAATTAATTCCCCGGATTAATTAATTAATTCGCCCCACGTTGTAAGCGCAATTGTGGTGGGACGGAATGAAATGAGGGGGGGGGGGATTTTATAAATTTTTTATTTATTTATTAATAATAATAATCAATTATTGGGTTGGCAAGAATCTTAACCTTGCCAGATCTCAATGAAACTGACATAGATAATTTATTATATTCATTTGGCTACTATACCGCTAGGCATATTTAATGTTACCATTAACACAATAATCACTAACATATCAATGCAAGCCTAGCGATTACAACTGGCCGATTCATTCAAGCAAACAATCATATGAATTTTACTTTAATTGAAAATCTTCTGACGAAGTTACAGTTAGTAAGCGGGAACAAATGTTCACAATACGCTACAACTAGAAAAACAGTCAGCTATCAAAATGAATACATGAAATGAACATGCGTCTCGGGCGCCGTCAAATAACAAGGAGAAAAACAAGGAACTCGCTATATGCAAAGGTTCCCACAATGTTCAACAAAATGCCGGCTAGCTCAGGGTCAAAATTGGCTCAAAGAACACAAGTCTCTTTCTCAAGTCGCTTATGGGTCTTTCGCAGTCTCATAAGAACACAACGATGCAAGACCTGGCGTTAACACTTTACCTAGCGTAGGCAGCAACACTGAAGTCCGTCGCGCTATCAGCCCAGCGCGATAGAAAGATCACCAGCCAGTGATCATAGGCAGGTCACTGTACTGACCAAGCACAACAGTTCTGGCCTGGCAAGAAGTCGGATCGACCACTCTGCACCGTGGTCTGGACAGAAGTTCGATCGACTGCCCTGGACCGTGGTCCAGCAAGAAGTCCCCTCGTCTTCTCTGCCCCGTGGTCTGGGCAGAAGTCAGTCCTTCGTCTTCGGAAGGCGATGGCGTCCCTCTCCCGCGTAGGAACATGGCGGGCAGAAAGAAATACACCCTGAATCAACTTGTGAAGACCCCTACCGATGATTTCATAGGCAGGTTGGAAATCACGTGGTATCGTGGCACACTCAGATTCGCGGCATTTTCGCTAGCGTCCCCCCGCGTACATGCTTGTTGGGGGCGGGGGGAAAGGTTGACCTTCACCGGTTTGCTGTGCGAACCGTTGGGGTTACTGACTGGCCTTGGGGTGGCGACAGCGAGGCGGTCCATTGTGTCCGTTCACTGGGAATTTACCGTTTCACTCCGTCCCCAGCCTCAGATATGCGATCTTTCGCTTAAACAAATCTTATGCTCACAACATTTTCCTGAGCCTTCTCAAATGAAATACCCTTGCATATTCATTTAATTATATACAATTTTGGGCTGCCCGAGATCAATTTTAATTAATTTTAATCTGAATAAATTTAAATTAAACACAACTTAATAAAAATATAAATTGTAGCGTGGCGTGATAACGTCACGTTACAAACTGAAATCCTATTGCTTTTCTGGAAGTGTGATTTCCATGACATCAAACCTGCTAAAGATCTTTGAGGTAACCAGTCTTGCACAAATGTTATAAACAAATCGCATACTATTCTTTTTAAAGTCTTTGTCGATAAAGAAAAATACCTCGCTGGGAAAAAGAAGTGGAAGGAGAGAATTGCTGTATGTAACAAACACATATAAAGTTTTTCATTCTGTTGAAATATGATTGCTTCAAAGTTAACGGTAAAGAATATTGTTAAGGAAAGCAAAAGTTATTTAAGAATATCTCGTGATAATTACATTTTTAATGAACAAACTGTTGTCGAGATTTTTAGAGTCTGAGAAAACTGTAATGTATCCGGCTAAGGCGTTTTGAAGGATCCATTTCGGCATTCACCTGCAGTGATTTCGTGAATCCACTGAAAATCTGGATCTGGATTGTCGAAAACGGGAAGATTCGGCGTTATCTCGAATGCCGGGACTGAATGTTAATCACTCTCCCATCATCCATAATACCATTTCGATGTTTCTTTATTGTACAGACGTGTTGTGACTCACGTAATTCGGAGATTTCTTGCATTCTAATAAGCTGGTAATTTCTACGTCGCTATTCCACCAGGACTGACAGTGGCTAATGTAAACTGTCTGGGTGTACTGCAATCTTCGGACTGGTATGGCAACGAACATTGATTTAACCACTGACACCGTTATCGAACATAGTGTCTTGGAAATTCTTGGAAAATAACTACGTCAGTTTCTATGATTCACGAGTTACGTAAAATTCTGTCTACCGGCTACTGACATTGAACTTGTATCGACATGAAACAACTAATGTTAAATTCTTTTTTTTTCGTTCTCTCGAAAACTAAAGCATGGTTTTAACGTTCGCTTGAGGAGGTTGTTATTAGTGCTTAGATATAATGCTACACAATCCTCTGCCTTGGTGTAAAATTTCTGTGGCTGCACTGATTTCAAGCGCTTCCGATATTAAACTATTTTTTCTATAGTTAAATAAGCACCATCAAACATGAGTAGAGTATTGAGTTTAAATGTTATCAGTGTGGCGTTACCTAATGGTTAAAAGTGCGCACTTTCATCCTGTTTTGTGCAAGAATGTATGTCGGCCGATTCTGGCGCCACCTAGCTAGTATAGAAACCATCATTGAAATGTGCTTAATGAAAGTCTCTCACTCTATTTCGTATGTATTTAAAAAAAATACTTTCAGAATTCATTCGTATTTGTTTGGCACTAGTCTAATAACTGAGGTGTTTCTTAAATGTAATGACATAATGCGCGCCGTTTGACTTGTTGTCGGTGGCTCGACGGAATCCCTGCGTTGTTTGTACATACGGCGGGTTCATTATGCTCCGGCCTTTCAGTGGGAACCCCCCGAGCGGCCATCAGGCGGCACGGCAAAGCAAAGTGATTGGCCGAGCTGCACGCACAGTGGATGTGAGTCGCCACGCAAATTACTTTCTCCACACACGGAAGCCGACGCAAAATACAGTAATCTTGCAAAATAAAGTTTCCAGCGCTTAACCTATATTCAGATACATACCAACAGACAACATTAACTCTTTTATTCTATTTGCATGTCTAAAAGTTTTTGTCGTTGCCGTAATCTAATTTCATTTTTTTTAACAATAATAGAGAAATATATTGATATGTAGTTAACATATTTTTACATTCAAATTTGTCGCTTGAACTACAACACATAGAAATAGAGAAATTTCACAATAACATTTATCCTCATAGTAACAACATAACAGGATAACTACAGATTAACACCGATACCATAGATACACTATACTGCAATGATGAGTAAATTTACAGATAGTTGTAACGAGATTACATTTGCTAATGAACATCATCTTTGTTCGGGACGGAAGTACTTCGCACTTCGCTCCCAACGTGATGTAACCTATGAAAGAGAAATGTTGGTTTTGTTTTAATCACTTTTATCATATGTTGTCAATATCAATTAAATATAGGCCTACTCCATGAAAATTAACAACCAAATCCTGAATATCATTGTTGCTACATTATGTTTTTACGTAAAAGATGGGCCTCTGCAAGTGTTTAGTACAACATTTTTCAGAAATGCAGAACATGAACCAGAGTAAGCCAACCAGAGAAAAACCTTTAATTTTTGTAGCGTGTGAATGAACATCGCGCTAACCACGCTACAAGGTCCAGTCAGTTACTAATTGTAATAAAGGCGCTTAGCCCACGTTATTCAACAAAAGGCGTCTTAAAAATTGTATCAGGAACGTATTTACATTGACTGGTGTGTGTTCAGTCACTGGTCAGGTAAATTATTTGCTCGCTAACAGAACCATTTTGTTGGCTGCTACACCCTAGCATGTTGTAGCCGAGTATTTGAAAGAGTTACCAAGGATATGATCGACTTATGGATTGGGCTTAAAAGAGTCAAGTTACGTCTGACGTCATAACAAGCTGAATATTAATTCTAGCCCCGGATGGCCTGAATGTTTTTAGTTTAATGTTGTACATCCAGTCTAATTGCAATCTAGTAGCTACAAACAGTATTTAAAGATACTTAACAAATATTCCACTATTTCCTCAAATATCTCTCCTGAATGAAGTTTCCTGTTGTCTTTTCACCGTAGACCATTTTAGAAACACAGCTGACTGCTTGAGACTGGTGACAAGAAGACTGGCTAAAATGAAGTACATTTAAAGAGTAATTGCATTTGTTTTTGTTCCAATTCACTCAGCAGAGCACAGATAAGTGAATTCGTGGAACATTTATTTCCTGTTTCTTCAGTAGATTAAGTTCAGTAGTCTTCTAAAAGTTGTTAAATGCATAACTGTTATTAATAGTTTAATTACTGTCAGGAGTAATCTGGAACCAAACAAAAAGTAATGGTAGATAGTAGTTAAAGCTACTACGGCAAGTGTTAACGAGAATACGTTTTACTTTAGCCAAATAGATGGTGAAACAACAAATTAATATTGTTTATAATACAACATTTATTTAGCTACACAAGAGGAGCTGCCACTAGTTACTTAACTGTTAAACATTTTACTTAGGTACACAAGATAAAGTACTGCTTACAACTTAATTAATACAACACGCGTTTCAAACGAGGTTTACAGAAATAAAAAAATAAAAAATCCCAGACTGACCGACTGCAGTACCATTGTTGCCTATACCTTTCCTCATTTCCAAGGGACATTGATTCAATTCTACCTGCTTCCTGCTCATTCTGATTTCACTTTCTCATTAAGTACTTTGCCATTTTCATTTTAAAATTGTCTCGATTTTACGAAATTTACACTTATCGATCTTGATATGGTCTTAAATTGTCAGTCGTAGTGGATTTCATGCGAAGTGATATGTAACTGTTTAATATAGTTGAAATGAAGAAAAAAAATATCCTCTGTAATTGGACCAAATGTATGATATGAAATCAGTATGGAGTGTGACTTCACTCAGTGTTTGATTTAGTACGATGCGAAAGATCAAAGCGTCAACAGCGAGAAGCGCAGTCATCGCTATAACATAGTGTTTAATTAGAAACTTGTGGTGGTTTATTAGTGGGTTACTATGTGTTCTGCATCTTTCATATAGTGTGCTGCTGATTTGTAGCGATCTGTCAGATGGGGAAGCCCACTAATCTGGTGGAAAACGTTGACTGATGTTTCCCGCTGTAGTTTAAAAGTGTAGCGTATTTTGGATGGTCTGGAGCAATTTTAAATTTGCATGAGCAGCATTGCGGATCGTCTGCAAGAACCCACAAAAGAAATAGACCCTCGTAGTTCCAGATGTCCATGAGGATAGGTGGATCGGGTTCAACGCTCCCGAGCTGTCTTCCCTCACACTGTTCCACTCCAGGATCTTGACGTCCGCGATCTGTTGTAGAATCTCCATGGTTCAGACGTGGTACGTACTATGCAGGTGGACTTAGCCACCCATGAGTATGGAAATAAAAGTGGTACATTCAGAACCGAAATTGCACAACAGGTTGATGAGAAATGTCCAATACGTCTGTGAAAGAAGACGAGTTTTATATGTATCTGTTGAGTTCTGTCTATGTGCAATAACACGCCCCCAACTAATTAGAACCAGAAACTGAGAACATTAAAGCTTCCAAATTTGTTCATTAAAATGTCTCATATCCAATAAGTTTCTGATTCACTTAGAAGCATGTCTCACACATAGCACATATCGCAGTACAGTACTCGTATCTCACACATACTCCCTCCGCGTCAATTGTAGCACGCATTCTGTTGTTCATGGAATTAATGAGATATGAATTATAATTACGATTTTCGGAAAATTCTTCTCACGCATCGTAAATCGCATCTGACAGTTGCCGCCGGGTCGTCGCCACTTGCTCCTTTTCTATCATAATTTTGACCATTTCTGTCCGTAAATTTTCTATTGGGTTCATGTCAACTCCATTGGCTGCTCAGTTTGCTGCACTTCGCGATGCTCGAGGAACCGCCTCTAGACTAGGCGGGACTGGTGAACTAGTGACATGTCATGCTGCAACATAATATGCCCTTCCGGAAATCTCTGCCTCACAGATGGCAACATCACGTTCTCCAGAAAAGACTTGTAGTCTGCTGAATTAAGTCGGCTGCCTAACTCCCACAATACACCACACTCTGCAGCAGAAATCCACGCCCACACAGTAATAGATACCCTACCACTTCTGTGGCTGTGATGAATGTAGCGTTGGTCATATCTTGAGCTGTACACCACCTTAACATTACCCGCCGATCCCGTCGTAAACAGCAACTCATCACTGAAGACGACATGTCTCCAACAATTAGGACTCAGGGCTGCATTATCAGATGCGAAGCTTAAACGTGACTGCTAGTTAGCAGGTTAAATCCAATCCTTAACTGTAGCACTACTGGCTCGCAAAACTTGTTCCCGTACGCATCTTATGGCTGTTTTAGTGCTTATGTCAAGTTTTTGGCTATACCTCAACTGCAATGCACTAAAAAATGGGTTGCTACGGCAAAGTTGATCAATTTACCGATCCTTGCCAGTTGTTTTTCGACGAGCGCCTGTATGGAACCGTTTTGAGACATTTCCTTTCTCTTGATATCTCCGTATCCACCTTGCCTCGGTCGATTTGTAAATCCTCAAGGTCTAGCAATTGAACTGTTTGAGTGCCACTCTTCATGTAATGCAATAAATTGCCACCTTATCAACGTCTCTTAAATGATTCATTTTCGCTGGTGCAACGAAACGAAATCGCGTACTGAAGTTTGAAAACAAGTTGCGCAGCCGGTGAGGAAGTTTTTGGCGGAAACGATGTGTATTTCCTTGTATTGTGACTTCGGAATTGTTTATCATCATACCCAAACTGGATTTACATCTTGTTTCATCAGTCTTGACTAAGAAATACGAATTGGAATTTTTGTATTTATTCAGTTTTTCGACAGGAATACTGCTAGTTTGGGACATTAACACAGTCATAATGGCAGATTAATTATTTCATACACAGACGGAAAAAAAAAATCCCAACACCAAGAAAGACTTGTGTTAGATAAACGAAATTTGGTAGGCGTGTTTATACATCTGAAAGATGACATCGATTCAAATTTCGCGCTTCGCGCATAAGTGTGGCGCTAGTAGCGCTACTCAGAGCTTGCAAATCAGGTTTGCTTTAAATACGCGCTGTAAAGTTTGTGAACGTTATTTACCGCTGAGATTTGACATAGTGAGTTGATGTTAGCCAAGAATGCCTTTAAGAAGACGAAGAAGCCATTATCAACAGCTCACCGAGTTTGAACGAGGTCGTGTAATAGGGCTACGAGAAGGTGGATTTTCTTTTCGCGATATTGCAGAAAGACTTGGCCGGAATGTATCCACTGTGCATGATTGTTGGGTGCAGTGGTCAAGGGATGGTACTGCCTCAAGAAGACCGGGTTCCGGGAGGCCACGTGGCACTACTGAGATGGAAGACCGCCGTATTCGGCGTACAGCTGTGGTGCATCGTACTGCGTCTGCGGCAGAAATTCGAGCTGTAGTTGGTACCACAGTGACACAACGAACTGTTAGAAATCGGTTACTTCAAGGACAGCTCCGAGCCAGGCGCCCTGTAGCGTGCATTCCACTGACTACAAGCCATCGCCGTTTGCGACTCCAGTGGTGTCAAGCCAGAGCTCATTGGAGGACGGAGTGGAGATCTGTTGTGTTTTCTGATGAAAGCAGGTTCTGCCTTGGTGCCAGTGATGGCCGAGTGTTGGTCAGAAGGAGGCCAGGGGAACGCCTGCAACCAAACTGTCTGCGGCCTAGACACACTGGACCTACACCTGGAGTCATGGTCTGGGGAGCAATTTCCTATGACAGCAGGAGCACTCTTGTGGTTATACCAAACACACTGACTGCAAATTTGTACGTCAGTCTGGTAATTCAACCTGTAGTGCTGCCATTCATGAACAGCATTCAAGGGGGAGTTTTTCAACAGGATAACGCTCGCCCTCATACCGCTGTTGTCTCGCAACGTGCTCTACAGAGTGTCGACATGTTACCTTGGCCTGCGAGATCACCAGATCTGTCTCCAATTGAACACGTATGGGATATCATTGGACGACAACTCCAGCATCATCCACAGCCAGCACTGACCGTCCCAGTATTGACAGCACAAGTACAACAAGCATGGAACTCCATACCACAAAGTGACATTCGAAACCTGTATGACACAATGCATTCACGTTTGCAGGCTTGCATTCAAAATTCTGGAGGTTACACCGGCTATTAATTTAACAGTATTTCACATTTGAAATGCATTTTCTTGAGCTTAAATTAACCTGTGATCTTGAAAATTTAATCAATTAAACATGTTAACTTGACAAATGCATTGTCCAAATTTCATTACTCTACAATAATTTTTTCTTGGTGTTGGGATTTTTTTTTTCCGTCTGTGTATTTGTATGTGAATGGATGTTAAATACTAGATAATGTGAAGTGATACAAAAGAATGTATGAAAAATTGACTATGAACCCAAAGCCCACCTAACAACTCAGAATGTTTTTAAGTTACACAAATTATACCCTTCACATGTTGATGAAAAGGTTTTAAGAACAAAACATCTGCCTTTCGTCTAAGCATCGCATATTCCTGAATACAATATTCTGAATGCAAATTTAAAATTTAGATTTTGCAGTTATGGTAGTGCTGTTAATAGTATTGAAGAATTTAACTTTTCCACTAAAAACCACACATATATTCTTCTGTTACATGCCTCTGTTTTGTGCTTTATGACTTTCACCTAGTTTACGTTGAGGGCATTAGAGATGGGAGTGGACTAGGGACAGAAAATGGGAATGAATTCGGCACTTTCCTTCTGAAGAAATCATCCTAGCATTCGCCTGGGTTGATTTTGTGAAACCATGGAAAACTGAAATCTAGCTACCCGGATAAGGAATGGAACCTGCTCCATAATACTTCTCACCATGAAATTTTATTCTAGGAAAGACAACCATGAGTAAAGATTTCTGTTAGTTAGGAAAACGGTTAGCTACGTTCGCAAACTTCATACGCAGCTGCAATTTCTAAATCCTTTGTGTGTGTATTGAAGGAAATTTATGATTTAAAAAAAACTGGAACATCCTAAACATAATGAAGAAAACTCCGTTTAGATTACAAATCGCTATGAAATAAGGTAGCGGATGATCAAAATTAATTCGTAATATGGCTGAAGAAACGGTTTACGAATATTGTTGAGTGCTTACCAATTGCTAAATACAGATTTTGGTTCAGTAAAGTATTCACTGGAAGCGGCCATTCTTTAATATTACAGATTTAAAAGTAAATGGTTGTTCTTAGCTGAACGAAGAGAGCATGTAGGGTATATACGCTGCTGAGCATTCTCAGGTTTCTGACGGTGGAACTAAGTCTTGATGATCCTTTGTCTTGATGGAAGTAACCTGGTACAGGTAATTCCTGTATTTAGTAGTGTTTCAGACATATGAAGAACAACGTCAGGCTCTTCCTACTGTGTCTCTGTCTGGCTCCAACATTATCCATGCCAGAATTTACTGATGCTACGGAGAGAGTGTCACAAATAGTGAGCTTCCCTGAGAATTACATCTTAAAATGCAATCTTGTTTAATAGTAAACTGACTATGCTCGAGTGTTGATCCACTCTTCAATTATCAATGTTAACGCAAGAGTTGCTTCTGTTGTATCGCAGTTTTTCCTAAACCCAAACTAATTTTCACCTACTGTCTCTTCTGCTATGCTTTCTTTTCTTCTGCATATTATTCCGATCAGTAATTTTGAAGCACATCATGTTAGCCTTATAGGGTGATAATTCTCACATTTGTCGGAAGTGAGAAGATAGTAATTTTATTAAAATCGGTTGAAATCCCTTCTGTTTCATAACCGTTTGATATCAGTTTGAATAATCTGTAAATTCCTAAGCTGATCATTTAATTTTTCAGAGATTTTAATACCTAAGACTACCGCAGCAAGAGAGGTGTCAATATCTTAGCCGTGAAATCCCACAATACGGTAGGGTTCTATCGTAGATGATTAAATGACGTTAGAGATATTTTTGAAGGTGACTGCGGAAAAACATTAACGTGTATTTTACAACCATACAGTATCACCATTAGTGTTACGAGATAAATGCGATTAATCTTCAAAAATTCTAACGCTCATATGGTACAACTACTCTCCTATTCTCGCTCTAGGAAAGATGTGCTGTAGTGAACACAATGTTCTCGAGAAGAAAACCCCAGTTAGCATTTGATATCAAAAAGAGTGTAACAGAGATACTCAGCTCTGCAGGAAGAGTCCCACCGTAATCTGAAATAGATTAAGTTTCCTTTACGTTTCAAGTGAGTTATCCACAACTTTGAAACGAATACGCTTTGCTGCTGGCCCGAAATTGTATCGTAAATCTCTCAGCTCCTAGAAAACAATTTCAGAAGAAATTCTTTGTACGAGCAGGAGGAAACCTTCTCCCGACATTCATATTAAAGTTTTTTAAGATTTTTTTTACTTGCGGACTAGTTAAATAATACAGAAACAAAAGCAAAAGAAGATTCTGATGTATGCAGTGCAGTCCAAACTTTAGAAAAATAAAACATATTTCTTTTTAGATTAAAGCGTTGATAATATTTCAGTTATTAAAATTTCATCAAAGCGGAAAAGAGATTTCAATATTCTAAGTTAATTAATTCTTTGTGCATTTATTGGGAAAAAAATTCAATTAATCTCTTTGAGTTTTAGAAATTGAAGGACTTTGATGGAACAAACGTATTCACAGATATGGAGCGAGTGCATAAAAATATAATAATGTTTCATTATTAAAACCCCTTACTTGTTAATATAATTTGCTTGATGCACCACTAAAGCTCGCCCAATATATCACTCACTTAGAGCTCTCAGTTCTCGTGTTCAGTGAGATAGTGGGAATTAAAATATCGTGATTGTATATTTACTAGTATTTCTTTCTGCGACGTATGTGACATATAACTTTAGTACTACTAATAGTATTTACTGGATTGTTTGAGCAATTTTTTCTCCATTTTAAGAGTGAGATGAGTGGAGAAAAAGAAAATAGAGAGAACTAAGTGACTTTTAGCAGCTCTTTTATATATTATGCTGGTTCAGAAAGTAACGAGCCGAGGTTTAGGAACAGAAACCAGTACCTGTATTTCAGAAGTATTGGCCCTGGCTGTTGAGACGCTTGTCCCACTGCGACACGAGGTGGTGAATGGTTGACTCATAAAATATCAGGGGCTGCAATGTGAACCAGTTCCTCACGTACTGCTTGAAGTCGTCGTCAGAGGTGAATCGTTTGTTTGCCCCTCAGAGCAGAGAGCACTGTTGTCCCGAGCTGCTGGAAGTCAATCAGCAGGGGCCGTCTTGGTCAAGTCAGCATAACATTTCCTGCATTCGTTCGCTAGTCGCCGAAGTGATAACTTACGGGTAGCTCGGAGCAGTGAACGGTGCTTGTGTCTTCCTGTTTACAGCGAAGCTCAATACTTAGTGTTGAAATAAGTTCTTACAAGTGTATCGAAAACTAGCTGTATCCACAAGTGTAGCCTCTGCAGCGAGAACTCAACAACCACTTGAGGTCCTCCCCCTGCTGGGCGAGGATGTTTGGCGGCCACTACGGAGAAGGCGGAGGAGCGTCTTCACACCCGACGGCCGCAGACGCATCAGCAGGAGTAGCTGCAGTTGGAGCAGCATTAGTTCAAGCTGTGAGTACAATAAGTGGAAGTGATGAGGCGGAGTTGGATATGGAATATAACTTGGAACCGGAAAGTGATGATGTAGAACGTGTGTATCCTAGAAAGCGTCCTATAGAATCAAATGTAGAGGTTATGGCAGAGAAAAAGAAAATTGCTAGTGCTAGTGTAGGCTATGAACCACCCCAACTAGAGGAAAAACTCAGAGCTAGGACGGGAACAATTTGTACAAAATGAAAAGTCGAGTAATATGCAGACACAACCAGAGAACAACAGACCCCATCGTTTCTATAGAAGATTGGACACTGGCCCATTCATTATATCATTGAGAGCAGTGGTAGCAAAATACGAAAATTACACCCGATGTCTATAGGGAAAATTCTCCACTCGTCAATCCCGGAAACTAAAGGAAAAATCTTAAACATCAGCTACAGTGGTAGGAATAGACTAAAGGTTGAAGTAGGTGACCCAAATGCTGCCAATAATATTGTTAGATCATCAGAGAAAATATCCAAAGACTTAGAAATATATATCCCCGCTCATTTAGTATATAAACAGGGGGTGATAAGAGGAGTCCACCAGAGTATCACGATGGAGGAGTTACTAGCGGAAATTCAATCACCGGTAAAGGTAGTTAGTGCAAGAAGAATGAACAAAACAGTAATACAAATAATGAAAAACTAGTAATCAATCTTGAAACATGTGTTTTAACATTCGACAGTCAGTCCATCCCACATCATATAAATATTCACGGGACTAGATGCGAAGTAACACCATTTTTCCCGTCAGTAAAAATATGCTATCAATGTTATAGATATGGACATCTTAAAAAACAATGTCGTGGACAAGCTCGTTGTATTAAGTGTGGTGGGGCACATCCGGACATTCAATGCACAATTCAGTCTACTACATGTCTCCAGTGCGGGGGAGCTCACTACGTTACGGATCGAATGTGCCCAGAGTATAATAAGCGGAAAAACATTCAGGAAATTGCAACCAGAAACAACATATCGTTAAGGGAAGCGGAATCCGCTCTTAAAATAGTCATATGCACAAGTCGCTAAAATATATTAACAAGGAAAATATCATCTTAACCCTTCTGTAGCGCCGGATATAGAGAACTACAGCCAATTTCCACCTATTAAATTAGACTATAGGGGAACTCCCCTGGCAATGCCTAGAACAAGCAATGAACTATATAATCTACCAAAACCCCCAATCCAATATCTCAGTGGGGACCCTACTCAGATCCAGGAAAATCAACCGAAGAGCCCAACTGGACCCTTGCCGACGCCCGACACTAGAAGACAACAACCCATTTCAACAGAGGTTCCCTCGGCCAAAGCACAACACATCAGCAATTGTGGGTCACTGGAGAATAGGGCGAAACATAGAACACAAACATCACTTTAACACATATGAATATCAGCAGCTTTGGTACCACCCCACAAGTTTAACGGTAACACCTATTGGCCAAAATCCCATATCCTCCCAAGGTGCAGAACCCAAGCAATCATCCTCAGTTCAGAAATGAGAAAAGTAAAGTAGTGGAAGGAATCATCAACCTAATTTTGACAATAACAAGACACGTAAAAGATGAAGGCTGGAGAAATTCGATAATCGATAGAGACATTAATACAACCTAATTATCCATAATGTCAAACACTCAGAATAAAGGTAACTCAAGGAGGGAACTGCATGTAATCCAATGGAACGCGCGGAGCCTCAGCCCCAAATGGAATGACTTCATCAACCTAATTAATGAAGGCAAGGCAGCTATAGCTATTATCACTGAAACGTGGTTAAAGCAAGATAGCAAAATAAGAGAAAGACAATATAAAACCTTTAGAAAAGATAGAAACGATGGGTATGGTGGGGTAGCTATCATGATTGCAAAAAAACATAATAGCAGTGACCAAAAATATACAATCCAACAACAGTAATATAGAAATAATATCTGTAGACATTTTAAAATTTAGAGCCTGTGAAGAACGTAAACAGCTATTTACGTGCCCCCTCATGTCACAATCAATGAAACAGAATGGAACCACATTTTCTCCCAACTTCCGAATGGAAGTATGGTGGCAGGAGACTTTAATGCCCATGACAAAATGTGGTACGATGAAATAACAGACCATAGTGGCCAGGAGTAGCAAAAGCAATAAGTCAATCCTACCTAGTGGTGCTAAACACCAGACACATACACGCATAGGTACACCATACCATAGAACCTCCTCGCCGGATTTATCGTTAGTATCGTCAAGAATGGCCATAAAATGCACGTGGGTGGCATTGAACGATACATTAGCAGTGACCACAGAGTTATTAAAATATCCATAGAAACACAAGCTACCCATACGACCCAAAACGGGATATTCAGTCACAGCCAGATAATAAATCTAAAACTTATGGACTGGCACAAATATCAACAAGAAGTAAATAGAAGATTGCAGGAATGCCCTAACGTAAGAGACCCACAGGAAACCTACAACCTGGTTTGTAGAAAAACATTTTAGCAGCTGCGAAAGAGAGTATACCTGCTGTGAAATATAGAAAGGACTGCACATACCGAAGGAAGCCCTGGTGGACGCCAGAATGCTCTAAAGTGGTAGCAAGAAGAATACTAGCTCTCAAAACATATCGCAAAGAGGCGAACTATCAAAACTTCATTACGCTCCGGAAAATAACAGCACAAACTAACAGGATCATCAAGAAGGCGAAGAAAGAAGGATGGGAAAAATACTGCTCGGAATTAAGTGGAGATCTCTCGACACAAAAATTATGGGAAAAGATTAGGTGGTATAAGGAGCCAAAACAAAGCTCTGAAATCTTAAGAGTAAATACGGAAATTGCGGAACAATTTATGAATAAAATAGCTCCCGATACGGTAGAAGATGCACCACTGGAAGTCACTGATAACAATGAACACGTAATACATCCTAATTGCAACCTAGACCGACCCTTCACCCTGGTGGAAATGGAAAATAGCATAAAAGAAAATGATACAACCCCCAGGATTAGACCAGATATCATATCAATGTTGTACCACCTACCACCCGTTGGAAAAGAAGTGCTATTGGCAATACTTAACAATCTGCTTAAACAAAACATCGTACCCCACCAATGGAGGAGAATAGGAATAACTCCGGTGATCAAAAAACGGAAAGGATCCAATCTATACACATCATATATACCCATATCACTCATATCATGCATATGTAAACTTATGAACCTAATGATTAAACAACGGGTAGAATGGTATATGGAACATCGTGAACTCCTAGCAAACCGTGTGATGGGTTTTAGAAAGGGATACAGTACCGTAGATGCAATTTTAAACGCTAATAACAGACATACAAATAAATAACAGTTATAATTCGTATCTTATAACTGCCTTCCTGGACATACAAGATGCATATGGACAAGTGTACATACCGGAGTTAGTAAATGTGATGACAGTCTGTGGCATCCCAAAAACAATAGTCAAAAGGTGTGCAAACTACCTATCATTAAGAACACTGGAGTTGTGGATGCATGGAAAAGAACCAATAGTACGATATGTTTACTCTGGCCTACCGCAAGGAGATCCCCTTAGCCCACTACTGTTCAATATCTACTTATACAATGTATTTAATAGACTGAGTAAATCGATCATGTACATACAATACGCGGACGACATAGTGATATATGTAAGAAATAGGATCAAAGAAAAGGCATGCTAGAACTACAGAGGGCCTAAACATATAATAAATGCCTGAAAGAAAAGATGATGGATGTATCACCCGAAAAAAGCAAGCTAATGGTCTTTACAAGACATAGAAATGTAAATGATGTGAAGATCATACTTAATGGTAAAGTCCTTACTGTAGATCACCAAGTAAAATTTCTAGGCATGTGGCTTGACATGAGGCTGACATGGAAAAAGCACATAATGGAACTGCACAGCCAAGCCATGAAAAGAATTAATATCTTGAAAGCCTTAGCTGGTACCTATTGGGGAGCTAACCCAACAATACTATTGCGCCTCTACGGGCAACTAGTCCGCAGCAAAATGGACTACGGATGCATGCTCTATGACACAGCCTCACATCAACCTTAGCTAAACTAGACAGCTGCAATCAGTAGCTACGTATATGTGGAGGATTTCTACGTACAACTCCGATAAATGTACTACACATAGAAACAAGCACACCACCTTCACTTCGAAGGCATATGCTCTCTAGACCCGCTATTTATTCTGAAAGTTAGGTCAATAATCAACCACCCATTAAACTGGAAGTTAGGAGCCATAAGCCAAATGTTAAATAAGAAATACTGGAGGAAGAAAGCAACCCCTATTACAAGTTAAACATTATAATGAAATTAAAGAATGGCCTATAGAACGATGTGCAAAGTGAATGCTGCCGTTTTTGGGGGAAATATGGCCTCAAATAATCAGTATTCAAAATACATGAGACAATAGGGAAGGTAGTAGCTAAGAAAACAGAGTACTACCGTAGAACTTTGTAAAACTACACTACAAACTTTAAATGATAAGTGGAAAACATGGTCAAAAATCTATACGGATGGCTCCAAAATTACTGGGTGCAGTACGGGGGGCAGCAATTTATGATGAAAAGCTTAAAATATGTAAATCAATTAAACTCTCAAAGGATATGTCAGTTTTCTCGGCAGAGCTGTATGCAATTTTAGAAGCAATCAAATATACACTGGGCAAAAAAGGAGAGAAGAAAAAATTTTAATCTGCTCACTGAGCTCATTACAATGCATAAGAATGGGGCCGAAAGGGAAGACGAAAAACTATCTAGTATACAACATTATAGATAATTTGAACAAAGCACAAACCTAAGGAAGGAAATAGAATTTCAATGGGTTCCCGGCACGTGGGAATCGAGGGAAATGAAAAGGCGGACCAACTCGCAAGGAGGACAGAGGACTATGAGTCAACGGAAGTTAGAGCGCCATACAGAGATCTCCTAAGTAAAATCAGAAATTTACTGAAGTCTGAGTGGGAAGAGGTAGGAGAGATCCAATACAGATATAAAGGTGCCTGGTACCATGCAATTCAACACAACATTCCGAAGCAACCATGGTTCAACATAAAAGTGAATAAAAAAGAAGCAACAATAATAAACAGGTTGAGGTCAGGGCACACCCTACTAAATTCTAAAAAGTTTCTCTAGGCCAGATAATATCACCGGAATGCGAACATTGTGGTGTATACGAAGACATTTTACACTTCATTTTGGAATGCCCCAAGTATGCTCAACAAAGGATACTTACAGAATCACGCAGACATCAAAATTACAAGCTATGAGGATCTACGATATTTCCTTGCGACAATAACCGACGCCAAAATGAAGCAGTTATGCAAATATGTTGCTAAATGCAACAGGAAAATATAATATGGAGTTACGAAATAAGAAGGAATCATACTTGTACCTTCTGGGATATGCAATAGAAAAATCATTAAATATGTCAGAAATCAAAGTACTAGAACCTTACGGTTTTTTGTGGCCCAGCCTAGTTCTACGATCAGACTGATACGCTACAACACAATGAGCTTTATTACAAATGTTTGATTATGGATGCTTGAAAATTATGTTCTTATGATGGCGAAATAATGTGTTTGATGGAAAAAAAGGGGGGTTAAAAATATGGGCCTTGTATGCTAATATCTTAAAATGTTTGAAAGTGATTGCTACAAAAATATGTTTTTAATGATGGCTCAATAATATATTAAAAATTTATATATGGCTTCAACTAAATAATGTTTAATTTTAATGATAAATATTATAATGATACAGGGTGTCCAGAAAAGGACTCCCTGATTTCAAAATTAAATATCTCGAAAACAAAGATCGATAGAGGAATGCAGTAAACGGTATGTTTATCGTGACAGCTGTAAGAAGTGTATACAGCAGTTTGAAATAATAGTTCGGGAATCGAGTCATTGCTTTGGGATATCCCGAATACTGGTGCAGGCATGGATTGGCCTCCATATTCGCGAATGTGACTCCCTGTGACTTTTTTTGTGGGGCACAGTGAAAGACATGGTCTACCAGAAGCATCCCGCCACGTGGACGAGCTGGAATCGGCGATCTCTGCGGCATGTGAATCCATTTCGGTCGAGACACTACGAAATGTGATGGCGAATTTCATTCTCGTTTGCACCACCTCTGTAGTGCCAATGGTGAACATTTTGAAAACATTGTGATGTGATGTTTGCAAAGATTGTTTTCATACGATTATTTCACTTATGTATGATATATGAGCTGTACAGCGTACATCTGTTAGCAGCTTTTGTAACTATTATTTCACACTGCTGTATACACTTCTTACAGCTGTCACAATAAAACATACCGTTTACTGCATTCTTCTATCGATCTTTGTTTTCGAGATATTTAATTTTGAAATCAGGGAGTCCTTTCTGGACACCTGTATAAATGAAGTACAAGTGCTCAAATGCTTTTGTTGCTAAATACTGTATCACAAGTGTCTGCATTTTTGATGCGAAGTAATGTTCTTGTGTATCTGTCAAATTGGAGAAGGCAAATACCATAAAATAAATAAAATAAATTAAAAATAAATACTTGTTCCAGAGGCATAATATAACAC
>CM061920.1:255694816-255719464 GCA_031002005.1 Vandiemenella viatica | reverse complement strand
ATCATACTTCTTTGAAGCGTATTTAATAAAAAAAATTAATTTGTTGCGTAAATATTTATTAGTTTAATGCAGTGGTAAAAAATTATGTGGAACTGTTGAAAAGTCTATGTGAAGTTATTTCGGATGAAAGTATTTAATCTTGTGAATTAAAATGCATTCAAATAAATTATATTTCTATCTGCATTTCATGGTATTAGCTATTAAATATATCTGCAGTATTTAAATACCCACATTAAGAGAGTTTCACTACAGGTCAATCCGAACGGTAGTGATTGGAGACAAAATAAGGAAGTTTTGGAAAGAACTACTAAATTGTTTCTCTCAGTTCACTTATTAGTGGAACGACCGTAGTAACATCACGAAGTACACTAGTTTGGTATGTCCTTTAACCATCTTCTTAGTGACTGTTATAACAAATCATCAGTTTACAATGTAACTAAACAGATTTTTCGCTGTAGAGTAAGAGGTAACAATGTGAAGAACGGCTTGAAGGGACGAAATTCCTAATATTTTACATCCTGTACTAATATAAAACAGCGTCAGTTGTAAATGGCAGTGATGGACCTAAAATTGATTAAAATTTTGAACTGAAAATACAATGTTTTCGTTTTCATAGATTAAAAATACTGTAAAGATACGAAATATGAATTCTTATAAAATTCTGGCCAAACAAAATAAATAATCCAACGCCTGTAATAATTATTGTCAGGGAAACGATCATAAGATGAAATACATGAGAATCGGTAGTTCCTTTAAAATGTGTTATTTTAATGAAATTTGTTGTGCTATTGGAAAATGTAATTCTTAACCACCAATTTTACCTCAGTTCGGCATCTGCAAGAATAACTGTATTATTTATTTGATTTCAGAGCAATTAGGATTTTAATGTGCCTGAATATTGCCCCCTGCCGAAGCTCTGGGAAACCACAGAAATGTCCATTACATTCCGTAGGGACAGGAATTATTGGGAGGTTCGCCGAAGCCATCTGTGGTTAGTGCTTTCTGTAGATTCCACTACGATAAAAGCTGTTATTTTGCTAGATCCTTATTTCAACTTAGTTCAGCTTACCACGTTATATCTCGCGTAGTGAAGTAAGTCATAAATACTTACTCCTTCAAAATTGTTGTGGAGAATAATTTAAATAGGTTTCTTGTTTTTGCTTGTAGCTATACTAAACGTATCTGTTTCCTAAAGATTTGAAACAATTTTAAAACGTTTCTGAGACAGATCCAAAGTCAACCGAGCAAGAACGGTGTATGTGGAGATTGATGATATCAGGTGCTACTGCGTAGATCAGACTGTTTAGCACATGATCCCGTGTTGACTGCGTCCAGCATCCTGCTCGGAAGATGATCTATACAAGGCCTCAGAGAATGCACTGAAAGTGGCCAAGTTTTGGTCTAGTACAATTTGGTGTTTTTAATTGTCTGTAATATGTTTCTGACAGGAAATAAATAAATAAATGTTGACATTGATAGAGATTTTGTTTTAGAAGAAATGGTAGTTCCTACTACTTGTTAACAGGCAGTTCTAATGAGCCCAGTCTTGTCCAAGGGAAAAAAGAGACCAATCAACGTTGTTTACATATTCAGTTAGTTCGGAGTGACTTATGAAACTACCATTTTGCTCATTTTTTAACTAAATTGAAAATTATAAATCCTGCACTCTAGTTGTTCAAAACAGGTTTTAAAGTTTATTAAAAGCGCAGCGATTGATATTTAATTTTCAAACATTTAATGTTGTCATCAAATACAAACCGTCTGTATGGTTGAGTTATACCAACAAAAGTTGCTGCGGTCAAGGGTGAGATCTGATCAAGATGGTATTCTGTTTGATATAACTTGGGCAACTTTACCAAACAAATCGATATCTACGGATAACCTTGACTTCAAATTCATTTAGAACTACGCTGTATGTGACTCGAACGTCGCTGATTCCGAAAATATTCCTGAACTGAACAACGACGTGTTTCTCGAGCAACGAGATTTGGTGAACGACCAGTGTTTCGTAAAATTGTTTCATGGTAATTGTTTTACATTGTTAGAGGCTATATGTGTGGTTTTAACAGAAAATGGTATTACATCGTCAGGCGGATTAAATCTTTGTAAGTATTCAGAGCCAGAATGGGTGATTAGAAAAATAGTATTTGGATATGGAACTACGACTTTATAGATCATTTGACAAGGAAGAAATAAAGGAACTAAAAGATAGCTTATAGTTATAGTTTTGCAGAGTTTTGCGAGAGTGTGTCATTGGTCATGAGTTGAGTAGTCAACGTGGGGCTCAGACGTAGATCTTTGAAGTTACAAATAGGGCCCATTCTTGAAAAAGAGGCGTAGGTGAGTAGACCATTGTCTGAGTGTACTGTATTTCGTGATAATTAGATGAGGCCTATGATTTTACAAGATAGTATTAAACTTTGACTCCTCGTTTGGTCAAACTTAAAGAAAGTTGGTAACCCCGTGATTGGTTATAGTAGTAAACTTCTCCGCAATCAGTTATATCGGAAGCGAGTCCCTAGAAAGCCTTTAGCTATTAACAACGATTGGTATCGAGCAATTAAAGAACATTTCACTAAAGAAGAATACATGTAAAGAAATTACTTTTAGAATTTTACTTTTATTTAATAAAAGAATGATTCAAATAAGTGTAAACAAACTTTGAATTGGATCTCACCTAGTGAGTAGGCGGCCATAAGTTATACTGGCAATGTTCAACCCAGTAGTTGAACACATTCAAGAGGTCACAGATAAATCTGAAGTCAATGCAAGTTTTACCTGAAGTGGACTACACTTAATGGTTCCTTGAGGTTTATTGCTATGTACACAAAACACTGGTAAACAAATACAAATGAGGTACAGTTAGCGGATGACCGTCGAGAATTTCAGCCTGGTCCTGATCCGGGGTAGAGAGAGACGGCTTCTACTTCTCGCGAACTTCCGGTGGTCTTCTATAGTTGAAGCTGGTTCCGCGGTCAGGCCGGAACTGGCGGTGGAGCGGCCGGCTACGCTTATATAGGCGGCCTGGCGCAGGAATTCCGTTGTGTGGTAGTACGGCGACCTCTGTAAGAAATAGTCCCACTTAGCTTCTAGATGATTCTATTTGTTTTCCTGGTTTGTTTTGATGTCTCTGCGCCTGTTTGGAGTCGTATATGTATCCCGGCGTGCAGGCGCGTTGTGTGTGAGGTCTGCCTGGCAGGGGCCTTTACTGGCAGACTGAACATACCTCCCTCCCGGGGGGGGGGGGGGGTGGAAGCGAGGTCGTCTGCCGCGGCGCCCTGGAGCAGACTATGAAGGCTACCTCCAGGGGAGTACGGAGCTGTTCCCCTGGCGATGCGTGCCGACCTGCGTCGTGGTGCAGGTTGTGGTGGAGGTACTTGTGGAGCTAACGGCATCGGTTCGTCGGCGTCGATGGCCGGGGGCTGTACGGGGGGCGCTGAAGATGGTCCCCGCAGGTGGTCGAGAGGCTGCGGCTGAAGGGTGTCGGAGCGACCGATAGGTTGTGGCGTCGTTGGTGGCGCTGTAACTGTCCCTGAGCAACGGTTAGACGGCAGGAGTGGTGGAGGTGGCAGGGAAGGAGAGGAAGAAGTGGATGGCCGTGCCGTGGTGGAAGAGGACGGTGCCATAGGGTAGCGGGGACGTAGTTGGTTTCGATGGCGTCGCACTATCCGGCCATCCAGGCTGACGTCGAACAGTTGGCGGCCCCGGGGCCGCTGGATGACCCCCGGAAGCCAACCGGCCCGGGAGCCAAACCCGCGGGCCCAGACTAGGGAGCCCGGGGTGAAACGGAATGGGCCCGAAGGTACCTGTACTTTGGGCGGGGGTAAGAGGAGATGGAGGAGAGTGCGAGGTTGGCGGCCATGCAGCAATTCCGCCGGGCTTTTGGCCCCCACTGGAGTGGTTCGATAGGAACTGAGGAAGAGTGTCAATGCCTCTTCGAGTTTGTGACTTGTGGTGTATTTGGTCATTTGGGTTTTGAATGTTCTGACTAGCCGTTCCGCCTCCCCGTTAGATTGGGGGTGGAAGGGCGGGGTGAGGAGGTGTTGGATATTGTTGGCGGTACAGAAGGATAGGAATTCCCGGCTTCGAAATTGCGGTCCGTTATCTGTGACGATAGCGTATGGTAATCCTTCGATGGAAAAGATCTTCGTGAGGGCTGAAATGGTGACCTCGGTGGTGATTGTGGAGCAACGGACGACATATGGGAAGTGGGAAAAGGCATCCGTCACTAGGAGCCACTGGTGGCCTAGGAATGGGCCAGCGAAGTCGAGGTGAATGCGTTCCCAGGGTCCGGACGGTGCCGGCCAGGAAAGGAACTTTTGAGGGGGGCGGGGCAGTTGTTGGGCACAGATGGTACAGCGCCGCACCATCTTCGTGACATCCGTGGTAAGGCCGATCCAGAATACATGGCGTCTGGCAAGGGATTTGGTGCGGGCAATTCCCCAGTGTCCTTGGTGGAGAGTTTGGAGGATTGTCGGTTGTAGGGATCTCGGAACGACGACCCTCGGGGTGGAATTTGGTTCTGTGCGGAGGAGCACTCCCTCTACTACTGAGAGCTGGTGGCGGATGGAGTAGTAGAACTTGAGGTCTTGATGATGGCGTGGAGGGGAACGTGTTTGCCACCCGTGTTGGGTGTGGTGTCGGATGACACGGAGGAGGGGGTCCTCCCCTGTGGCTGCCGCGACTTTTGAGGCCGTGACTGGAAATGTCTTCAGTGCTTCTTGTATGTCATCGTCGATCTGGAACACCAGAAGTTCCGACTTGTCGAAGGCAAGGTCTGGTCCCTGCGGTAGTCTGGATAAGGCGTCTGCATTGGCATGCCTGGAGGTGGTACGGAAATGCATGGTATATCTGAACTGGGACAGGAATAGTGCCCAACGCTGGATGCGGTGGGATGTTTTGGTAGGCAGACGTGTGGACGGATCAAATAGTGATAGGAGTGGCTTGTGGTCGGTAATGAGATGAAAAGAAATCCCATATAAAAGGGAATAGAATTTGGAGCAGGCAAAAACAATAGCTAGCGCCTCTTTCTCGATTTGAGAATATTTAAGCTGAGCAGCCGATAGGGCTTTGGAGATGTAAGCTACGGGGCGTTCTGTGCCATCTGGTAATTTATGAGACAGAACTGCCCCCACACCGTAATCGGATGCATCTGTGGCAAGTATCAAAGGGAGGTTTGGAGTGTATGGCATGAGGCATGCTGCGGACTTGAGCTGCTGTTTAAGGGTGTGGAATGCGGTCTCGCAAGCTGGGGTCCAACGGAACGGGACATTCTTGCGACAGAGGTGGTACAGGGGTGCTGCCACTTGTGCTGCTGCGGGTATAAATTTTCTGTAGTATGAAATCTTGCCTAAAAAAGATTTCAACTGATGTAGATCCTGAGGCCGAGGTAAGTTGGAAATAGCGTCCACATAGGAAAATGCTGGGGAAATGCCTTCCTGAGCGATGATGTGACCCAGGTAGGAAATGGATTGTTGAAAAAATTGACACTTGGAAAGGTTGCATTTCAATCCTGCTGCCCGGAGGCGGAGGAAGAGTAGGCGGAGGTTGGTCATGTGTTCGGCAGCGGAGGGTCCCGTGACGACTATGTCGTCGAGATAGTTGATGCATCCCGGAATATCCTGGAGAAGTTGTTCGAGATACCGTTGAAAAATCGCTGGAGCACTGGCCAAGCCGAACATGAGCCGGTTGAGTTGGAAGAGGCCAGAGGGAGTGTTGATGACTGTGTATTGTCGGGACTGGATATCCAAAGGGATTTGAAGGTATGCTTCTGCCAGGTCAATTCTTGTAAAGTAGGTACCTCCTGCTAGTTTACGGAAGAGGTCGTCCGGTCTCGGAAGTGGATAGTCGTCTACCAGCAGATGCGGGTTGACGGTGGTCTTAAAGTCACCACAGAGACGTAAGCGGCGTCCTGGCTTCTGAACTATGACCAACGGCGTGGCCCAGGGGCTGAACCGCACCGGCTGGAGGATCCCTTCGTCTTGGAGACGTTGAAGTTCTTCCTGAAGTGGTTGTTGAAGCGCTACGGGTACCTGGCGTGCCCGGAAGTATCGAGGCCGTACGTCCGGCCGGAGTTGGAGTGATGCTTCGAAGTCCTTTGCACAGCCGACGCCTGGTGAGAACAGATCCTGAAACTCGGTGCAAAGGGCGTCCACTTCAGGAAAAGGAACATGCTGAGATACGAGGTGTATGTTATCCTCAATTGAAAATCCGAATAAGCGGAAAGCGTCCAGTCCAAATAAGTCTGCTGTGAGAGAACTGTTAACTACTAAAAAGGGGACTGAACGATGTACAGACTTATACATGACGTTTGCTGTGAATTGTCCCAGGAGTGCTATTTCCTGTTTGTTGTATGTCAGGAGGCGCTTGGGGGCCGGCGAGAGGGGGGGCGAGCCAATTTGCACATAAGTAGTATAATTAAGCAATGAGACTGCTGCTCCTGTGTCGACTTGTAGGCGCAGGGGCTTGCCATTGACCGTAACGTCAATAAAAAGTTTGGATGCTGTGGAAGTGTCTACCTGATTGATATCCATAGGTGCGCCGCTCAACCTGTCTTGGTAAGACCCTGGGCGGCGAGAGCCGGGATTGGCATTGGTGGTGTTGGTGCTTCAGACGGACGCCAGGTGTCCTTCCTTGCCGCAACGTGAGCATTCAGCCCAATGATCCGGACAATTTTCCCTCTCATGTGCTAAATAACAGGCGGGGCAGGAGGGTAGGTGGAGCGGGCTGCGGCGTCGGCGCTGCGGGATCCGCTGCTGCTGCCGAGACTTGGTGCCCCTGCCGGAACGGGCCGGTTCGATGTCCTTCTGAGGAAGCGGTCCCCGGTTGTGGTGTCGGGAGGAGCGCGACTGGGAGCTCTGGATGGCGGCGACGTCCTGTGTGTCCTCTACGTCGGTTCGGATTGCGGCCACATCCGCCCAGGACTCCAGGCGGCGATCTGCGGCCGTAGATATTTCGAATTTGTAGGCAAGTTCGATGACCTGCTCCAGGGATGGGTCCTCTAACTTGAGGGCGTCATGCCGGAGTGCGGCATCTGGTGCAGCCTGTATGATGTGATCACGCGCCATGTCGTCGGCGTAGGATTCGTGGGAACAACGAGTTTGAAACTTACATTTTCTGCTAAGGCCTTGGAGTTCGGCCGCCCACTGGCGATACGTCTGATCGGGCTTCTTCCGGCATTGATAGAATTCGATGCGGGCCGCGACGACATGGTACCGGCGTCTGTAGTATGCATTCAGTGTCGTACAGATGGTCGTGAAGGTGAGGGTGTCGGGGTCTTGTGGCTGAAGTTTGGTGAGCAAGACATACATCTTCGATTGGTTCCAGGAAAGGAAATATGCACGCTGGTCTTCTTCTTTGGATATGTGATGAATTGCGAAGTGTTGTTTTATGCGCTTCTCGTAGGTCTCCCATTCTTCGACGTCATCGTTGAATGCTGGGAACGGAGGCGGGGCCGTGGGTTGGCGGAGATTCCTGACTTCCGCAATCAGTTGTCTCTGAGATTCGAAGAAGTGATGTAGAAGTCCTTGGAGGAACTGTTGCCATTCCGTAGGTGCTGCTGGCGTAGCCATGATGGTCGAGAGTTCTTATCCCAACCTTGTCGCCACTGAAGTGGACTACACTAAATGGTTCCTTGAGGTTTATTGCTATGTACACAAAACACTGGTAAACAATACAAATGAGGTACAGTTAGCGGATGACCGTCGAGAATTTCAGCCTGGTCCTGATCCGGGGTAGAGAGAGACGGCTTCTACTTCTCGCGAACTTCCGGTGGTCTTCTATAGTTGAAGCTGGTTCCGCGGTCAGGCCGGAACTGGCGGTGGAGCGGCCGGCTACGCTTATATAGGCGGCCTGGCGCAGGAATTCCGTTGTGTGGTAGTACGGCGACCTCTGTAAGAAATAGTCCCACTTAGCTTCTAGATGATTCTATTTGTTTTCCTGGTTTGTTTTGCGCCTGTTTGGAGTCGTATATATATCCCGGCGTGCAGGCGCGTTGTATGTGAGGTCTGCCTGGCAGGGGCCTTTACTGGCAGACTGAACAATAATGTCACATCCGGCTATCTTTAAGATATCTGTAGTAATATTATATACACCAGCCCCTTTATGTTTTTTCAGCTTTCTTATTTCCTGCATGATATCCTCAGGATGAATTTCAAAATTTTTTGATCTGCTCATTTCTAATTGTGTTGTTAGCTCGTTCTCCAAGTTAGACCCTTCCGTTTCTGATTTATTGTCTCTAATGCTGTTATATACGAGTTACTTAAAATCTCCGCCTTTTTCAAACCCGCAGTAACTTCTTCTCCATCCTTATCTATAAGCCTCTTAACACCCTCCTTTCCCCTCAGTTTTCTAACATAGCCATAGAAATTTCTAAATGCATCAGTCAATGGTCCCCATGCACTGACAATACTCTTCATAAACACATCTTTGTCACCTTCTTAGCTATTATTAAGTCCTTGTTTATCTGTTTTAAATATTCCCTACTACCCTCTGTTATGTTCTCTTCTTACCAACCTCTTTAACCTCCTCACTTCCCTATTATAGTAGACATGTCCTCTACTTCTCTTTGTTTTCGGTTTTGGAATAAATTTTTTTTCCCAATTCTTATTATCTCCTTGAACTCTTCCCACCTTGACTCTTCTGTACGTGTGCCATCCTTCCATTTACTGAAACGTTCTCTGAAATATCTATTCAAATTCGAAATCTGTGCCTTTTTATAGTTGTACCTATATCCCCCTTAAATTTTGGCTGCTGGTTTACTGAATCCTCTAATATCCGATCACTTATTTCTTCGGTTACTTGACACCCCAGAAGGTTATCATCGGGATTTATTAGGAATATAACCAGAATATTTTGTATATTTCTATTCGAGAAGGCTCCAAGATATCGAGGCACCGGGCACCATTTAAACGGCTTTGTCGTACCTGCCAACAGTGATCTCCAGAGGCTGTGCACTGTAATTTCTCGTTTTACTATAATGATAACTGATTTCGGTATTATAACTCGTAGATGGTGGATGCCAAAAAAGGAACAGAAAGCTAGAGAGTTCAGATTGAAACAAATCTCTGTTTTTCCCTATTTGATTATTTATCGATCCTCTCCATACAACCATGGTTTCTTAAGTCTCATCTTTCCCTGACTTTGCTGCTTTTCCCAAGGATTCTTTTCGTTTTTTCTTAGCAGTAGTATTCTCCCAGTTTGTCTTATTTCACTTTATTTTAAACTGTATAAATCTATGATTTTCTGCCATTACTGTTAGCCGGTTCATTCCATTTAATTTTCAATATTCCTTTTCTTTCTCACTCGTAATTCGTCGCAGCAAAGAAATTTCTGCTTCTTCAGTTCTAGGCGAGTGTATTTAGGTTTAAGTCCAGCATTATTTCCTGTTCAAATCTGTCTTTGTCTAGAAAGCTTCTCCCCCTAATTTTATAACACCAGTCCAATGTTATTCGTACAACATATTGTGGCGTACCACATGATCGTTTAGAACCTGCCTTGTTTAAATCATTTACTTGTAAATGATGGGTGGTATGGAAAATAATTCGTGTTAAAAATATTCCATTTTGACATATAAATCTATGTAGTAAATAATATACAGAGGATAGGTGTGATGATATTACTTCTAGATGAATCATTAAATTAACAAATTCACAACAGTTTTGACATTTAATTGTCAAACAAATTTTTGTGTCGCTGATAAAAACAATTGACAAACAATTGATACACATTCAAATTATTAATCATAAACTTTCACATCATTGTACAAAAATAGGCTCAATTAAACAATAGACAGTATATGTAAGTTTCTATCGCAGATTTGCATCACCAGGGCGCGAATTTGTGGAAGGTGGAAGACTTTGTAATTGATATTACTACTGTCGATGTCTTGAGTTGGCAGCACCTAGCACCATGCTTACCACTAGTACATCATTAGACGGTAATATTTCTTCCTCCATATAATCATGTTCAGAGGTGGCCCCAACAAGTTTTTCAGGTGGCGTGAGATCTCATTGTAGCGCATCACATGTTCAATCGCTTATTTGTGTTTAAGGTGTCCATTTAGCCAGATTGAAGATAACATTAATTTTTTTACATAATACTAAAATTATAAACGTAAAAGTTTGTTTTCTTTAATATTTGTTACTGTTTCACGTCACTGGATGGATTAGGATAAAGTAGTTTACGTGGGATTCGAATACGTATATAAGTGCGTTATGAATTCCAATCATGCAATGCCGAGGGCAGAAAACAGTCTTTATATATTAATAATAACTCTAACTTCAGAAAGATTAGTGTATAGGATAGCAGTTGTATGAATGAGAAACAACAGTTAAAATGACCACTATATGTTTCAAATGGTTAATTTACGCTACTGTAGCGTACGCAATGCTTACGTCACGTTGTAACAGCCCTAATACCAGAATTTTGAATAATATTGTACTGTGTGAAATATTTGTAGTGAGCCGAAGTTTGCTTGAAAGTGATTTGATATGTTTATTTTGTAAATTCTTGTATATAAGTGTATATAGACTTTGTTTTAGGTAAGAAAATTATTTAAAGACCATTTAATATGTTTAAGAACCGAATGATGCAAGAGAATTTATTAAAAGTTTGTAATTCCATGTATTACTGTAATTTACGATGTCTACAGGACAATTTTCCACCATTTGAAAGGATTTCTGTAAATGATTTTGTATTTAAGTATCTCTAATTACCATTTCTAATCATTTTGTAATGTTATTAATTAATTTTGTATCAATTCTGATTGTTTTTAATATGTTTGATTGTTTGAGTGATTGTTAATGATCGAGAAATATCGGGCGGATGCCTTTGAGAAATTCTCGTAAATTCGATAGACTCTATATAAACAGATCGCCTGGACAGAGTTTGCATTAAGTATTCATTCAGTGTTACAGAGACATTCATGCAAGTATTCAGTAAGTCAGTATTGCATCTTTGGATTGTAACAACTATGCTTGTGAATGTCGCAGACTTGTTTTGATTTGTTCAAAATAAACGAACATCTCAACATAACCTTGTTTTTGGTGGACTTTATTAATTAATTAATGCAGTAATTAAACCCACCAAAGAACCTTAACATGGCGACCGTTGACATGACGAGAAATTCTTAAACATCTGTGGGATGTTTATCTTCTAAAAAGAATCTGCAGAAAATTGCGAGGAAATTTCGACCGGCGACGACACGGATTTTACGGCCTAAGGCGGAGATTTTTCATCGGCAATCGGCTGTAATTTTCCGACGTCGAGTGGATTTCCTTCGGCCTCAGAATCGTCTTCCTACAGTGAATTGTGAAAAGTGTGGTTAAGTGTTTGAAGTCAGTGTGGTGTTTAATGGTTAAATAAGTGCTTCTAAGTGAAATTTAATGTGATACAAAATTGAGGAAGAATTGTAAGTACTGCATTGAATATTCAAGTGATTTATTTTGGATGCGATTGTGTGGCAGATTGGAAAGATTTTAATTTTTCTTAATTTTGTTTTTTATGTTGATTTTGCTAATTACTAAAAATGGCTGATAATCAGAACCTGCAAGCTTTCCTAGAGTCTTTTGTAGCCAGTTTCAATGCAAAGTTTTCCGAATTTGACAACAAATTTTCTGAACTTGATGGCAAATTTGATAATAAGTTTTCCAAATTCGATAGCAAATTTTCTGAAATTAATTCTCAGTTTGCAGAAATCAATGGTAAATTCGATAACAAATTTTCTGAATTTAAAACTGAGTTAAATCTTGACAGCAAATTTTCTGAATTTAAAACTGAGTTAAATCTTGATGGTAAATTTTCTGAGATCAATTCTCAATTTTTTGAATTTAGAAGTGAGTTAAGGAATGATAATGACAGAAAATTTGCTGAAATCAATGACAAGTTTTCTCAACTGCAACAAAGCAATGATAAAACATTCTCTCATTTGACTAAATGTTTTGATGTTAAAATCGCAGAGCAATTTCAGGGTTTTAGCTCTCAATTCAAGGAAGATATTAACAATTTAGATTCTAAATTGGGGAAGGTAGTAACAGAATGTAAAGAGAAATTTGAAAAAAAAATTTGTGAACAGAATAAGACTGAATGTGTAAATTTGATTCATAAAGAAGTCAGTGAAAATTGTGATAAGATGAAGCAGGAATATGTTGCTTTATTCCAAGCCAGTGATAGTAAAGCTGCTCAAAGGGTCAATGAGTTGAGACAAGAGGTGGGATTAAATATTAATACATTGGTGCAGCAGCAGGAACAATTAGCGCATGGATTAGAAAGTAATGTAAATCTGTTAGAAAAAAAGGTTACTGGGTTACAGATTCAGTTAAGTCAGGTTCCCTTAACAGGTAATCCAAATTTCAGTGCCGATGTAAAAGAAGAATTTGAATTCTATGATGATAGTGGGAGGCTTCACCCTATTGAATTTATAGATAATTTTGAAAGGTCAGACTACTTTAATTTGTTACCCGATAGTAAGAAAATTGCACTTGTGGGTAAACATCTAAAATCTTATGCTAGGGCATGGGGTGATAGACAAGCTAGGGAAGTGACTGACTACAAGCTGTTTAAAGAAAACTTTTTGAAACATTTTTGGTCGACAAGCAGGCAAATTCAAGAAAAGAGGGAGTTGATGACTGGTAGGCCGTATAAACCTGGTAGGGAAACTCAACATGACTTTTTTCATAAATGTTGGATCCGTTGTAAGTACCTAGACCATCCTTATGGAGAGGAGGAATTTATTGATTTAATAGGAGCTAGGCTACCTCAGCAAACAAGAAATTTAATTGCCACTCTGGATGTAGTAAATGTGGATAGAGTTTCTGAATTGTTGAGACGCTTGGATGCCCAGGAGTCAGTCAATGAACAACATTACCACCATCAATACCATAGGAGGGGCAGCAGGAGTCCCCCTAGAAGGGGTAATGGGTCAAGGGATGGTAGATCGAGGGGAAGGGATCGTAACAATTATGCAAGAAGGAATGATAATGGGGAAGGGAGAGAACAGAACCCTCAATCTGAAAGGGAAAGGCAGCATGGGGGGCAGGTAAACTAAAGACCACCCCTGTTATGGGCCCCGCAGTGGTGGACAAGAAGGTGGGTCCAGGTACCAACTGCTATAGCGTTAATTCCATTTTTATGAATAATCCCCGAGAAGATTTATTGGAAGAGGTGGGGGTAGCAGCAAGTGAATTTCAGGATAAGGATATGATAGATGTAATTAATGATGTTGATGAGGTAAAGGTTGATAATAAGATAAAGCGGGAAGGGGACCACCATAGTACCTTATCACTAGAATCAGTGTGCGAAAGTAATAATTTTCATGTAGAAGATTTTCGAAATGGTCACTGCTTAATTACAAAAAGGGGTGCAGAATTTATAGTGCATACTACAGTGTGGCTATCAGAAACTTGTAAGGTCCAGAATGGCATAGTTGGGACTATGTGTGCTAGGATAGGTGGTAATGAAGTTTGTAGAAGTGCTGAAATCGAGGAGTTTCTCAAATATCTTGAAGATGAAGGTGATACAGTGGTATGGATAGGAGACCCAGATGAGGAGGAGAATTGTAAGTCAAAGTATTTGTCTTCTGAAGAGAGAGAGGTTGAAAAGCCTTATGTACCCATCCCTAAGTTGGAAAAACGTCCTAATTTTGACCTAGCTGACACGTTATTTAGCTCTTTATTTGGTGTAGATGATGACATTGAAGAAATGGGTGGGAGTAAGGATTTAATTGAACCAGTTTCTAATTTGGAAAAATGTACAGAATGTGACTTAGATGACAATATGTTTTGTACCCTTTTTGATGTGGAAGCTAATAGTGAAGTAGTAGTTGCTGAGAAAAATAATTATTTTGTGGAGGAAGTCAGTAAGCCAGATGTTAAAACAGTTTTAGGTACTGACTCAGATAATTTGGTAAGCTTAAGTAGTAATCAGATGATGAAGAGTGGAGTTGGGAATAATGATGGACTAAACTGTAGTAGTGAGAATAATAAATTTGTATTACCAGTTGAGTCAACAGCATTGCTTTTAAGTGACAATCAATTTGCTAAAACAGAACCATTGTATGTCTCAGCTGTTGCGTGGTTGTACCAAAGTCTGTTGTCTGAGATGATTGGAAGTTTGTGTTTTTGTCTGTATATAATGAAGCTTCGTGTAAATAGAAATGTAATATTAAATGTGTATACAAAAGTTGAAGAAAACTGGAAGGTTAGGAAAAAGTAACTTACATGGTTCTGGGTTTCCAGGGAAATCCTGGAAACCACTTATGAGAATTAATTGAAATGCATGGTTTGGGGAGGGGTCCCTACATGTAAATATCTAATTTTGTAAATAAGTTTGTGAATGGATGTATGTAAATAGTTTGTGTGAGTACTTAAGTTCAGATGCAGATGTAAGCATTTCAATGTATAATTTGTGACAGTTTGTGTAGAGACTTTTGGCATTTTCATGATGTTGTGACTTTCTACATTTTGGTGACAAATTATCAGCTGTGAAATGTAACAGACTGGTGTAATTAACAAGCAGACATCAAGTGTGTAATTTGGAGTGAAAAAATTGTAACTTAAGGTGATGGCATTGAACGTTTGTTGTGTAAAAACAGTAAATGATAAAATGATTGGACCTGAGAAAAGACAATTATTGTAAACAAAATCAGTGTCATGGACTATGTGCAGATGTTGTATGAAGAATTGTATTTGTTCATTGTAAAAGTCATTATGGTTGATTGATTGTAATCTGTTCGTGTCTGTATTATGTGTACATTCAACCTGCTTAGATTCATGACGGATTCAATCAATTTTATCTGTGTAAAATTAAGTGAATCCTGGGGAGGGGTTGTAACAGCCCTAATACCAGAATTTTGAATAATATTGTACTGTGTGAAATATTTGTAGTGAGCCGAAGTTTGCTTGAAAGTGATTTGATATGTTTATTTTGTAAATTCTTGTATATAAGTGTATATAGACTTTGTTTTAGGTAAGAAAATTATTTAAAGACCATTTAATATGTTTAAGAACCGAATGATGCAAGAGAATTTATTAAAAGTTTGTAATTCCATGTATTACTGTAATTTACGATGTCTACAGGACAATTTTCCACCATTTGAAAGGATTTCTGTAAATGATTTTGTATTTAAGTATCTCTAATTACCATTTCTAATCATTTTGTAATGTTATTAATTAATTTTGTATCAATTCTGATTGTTTTTAATATGTTTGATTGTTTGAGTGATTGTTAATGATCGAGAAATATCGGGCGGATGCCTTTGAGAAATTCTCGTAAATTCGATAGACTCTATATAAACAGATCGCCTGGACAGAGTTTGCATTAAGTATTCATTCAGTGTTACAGAGACATTCATGCAAGTATTCAGTAAGCCAGTATTGCATCTTTGGATTGTAACAACTATGCTTGTGAATGTCGCAGACTTGTTTTGATTTGTTCAAAATAAACGAACATCTCAACATAACCTTGTTTTTGGTGGACTTTATTAATTAATTAATGCAGTAATAAACCCACCAAAGAACCTTAACAACGTGTACGTCAAATTTACATAGTTTTTAAGGAAAATGTTTAAAACAAACAAATGAGGAAATAAAATCACAACTAAAAGGCTTAGATTGTCAACTTCCTCTTTTTTGCCCTTTGGCAATATCATTTTCTATAGTTAAAATTGTAAAATTTAAAAGTCTATCTAGAGTCCGAGTTCACAGTAAATAAATTTTAATAAATTTTAATTTACTGAAACTTCGGTCTTCTTTAGCGACAGTTACAGGTGTCGTTAGCAAAATTCGAAGTGTTGTCCACACATTCGGAAATATATCGAAAAAAAAAAAAAATCGTAATAAAGCGATGTTGAAGAAGTTAGGTTGGGAAGACCTGGAACACCGAAGGCGTTGCTCTCGACACTATCTAATAGAAAAATTCACGGCTGACTTGTTTCTGAATGACAGCAGACGAATATTACTACCAACAACATTCATATCTAGGAATGACTGCGAAAGTAGGATAGGAGAAATCAGGGCCAGAACAGAATTATTTCTGTACCCATTTTTTGCACGAGCGATTAAGGAATGGAATAAGAAGGAGTAAACTTAAAATCTGACAGGAGTAGTTCTCGATCAATCATTTCCGCCATCCTGATCTGGGTTTTCCATGGTTTTCCCAGATCGCTCCGGGCGAATGCTGGGATGACTCCCATAAATAGCCCGTGGGCGCGTATATCCCTTCCTATGCTCAAATGGTTACACATTAGGATTGGTGCAATGCACCCCACGCCACCCGCTTTTAGTCACTCGCGGGGTAATAGTAATATCCTGTTAACCATTTTGTTTCATAAGCTGAACTTATAATGGTTCTGCCGATTCAAGCCCCACCAACAATAGTTTCAGTTAGAAAATTCTTTAGTCAAGTCACAATCCGATATGTCACATTTTTTTCCCATTCGTTTAACTCATTTCTAAATATGCACAGGATTATTCCAATTATTACAATTCAGGAATTGTTTTGATAATGTGTAAGAACTACAGTGTACCATTAAATTTAGATAGTTGTGAAAATTGAGTAACCTACGCCTTTTTAATTGTACCGATCAGATGCTAAAACAAGTTCACTGTAAACAATTCTTCTGGATCTATTGCTATCTCATCTACGGACTCGTACTCAAAAAATCTCTTTTTCGTTTGGTATCTGACTGACATAATAAAAGGGTATGTCCCAGTCTGAGAAGCAATTTCTCACAAATTCCGAGATCTTTCACTGCAATTGTGGAGCGTTTCATGAATCCCCTTTCATCCTGGATAGCCTTGCTTACAATAAATAATACTTGAATCAATACCAAATCACCATTGTAACTATAAACTCAAATTGCTCCATGGGCTGGTTCAGGGACAAAGCTTCAGTTGCTGCAGGTGAATAATTCGTTTCCAGAAGAGCGTCACGAACTGGTGAATAGTGATAAACTGATAACGGCCTGAAACAGGGCTAGAAACTCTATTCTCCGAATGAATATCACAATTTTTTTTTGGCGATAGTCCTTCTAAGTTCTTGCATACCACTTCCAATCGCTTTGTTGATTGAGAGAATGAAACAAATGTTCTTTAAAAAAATCCGAAAAAGAAACCGATCTAATTGATGATTTGGCGGTACCTGCTATTACCAAATTTAATGACAGCTAAATTGATTAATAAATGCTTAAGAAGATATTGGTTCAGAATTCTGTTTTGGACACCTTTGTTTCCTCTTATTATATTGTATCCATTGTCATGTCTTTGGCCTCGAAAATCGTTCAAATCAAACTTTTGCAAAGTATCATTAATATACAGGCCAGTGAGTACAGCCTCCAGGCCCCTAATAGTCACTTACCGGCTTAAAAGCAACGAAACACTCGCGCACTTTGACTTCGTCTTCATTAGTGTCAACAAAAGCATTGTTAAAGGTAATTGTTCGACGCGACTGACAACAGGAGTTCGATTCAGTATGATGGAAAAGTATTTAGATGACTTAACCGTAGTCAAAATATTAATAAGAACTTCAATCGTTTTAAATAATAGACATTAGTCTCCTTATTATCAATACGGCGGAGATGCTCCACCATCACAGTGTCATATTTTCCTAGCAGTTGCAATATATCCAGTTAGTTACCATTATTAGAAGTATTTAGTGTTTCAGATCCAAAGCTTCCCCTGAGCAAGAATTATTACATGTTAAAATGAATATTTTGGACATCATTCATTCGAGGCTAGCAACCTACCATGATTTTTCGTCATCAATATGTATTTACAAATGCTTATCTACAAGTATTATGTTGAAGTTATTCAGTCTAATCAACGCTTCTTTTCAACTCAGCATGGCATGAGGAATTTTCGTTAGTTTTGAGATACTCTGATAAGTAGCTCCAGTCATCAAATTCTTCTTTTCCCAAATAAGAGTGAGACCTTCTGTTGAATAAACAATAAAAAAAATTTACTTTACCTGAAGATTTAGAGTAAACAAACCATCTTTTTTTATAAGTTTATTCTTTTGTTATTACTCGTTAAAATGCGTTTTTGAGAAATGACGTTCATGATTTTTTCTTGGATTTTTTGGTTGCTCGAATAATTATTTCATCTCTGATTGCGGGGTCAATGAGCAACCATCATGAAATATCATCATGATTCGCCACGGTGTATGTCTGGTATATCCCATTTTGAAGTGCAGCCATAGCAAAATCTTCTTGTACATGCTGCTCTTTATCATTATGAGCCTCGTCTGAAGAACTTGTACAAAATAAGTTTTCTTCCGTCACGTGTTGAACTAGTTCTGATGACGACGATTCAGATGATATCACAACTCTAACAAATTTTGTAAGCAATTTTGAAGCCTCCTCAGTTTCACCTTGGTTTAGTTTTTCTTAAACAAAAAACAAAACAAAAAAAAGGTGAAAATATATGTAGCGACATGTCTTGTCCATAAAGACATATTACATGTTGTGAATATTTACGCTACCAACGTTAATTGCAATCACCTAAGGTATAACATTGTGGAAGTAGATACGTGGTTTGAATCTCGCCTCATTCACCTATATGCAAATGACTGTTCCGGATCTAGGGGAGGGGAGGGGGCAAACTGTGGCGCTTACCCCGGGCGGCAAAATCATGTTTAAAGGGGCAGTAAGTGACAAATTCGTGGGCGGTCACCTTCTTTCTTAGCTCTACTGCCCAGAGCGGCAACCTTCGGGAGCGGAAAATCAAAGAACAGCTTTAAACTGCTGCGAGCGGTAAATTTATAAATTCATATTTGAAAGGGTGGCAGTCGCAGGTCTTTGACCCTGCTTGGAAAATTCGTAGATCCACCACAGGTGAATGAACTGTAAAATTACAGTCGAAAAGGCAGGAAACAGGTGCGGGACGCGCGGTGCGACATCGGAGAGTGCTAATTGGCTATGTCCACACTTGTGCCTCTTCCCTTTCAACTTGCCTTTTCCTCTTGCAATATGTTCATATTGAGGCATGCCCTAGAGGCACAATTCGGGAGGCATGCCTTTTAGTGTCCACATTCATGCCTCATGAGGCAAGCCTCTCAATGTTCTATTGTTGCCGCAGCGAGATGGACGATCCAACATTACATTAGCGAAATACCGATGGTTACCGAGAATGCCTTTCGTTTGACAACTCATATAACTGAACCATATAAAGTTGAATTGGATCAAGGATCTCCAAAGGATTTCCAATTATAAGCTGTCAAGATCAACGCTCACGGTTAAAAAAGCCTTCCACCCACTTGCTTCCGTTTTCCGAATTTTCCGGAAGCTAATTGAAATCAAAGTTAAAAACGCGATTGTGGACATAGTCTTATATTTGCACAATTTCATTCGTATGTAACCGGAAATGTTATAAGGTTTTACTGCCCAGTGGTATCTTTGGATAGTGAAGATACCCGGAACTTGGCGCGGATTTACCGTAAACGACACTGGCTTCACTCCACTTCGTAAAATTCCTCGAAGACATTCTTTGAATGCTTCCCGGATGCGAGATGAATACGTAGAGTTTTTTATGTCACCAAAAGGCAGTACCGGATTAGTAACGCAGCAGTTAAGCTCGAGATGTATCTGGAAAATGTTGCTGAGTATAGCATACTTTCAATAAATTTAGTTTCTGCAAGAAAGAAACCTGCACATTACCTACCCGTGTATATCTAATATATTAGAACGAACTGCTCTTGATCGAAGAAAATCGTACGTAGCAATAAGTAAGTTAACATTATAAGGCTTTGACAAGATGTCGATTGAGTTAATTACTTGTTCATTGTGTAAGCCTCTTGATATTACACCACGTATGCCAAATTTGAATCTATATTTGACATCATAAAAAGTGTTGCAGTTTTCGCAGCTGTCATCATGTAACCATACAATTGACATCGTTTAACATAAAGTATTAAATTCCAATGAATAATCTGAACTTCATGAAATTTTTAAATAGATGACAGGCTGCTATTGTAGAAATGACTTTTGTTTATTCAGAATGTTCGTTAATACTTTCACATACACACGTAAATGCATCAGACTGCTTATTACAACAAAAGTCACTGTTACTGAATAATATGATACTTAGTGTTGTTTAAATCTGTCTATTGGTATACTAAGTACTTGATGAATCTTCCCCCCAAACGTTAAACTAGAGTAAAGATTACCTACGTGAATGTACTGTATACTGCACACTAAATATTACGCACCCTGCGCCAAACGTTTGTTCAAGAATCTCAACAAAACAAACAATCCTACATTGTCAAAACTTTTCATAATCGATTAATGCAAAATATTAATTAAAATAAGCTTGAATTGATTTTAAATGATGCAAAAAATTACTAAATACTGATTATAAGTACGGTCACTTAAAGGACTGACCAAAAAACCTACGAAATAACGTCACAAAAGTGCCGCAATACTGCGTAAGTTTACTGCAATGAGCGACATATTGCAAGCGGAGACGCACGAGAATCCACTTCAACTGGAAACGCTTGCAATATGCCGTGCCTCCTGGTTTGTTGAACGAACTGAGGATCTCGGGCATGCCCCTGATGCATGCCTTCCGAGCCTCTCCCCCGTGCAATATGACGCATGCCTCTGACGACCAAAAGTTGAACATGTGTGGACATAGCTAATATGGGACAAGTTGTGGTTTTCTCGAATGGAGTAACTCCAGCTGACTCGGACTATATATTAAACGGAAGCTCTTACGTTTATAATCTTCTTGATGATTAATTTATTAAAATAATATGTGAACAGTAAGCTGGATTATAGAATTTATTTTTTATTTTTTGCGCAGACGATCTCTCGCTGCCTTTTCGGCGCCCCCCATACGACGGCGCCCGGTGCGGTCGCACCGCTCGTACCGCCCTAGGGCCGCCCCTGATCATGTTGTACCGCTAAGGATCTGTCACAAACACACTTTCGGGTAACTTGATGAGAGAATTTTATTTTAAGCCAAGAATGCCTCCCGTCTTACACACTGGTATATTACTCACACGAAGACAATATGTACTTTTCAATGCATTGTCAGACGACAGAAGTTGGCTCTGACTTGCAGACTTGTTTGTGCAGCAACAAGTCTGATGTATTGCAAGATTGTAAGCATCAAACATGAAGTGCCAGCAGTAAGTACTGTAGCATGTCTCAACATTAAGTGAAATTCATAGCTTTGCTTTTTGCGAAGAAAATTCGGATGTCTTCTTTCCCACTTGCAAAACACCAAATCCGGCATTTTTGCAGCCTCCTCGCTCGGTGATAGGCTGGGAACCCTCCCCCCCCCCAAAAAAAAATGAACAGTAATTATTCACAATATTTCTAGCTAAACTCATTATCCCACATGATTTCTGTTGTTCTTTCCACACGTAAGGGCGTTTTCATTGACCCTTACGTCACAGGTGACCATATGGTTCTTTGAAAACGAATCGAAATTCCCAACACTGAAAATGTTTGAATCGTTCGTATTTCCTCTATGTCGCACATATTAGAGTCAGAGAATTTATCGGAAGTCTCCGAGTAAACACTTTTGGTAAATTTACTTTAGTGGATTTTTCAAACAGAAATTATGCCCTGTTATGCGTCTTTTCGGTAACTCATTGTCAGTGAAGCCTAGGAGCCCTTCAGATCCCCAACATTCTCCTATGCATACTTGTCTCATGTGGTCTCTTTGGTTAGCGCCTGGTTGGCTGTCCATCATACCCTCACGCTCACACCTTTCCACTCACTGTTCTATATTCACTAATATTATTGTTATTTATTATTAAATGTAGGGTTGGTACAATATTATTAGTTTCATTTGATTTCTATCACGAAATGTTTGATTTATCATATTTATTTGTATCTCGATTATTGTTTATTATATTCTCTGGAAGACTATTAGGTGAGGGGGAAACTGAAACAGTAATTTAAAGCGTTGACAGCAAAGGGTAGGAAAGTGCAGTAAGTAATTTATTAACTAAAAGTCTGTTTACCTATGAAAGAGACGAGTTAGAATTTTTATGATGCAGATTATAAACAGCTTTTGCATACATCGCTGATGTAAGGAGAGTTTATAAACAAAAATACCATTGTTAACATACAAACTGTAGAAAAAAATATTACTTCTATAAGTTACAATCGTCACTAGTCATATCGTTATTGCGGCGGTCAATTAGTTCCTTGTTACTCAGAGATTTAAAAAAAAATGAGCATATTTTTTCAGAACTATAGAAGAAGAACTAGGAACAATAGCATCTAAGTAAATCTACATCTACATATATACTCTGCAATTCACAAAATTGTGGGTGGCAGAGGGTGCTCAGCATCAAAGCTAATCTCTTTGCTGTGCATTCCAATCCCGAATGGTACGAGGGAAAAAAGAATTCATGTAAGAATCAGTACGGCACCTTATTTCTCAAATCTTATCTTTCCCGTCATTCCGACTCAAATAGGTTGGTGGACGAAGTATTTCACTACACTCGTAAGTGAAAGTGGGAGTACGCACGTTTACCAATAAGTTTAAACGAAACGTGCGTCGTCTATCTGCCATAGACTCCGAGCCCAGTCTACTAATCAGTTCTGTGACACTTTCGTAAGGACTGTAGCAAGAGGTCACGAATCGAGCGGCTCTTCTCTGTACTTTCTCTATACCGTCAATCAACCCCTTACGAAACGGATCCTAAACGGCGCAACAGCAGTTCAAATTTTAGAACGAAAATTGGCGAGAAAACATTCTGCCCTGCCAATTGTCGTCACACAAGTAAATTATGTTGCGAGTATTCTCCTTGTTAAACTGTCTGTGCTGTTTCTGTTGGTAGCGATGTTTCTCCAGGGTGCGGCACCATTAGGGACAGGACCGTTGGTTGCAGCCGGTGTCAGTTGTTGTGGCGTAGTGATAATTAGTGCAGCCGCTGCGTTGTCCAGATGGCTCTAATGGACGACCTGCCCTCACCCCCCTCCCCCTACCCACTGCACGATTATCCTCCAATCAATTGCGGCGTCGCTGATCCGTCACTCACTGTGCGATACAGTCAGCAACCACAGCCCAGACCGCAAGTGGTCTGCGCCTGTATCGACCACGCGGATGCTGTTCTACGCTCGACACTTTCCACGTCGTCCGCTCACCTTTAATACTCGCAACAATTCTCCTAACGACCGAAACACTGTGGCTATCGTTTGGCGCTGGGCTCTCAGGGGTAGATAGTTTTGTTAGACGACGGAGTTCTGCGACTCCGCACATCTCATTTGCTGATTTGAGCCAAAGGCTTCGAAAGTCAGGAAAATTATCACCCAGGTAAATATGTGTTGCTACTCAGAAACACTTTTTAGCGTTTATTTATCTTTGTTATTTATGCTTTTACAAGTGGCTGAGGTCATTAGAACCACTGAGGAACTGTCGTGGAGTGATTTTGATTAATCGAAATTTGGATAGCTGAATCGGGATCGGTTCTTTTCCTCGCTTACTACATAAGGAGACGTTAACCGCGTACCTCCCGGCCCCGGTTTATCTCTTATTTTACTCATTTTATTGTAATACAGAATTTCATTTCCCTGCACAATTACTTTCCACTTTCATGTCGTTCCGGCTTCGGCCTTTTTCTAGTGCGGAACTACGCTGAGACGTGGTTCACACGCTTCTCTAAGCGCAGTTAACGCTCAGCGCTGAAATATTTGAGTGGTAAGCCTGGGATCCACCAACCGCGCATAGTTTGCAAACGTTTTTGGCGTTTGCACACGTTTGTGTGTTTGCAGTAGGGTGGTTTGGCCTGTTGTCTCCATCAACAAAATATTCGCAAACAACAGTTCGTGTGTAAACATTTGTCGTCGTTCCAACTGCTACCTCCAAATCGCTCCGAGAGGTAAACTTATTGCTAGAACTGCATCTTGCGTAATCATGTCCGTTTTAAGTGAAGAAAGAGGAAACCTAAATTTTGGATATAGCATTTTTTTAAAAACAGGAAATAACACGCGACTGCTGTATGAATTAAGAACGGATGATAGGAGTGGTTTAATAAGATAAATACTACTATTTCCCTACTTACCTTGAAACAACGTAATAATAGAAAACATAAAGTAAAATAATTTATAAAATTACACATCTTTTACTGTCACCATAGAGTTATCTTGTTTAACTTTTTCTCATCTGAATGAGGAGAGCAAAGAATTTACTTTCCCCTTAACAACATCAATAGTGGTTCCCGTATCTGTTGCAATTTCGCTCCAGACAGGGTGCTTTTTAATTTTTTTGTGGTAATATTTATGACTGTTCTACCATATCTGCGGCTCTGATTTATATGATTCAATTAACAGTAAATATTTTCCCTATCCCAGTCCATAGTTATATTATTTCTAGATTTTAAAATGCACTTAAAACTGAAACTGTTCGGCACACGCACCCCTGTTGTTGAACCTGTCTCCACTGAACGCGCACTGTCCGCACACGAACAACGAATTACTTTGATGTACCGACATCGGCCGGAACACCGGCAAATACCGCCAAATCTTTGTTCGTGCGCGCTATTCTCGTCTCCACCGAAGAAATTCTGAGTTCGCAAACATTTCAAACGTTTGCAAACGTTTTGCGCGCTTGGTGGATCCCCACCTGTATGGAAAGTTTTGTAGACGGTCCAGCATGCATCGTTCTGTTTTTAGGTCGTTGTTGCCTTTGTTAGTTGTGT
>CM061920.1:255668141-255693816 GCA_031002005.1 Vandiemenella viatica | reverse complement strand
CCACTTCCTCTCAGATGTATACTGTTTGATACAGATGCCAAGCTAGCTAAAGAAGTGGGTGATAAATTGTTCCTTTTAACGTTCGATATGAAAAAAAAAACGTCATAAGCTCCAGATATGAAACCGAGGAAGAATTCTATGTGTACCTGATTTCATGAAATTATTTAGCGTTCTTGCCTCGCATTCGGGGAATCCCCCTTCCGGGCATCCAGATTTGGGTTTTCCATGGTTTCCACCAGGTGAATGCCGGGATGCTACCTTCAAAAGGCCATGACCGAATTCATTCCATTCCCGTCTCTAAAGAACTTATTGTTAGAGAGACGTTAAAAAAAAATTCGACTGCCGAGGTGCAAAGTATCCCGTTTCTAGGGCGTCCAACACAGCGTTCGTATGATTGCAGAATTTTGTACAGAGTCTCAGGCTTGCAGCGAATTTCGTATGCATTTGTTCAGGTGTCCTGCTATCGATAAGGAATTCAGGTTGCGCCATATGCTCATTGCACTGCAAAACCGCCCCAGCGGGATACATAGAAATATTTCAGCATTCACTTCGGTTCAAGAAGAAATTATTACGAGATGAGAATAATTATTATATGTCAGTTTTCGTAGTACAAATCTAGGAAACATTTTTTATGGTAGCCCAATCACTCGTGTTTTCAAAACGAAGATCGAAAATTTTGTTTTCATTCTGGGTGAACAGATAAACTGCTAAAGTCTTGTATTTAATTAAAAAATAGACCATGTGAAAGCGTAATTTTACGTTTAAAACGTGATAATGAACCATGGAATGTCCTGACATAGCTCAAATTCACATCTATACAATGCAGTTCTGATATTCGAATTTGGCAGAGGGTGCTTTGCACAAAAAATAACTCTGTGTGAATAACAAGAGGAAATCAGTGATTGACTAGAAACAGAGAGATATACCCACCTTTAACTGTATTTTACAGCACAGCACGTATGTTCCAGGAACGAAATACGTCTGTTAATCTTACTAATTTCACCCCTGTCGAATCGAAGTACGCCAGTCCTATGTGATAAAAATCGAGTCACGCTAAGGCAGTGCTTTCGCAAAGTCTTCTGCTAATCAGTAGCCAGGTACCAAATGTTCATTTAAGGTGGTTCTACTGCAGTTTTCAGGGAAATTCTCCCCTTTTCCAGGAAATTATTTTTCAATAAATCAGGGGGACGAAATACGTCTGTTAATCTTACTAATTTCCCCTGTCGAATCGAAGTACGCCAGTCCTATGTGATAAAAATCGAGTCACGCTAAGGCAGTGCTAAGCACTGAACATGCCTGAGACCATCGCCTGTGGACCAAGGTGGAGATACTCCCTTATAGAAGAAATCCAGTGCCAGCTTCTACTGATATTCTATTCCTAATTCTTTCACCAAGATCCACCCCTAGCCTCATCACCAACATACCCACAGCACTTCCTCAAACCACCTTCTGTTTTCCAATGATTCCCAATCCAACCCCTGATCAGTTACAGACAGGGTTACCTTCTGTTCGTGCGTTATAGTAAACCAAAAATTCAAATTCGCAAAGTCTTCTGCTAATCAGTAGCCAGGTATCAAAATGTTAATTTAAGGTGGTTCTACTACAGTTTTCAGGGAAATTCTCCCCTTTTCCAGAATTTATTTTTCAATAAATCAGGACCCAGGGGAGTTCTCCATTCGGCTTAAAATGTTCCCATCTAACGCCAACCTTCGGATTCAGGACCAAGTCTGACATTTGTTTGTAATTGCATGCTTTGTTCAAGTAACCACGATAAAGTTACCATAATGCTCTTAGCTCACTGATAGTTTCTTGGTCATCAAACAGACATCATAACCCACATTTTCATAGAAGATCCCCACACATCGACAAGTATCCAAAACGTCACCATAGGTTCTATTACGCCTAAGATAGTGCTCACACCTGAACTGTCGTAAATTGTTAGGTCAAAGTGGGCGTTTAGATATTTTTTCCACTCAGGCCTCATCACCTAAAGTCTAGTGCGAGATTGTGGTCATGGTCAACTTAGGCTCCATACACCACTCAGAATTATTCCACCAATATCCATTCTTACAGCATTATACGCCACCTACAGCCCCTCAACACTCTTCCTATCTTCCAATGACATCCATACTACACCACACAAACAATGGTCTGACTGTGGGTTTGTACCCAAGTCCTTCGCTTCTCTGGTACATCACCCCTCTCTGTTAAATGATTTTTATGTAGTGAGAATCAAAATTCACATGCCAACACAAACGGCAGTAAACTGTAAAGAGCACATCGAAATGGGAGATTGTCTAAGCCCTGAAACAATGGTTAGAAGCACACGTCGATAATTCTATAACCATATATTTTAGACTCAAATCCACAGAGGAATGACACACGCACACACTTGTACATGCATACAGCGAGATCGACAGAACTGACAGCAAGCATCACGGAAACGATGAAGTGGGGGCAGAATTGTCGTTACAGCTGATTAACTGGACAGAACTATCGTTACAAAAATCATCAGACAGACGAGTTACTTACGCTTACATGCACAAAGAGAGACGCAGATACACATGACTGACCAAAAATCATAGAAAGACACACACACACTCACATGTCAATGCATTCACACAGTTCCATTCATCACCACACATAACTGGAGGAAAGAGACTGAACATGCTAGATCCAAACTGAAGAGTTACAGGATGTGTGAAGTTTGAAATCACAGCCACATCTCGCCCACACCGCAACCCTTTCTGTCATTTAGTAATATGTGCCCCCATGTACCACGAGTAGCAGTAGACACTTGGTCATCAGACAGATATCATAACTCCCATATTCATACTAGGTCTCACCCACAAATCCATATGTCACCTCACACAAGCATAAGTGCAGGAACAGCACATCATACATCCAGAAAACGAGATAAAGGAAGGTATCACCACATTTACGAAAAAAACACACAGAGATAGAGATGCATACACACGTACATTTCCATGCCTACAGCGATCTCGACTCAACAACTAGCCCAATCGTGGCAACGAAAAAGTGGAACAGAACACCCATGACTGGCCAAAAATCATAGAAAGACACACACACACTCACATGTCAATGCATTCACACAGTTCCATTCATCACCACAACATAACTGGAGGAAAGAGACTGAACATGCTAGATCCAAACTGAAGAGTTACAGGATGTGTGAAGTTTGAAATCACAGTCACATCTCCCCACACCGCAACCCTTTCGGTCATTTAATAACATGTGACCCAGGTACCATGAGTTACAATAGACACTTGTCTATCAGACGGGTATCATAACCTCCATATTCATACTAGGTCTCACCCACAAACCCATACGTCTCCACACAAGCACAAACATATGGGAGGAACAGCAATTCATACGTCCAGATAAATGAGTTTAAGGAAGGTATCACCATACTTACGCATACAGACACAGAGAAAGACACATATATCCATGCCTACAGCGAGCTCAACACAACAACCAGCCCAATCATGGCAAAGAAAAAGTGGGACAGAACCCCCATGGCTCAAGACTGACAAAAAAAATCATCATTAACATGTGTTCCAAGTAACAAACTCCTCACATCAAAATCATATCATTTAACTCACACTACAGACCTCTCTGCCATTCAGTATCGTTGGTAATATGTACTAATTTCATAAGTTACCACATACATACAAGTAATTGCAGGAAAGGGTCCCGACACACGACATCCACACTGAGGTGTTACATGATAGGCAGATGATAGCATGTCTTTACAATACATCTCAGTGCTCACCACACATACTTGATTTTTAATGTGCCATCAGTATAGCTGGTGGCTGGAACTAAGCTCTTGACAATTTTGGTCAAAAGTCATTTGTTAACAGCAGCTCATCAAAGACAAATTTTGGGTGAACCTGCCCAGGCGGGCGCGGCGGGAGGTGGCCACCCTTCCTCACAGCGGACGCGTACATCGTGTTTTAGTAGGTCGGTATACCGGCGCATATTACCGCCTCGAGCGCAATGAAATTCCGGTCTTCAGTGCGGTCCTAAAAATGCGGTTACCGGTAGTAGGTCCCGGTCGGAAAACTCCGGTAAACCATCGCGGTCCGCGCTTTTAGACCGGCGTATTACGGTATTTCTGTCCGCAGTGGGGAAGGGTGGCCACCTCCCGCCGCGCCCGCCTGGGCAGGTTCACCCAAAATTTGTCTTTGATGAGCTGCTATTAACAAATGACTTTTGCCAAAATTGTCAAGAGCTTAGTTCCAGCCACCAGCTATACTGATGGCACATTAAAAATCAAGTATGTGTGGTGAGCACTGAGATGTATTGTAAAGACATGCTATCATCTGCCTATCATGTAACACCTCAGTGTGGATGTCGTGTGTCGGGACCCTTTCCTGCTGTATGTATGTGGTAACTTATGAAATTAGCTTTGTACATATTACCAACGATACTGAATGGCAGAGAGGTCTGTAGTGTGAGTTAAATGATATGATTTTGATGTGAGGAGTTTGTTACTTGGAACACATGTTAATGATGATTTTTTTTGTCAGTCTTGAGCCATGGGGGTTCTGTCCCACTTTTTCTTTGCCATGATTGGGCTGGTTGTTGTGTTGAGCTCGCTGTAGGCATGGATATATGTGTCTTTCTCTGTGTCTGTATGCGTAAGTATGGTGATACCTTCCTTAAACTCATTTATCTGGACGTATGAATTGCTGTTCCTCCCATATGTTTGTGCTTGTGTGGAGACGTATGGGTTTGTGGGTGAGACCTAGTATGAATATGGAGGTTATGATACCCGTCTGATAGACAAGTGTCTATTGTAACTCATGGTACCTGGGTCACATGTTATTAAATGACGAAAGGGTTGCGGTGTGGGAGAGATGTGACTGTGATTTCAAACTTCACACATCCTGTAACTCTTCAGTTTGGATCTAGCATGTTCAGTCTCTTTCCTCCAGTTATGTGGTGATGAATGGAACTGTGTGAATGCATTGACATGTGAGTGTATGTGTGTCTTTCTATGATTTTTGGCCAGTCATGGGTGTTCTGTTCCACTTTTTCGTTGCCACGATTGGGCTAGTTGTTGAGTCGAGATCGCTGTAGGCATGGAAATGTACGTGTGTATGCATCTCTATCTCTGTGTGTTTTTTTGCGTAAATGTGGTGATACCTTCCTTTATCTCGTTTGTCTGGATGTATGATGTGCTGTTCCTGCACTTATGCTTGTGTGAGGTGACATATGGATTTGTGGGTGAGACCTAGTATGAATATGGGAGTTATGATATCTGTCTGATGACCAAGTGTCTACTGCTACTCGTGGTACATGGGGGCACATATTACTAAATGACAGAAAGGGTTGCGGTGTGGGCGAGATGTGGCTGTGATTTCAAACTTCACACATCCTGTAACTCTTCAGTTTGGATCTAGCATGTTCAGTCTCTTTCCTCCAGTTATGTGTGGTGATGAATGGAACTGTGTGAATGCATTGACATGTGAGTGTGTGTGTGTCTTTCTATGATTTTTGGCCAGTCATGGGTGTTCTGTTCCACTTTTTCGTTGCCATGATTGGGCTAGTTGTTGAGTCGAGATCGCTGTAGGCATGGAAATGTACGTGTGTATGCATCTCTATCTCTGTGTGTTTTTGCGTAAATGTGGTGATACCTTCCTTTATCTCGTTTTTCTGGATGTATGATGTGCTGTTCCTGCACTTATGCTTGTGTGAGGTGACGTATGGATTTGTGGGTGAGACCTAGTATGAATATGGGAGTTATGGTATCTGTCTGATGACCAAGTGTCTACTGCTACTCGTGGTACATGGGGAGCACATGTTACTGAATGGCAGAAAAAGCTTAGGTGTGGGATAGACGTGTTGGTGCGAACAGTTTTGTACCTAGCACACATGATACTGGATGTAGTGAGGTCTGTAGTGTGAAATAAATGAGATGATGTTGATGTGAAGAGTATGGTGCCTGGAACATATGTTACTGATGTTTTTGGTCAGTTATGAGCCATGGGGGTTCTACCCCACTTTTTCGTCGCCATGATTGGGGCTGGTTGTTGTGTCTAGCTCGCTGAAGGCATGGAAATGTGTTTGTGCGTCTCTCTCTGTGTCTGTATGCGTAAATATGGTGATACCTTCTATAAAAATGTCTGTCTGGACGAATGATTTTGCTGTCCCTCCACTTATGCTTGTTTGTGCTAGTGTATTGAGATATATGGATTTGTGGGTGAGATCTGATAGCCAAGTGTCTATTGCAACTCATGGTACCTGCGTCACTTTTTTACTGAATGGTAGAAAGGGTTGTGGTGTGGGAGAGACGTGTTGATGGTAAATATAATCAACTGGGGCGTGATGAACACTATTTATGGTATAAACACTTAGGTTTATGGTGAAAACATGCCATCTTTTGCACACCTTCTATCTCGCCAGGCTGATGATATGTAAGGAGACTTCTGTTTTTCAGCCAGTCATGAGGCAAGAGAGTATACACCACTTTTTTGTTTCCATGATTGGTACCGGTAGTTGTGTAGACTTGGACATGTGTATCTGCGTCTCTCTTTGTGCATGTAAGCGTAAGTAACTCGTCTGTCTGATGATTTTTGTAACGATAGTTCTGTCCAGTTAATCAGTTGTAACGACAATTCTGCCCCCACTTCATCGTTTCCGTGATGCTTGCTGTAGTTCTGTCGATCTCGCTGTATGCATGTACAAGTGTGTGCGTGTGTCATTCCTCTGTGGATTTGAGTCTAAAATATATGGTTATAGAATTATCAACGTGTGCTTCTAACCATTGTTTCAGGGCTTAGACAATCTCCCATTTCGATGTGCTCTTTACAGTTTACTGCCGTTTGTGTTGGCATGTGAATTTTGATTCTCACTACATAAAAATCATTTAACAGAGAGGGGTGATGTACCAGAGAAGCGAAGGACTTGGGTACAAACCCACAGTCAGACCATTGTGTGTGTGTGTAGTATGGATGTCATTGGAAGATAGGAAGAGTGTTGAGGGGCTGTAGGTGGCGTATAATGCTGTTAGAATGGATATTGGTGGAATAATTCTGAGTGGTGTATGGAGCCTAAGTTGACCATGACCACAATCTCGCACTAGACTTTAGGTGATGAGGTCTGAGTGGAAAAAATATCTAAACGCCCACTTTGACCTAACAATTTACGACAGTTCAGGTGTGAGCACTATCTTAGGCGTAATAGAACCTATGGTGACGTTTTGGATACTTGTCGATGTGTGGGGATCTTCTATGAAAATGTGGGTTATGATGTCTGTTTGATGACCAAGAAACTATCAGTGAGCTAAGAGCATTATGGTAACTTTATCGTGGTTACTTGAACAAAGCATGCAATTACAAACAAATGTCAGACTTGGTCCTGAATCCGAAGGTTGGCGTTAGATGGGAACATTTTAAAGCCGAATGGAGAACTCCCTGGGTCCTGATTTATTGAAAAATAAATTCCTGGAAAAGGGGAGAATTTCCCTGAAAACTGTAGTAGAACCACCTTAAATTAACATTTTGATACCTGGCTACTGATTAGCAGAAGACTTTGCGAATTTGAATTTTTGGTTTACTATAACGCACGAACAGAAGGTAACCCTGTCTGTAACTGATCAGGGGTTGGATTGGGAATCATTGGAAAACAGAAGGTGGTTTGAGGAAGTGCTGTGGGTATGTTGGTGATGAGGCTAGGGGTGGATCTTGGTGAAAGAATTAGGAATAGAATATCAGTAGAAGCTGGCACTGGATTTCTTCTATAAGGGAGTATCTCCACCTTGGTCACAGGCGATGGTCTCAGGCATGTTCAGTGCTTAGCACTGCCTTAGCGTGACTCGATTTTTATCACATAGGACTGGCGTACTTCGATTCGACAGGGGTGAAATTAGTAAGATTAACAGACGTATTTCGTCCCCCTGATTTATTGAAAAATAATTTCCTGGAAAAGGGGAGAATTTCCCTGAAAACTGCAGTAGAACCACCTTAAATGAACATTTTGGTACCTGGCTACTGATTAGCAGAAGACTTTGCGAAAGCACTGCCTATAAGTCGTGACTCGAATTTTTATCACATAGGAACTGGCGTACATTCGATTCGACGAGGGTGAAATTAGTTAAGATTAAACAGACGTATTCGTTCCTGGAACATACGGGCTGTGCTGTAAATACAGTTAAGGTGGGTATAATCATCTCTGTTTTTCTAGTCAGATCACACTGAGTTCCTCCTTGTTATTCACACAGAGTTTTTTTGGTGCAAACAGCACACCTCCTGCCAAATTCGAATATCAGAAACTGCATTGTATAGATGGTGAATTTGAGCGATGGTCAGGACATTCGCATGGTTCATTATCACTGTTATAAACGTAAAAGTTAATGCTTTCACATGGTCTTAGTTTTTAATTAAATACAAAGACTTTAGCAGTTTATACTGTTCACGGCCAGAATGAAAACAAATTTTCGATCTTCGTTTTGAAAACACGATTGATTGGGCTACCATAAAAAAATGTTTCCTAGATTTGGACTACGAAAACTGACATATAATAATATTCTCATCTCGTAATAATTTCTTCTTGAACCGAAGTGAATGCTGAAATATTTCTATGTATCCCGCTGGGGCGGTTTTGCAGTGCAATGAGCATATGGCGCAACCTGAATTCCTTATCGATAGCAGGACACCTGAACAAATGCATACGAAATTCGCTGCAAGCCTGAGACTCTGTACAAAATTCTGCAATCATACGAACGCTGTGTTGGACGCCCTAGAAACGGGATACTTTGCACCTCGGCAGTCGAATTTTTTTTTTAACGTCTCTCTAACAATAAGTTCTTAGAGACGGGAATGGGAATGAATTCGGTCATGGCCTTTTGAAGGTAGCATTCCCGGCATTCACCTGGTGGAAACCATGGAAAACCCAAATCTGGATGCCCGGAAGGGGATTCCCCGAATGCGAGGCAAGAACGCTAAATAATTTCATGAAATCAGGTACACATAGAATTCTTCCTCGGTTTCATATCTGGAGCTTATGACGTTTTTTTTTTCATATCGAACGTTAAAAGGAACAATTTATCACCCACTTCTTTAGCTAGCTTGGCATCTGTATCAAACAGTATACATCTGAGAGGAAGTGGATTCGTGACCATCATACTCGATTTCCCGATTAATGGATGAACTAATCGTCCATTGCCTACTTAAGCCAATGGGTCCATTTAAACTAAGACTTTAATTATATTTAAGTTACTCGGTAAAGGTGGAATTGGTATACGCAACACACGATGGCCACTAGGAACTAAAGTGATAGACGAATCCATAGTTTTGTCGCCGCGATACAACTTGTCTGACGTCCGCATTCCAGAACAGGGTTGCAGGCGAGCACACCTGTGTAAACACGCCCCGGGCGGCGGAATTTCCCCGCTAGCTGGGGGAATAGAATGTCTGCGCCCAAAGAAATTAAGCCCTTGGGAGATGCTGCTCCCTAGCGCCGGTTGAGGAACTAACGTATGCACAAGCCCGACTTCTGCCGCCATCTGTGCGGCCGGCCAAAGAACTAACGTGTGACGTCATACGACCTTGGCCGCCATTGGTCCATTAGAATTTCCCGCCATCCAACTGTGACGTCACGCGGACGAGTGGAGTCTCTTTACGGTTGTCCAAAGAGCTTATCAGGCTAGCTAAGACAACCTCCTCCTACTTGCCTGATAATTTTATTTTTTATAAACGTGTCATTATGTAGATAATACAGCGACTGACAGATATAACGCTCACGCTATTCAATGGGACACTGTATAATTCTGGCGAAGAGAGCTGTTCTGCTTTCTCGAATTTTTATGACGTGACATTCGAAACATTTACAGCTGTGAATTTATATATACTGAACCATGTGTGTATGCACCAATACATTTATTTATCTTATAAAAGCGTAGGCGTGCGTAAGCAGCATCATCAAGCACAAACCACTGGACAAATTCAGGCCATATTCGCGCGACAATGTTACTGAGATGGCGCGAAAAGGTTTATACATATATGTATATATATATATATAATTCCGATAGATGGGGCAAAGGTATAATTCTCATATTTACAACTGGGTTATGTTGACCGCGATTATCCAGAAAAGACAAGAAACAAAAAAGGAACGATAATGATGTTGAATATGTTTGGTTCGAATTTATACTGTTAAGTTGAACTAATATCTAGAATTATTTTCTACCTGACGTGAGAAAATAAATATTTTGAATTACCATCGCAAGTATATCCGCCAATCAGAATCTAAATGAAATATTTTCGAAATATCATGATCTCCAAACCAGTGATTGCCCTAGCGCGTTGTTAACAGAAGTCGCTGTCCTGAACATATGAGATTTGTGGTAGGTTTTTTTGTATAGTGAATACTAAATATAAAATTAATGCTGTAGGTGTCTGTTATAGAGAGGTTATAATTTATTAAATAACAACATTAAAAATAGTAAAACGGAAAATGTGTGTGCGGTTCCACATTTGTTGTGGTGTTCGGTCATAGTGGGCTTTGCATTCGGTCGGTAGCGCTAAAGTCACAATGTAGGTGTTAATAAAATATACAGTTAGTGAAATTCGTGCAACTGGAAAAGTTATCTTACCAGAAATGAATAAGCTACCCGAACCATTAGAATCGTTCATGTTGGGTATGAGCCAAGAATCAGATATCACTAGAATTACACATGAGTTATGTTATTTGATATTGTTAAAAATTATAGCATCAAAAACATTTGCAACATCGTTTGATAAGTGGTTCTGATGGATGCTTAGTGTTAGGGATAATTAGAATTAATAATTGGGATTATTAGGGTTAGAAAGCAGTGCAAACACCGAAGGTTGGTGGAGCTCAGAAATTATAGATAAAAGCTTCCACACTTAAGTAAACATTTTTTGTTGAAGTGATACACGCATCGTTTTAGTTTCTTTGCTCCACTGGAGTTGTGTTAATTGTGACATAATACGAGGGTTGGATCTTAAATAGTGGCAACTATTTATTCACAGGCTTTATAAAGTAATTACTCCAGCTCTTTTACTGTTAAATTCTTGTACACAGGCTGCATCTCAAACGGAAACAAACGCACAGGGTGTAATCTTACAATTAAAAATTTATCCAAGACGAGAAAACTCCATTAATTAACTTGCTCGTAACTCTGCAGGTCTTATGACGACGTGACCCTAAATATGTCGCCTTTTGACCCAAGTAAACACAGTAGAGATCACTTCTTTAAATATTATAATATTCAATCGTCATAAAATAGCTGAATCAACGGGTCGCTAATTCTACAAAAAAAAAATTACAACGCGCAGTTGTCAGCATATACTGTCAACTGTTTTAATAATCAAACCAAAGCTCGCAGACACTCGATAAAACACAAACTTCCTCTCTCTCTCTCTCTCTCTCTCTGTCCACCACACCCATGGAGGAAGGAAATATATGGAGGAGAAGTAACGTTAAATCGGTGAAGCATGCGCAGTGGCGGCAGCGGCGATATAGCGCTTCCAAACAAATGGGATGTTCACATTGTGTTAGATGCTGTGATTATTTCATTTTGTAATGTTAATAAGTGTTTTATAATGCCATCTTGTGTTGAATACGGTTGCACAAATAGGCAAGAGAGGAAAGAACCTGTAATATCATTTCATAAGTAAGTTGAATTCTAATTATCGTTGTTGAAGTGGGCGGTACGAATTGCAAACGTCGCTGCCTGTCTATAAATATTTAGTCATAGCTCTCAATGGGATGACTTTGTCCTCAAATTTTTGTTGGTGTAGTGTACAAAATCAGCATACCTTGCTATTTTGCACATAATAGACTAGCATTACTTTTTTAACGAGTGTTGAAAATGAGATTTAAAGGGGTGTGTTATACATCGCGATTCAGTGAATTTAGTATTGTCCTTTCTTTCGTCACGTTGCAGTTTATACGGACAGTGAATGATGAAATTAAATGTGTTAAATTATGCTATGCAATCTAGGAATCTTGATGAAGCAAACGATGTTGTTACCGCAAATACAGTTTGCGATTCAAATACGCATGTGTGGGTATGTCTACATAGTTTGATTCTGTAGCGGCGATTTAATGGAGATTGTGGTTAGGTCTAAATGCAGTCTGTACCAGAATGGTTTTGATGTTCCATAAGGGTCAAAGAATTTATCTATTACTGTTAGTAATTTCATGAGAACCAAGTTAGTGACAAAACGTGTATCGCGATGGAAACTACTTCCACTTCCAGCTATTCACAATTAAGCTCACGATGTATGGTAACAAAATAACTATTTTTATTCTAGTGTAGGCATCATTTCAACCTAACCACAAGTGGTAGTAAAAAAAACTGAAATATCCATTCTGCATGTCCACCACGTAATTCATTGTGGCTTTGGCAGAATTAATTTTTAGTCCAGGTCGCATATCAACTCAATCCCAGTAAGCAAGATATCGAAAAATTTTATTCTTTATTTTCGATTTGTCTCGTCGTGTTATATAAGAATATATCATTAAATTTGACTTTTGCGAAATGTTTCTTCTGCATTTCAACTCAAGACACCTCACTTTTGATACAGTATATCTCGAGAACTAGGCCAAATATCGAAAATGTTTATTCTTTATTTTTTATCTGTCTCGTCTTTTTAAATAAAAACCTGTCATCAAATTTGACTTTGACCAATTTTTTCTTCTGAATTTCAACCAAAAACATTTACGTTTGAGACAGAATATCTCGAAAAGTAAGCAGGATATCAAAAACTTTTATTCTTCATTTTTTATTTGTCTCATCGAGTTGCATAATCACCAGATTGAGGCATCACGTCTATCCTAGAGTCCCCTTGAGGTTTTTGCACATATTCCCCGTGTCTGTATGGAAGCGGCCATGCTCCCACCACTCCGGCCATGCCCCCCCCCCCCCACTCCTCCTCCGCCCTGCTTCACTTCAATGCATGGTGAAGGTCTCTTGCGTCGTCTCCATACATTTCCTTCCTCCATGACCACACCAGACCAAAGATTTCTATCTCATCTTTTCAAAGATGTACTTTCGCTACCCACTGACAATGTGTTTGGTAATCTGTGGATTTCTCGAGCTTCGTAATTACATCATATACATTATTACAATCAATATTTACATCATAATAAACTACACTTAACTAAATAATATTTACAAATTAATTAACTTTGTAATTGAGGTGGTAGCATATGTTACAAGTGATCAAACAGAGGTTGACAATACCACACTTTGCGTGGTGGCGCTGAAGGTGACGAAAAATTCAACTAATAAGTTATAGAGCTGTATAATATAATGGTTTACTAGATCGAGTACTATAAGAGTGAAGAGTATATGTAAGAGCAATTTCTGAGACTAAAAAGGAACTAACGAGTTGCAAGGAACTGGATCACAATATAATATATTATAGAAATGTTAAACAAGAGAGAATCAATAGAGGTTACACGACAGTCTTTTCAATTTATCTTCTAATAAATGTTAGAAATAATAAACTAAAATATTTATTAGGTTCTACAGGCAGAAATAGATGAAACAAATAAGAAAGGTATTATATTGTATTAGCGAGCGAATTTAGTGGAAGGATATGATATCAACGAATTCAAAATACCATTGGATCATGCGGCGAAACAACAGTAAACAAAACGGAAACCTTTTATTACAGCCAGTTAAAGATTTTAAATAAATTTTTAAGTATTAGAATATTCACAAGTTTTCTTTTGGCGAAAGTTGAAAGAACTCATTATTTAAACAGGAACACACAAGCGAAAAGACGTCAAATCTAGCACATGATGTTAGAGTATGCAGAAGCAATGACGTAAATTAGCTGTAGCAGAATTTATAATATTTTGAAGATATATAAAAACTGGAACAACAAATAAAATGACTAAAGGAACACACGAGGTTCATTTACTTATAAAAGACATAATACGACATCTATTCCAAGAAAGCCTTGAAAAATAAATAGCACAAGAAAAAAAAATTATAATATTAAATACGAACATAAAAATTTGTTAGAAATTGTGAAAAATTGGTAGTGAAGCTTTAAGCAAATTTAAAATATAAAGTAAAAGGAAAAGGCAATAAAAGATTGAAAGAAACAGAAAACGGTAAGATGACGATATTTCTAGTAAATATTAAAAAAAAATTGGGAACAACATTATAGGGGTTGGTAGACGGAGAAACCTGAGTGGAAGATACAGTGGACCTCCGGTAATCCGACAAACATTATGCAGGGCAGTGTCGGACTATCGAGTTTGTCGGATTATAGAGCAACTGCCTAAGACTGCTATAGTCCGGATTTTTTACAAAGGAGTACCTTGTAATCCGACAAATTACATATCCAATGATAAGAATCTATATGTTATACTGTATGTACATATGTACTTTGAAGTACAAATCATACTTAATTTATGTAAGTCGAATTTAGTAAATTAAATAACAATTGAGAGCTTACGTTTTATTATAAAATTAAGCATAAATGCACATACATATCTACCAAAATATGTAATCAAGAATTATTAATCAAAATCATGTAGTGAATATATCAAATTATGAAGCTTTGAAATATTCATCAATTTTTTGTTTGTTTAAGGTTGTTATAACGCGAGATCAGAGCTTTGTCCCTCAGTCTTCTTAAAAGTAAAAGTTCGTTGTAGGATGTACCATTCTCTTCAGCCCATTGTAAACCTAGCTCAAAAGCGTTAAATGCGTCTTGTTCTGTGACTTGTGGAGCAGTTGCAATTACGTCGTCGTTATCTTCCTGATTGTTTGTTGTATAATTAGAAACCTCTTTTATAATATCTTCGTCAGACATTTCATGAAAAACATTTTCTTCTTTATCCATTCCACGGCACCAGATTTCCAAATCTTCCGGACTTATCTGTGTTTCAGTAGGGACTTGTTCTATAACTTCCGAAGTTACACTGATTTGTGGATCGTTGCTAGGAGTGGTGACTATATCTGGCCATAACTTTTTCCAAGACGATTTAATAGTTGATGACGGTAACGCACTCCACGACTGACTAAGAGCAAAAACCAAGTCTTTCATATTAAATTCTTTTAAAGTTTTTTCTATTGGTTGGTCTTTTGATACGGCTCTCAGAAGTAGGTTTTTTTTATAGTCTTGCTTAACAAACTGAATGATGTTCTGGTCCATTGGTTGAATCAGTGCAGTGCAATTTGGCGGAAGAAACATCGCAGTGATGCATTTATCCTCAGTTGTCAGTTCTTCTTCAGACGGATGACCGGGAGCGTTATCAAGAAGCAACAAAGCTTTTTGAGGAAAATTATGATCTTTTAACCATTTTCTAACTTCAGGTACGAAGCATTCATCAAACCACTTTTTGAAAAGGTCTTTTGTCATCCATGCACTTTTTTGTCCGTAATAGTGTACAGGTAAATCAAACTTTTTGAATGCCCTTGGTTTATTAGATTTCCCAATGACCACCATCTTAAGCGCGTGTGTACCTGCAGCATTAGCACATGGTAGTATGGTTACACGCTCTTTACTCACTTTTCGTCCAGGTACGGATTTTTCGTTACAAGAAACGAAAGTTTTGTTAGGCATCACACGCCAAAAAAGCCCTGATTCGTCTGCATTGTACACCTGTGACGGGTCAAGATTAAAATCGTTCACCTTTTGCAAAATTTAAAGGGCTCTATGCAGGTGGCATCGTTAGAAAGTTTCTCTCTTGTAATAGTCATTAAACGTATGCCATGACGACTTTTAAAACGTTCTAGCCATCCTTTGCTGGCAACAAAATCATCTTTTTTTTGTTATTTCCTTATAAAAAAAACTTAGCTTTCATGGCCAACATGGGTCCCGAAATTGGTGCATGCCTATTTATTTCCTGAAGAAACCACATGTACAAAGCTTCTTCCACTTCTGGATGTTCAGCTTTCTTGAGTGTCTGTCTCTTGCCTGGCCCGCAGTCAGTAGTTGACACGAACTTCTTAATCTTCTCGTGGTTTTTTTTAATGTCATAAATTGTAGATCGGCCTACGCCGTATTCACTTGCTAAACTACTTAAAGTTTCATTGCGATTTAAGCGATCTAAAATATCACATTTTTCTTTAATTGTCAACGTTTTGTGCTTTCGCTTCTGGGTTTGTGACGACATTACTAGGTACTATACCTAATACACAATGAATAAATAGTAAACAATGAACGCACGCTAGGCCGTACCGCTATCACTAGTAGTCAAATTCAAACTAAGTAAAACAATGCATACGCGTCGAGCACAATAGCGGTGGCGCGTACGAGTTGTGACCTGTTCAAACCTGCGTGATCTACATTAGCGAAGATTGTCAAACATAATTCAATGTCGGATTACAGGGGGCGCCGGATTAGACAGGGGCCGGATTATCGGGGGTCCACTGTATATCTTTCTGAAATGACGTACATATTGATCTAATATTCATTGTGGAACTTTACACGGCGGTCAGTTATTTCACAATTAGAAAGTTTCATGCAATGGACCAAGCAAACATAGAATTAATGGCGTGTGGTCGACCATACTTGCATAAAAGAATATTAAGATTAACTAATTTTGGAGAACAGGTAGTTTGTTTCAAACTAGAGAAGCAATTTTTATTCCCATCGTTAAAAAAATTCAAGAAGCTGCTATGAAAATTCTCCAGGATTAAGCCTGCTTAACATATAATACTAAAGATATTCAAAAATATTAGTTAAGCAGTTATGAACGCTAACGGAGAACTATATGAACGAATCCAAATATGCGTTTAAAATTGTATTTTCACTATCACGCAGTTACTTGAATAAAGCAAAGAATTTAATATTCCAACCGGTATATTTTTTGTTTTTTACTACATCAATGTATTTGATGAAGTCAATGGTAATATGCTCTGGGAAATTATGATCCAGAGATGTTTTACAAACTAAGAGATATACAAAACGATAATTTATTTCAAAAGAATAGAGATATAAAAAAAATATAACATAGGACTTCGGGATTAGAATGTACTTTTTGCTGATGATCAGGCAATTTTGGGTGAGGATGAAGATAATTTGAGATTACTTGTAAAAAACTTAATAGCTATTACATGCTATTTGGAGATATCAGAGAGCAAAATAAAATCGTGACCTTATATGGGAAAGAACCAATGAGCAAAATAAGTAATCGAGCCTGGCATTGGGAAGGACGCGGGTTCAAATCTCCTTTGAGCTATTCTGATTTTCCGGGATAATTCCTTAACGTTCCTGGTCCCCAACCATCTCTCGCCTCTGATAACATCCCTGACAACGTGGCATAAAACACTATAATTTTAAAAAAATCAGTAACAGAACTGTAGAACAAGTAACAAACTTAATTATTTAGGAGTAAGGGTAGGAACTGATGTATTAAAGGATAAAGTTAATAATTTGAATCTTTTCCAGCAGAGTTTTACTACAATGAAAAGTAAAGTCAGAAATAAAGTAAGAACAGAATATTATCAACTAACTGCGGTGCCAATCCTGCTGTATGAATCAGAAAGTTGTCCACTTATTAACTTCTCTCACAAGACGAATTGAAATGGCAGAGATGAAATTCTTAAGTTTGGTTGAAGAACACCAATTGCTGAATGAGATAAAAATATTCCCAGAGAATTGAAGATTTTCATGTTAACTGGTAAAAAGTAATTATTACCAACAAATTTGAAACGAACGGATCCCTCAAAAAAATTTTTAGTTCTAGACCAGAAGGGCAAAGCTCTCTATTAAAGCTCACTAGAAGAACAGTTTTATTTGCAAATTGGAGCTGGAAGAGGTAACAATGGCCTAATCTATGCAGATAAATAATGATGACGATGAAAAAAGATATATCGGCACACACCAAGAAAATACAAATGTATATACTCAAGTTCCTCCTTTCAACCTATAATCTATGTCTTATAGCAGTTTTTTAATTGTTTCCTTAGCCATTGCATATCTTCTGTTTGTACAGTTTTAACTCATCCTCTATATCAATTAGTATCATAATACGGATAGTATTTATTTGCTTTTGTCCATCATCCGCTTTAAAAATAAAAAAAAGTACCTACATCGGAATTGCAAATCTAGATGATGTGTACACCTCCTGATCTTTTATTCGTCTCATTATTTCGATAATCATTTTTATTTCCAATTTCTTGGCGTTCCAAAAGGTATTATGTGGTTCAAAAATCAATTTGTGCCCACGATTTGAATAATTAGTTGACTTTAAAAATTTAACCAATTTTTTTTTTTTTTTTTTTTTTTTTTTTTTTGCAAGAAGAGTGTCTTCTTAGATTCGTATTCCTAAATTCCTAATGTCAATCTTTAATTAGAACTTAACGAAACTACACCATCGAGAAGTGGGAATAATTATTAATGACGAAAGAAAACTATTTTTATACCTAAATTGCTTTCCGACCTCAAAAGCATTTACGTTACACGAGAATATCGAAAGCTGTACGTAATTATTAAAATCAGACAGCTGTCATGGATGGTGTGGTGCGTTTGAGGTAAAGTATTAACTTTATATGCACAACTCTCTGTATTCATTTTTCTGACAATATGAATTAATGAGTTCTGTGTTAACAGAATCCTAGTACCTTTTACCCGCTAAAAACAATGTGCAAAAATAAATTGTAAAAAAATTAATCAGGCTAAAAAATTGACTTTTAGAGCTTTGTGCTAACACATTATATTGGTTCAACAGCTTCGTAAATTGAAAATAAAAAGTTTGAAATGAGTCTGACACAGAACGGCACTGTTTGATGTTGTATCTGTTTACTTCGATGAAGCATCACGTATGGTGCCTATGGTTCCAGTAATTTCTTTTCGGGCCTTAGGTGACTAACATGATGTTAATATGACGTAAAATTATTGATATTATTAGTACTACTTAAAAATGCTGAAATCCAAAGTTTATCCTCTTCTTACTTTACAGAGATATCAACAGTCATTTTGTATGGATCGGATAGCCAAAAAAATTAAGAGTTTCATTTTTCTTTAAAAGTTGGTTCGGAAAAAAATTTGATAAATTATGGGATCAAAAAGCAAGTTTACTACTTGGTTCAATACAAGATGACATCTCTCGTTACATGGCAAACATCCAGTCTGTGGTCAAGATCTTCGTACAGTTTGGTCAGCATATCTTATATAATGGACGCAACAGCGGCAAAAATGCTGCGCCTTGGGTTACTTGGAGCGTTGAAACAGGCACGTGATCTTCCACATTAATCCACAGAGATAAATCAGAGGGCGTGAAGGGAAAATTTGAGGCTGATATAAAAATGCCATGCGTCCCCACAAGATGACAGATCCAACGTCGGGGAATTACTTTCACATCTATACTCTGTAGCATTATGTGTAGCAGAAGGTTTGTTTATTATAATATCGAAGAACACGAAGCAAGAAAGAATTCATGGAAGAATCCGTACTACATCTTATAACTCCTGTCATTGAGACCCACTCGTAATTGGAAGATGTTGTTAGCATGTCTGGCAATAAATTCAAACGAAAGCCACACCGTCCGCTTGTTAGACAATTCCAGCATCGACTGTATTACTTTTTCGTATGGACTGTGGAAAGTACTCATGATTTGAGCGGCTCTTCTCCGTACTTTCTCTTTAATCAACATTAAAATCGTTGCTATACGGATGCTGCGTAGTAAAGACCCTCTGACACTTACAGCTTTTCTCGTAGACAGAAGCAGTACAATACAGTCATTTTCCATAGACATCGGTCTCAGACACTGATTTTGTGGAATGTGCGAAACCGTAAAACTGTAGTAAAATTATTACATAGCAAAACACATGTGTATAACAGAAGATGTATTGTGACAGAACGATATGTACATTAGTAAAACAACTTTACTTTGCATAAAATACTGGCAATAGATTCCTGGAAAAGAAAATATGTACCCCTGAATGGCTGACTCCTTCTTGAACAAATTAAAACAAAGTTTTAATCATTTTCATAGTGATTTTTATTTCAAGTGCATTCCGAATTCTTTCCAATAATGCCTAGAAGCGTCTGTACCAGCGTCGGATGCTGTTTTCAAGTGGGAAACACAGTGAATTTGTCTCTCCAGATTGCCTGCTGAACTGTATGGACCGTAATTTATTGAATACAGAATGCTTAAACTCGGAAATTGTCATCCTTAGTAGCAGAGAACAGAATTAAATAAGTCAGTAGCTGTTCATTCGTACATCTTAACTGAAAGTGCCTACCGTTGCTTTTATAATTATACCTATCAGTTAAAACACACTTCGCTTATGTGCGTATAAACAAAAATTTCCTCTCGTTTGTGGTTCTGATTATGAATCAATCAACAGAAATTTTTTTAAAAAAAATCTTTTCTCTCTCTCCACTGTAAGTAACGAAAAATTGCTATGTTTATATTACCTTTTTAGATGTGGATGGGTTGTCGAGTAACGGGGAAATTATACCCGACATCTGTTTCCAAGTGACAGGGTATTATCTGGATCGTCGTAATGGAAAGTTTAATGGCTGCAAGGATTAGCTTAGAAGAACAGTAACTTTTTCTGTATAAACAAATTGAGAAAATAGTTTATTTAAGTTCAGATATTCAACCAAACTGACCCAAATGCCAGTAATTTCCGATTAATGTTATTTTATCGGTTAGTACTATGAATGTAGTATAAGGAGAGTAAAAAAATTCTTTTATTAATAACTTTCTCAATTCTAGGCGTTTTTGTTATTTGTTTTGTTACTTCGTGCTTCACGGCTCGCCGAAGCAAAGATCATTGGGGACAGGAGATGATGGGGGCAAAGAAGGGGGAAGAAATTTGGGCCCGGCCTTTTGCAAGAACCTTACCGATAATTAACTGGAATGATTTCGGGAAACCTACGAAACCTGAAATCTGGGTGTCTGTACAGGAATTTGAACCCTCGACCTCCTGTACGCCAGGTAGTTCAAGTTGTAGTATTAAATTTAACCGGACGTTGTAACTTCCGTGGTTTATTGTTGCTTATTATCACTGCCCTTAATCACAGCCAGTTCAGCACATAATATACCATTAGAAAGGTGGAATTTTTTGAAAGTCATAATGCGAATAAATGAAACTAATAATGTTCTAATTATCTCTGAAACTAGCACCGCAGAGAAAATGAATGCAAAAATGCTGTGAATAAAGTGCCCAGATTTCTCAAATTCGATATCTCTAGAGACTGCTAACACCACAGAAATAAATTAAACGCCGTGCAGGTACGCGTTGATTCTTGTCTTCCTGCAGAAGTAAATCGCCGTAATGTAAGTAGTCTGACAAAGGTAATTAAGTCAGTAATTAGAGCTCGGGCCCTCATGAACCCGCACGACGAAGCGCAGATAACAAGCAGGAGACAAAAGACAGGCGCCCGCCTGCAGCGGTGGTGCCAGAGTGGATCCTTGGGGCACATCATCCCGCGGAGCCGGCGCAAGGGAGGCCGAATGAGCATGGGTCAAAAAGTCAACACATAAACCTCATGGTTAATATTACACGTTAGCTACGATATCATGGTGGTATATTGTTTACTTAACTCATTCCGCATGGATTCTTCCCATCGCTGGACACATTTAATTTCAGAAAATATGCAAAATAATGATATTTTTTTCACTTTCTGAACCACAGAAGCACTCATAGATTGTATTTCCATTAATAAGACTAGGCATAAGAGATAAATGTTCTCTCTATTATCCTGTCAAGCAAAGAAAATGGTCATATTACCTTGCTCTTGTAATGTATGCTCACAATAGGGCTGCAACTTTGCCACAAGCGATCTTCTGAACAGTTTGCCTGTCGCTTAAGATCATATTACTCCTTCCGATTTTTACCTGTTTCGTTAGCTTACTCATGGCAGAAATCTACACTCCAGTTGTGCTTTATCCAAAGAATTTCTCTAAAGTGCTTCTAATAATCACTGAATACTGCGAGAAATATATGAAAACGTGACCACAGAATTTAGACGAGTTACAAGAATTGATGGCCAAAATTTTTATGTTTTTCCAACAGCATAAAGATGTACAAAGTTCCTTTTCTTACTTTTTAGTATCTAAAAAATACTTCTTCCTTTTTTTATGTGAACAGAAATCGAGAATTAGAATTCATTATGCAGTTAGATTCATTTTTTTCTGCTTCTACTTTGAAACTGTTTGGTACTTAGTGTACAATGGTACGTAAACTTAACACAGATTGTTATAAAATTTTGTACCGAAATTTTGTATTTTCTGCAACTCCATAGTGTTTCAGACAAATTAAGTGACATGTATATATGTATTCAAAATTCTATTTGAATGGTACAATTTTATTGACTTGATCTGATAATTTTTCATCTAATACAAATATTTCCTTTGAAAGCCAATGTCGTTGAGATTTTGAGGCCATACAATAACCGGTAATTTTTAACTTAAAAATGAGGTAAAGCATATACCGAGAGCTTTTAAGTATCTGAAGTCAAACTAAAGAATAAGGAATTATAGTATAGTAAAAACTCGTTTTGCATAATTTGTACTGTTTTAAAACAAGTAACTATTCATTTTGATTATAATATGGCAAATAAGGTCACGATTAATCCACTATTTAAAAAAAAAAAAAAACTTCTCGCGACGACTAGATAGGTGGAAAGTTCACATTGCCCTCACTGTTTTGCGACTAAGCTCCCTGCTTCTGTACTGATTGGCAGAGATTTGAGAGTAAGACGAGTGAAAGAATCACTGGAGTTGGCTGACACACCTCCCATCCAAACTGTATTTATTGGGATGTGGGGTTTTACGAATCGGTTTTTAGCTGCGTGTACCCTGAGTTGGGACTGAAATGTTGACGGTTCAAATCCAGGTTACGGCTGGGATTTTCGATGGCCTTTAACCAGTATTTCAGCTGGGGCAAAGTGTACATTGCTCATGTGAAGTACGCTAGAACTCTTTGGTGGCTTATACTCCACGTAAAACTGTAAGTCCATTTTACGCGGTAAGATTATTGGCTTAGATTAACTGAATAGGAGAGAAGCGAATTGTGCCAGCGGTAGGAACTGTCAATACATCGAAGAAACTGTTTGAAGAGCTATAAAAAAAAACCACCTCTCACGCTGGCCTAGAAAAAAAATTTGTTTACCACTTTATGTGTAAGGGACGCAATTAAACATAACGTAATTTTAAATACGATATTCCAGTTTTAACCAACGAAATACATTCTATCGACTAGTTTAAGGCATGCAGCATCTCCGCTTACTAACTAGAGGCTGCAACCGATGGACAGTTTAGTTACAACAATAGAGCTTTGCTTCCCATCGGATGTGGAGCCATAAAAAGAAATGTTTTGTTAAAATCACGAAATATATTACGTCTCCAGTTAGACAGCTGGTTTAGCATCAATTAATTGTACTTGGTGTTCATCTTATTTTGTGGCCAGAAAGTGTTAAATTTAACAATTTCTGAGCTAGAAATTAAACTCTGCTCCAACGAATATTACCATAATTTTATCACTTGAGTTGTCAAGCTTGACTCTGAGAAAATTTTAATGAAGCTAAGAAACTCTTGTACTTTCATCTGCGAAGTCATTCTAGTGTCGGAAGAATTTAATAAAACTAAATTGGATCGTAAGAGAAGCAATAACCTGAGTCTTAATTCAACAGTGTTTAAATCTCCTAACTAATATTAGTAAACTAATTTTTGGCAAGATCACAGAAAAAAGTTACAATAAAAAAAATCGATGTCAAATGCTGAAAGTTGTTTCCTAAAGAGATAATAATATGATAATTCATCCGTGGAGAAATCTGTAGTGTTTTAGCAGATACAAATCTCAGCATTCATTAAGGGGAATAAAAAAAAATACTGTATTTTATATTATAAACTCCCTAACGTCGCAATAATTATTAAGGTAATCCAGTTGTTCTTTCCTTGCTTGCAAATAAGTGAAACAAGCGTTATAACACTTCACTCAACGAGCTGACGTCAGTTAATTGTTCAGGGACTGAGTGTGCAAGACAGCTACAGAGTTCTTCATTTCTATTATACGCAGTGCCTAGGCAGAGTTATTTCCGAGAGCAAATCGCAGGTATCCCCTCACATTTCATCTCTCTACATTTCCTCTTCTCGTTACAAACTGGCCTGAGCAAATACTGCTCTACTATCTTCATCATGATAATATACGTACCTGCCGCTGGTCGGCTTTGGTTTGAATGTAGAATAACATTTGTTTTAGAAGACCGGCTGGATTGCTGCTACAGCGAAATATCTCCAAACCACGCATGAGATGATGTGTTCTCTTCACGAGAAGCAAAACAGTTAACTCCCATAACAAAGAGGAAGGAGGAAAACTGCACAAATTAAATGACTTTTGGAAAAAATACTACTCATCCCCTGAGTGGGTAATCAGCTGGGATTTCCCCGTACATACAGACTTCTCCTGGCCCTTCAGTACATCACGAGTAATCGTTCCAGAATATTCAAGAACGCCATTACGATTATATTTCTTAAAATAATTATTATAACCGAGAGACGCATTTCGATAACTATCGCTCCGCAATTTTTTTTTTAAATGTAGGTTAATTGTAGATACTACACCATACCTTATACCTAGTTAGTTCGGCCGCAGCACTAGCGACAGAATTTAAAGTTATGAGTGCAGTAGAGTTCAGGTACTTATAAGCTATACGCTAACTATTTCCGGTTTACCCACTGTATTTAATAATAGTAGAAGTAATAGAGATATTGGAACTTGAATCAAATTTTTCTTGCCTTCATTGTTTATTAAGTGAATACATTAGATATATAAGATATAAATATATATACATGTAAAATAATGGAAAGAAGGGCCCAGATTAGATACTAGGTACTGGTCTATGTTGTATACGGGATAACAAATAAATAAATAAAATACATATTTCCGGCTGTAATTCTGTAAATTTTTAAGTAAGTGTTGTGATCGCTGTGTGAACCCTCAATATATGTTTAAATAATTTGTTTACAGTGTTATACAGGTACAACATAAACTATAACACCTATAAACTGCTACATCATCGTAAATTATAGCTGACAGTATTCCGCAGAAACAAAAAAAAATAAAATAAAAAAAAAATAAAAAAAAAAAAACTCATCTAACATATCTTCCTCACAAACTGATGTATTATGCTTTGAAACTATGAACGTGGCGTTCGTAAGAATATTTCGATATTGATCCTGAAGACAAGTGGAACTGTTGTGTACAGCAATTATTAAACTAATTCTGTTTACGGTATAAACCACAAAAACATTAAGATGCAGATACTTAAAGGCACAAGTTACTCAACCGATCGTGTATGGTTTCAGGTCTAACGTCTGCTGACAGCTCAGCATCCGAAGATTCTGCCCACAAAGGAACATCTAGACAGTTATGGACAGTTTTTAAGACAAATTTTATGAATGCATACAACGATTCCTGAAATGCAACAGGCTGGTGTTGTGATTGTAGTTTGGAACATCATGCACTTAGGGATCTCAAATCATAGACTATCGGTTACATTCAGATGACTAAACAAATACACAATGATAATTTAACTTTAATACTATTAAGAGTGTTAGACTGCAAGTATTTAGTACATTTTTCAGATTTTATAACGTTGCAAATGGATTAATATATTCAGAAGACACTCACTGTGACGTAAAATTTATCCAACTGCTTCAATCCAGCAAATGTCTGTTGCAATGCAATGCACTAACA